>CM053770.1:430974109-431098845 GCA_028658325.1 Potorous gilbertii | reverse complement strand
GTTTTTTTCCCTTTTCTGGGCATTTTCCCAGCCAGTTACTTGATTTCTGAGAGTCCTCTCCACCCCCTGGCCTAGATCCGCCTGCTAGTGCTTGGGGTCTGGGATTCAAATGCTGCTCCCCAGCCTCAGGGCTTTTGGCAGCAGGCCTGACTGCTCTTCAATGGGAGCTTATCTGCTGGTTCTCAGGTGGGGGCAGGGCAGCCTCTCAGGCTCAGTTCCCTCAGGGGGTTTATGCAGGGATCTCTTGCAATGGAGCTGCAGTGGAGCCCCTGCCCGCCCCGGGAGTGTCCGCCTCTGCCGCAGCCGCCACCTCCTAGGGGGTCTGAGTCCCGGAGATCCCCCGCTCCCCTCTCAGTCCGTCTCTCTCACTGACCTGTGCGTCTGTGGGTGGAGGGACCTTCGCAGCCACAGGAGAATCAGGTCCCTGAAGCTTGCTGGGGTCTGCTGGCTCCTGTCAGTGCCGCGTGGCCGGGCAGAGCTCCGAGGCCAGGGCAGGGCAGGGGAGCGCTCCGCAGGGCAGGGCTCCGCTCCCGTCCGGGGTACCTTTGCGGTCGGTTTTTCAGGGCTCTCTGCAACGGAAATCTCCTTCACTGTGTTTCTGCGCAGCTTCCACTGTTCCAGAATTTGTCAGTTCTTTTTAGAGGGAATCCATGGGCTGTGGGTTCGGAGCTAGCAAATGTGAGTCTTTCTACTCTGCCATCTTGGCTCTGCCCCCCGGTAAAAACAATTCTTGCCCATATATAAAAAATTTTTAAATGTATGTATAATATTTAATGCATATATAAATACAATATAAATTTTATTAAAAGGATATATTTGATTATATTTATACAATTTATATAAATATATTTTATATATAATATATGTATATAATATATTCTTTGTAGTAATAATATATTAATAATAAAATAACATTTATTATATTGATTAAAATGACATATCAATGATATACATATGTACAAATAATATATAAATATAATTTGTAGAAATACATTTAATTATGTTTATATAATCATGTATATAAATATATGTAATATAATTACATAATAAATTATATAAAATATTTTTTGTTTATCCCCAAGTGGATTCAGTGGTTAAAGGAATTCTTTGGTCAATACTTTTTTGATAAGCAAAGAATCATTTGTATAAAGTCTTAGCCCTGATTCTTCTTGTCTCTCTTCACTGCACCTGCTGCCACTCACTGCCATTCACCTTTGGATTTTTCTTTTGAGTCCAAAATCAGGACTCAGTAGATGGAACCACAGGTAGTAGAGTTGGTAGTAAGAGGTAAGTCTAATGAGCCTGGGAGTAGCTTGCACGTGAGAAGATCTAATCTGTACGTAGGCAATTTACTTTTAAGCGGGCATCCACCTAGTGAAGGGTCTGTAATGATTGCTAAAGGAGTTAATGAAGGTGGCAGTGAAGGTGGGCGTTCTGCAGCTAAAGGAAATTTGGTCAAAGCTGAAGGGTGGGGCCTAGTTGTGCATGGTTGAGCTTAAAGCTGGAATGTATTCATGAGGCCAGCAAGTGCAGCAAATTGGATCCTTCTGTATCTCACTTAACACCCTGTTGCTCACCCAGGACCAGAACTTTGCTTCCTGAGCTTCAGCCTTCTACCTCCCATTAACTGTCCTGGACTTAACTGTATTTTTGATTTTGATCTGACTCTCCCTTGGTAGACCATTGCCACTTCAGGTCTCTTCAGTTTTGTGATCAGCAATTCTGCAATTCTGGTTGCCAGTGTTGGTTCCTATTTCCAGCAATCTTACAATCTAGTCCTTTCTGTTTTAAGACCACTAGCTAGTAAACTCTATTCACTTATACTGTGATTTTGACTCCACCCAAGTCTATTCAACACTCACTGAAATAGCCTAGCTGAAATCGTTTCCCTGATTCCCCAATATGGGAAGGTCTTGGGAATACCATGGAAACTTCCAATCTTGACCCCAACCTTCTTTTTAGAAAAGGCCAGGGGGAAAGGACAATTGTAAAGGCAAAGTAAGGTATTTCACTATTTGGTGATGTCTGGAAGATTGGAAACTACTGGAAATGCTTTGTCCGCTTTCAACTTTTTACCACAGAACGAGAGTTAAGTAACTTATTTATGTTATCACTTAATATTTGTGGCCTCATTAGCACAACATTCATTCATAGGGTCTTCAAGGTTAGATATAATGAAATATTTACAAGAACTTAGAGCAAATGGGAGTTGTGTGGCATGCTGTCACTCTGTCTACAAAGGCTAAAGAACTCAAGGGGAAGTAACTGCAGAGATGGCGGGGCAGCTGGGCAGCAGATTGGCCAACAGCAACTTAAACAGGGCAAGAGGGCAGGAGGGGTAGGAAACAGGAAGGGAAGATCTCTGATTTTCTAACCCAGCAGTATCCTTTGGGAAGTCCTCAGGTCGCCAAATGGGACTCTGAGAGCGTAGTAGCTATGGGATTTAGAAATCATGACTTCATTTCTCTTATCTTACCTGTCAAAGTGTTTACCTTTGCTTCATTCTGTTTGAATTTGATGAAAAGATTATACTCCTTCTAGCCTTATCCAAGAGGGGAGTGCTGGGGCCTGGAGTAAAGAAGACCTAGATGCAAATCCACACTCAGATACACATTAGCTGTGTGACCTTGGGCAAGTCCCTTCAGCACCTATCTCCCAGGGTTATTGTGAGGATCAATTGAGATAATATTTATAAAGTTTTACCAAAGTGCCTGGCACATACTGAGTACTTAGTAAATGCTTGTTTCCTTCCTTTCTGGCTTCTTCTCTGTCTTCTTCCCGGCTGCCAACAAGACCCGCCTAAGTCTACTCTATCCTTAAAAAACTTTTACTTGACCCTGCCATTCCCTCAAGCTATGATCTCATATTTCTCCTCCCAGTCACAGCCAAACTCCTAGAAAAAGCTGTTAATACCTGTTTCCTCCACTTCCTCTCCTCCTACTCACTTCCCAACCCCTTGTAATATGGTTTCAAACCTTGTTGTGCAACTGAAACTGCTTTTCAAGATTACCAGCAATTTCTTCATTGCTAGGTCCAGTGGTCTTTTCTCAATCCTTACTCTTTTTCACTTCTCTGCAGCATTTGACACTGTTGACTAGTATCTATCTCCTCCAGGATTCTCTTCTCTCCCTTAAATTTCTCATGATTCTCCTCATTTCCATCTCCTTGCTGGATCATCATATATAACCATCCTGTTGCCTTACCCTGGCTATTTCTAAAAGTTTCACTTTTCTGCCCTTGTTTTCCCTTTCCGTCTTTTCCTTTTCTTTTTCTGCCTTGACCCACCCCACCCCTTCCCATCTGGTCTCACCTTTCCATGAGCTTCCATGTGTTACATTACAATCTTAATCTAGATGACTAATGGATCTGTATCTCCAGAGTTCAGTTTCCACATCATTGATCATGTGTTGGACACCTCCAATTGGATGTCTTATAGGCATCTCATATTCAACAACAGAATAAAATAGAACAATAGATTCCAATGGAATCTTTTATTTTTCCCTACTAGACCTGCCCTCTCCCAATTTCCTAAGATTTACAACTTTGGAGTCATTCATGATTCTTTCTTCTTCTTTATTTAATCATTAACCAAATCTGATTAATTGCTTAGTCTTACTGAATCTGTCTCTACAAACTATCTCCAACTCATACCCTTATTTCTACCAACATAGCCCTTACTTAAAATTCAGGTTCTAATCACCTCTCATGTACTCTATTAAAATAGTTTCCCAACTAGACTTTCAGTTCCCATTCTCTTCCTTCTCCAGTCTACCCTCCCTTTGCCAAACTCATCTTTCTGAAACATAAATCTGACCATAACACTCTACCCCCAAGAATCTTCAATTAATCTCTAATTTTTTTTCTGTTGGTGTTCAGTTGTTTTTCAGTACTGTCTGACTCTGTGACCCAACTAGGGTTTTTATGCAAAAATACTGGAGTGGTCTGCCATTTCCTTCCCCAGTTCATTTTAAAGATGAGGAAACTGAGGCAAACAGGGTTGAATGACTTACCCAGGGTCCCATAGGTAGCAAGTGTCTGAGGCCAGATTTGAACTCAGGTCTTCCCAACTCTAGGCCTGGCATTATCTCTACAGCACCACCCAGCCCCTCAGACTCTATTGCTTCTAGGATAAAGTAGATTTCTCCTTGCTCTTTAAAGCCTTTTACAATCTGGATTCTGTATACACTTTCAGAATTATTTCACATTACTTCTCTCCTCACACACTGAATCCAGTCAAACTGGCTTACTTGCAGCATTCTTTATCTATCACTGCAAACAAGTTGGCCTCCAGTCCTATAATGCTCTCCCTTTCTATCTCTTGAAATCCCTGGTTTCTTCTTAAGGTTCACCTTAGGTGCCATATTCACCAGGAAGTTCTTACTGCTCTTTCCTACTTGTTAGCACTCCCTCCATTTTCATTCACATGATTGTGTATTGACCTTTTTTGTTTACATGTTTTACTTCTTCCGTAGAATATAAGCTTCTTGAGGGCAGGAACTAGTTTTTGTTTTGTTTTTTATTCCCAACTTAATCCCATGCTTTGAATATTTTGGGGGAGGGGGGAGCACTGGATTTGGTATTTCATTAGTATGAGAAACTTCTAGTATGGAAACTTCTACCACCAATTTCCAGCCATGATTCACATGCAATACATTGTCTTAGAGTTGCCTGGAGTACTAAGAGTGATTCACTTATGGTCACAAAGTAGTAAGTATGGGCAGCATACATTAGCATTGGAAAGGATCTCAGAGGTCACTTGATTCCAATACCTCCTTCTAAAGAAGAAGGGGCTGAGACCCAGAGAGGATAAATGACATCTCTTTGAATCCTGGTCTGTTAATTCTAGAAGCCTCATTTCCCCCACTCTATTACATGGCTAATGGAAAAAGTGAAAACAAATATCTTTGCTTGCTTTTGTTCTAAACTTTATAGGACCATAAAATTTTTTTTATGAAAAAGTTTTTTATTATAAATTTTTTTATTATGAAATTTTTTGTTATGAATTTTTATCATGAATAAATAATTTCCAAACTCCAATTTTTTTGTGCTCAAAAGAAATCATGTAATGCTTACTATCTTAAAAGGGAAAAACATATGAGTTGTGAACTTTATAGGAAAAAATCAGTCTATCTGAAGTAGAGGAAAATCTGCTACATTAAGGAAGTGCTCAGGAACTCAAGTTTCAGGCAACATTTCTATAAGTTTTAAAGGATATATACAAAATCAGATTTACAAATAACTATCTTGACTGAATGATCCCAAAGATAGCATTTCACTTCAGATGGCATTGTTTTCTGTGTTTACTACTTTTCTTCCCATAGGAAAATAAGGTCAGATTTGTTATTTTCCAGAAGCTCATCCATTTACAAGCAAAGAACAGGCAGGACATTTGAGATAAGGAAGTGATTAGGAGGCACATTTATGCTTTTAATGGTTCCTGAGTCTAAATAGCCTGCTGAGATTTGGATGGGTCCTTTGGAAAAAGGAAATGTATTAAAGTGACAAACAATTGTAGTGTTTCACTTCTAAAGCACCCATGTTATCATGAACTAATGCATCAGAATTTGGCATTGAAGTGTGGCATGCTCTTGAACTTAAAAAAATTCATGTATACTGATCCACATTTCAGCAAAAGATTTAAATGGGGAGAAACTACAACCATGCCAAAGTCATCATTCTGAGGAATGATTCTGAACAGAATGGTTGCAACACTAGATCAGTGTTTGAAATAAATTATTCCAGAAAAATAATATGAAAACAAATTTCAGGATAATGAAGAATAATAAAATCTAGAACTGTATGATATAAGATAGTGTGTCTGTACATGTTATTTCTCTTTCTCTCTTATTTCTTTCTCTCTCTTCTGAAATAGTTTTTTTGAGTTCAACAAGCATCTATGTCTTTTCTTCTGACCAAAGCCCATTCTCTTCTGCCCTCCCCATCATCTCTCAGGAGTCTCAGCTGATCTGGCTGTTCCTTGCCTATGACCTCAAGGTGTGAAACAACCAATCAGACCTTCAGGACCCTCCTGCTCCTTATGAAAAAGCTGAGTTACCCTGGCCCAGGAGTTGCCCTGAAGCATGTATTAGAGAAGCAACCAGGAAGCTAAGACTATTGTGGAACTCTTCTCCCCTGCTGTGGTCTTAAAGACCATCATGCCCAAGGTTCCACGATGATATCTCTGATTGTATCCTTTCCTTGCTCTTTCCTATCCTTCTCAAAGAGGATCATAACATCAAGATGATGACATGACTTGCAGTTGACTTTGACATGAGTGAGGGAGGGCTGTGCAAGGTCACCAGCCTCACTTTCTCCTCCAGAGCCATCTGGGTCCTGTGGCCAGATATTCATCAGGACAACTGGAGATGGCCCAGGATGCAATGGGAGACCCTGACCATTTTAGACTAAGGTCTAATCAAATTCTCACTTTGAGTGAGATGCACCCATTCAATGAATAGGCTTCTTTAAGTAGTTACTCAAGGAATGCCCTTTCAATCAAAAAAACCAAAAAATCAAACTGGGAGGGGAAGATCCTCAGGGTTCCTGGATAAAAGAGAAACAGTTACTATTTAATATTCTTATGGGGAAGGGGAAGGCAGTGGAAGGTACTAGTGCCCTTCTTTACTGTAACTTGTTCCTTTGGACGTCTCCAATTCACCTACATAGCATTTTCTTAAATGAGCAAAATAAAAAGGTTTATTTCTTTCAGCTTTTTTCATTGCTTTCTGATCTACCTGGGAAGTCCCTGTGGCCCAGAAATGGGAATTGACAAATGTATATACATTGATGAGCTATATTTCTGTTGTCTGAAGATGAGCCTGGCTAAATTTGGAGAAGCAGAAGGCCACAAACTGATGAATTTTGGGGGCACATCATCTCTTGAAGGGAATCTGCTAAGCTGCTGAATTGTTGTCTATGCTAATGAAGGGAGGACTTGTACTGATGAAGCTACAGATCTCGATATGTTGCTGTATGTATTGTATGCTATATTATAGGTTTTGTAAATTCTAGCAGGATATTAGTCTTTCATTAATTTGTTCATATTCTTCCCAACACCTGGAATATACCTCCAATCCATTTACACTGATCAAAATCCTTCAAGGCTCAATTCAAACACCACTTCCTCTGTAAAACTTCTGCCATTGCACCAATCATACCTCTCAAAAACACTTCTTGTGTATCATGGGTTTTTTGATTATGTCTTACTTTCTTTATCAATTTGTAAACCGCCTAGACCATTTTATTAATCTTTGTGTTTCTCAAAGCTTTGAGCTGCTAGGTAGAATATTGGGCTTGGAATCTGAAAGAATGGAGTTCAAATCCAGCCTCAGAAACTTGATTCCTGCCAAGTCACATAACCTCAATTTCCTCAGTTTAAAATAGGAATAATATCCTTATTTTGAGGATCCAATGAGATCTATGAGATAAAATTTATAAAGTACTTGGTGTAGTCCCTGGAACATAGGGGGCACTTAAGTGCTTATTCTTTTCCCTTTGGCAAGGTATATGTTCAATGGACATATATAAAGATGACAACAATGTTATTGAGTTTCTGGTACAGGATGCAGAGAAGAACTTTGAATTTTTCATCTGAAATTCTATGATTTTAGTGATTTATTGAATGAATGGATGCATGAATGAGGTGAATATATTATGCCCCTATTCTTTAACCTATAGTACCCAATATTAGTGAAATAAAAGGACAAATTAAAGTAGCAGGTTTGAGAATAAGCTATCTGCTCCCATATCCTATCTTGGGAAAATATTTGTGGAACGATTAAATGAAACCATAGAAAGAACACGTGGAAAGCTGAGAGAAGCCTGTTAACACATTTAATACTCCCACATGCAACTTTATAATTTTATTTAAGGCTATTTCTTTGCTAAAGTTTGAAGATATTTAAGCAGAAAAAATATTACTTTGAGGTACAGAGTTTTATCTTATACCATTCAAAAAATACATGTTTGAACATGTTTTAATCCTACCAAACATCCTCTGTTTTCCAAAATGGTGGCCATAGTTACTTCTAATTTAATCAGTTTTTAAATAGCTTATTTAAAAAGTCACAAACAAGCAGATGTCAAATAAGTAATTCTTTATATGTAATCTTTAAATATCATCAGTGTTTGAAATTTATTAGCAAGCATACATGGAACATATATTGTACTTGGTGACTAAAGAAAGTATACAGATATTTTTCTAATGGAGATAGTCCTTCCTTCCTTAGCAGCTTACAATAAGAAGTAATTTTCATGTGGTTAAATGCAAAAATCAATAAATTAAAAAAGGTGGTGTGATAGACAGTGACTTATAACTTAAAAACTAGGATTTCCTTTTTTAGTTTTCTTGCTTCTTTGGTAATGAACTGTTGAATGATGGGATCATTGTACTTAAAATGTGCTGAAAACCTATCCATAACCATGCATTTGTATACTTTGATAGGACTCATGCTGCAGGGGTTGAGCCCTTCAATAGTACTTAGTTTTACTGGTAGATATTCTAAGGGCACATGTGCACAAAAGACTGAGCAGGTGATGTTTGGGGGCAATAGGAAGACACAAGGCTTCCATCTTAGAAAACCATTGAATAAACAGGAAGGATTAGGATCTCTGCCTGCACCAACACTAAGGACAAATGAAACTTTACAAGATAAACATCCCAGAAATGGTGCAAAAAGGAGAGCAAGGGTAGGAAGGAAACTCTTCTTCCCCTTCACCAGAACAGTTCCTGGTCTCATGGTTCCTGAACTATGTATGAACTGTAATCTTCACCCTCTGTTTGACATAAGGAGTGACTGACCAATCTGGAAGTTTTTTGAGATGCAGCCTGAGGCCAGATTTGAACTCAAGAAGAGGAATCTTCTGGACTCCAGGTCTAGTATTCTATCTACTGTACCACCTAGCTAAAACAAGGTAGAATAAGACTCTCTATAAGAAATTAGACCAGATAGCATTAATAACAGAAATAGTAACTAATGCTTATATGGTACCTTAAGACATGCAAAGCACTTCCATGTATCATGTCATCTGATCGTCACAGCACTGAGGTGGTGCTGCATTGACCTCATCTTATAGGAGAGGAAACTGAGATTAAGCAACCTATCTAAGGTCACACTGATAACAAGTGTCTGAGGTGGAATTTGAACTCAGGTCTTCCTGATTCTAAGTCAAGTACTTTATATACCACACTATCCTCTGACAGAAAAATGATTGACTTCAGCAACAGGTTGGATAAATGGCCCAATTACCCTCAGAACTGTGAGCCCAGTTGACAGGTCCTCTGGTCATGGAGTAGAACTCCCAGATTTTATTGCCTAGTCAAAGCTCTTCATAGGTTTATCTTCAAGACTTCCAAGTCAACTGAGTAAAGATACCTTGAGTAATATTGATGGCCAGAAGTGAATGGTTTAAAATAGCCATATTCAATAATTAAAAAAAATTAGTTAAATCTCTACTTTTAATCTAGGGTTGCATGCTCACTCACTTCCCAGCTCTTGTTTGGGCCAGAGCGGCTGCCCTCCACCAGGGCTCAAACTTCTCAGAAACTTCTGAGAATTCATAGAATCACAGAGCCTTAGCAGTGGCAGGCACCTCTGAGATCATCTAGCCAAAACAGAGATCTCCCTATAACATTCCCTTACAAGAGGGGAACAAAACAATATAAATAACTAACAAGGCAACACACTCTGATGCCAGAAATGCCAATGATCTGGAGATACCATTTTCATATCTATGTTGAAATAAAGAGCCTAGAATGGTGCTCTGGTCTTTCTGACATGTCAGGTTATGGCGACCACCACCATTATCTGGCCCCATAAACTACTACTATAATTATCACCATCAATTCTGTGTCTACTACTGGCAGCTTCCCACAAAATTAAGGGAGATTCTTCACATTCTTCTCCTCTCCCATGGAGATACCTGTCATCTTGTATTATAGATAAAGAAAGCATATAAAAAAATTAAAGGTTTGCCCTCCAGTAAAGAAAAAAAAATCCCAGCAGTTCTCTCAGCATGAATATGACTCTTTTTAAATCATTCCGCAGAGAAATATTCCAATTGACATTTATTAAAGAAACACAATTCTTTCATTCAAAGCAGAGATAGTGTGAGCAAAGGGAATGTGCAACTCAGTCAGTGATATATACAGTTAATACCCTCTAACTGTGATTATCTTTGTAATCCTCCAAGCAGGTGTAGTCAGGTGTGGGAATAGGAGGGGGAGGGCAGAAGATGTTATTGTTACGTAGAATTTAAATGTTGAAAGAAACTGAATTACTGAGAATCCACATAATTCTGAGTAGGCTCTTAATGATCATTTTGTCCAATTCTCTTATTTTACGGATATACAAACTGATTCAGAAAGGGGAAAATGAATTTCTCAAGGTCACAGAGGTAGTTAGTTGAGATGGGATTTGAATTGATGTTCTCTGACTTCAAATTCAGTCCTTTTTCCACTGTACCATACAATATAGTTGTCAAGAGTTAGTTTTATAATTCCATCATTTTGAAGGTATTTTAAATGAGAGTAACAAAAATAACCATAATAACATTAATGCTAACTGAGGTTTATAGAGCAGGATGCTTTGCATATTTCACATCCCCTTTATCCTTTGCTTCTGTCAATTAGCTTATACTTCACTGCTAATGAAGCATATACATTCAAGAACGCTTTTTAATTCAGTGGCTATGAAGGCAAATCACATTCTGAAGCAGAATTTTAAAAATTGGTGATTTCACCAAAATGGTTATTCTCACTACTGATGAAAGTTAAAACTTTTCCACATTTTAGTAAGCTGCTATACTGTGGGAGAGTTGCTGGACCACCTCCCTTTCCCCTGCAACCCTCTCCCCCAATCCAATTTAGTACCTGGTGGCCAGACTTTTGAGTCTCTCAGACTAATGTAGGATGGCAGGGTATATTTGGCCAATCAACATGCTAAGTGGCACCGCGGATAGAGTGCTAGGCCTGGAGTCAGGAGGATCTGAGTTCAAATTCAGCCTCAGACACTTATCAGCTGTGTGACCCTGGGCAAGCCACTTAATCTTACTTGCCTCAGTTGCCTCATCTGAAAAATGAGCTGGAGAAGGAAAAGACAATCTACCCCCATATCTTTGCCAAGAAAACCCCAAAAGGAGTCATGAAGTGTTGGATACTACTGAACAACAACTGCACAAAATGAGTGAGTGAGTGAACTTATAACTCTCCTTGTATGGGAGAAACTACCAAAGCTTATTCTCCTTGTGTGTAACATTCAAAGAATAAAGGGTCAACTAAAAGTCATGATGAGATGCATTAGAGGAAGGGTTAAATGGAGAACTGCAAATGATTAAAATAATGTTTTTCTTTTTTTAGTTATTATAATCTTCTGTACTATTCATTCAACACTCCCTATCTTACCTTTATAAAAATCTCAATTTTAGCAAGCTAATTCAATGCCACCTTCTATTTCCATGGGCAGAAATACATATAGAAAAAGTCGTAACTAAACCAGGGTATTCTAGGCTTTTCCTTAGGTTCAGTATGTGGGGGATAGAGGGTCAAGAGTCAGTGGATAAGTGTTTCTTGGGAGAATGTATGTGGTAGAAGGAGAGGGGGTGCTTCATCCATGCCCTAGGCCAGTCTGCCTCTGTAATTTTCTAGTCCTCTGATGACTTGAACCCTTGGCAGATTTAAGGCAGAATGTAAGCCCGGCAGAGGGCAAGTAGATAGGGGTGGTGACAGTGGAGGTGAGAGGAGAAGGGAAAGAGAGGATAGACCACCCCTTATCCTTCCATGACCAAAATTAAATTAAACCATTATTCTCAAGGCCTGTCTGACCTTTCTTCCCCTTTCTCCTACTCTCTTTTCCCTTACTTGCATCCCTAATCAGTTCAGCACTAACTCTCCATATTCTATATTCTTCAGCCCTCTTGTTCACTTGCACCTTCTAGAACCCCATACCTGTTGCTAACAACCTCCCCTTTGTCTTAGATTTCTTGTTCTCATATTTCTTCCATCTCATAGCAATCTCTAAAACCTAGCTTTCTCCTGGAGACAAGAAACAACATCACTTTGCACCATAACCAAGGTCAACTTATTCCCTCTGATCCCCCTGACACATAAAGCCAGGAGTATGAAAAGGCTTATTCCTTGCTCTCTTCTCTCCATACAACCCCCCTCCCCATCCCTCACCAACCTCCTACTATCATTCATCAACTACCTGCCCTAAACCAATGCTGAAATGATAGCTTCGTGGGCAACATATAGAATGTAGGTTGGATTGTGTTACAGTTGCTAGAATGAGTTGAATGACCATATCCAAAGCATGTTGGTTAATAGCTCAGCATCTCCAAAGGATGTCCCTAGTCATTGGACAACTACTTCTCAGAAGTGTTATTTTTCCTTTAAGCATCTTCTAGGTCCATGATTCTATAGGATTGTTGCTCTTCCCCCAGGTTCTGTCCTGTTCAGAATTTTTAGTTGATGCCCTGGATAAAAAAGCATAGAAGATACGTTCATCAAATGTACAAATGATACAAGGCTGCAAACCATAGTTAATATGTTGAGTGATAGGTTCAGGATTCACACAAATGTTGATTAATTGAACCAATGTTCTGAAATCAAGAAGAAAACATTTTGTAACAATCATTTATCCAGGTTTGAAAAATGAACTCTAGAAATATAAGATGGGGGAGTCACAGCTAGAGACGTGAAAAAGACAAAAGCTTTTAATTGACTGAAAACTCAGTGTGAGTCAACCCTGTGAAATGGTTGCCAAAAGAACAAGCCTAATCATAGGCTGTAATAGTCAATTAGTGTCCAGATCAAGGAAGAAATAGTCCCTCTGTACTCTCTCAGTCAGAACACAGTCAGAGTCCAATGTCCAATTCAGTACCACATTTTAAGGACATAATTCACAAGTAAGGCTTGCTCTCAAGAAGTTCACACTGTAATAATGGGGGAGAAAACACAGTTGCTATACCTGGAACATCTGGTCTCTCTATTCATTAAAATAAACATTCAATAGGAAAATGCTACTGGAATGTGCAAAGAAATTCAAATAACAAGCTGAGACATCTACAGCTGGGTCTAGTTTTATTTTGAATCTAGAAGACCCATGCAAATAAACAAAACCAACACACAGCAGAAATGAATTAATGCCAGCTCCTTGGAAGTGACTCAGGGTAGAGAAGAACTTTATAACTGCAGTTCCTAGTTTCCTCTCAATGATTAAAAGAGGCTGATTATTATAGATAAGAGGAGACTTTATTACATCTTGAAAATAAATGTCTTAACAGCTATTTAAAAATGCTTTATTGATACTTTTTAAACATTTCTATCACTTCTTGATAATTACTAGCAGGTTGTCATAATCCATAGTCCTTGGAAACAAGTAGATTGAGTTTGAATGTGACATACTGGTTGTGTGCCTGCCCATCTCTTAATTTCTTAGTGGCTTTAAGACTATAAGTTATGGAGCAGATGGCAATCTGCATTGGTAGAGAGAATTCCATGTACTGATGAAATCCTGGATTTTAAGGAGGGAGGAGAAGAGAGAGAGAGGGGGGGAGAGAGAGAGAGAGAGGGAGAGAGAGAGAGAGAGAGAGAGAGAGAGAGAGAGAGAGAGAGAGAGAGAGAGAGAGAGAGAGAGAGAGAGAGAGAATATTATTGAGTTCCTATAGGGCTCTGTGTTAGACCTAGCAAGGGAAATAAAGATGAATTGAATGGAGCCCCTAACCTCAAGGAGCTTACAATCTAGTAGGGAAAGACAACACAGAAAAAACAAAGAGACCTAAACTTATAACAGAGGTTAAAATAATGAAACTTCCACAATAGGGAGACAAAAGTCCTTAGGGATCCAATAGAGAAAAAGAAAATCATATCCTTTGCTTGAAAGGGGAGAATTTATGAAGGGCATTTATTTTAAAAAAATAAGACATCTAGTTGGCTGAGGAAAGAACAATTTCTTTAAATTACATACCTCCTTAGATAAACTAATTTTGGCTTAATTAAGTTTTTATTGTATGACACAAACTTCAGCAGTGTTTTATGTCTCCAGTGTGTTGGTCTGAATTGAAAAAGTGCCAGATTTCTTAACACATCATTAGCAAGTTCCTTAATTAACCTGTGATGCTGTCAATAAGAGTGTTGTTGTTTTAAGGATTAAGTGAGATGGATATTTCTTTCTAACCGATGGTGGTTTATTTAACCTATTACAGATGCAAGACAGTTCTTCAAAGTAAGCAAGAATTCCAGAAATATTTTCCGTACTTCATCTCTTTGCTTAAATTTGCTACAATTTTACTCCTTTAGACTGAATCACTTGCAACTTGTTACAAGAAACTGATTTGTAACTTTAGTTAAATGGATGCCTCTTTCTAAAACTACTTCCCCACCCTCCCCAGACTTGATTGGGTTAGTGATGCCAGCTCTAAGAGCTTTCAGTCTGAGAATAGTTGCATTAGAAGAGGAGAGTTGGTCAGCTTATCAACGAAAAGCATTTATTAAGACCCACCTACCCCCTGAATGGAGATGGAGCACTGGACTAAACCAGTCCCTGTAGTTCCTGATACAGATTGTTGGTTTCTGCCAGACCAATCTGCTTGTCAGCTCCTCTACTTGAATTAAACAGTCCATGTCTTTGCTGAGGCTTTTGTCTAGAATTCCCCGCAGCGCTGCCCACCTGCAAACTGAAGCTCTGGATTCACTTTTTCTGGGAAAGCTTCCATGACTAGCTCCTGCTGAGTTCACTCTTCTCGTTAGCATTTGCTTAGCATTTATGTTCAATTCAATAAGTGCTTATTCAGTTCCTCTAATGTGCAAGGAAAATTAGTTTAAAAGGACGAGAAACAACAAAGTTTCTGCCTTCCTCTCCTCTCCTCTCTGTCTCTCTCTCTCTCCCTCTTTTCCTCTCCCTCTCTCTCTCTCTATTTCTCTTTCTCTCTCTGTCTGTCTCTCTCCGTCTCTGTCTCTCTCTCTCTCCCTTTCTCTCTGTCCCTTATTTCCCCCTCCTCTCTCAAATATGACATAGAATATAGGAGGGCAACAGTTTCTTTATGTCATGGACCCCTTTGGCAGTCTGCTGAAGCCAATGGACATCTCCTCAGAATGCCTAAAAATAAAACATACATGATTACAAAAGAAACCTATATTGAGATGGTTATCAAACATTGATTAAAACAAAACACTTCATCTCTCACCTTCACTGATATTATAAACTCCTGTTTCCCTGTCCTCAGTTTTTTTTTCCCTTTGCAATCCATACTTCACACGGTTGCCAGAAGAATATATTTTTTAAATATAGGAATCTTCAGTGGCTCCCTATTGCCTAAACAATAAAGTACAAATTCCTCAGCCTGCTCGGAAATTAGAGAGTAGATGAGTTGAAGGGGAGATTTAAACTTACCTAAAAGATCAAATATTTTCAAATATTTCTTTTTTGTCTCTGAATTATATTTTATTTTTTTCCAACTATGAGTAAAAACAATTTTTAACATTTGATTTATAAAATTTTGTGTTCCAAATTCTCTCCTTTCCTCCCCTCCCCACTCTTTAAGAAGGCAAGCAATTTGATATAATTATACATGTTCAATTATGCAAAACATGTTTGCATATTAATCATGTGAAAGAAAACACAAACTAAAAAAAAACATGAAAAAATGAAGCGTAAAATAGTATGCTTTGATCTACCTTCAGCCTCTGTCAGTTCTTTTCCTAAAGGCAGATAGCGTTTTTCATCATTAGTCCTTTGGAATTGCCTTGGATCATTATTAAGCCATTCACAGTTGATCGTCATATACTGATCTTATCTACCTACAATAATCATAATAAAATTACTGTGTACAGTGTTCTCCTGGTTCTGCTTACTTCACTTTGTATCAGTTCATCTAAGTCTTTCAAGGTTTTTCTGAAATCACTCGGCTCTTTATCAAATATTTCACTGCAGGCAGGCAAAGAGAGTTTCCATTATAGTGTCTCACAGCCTTGGCAGGGCTTATCTAATAATAATAGTGATGATGATGGTTATAGCTAACATTTATATAGCATTTACTATGTGCCAAGGGCTTTGCTATTATTCTCTCTCTTGATACCACTTGGGGATATGGGGAAATAGTTTTAGCTGACATTGTCAGGAACCCAGGTCTGTGCTGAATTGACAACACCTGGTGATAATTAAGCAACTTTCCTTAGTGATATAAACTGTGACCCAATTCTTGAACCACACAATAGAGTAATAGAATCATACAATCTCATCTCCTGGCTGTTTCTTCTAAAAGATGAGAAATCAGCATATGGGAAAACTAAATGAAGCTGCAGACTCCAGCATTATTTCTTGAACATTCTGCCATGAATTACCCAGAAAAAAACCAGATCTTTTATAAGTATGATGAATAACAATGCAGAAAATTCTGCACCTCCTGATTTAGTTCTTTCCACTTCTCCATAGTCCTGCTCGTTGGTAGGATAGACTCCTAGTATTTCCCAAAACTTGGTCATAACCTCTAATTTTAATTTGAAATTATCTCTGTTGGCTACATACCTTACTGGATGATTTCTATGAAGAATGCCAGGCTGTTTGAGATGCAGTTGACAGTTTTGGGCATGGAATCAAATAGCACATCCTATTTAGTCATCTTTCCCAGGCATCTTGCCATCGGTCCTGTTGATTCCCCCCTCTCCACAGTGGAGTAGTATCCTTTAGACTGGATCTTCAGACACTATGATCCTTCTTTTTCCACCCAGTTTTGGAATACTACTCAGTCTAAGTTGTTCTAATTGTTGAGTAAGTGTTATTACTAAATAGCAACTTGTTTCTCTTTTACCCAGGAACCCCAAGGGTCTTTACCTCTCAGTTTGCTTTTTGTTGTGGTTGGTTTTTCTTTTTCTTTTCTTAAAAGGGGCCATTCCTTGAGTAACTACTTAAAGAGGCCAATTCATGGAAGTGAGAGTTTGATAAGACCTTAGCCTAAAATGACCAAGATCCCACATTGCATTCTGGGCCCATCTCCAGTCTTCCTGATGAATATCAGGCCACTGGATCCAGATGGCTCTGGAGGAGAAAGTGAGGACGCATTTCTCTGATGCAGACTATCAGCTCCTCTCCAACTTATGGTATTAGGGTATTAACTAGGGTACTGAGAGTGACTTGCCCATGGTAGTTAACATTATGCCAGAGGCATGATATAACTAGTCTTCTAAACTCCAAGGTTAGTCCTCTATCCAATATATCATGTTATGTCTCCTAATACCATAGCATGGTATATTTTGTACCTACTTGGCCACTACTACTTCAAAAGAATTAAAATTTTAATCTGGACTTCTCCTAGATGCTTTACCAAAGTGGCATGATGAAGAACTCAAAAGACCTCTCCCTAAAAATGTGTTGGCATGATTACTCATCCTTGAAAAAAAATTAGTAGCTGAATCTTTCCACACCTCCCAGTTTTGCCTGCTTCATATCTTTAGTGTGAATACAGGATGCATCATCCTTATTTATGTGGTCTCCTCTGGCTCTGAACTCTGGGGTATAAAGTGTTCAATAGTTATTCTTGATTCCTAGCATATGGATCACTCAAAGGAAAACTCATCAAAGTAGAAGTGCTCATCATTTGTGGTATCCTAATAATATGTGAGCTTCCTTAAGTTTTTATAGTTTGTGGGGACCATGATCCAGTGATGTGCACCTTTTTGGGGTGCCCTCCAGGTCTCTAGGGCAGATTTGATCTTAGAGATGAGTCACTATGCCACATTATTTCCAGGGAGAGGTCTTTGGACTTTTTTGTCAGTCTTAATTGGTGTGAGTAATAGACCAGTCAAAGAATTCCCGAGTTCAGGTCCACATTGCTGACACATTTTGTATGAATACTGCCCTCTTGGCTACTCTATTGGATCAGAGTGGTACAGTCAAAAAAGCACTATTTCTGGAGTCAGAGAACAAGGGTTCAAATTCTAACTCTGATCCCACTTTGTGATGTTGGGAAAGTCCTTGGATCTTGTTTTTCTTGTTTCTGTGGTTCCATCTAGCTCTAAATCTGGGATCCTAAAATTGAACACTTAGGATTAGGGTATCATAATAGTAGTAAGGGCAGCTACGTGGCACAGTGAATAGAGTGTTGAACTGTTCAGAGTCAGAAAGGCTCATTTTCCTGATATTAAATTTGGCCTCAGATACTTACTAGCTGTGTGCCCCTGGGCATTTAACTGTTTGACTCAGTTTCTTCATCTATTGTGTTCATCCTTTGTTATGGAAGAAGACCATGCCATCAGATGACATGACTTGCACTTGACTTTGTTTTGAGTGAGGGAGGGCTGTGTAAGGTTGCTAGTCTCATGTCCCCTCCAATCCATCTGAATCCAGTGACCAGATATTCATCAGGATGACTGGAGATGGCTCAGGATGCAATGGGACACTTTGGCCCTTTTAGACCAAGGTCTATTCAGGTACTCACGTAGAGTGAAGTAATGCCCATTCATTGGATAGGCCTGTTTAAGAAGTAGCCAGGGCATCTGTAAAATGAATTGGAGAAGGAAATGGCAAACGACTCTTGTATCTTCACCAAAAAAACCCCAAATGGGGTCACAAAGAGTTGAGACATTACTGAAACAACCGAACCACAATAACAGTAGTAAAGGTCTTCTTTAAGGCTACTCTTTAGGTTCCATAAGGCTAGAGCTGCTATCAGTTGGGGAATGGTTGAACAAGTTGTGGTATATGGTTGTGATGGAAAACAACTGTGCTATAAGAAACGATGAGTTCAATACTTTCAGAAAAACCTGGACAGACTTGCACGAAATAATGAAGAGTGAAATAAGCAGAACCGAGAGAACATTGTTTACAGTACCAACAATATTGTTTTAAGAATGACTTTGAGGGAATAAGTTATTTTGACTATTATACATACCCAAATTAACTAAAAAGGACATGTGAATAAAGAGGCTATCTGCATCCAGAGAAAGAACTGATAAATAGAAGTATATATAGAATAGTTTTACATATAAAGACCTGTTTGTGTCTAATGGTAGCCGTGGGGGAGGGGGAAGGGAAGAAAAGAAGTTTACATGACAATTTTGTTGTATATTCGAAAGGAATAGCAAGTTGTACATAGCAGATTTACAGTTTCATGTATAATCATCTTTCTTATTATATTATGTTATAGAAGTGCTTGTTTTATTTTATAAATTATTAATTGATAAACAACAACAATAATGAAAGAGTAGAACTACTTTCTTTACAAGCCAGAAGTGGCATTCTCTCAGTCACGGTTATAGCTGATATGAATTGCGGCCCCTCAGAAATACTGCAGAGCCCTTGGATACCCTTGGATACTACAGGTCACATCCTTTAAAGTCCTTCCTGGCCCTAGAACGGATCTTAAAATGCCAACTAACTTTAATGAAAGGCACACTTTTCTGGCTTGGACTTCAAACCATAATGAAGCACTCATGTTAGTACCTGATCTTGCTTGGGAAAATATATGATTTCATTAGTATTAATATCCCAATGAAGAGCTCCCTTCACCAATGCAAATTGGCACCTTCTTTGCAATTTATAGTCTTAGTTATCTAAGATGTTAAGTAACTTGCCCAAGGTCACACAGTTAGTCTATGACAGAGGCTGGACTTTAAACCAGGTCTTCCTTGTTTTCTCTCTCTTATGCCACATTACCTGACTTCATCAAGTTAGGTAATAAGTTGATCTGGAAAATCTACTGGAGCCTTATTAATTAATGAAGCATTTCTGGGACATTGGCCAGTCCAAATAATGTACTCTGATATCTATTATGTTCATGTAATGAATGAAAAGCTATCTCTCACTCATCTCTAACCGAGGTTCTAATAAAATTGCCCGTATCAAATCTTCTACAAATATATGTTTCCTGAACTTTCCTCAAGATATCAGACACTAAGGGAAATAGCTAATAATTATGAATTGCTCTTTCAATGAGATCCTGGTAATTGATTTAAGGATATAATTCTTCTCATTTTAAAGAAGAGTACAGAAAACAGGGTCAGCCCTACTGTTTTTGCTATGAAGTCTGGATAAAACTATATCTAAAGGTTCCTTTGATTATACACTCTCTAAGCCAGAGGTTCTTAACCTTCTTTTGCCATGGACCCCTTTGGCAGTCTGATAAAACCTATAGACACCTTTTTGAAATCTATAATTTTTAAAAATTAGAGTTGAAGAATGTACTGAATTTCAGTTACAAGTTAGTGAAAATAAAGATGTATTTCTTCCCATTCAATTTCATGGACCCTCTAAAATCTCTCCTTGGACCCCTTTGGGTAGGGTCCATGGACTCCAGACTAAGAATTCCTGCTCTAGGCTTAGATTTCACATTTGCTAAGCGCTTGAACTCACCAATAGAGTGGTGGAATTCCTGGAAGGAAATCAACAGGGCAGCTGTAATCTTAATGTGAAGGGTCCTATACCCCTTTTCTAAATGTTTCCTGCGTCTAAATATCTCCTCTAAATTTTGGGGGTTCATTGTATTAATTACTTGGAGATACACTAGAATTAAGATGGAAAAGAGGAGAAACAAATAAATCTAGAAAGATCTTTATGATGTAACAGACATATGTAGAGTATACTGATTCAATTTCTTACATGGAAGAGATTGGGGAGTCTGATTCTGGAAAAGTCCTGTTGACATATAATGGAAATGCCTTGGAGAGACTTTGGAGTATATGTAGACATTTTGTAACTGCTTCTGAGCTGCTAATCACATGGTGAATTGCAGCCTTTTTGATTAAGCTGACGTTTTAGAGTTGGAACTGGAGCATCTGCAGAAAACATGAATCAGCACTGGCCTTTTCCTCCCTTGATTGGTCCTCTCTGTCTTGGTGTGACTCCTTTGTTAATAGTGTTTCTTGAGGCAGACTGCCTTTCCCTCTGAGGCAGACACATGACCCTATAGAATCAGGTCTGGGTTCTTTGCTTGCCTTGGTGTTTGTTCTTTGGTTTTAGGCAAAGAAGATTAATCTGAAAGTTTTGACCTTTGTTAGTTTACAAAGGGTCAAGAGAGTAAGTCATCCGGGAATCTCAACATCTGGAAGTCAAGTCCAACCCAGATTTTGCAGCCAGTCCAACATCAATGTCCTGAGACTTGAGGAGTATCCTTTAAGACCAACCCCCCAAATCCAGTTTTGCTTCAGATTTTCACATTGAAGGAATCTCTTCAATTTGGTTTTTAGATTGAATTGTAAAAAAGCTAAATTATTCATACTATGATGAAGAGACATTCCATAATATCAAATGGCAAATAATAGGTGAGAAAAATAAAAAATAGTAGCCACAAAAAGCATGTAATTGTTTGGCCCCAAAGAGATAAGCCCCACTTTCCTAGTCTGTGCTCATTCCATTTACAGCATTCTATCAATTGCAATGAGCATTTTACACAAAAATGGTTCCTGTGGAGTTGCCCCTGAGGAGAGTAAAGGTACTCTGAAGTTTGGGGCAATTCTGACACAATACTATTCATGAAATTATTAACTCTCTAAAAGAGAAAACTACCACATTATTAGAAAAAAGAAGTTCTTGTAAGGGAATTAAATTTTCACTGTGAGCATTTAGAAATCAGCAAATTCTCCAAATCAGGGCTTGATTTGTTTTGTTAATTGTCTAAATTTAAGAAAGTGATGGATAAAATGCTAATAATGCAGATTAAAATTAAGGGTGTTTCCTATATTTCTGGAGAGTTGCTTGTTGAGCATTTACTGTCACATCCAAGAGAAAGAATGAGGTGTTCCTGGGTTGCAGTCTGCATCATTTAAGGGAGTACCCAAATCAGTGAGAGACAGCAACCTACCAATCAATCAGTCAATACACATTAAGTATCTACTATATACCAGGCATAGTGGTAGGCACTGAAGATATAAATTTAAAAACTGAAAAAATTCTTACTTAAAAATATGTGCTAAATTAACCTTTCCAGGTCACTATTTATCCATATTTTGCCTTGTAGGGGTAAAGACAAAAAAACTTCTTTTTCACCAAAAAAAGTGTATTTATTGTAAAGGAACACTCAATGTTAGCCAATTGACCTTTATGATGAAGCAGGAATAGAAAATGCTTTCTCTTCTTAATTTTATTGTCTGTATATTATAGACTATGTGGCCTCTGAGGGGAAGATTTTTAAAAGGAACAAGCAGTAAATTTTTTGTCTTTACATGGACCTGTTAAATGGCAAGAACTGCTTTCCTTAGCAGTTGCAGCAACAAGATCTCTGTTCATAGCATGACTAATTCATGTGACTAATTCACAATCTGCAGACTTTAGATATACAAGGACTCATGGTACAAATATAATAAATTCTTGTTGAATTCTTAATTGTTCTGAGTTTTGCATTAGACTACTATCTGAGAAGGTGCTGGATGTCCTGTTCATTAACACATTCTTCCCCTTTAGTTAGTCCTCCTTCCCATCCCCATGTTTCGAGAAGAAAGTCAATAAAAATATTTTCCAGGGTATATTCCTTCCTTGCCCCAATTGCCTTTGGGTGTTGAGTTGAGGAAAGTTAGAGGATTCCTAAATGGGAGGGGGCAAGTATAATGGCAGGCAAAGGTTAAGAAGTAGATTCCTGTTTCTGATTTAACAAGTATTTGCTGAATGCCAGTTCTGTCCAGTACTATGCTTTTCGCTTCCTGGTATAAGAATAAGGGAGAGCCGGGATTTTAAGATCATTTAGTTAAAATTTACTTCTCCATTCCCTCCTGGCTCTACCTTACTTACTAGCTGCACTTATCTTTGCTTCCCTCCTACCTTCCCTGGATATTTGAAAGAATATTTTTGGAAAAGGAAACACTATGGGGTGATGAAAAGAATGATAGACTCAAAGTCAGGGGATCTGTTTTCTTGTTTAATATATTTTAAATTTCTGAAATAAAATAAGTATTTTTATAACAGTATAATAAAAAGACAATTGTACATGAATTCACAAATATATTATGTATAACTTGCTAATTCCTTTCAAATATACAATAAAATTATCATGTAAATTTTTTCTTTTTTTCCCCCTACCCCAAAGAGGATTTATTTTTAAATCTCAGCTTGACTTAATTTTTATTTGTTCATGCATTCTTTTAATAAACATTTGTCTATGGGCAAAGAAAGAGGAATTTGTTGAAGTTACAAATATGTGTAAGACAAGGTCATTGTCCTCAAGAAACTTAAAATCTAATGGAGATAATTAATGATGATATAAGATGATTTGGTAAAGGAAGAAAAATATAGGAATGAGAATCAAAAGAACTGATCCTAGGTCTGCCACTGGAGAGCCATGTGTTAGTGAGAAAGTAATTTCATCTCCTGAGTCTCAGTCTATTCATCTTTTAAGTGAGAGGTTTACACTAGATCATCTCTAAGGATTCCTTCTCTTATAGAAGTCTATTGTTCTGTAAGGCTGTTAAGGCAACTATTATCTCTCTATTTTAGGGCTAGAGGGTGAATCTGTAACTTTTTTAAACAATGGTATAGGAAACTCCTACCAATACAAGTTCAGCACATTCTCTGCAATTTACAGTGTGAACTAGGCTGTTACATCTGTCACTCAGAACTCCTGGAGGAATAAACCTGGACTGGTCCTGAGGTATCTCTTGTCTACTGCCATCAACCTAAGCTCCTTTAAGTTTATTTTCCCCATTATTGAGAAGGGCCAGTGATCAGCACCTAAGTTCCATTTAAACAGTTAATATTAATTAACTTTTATAAAGGGATATTTACTTCAAGGATATAGCAAGAACAAATAGGCAAGCATTTTCCCCATCACCTGGGAACATGATCTCTCTTTTACTTCCTCAGTGTTTATGTGTTTAGGGTAGTTAAACTCATAACTTAGCTCTCTTCCTGCAAGAAAGAGAAAGTTCATATCTAAATGAAGCATGGGCTTGACTCCCAATGATCATTCCTAAAGATCACAGCTTATTCTTTAAACTTTGACAACTGCACTGCATCAGAAGGTCATCCCTTCTGATGACCCTTTGAACTCATTAGGTCATGAGATTCCACGCATTCACCTAGAGTGGAGAAAGAACAAATGAGGAGGACAAAGACTAAGGCCCATTGCTCAGAGACCATATGATCTTAGAGGGCCTCTTCTCTTACAGTACAGTCTCTTTACCAGATACAAGCTGAAAAGTCACCCAAATTCCCCAAGAGCAACTGAGGCAGAAGAGAAGAAAACTGTTGCTAATAAGCCTTTTAAAATGCCTCTAAAACTATGTAAAGAGCCTCTTTTACTAATTGGTTAGCTGATCAGAATCAGCTATCGAAAGTCTACACATATTCCATAAAATCTCCAAGACCCTCTTCTTATACATCCTCAGAATTCTCCCAGAAGCAAGTTCCCTAACCTCTCCATATGGTGATGGCCATCCCAGGAACCCTGCACATGAGCTGACCCCCATTTCTTTAGTCTTGGAGAATTGCTTAGAACAAGGCATCTTAAACTTTTTCCACTGGTGACCCCTTTTCAAGTTTCAGCAGCTTTGGTTGGCATTATGTGACCAGAGGGCATGTGCATTGCAAAGTGCACATGCTTTGTTTACAGAACCAAGGCTGAAATGCAATTGTGTGATGCAGCACTGGCAAGTACTGCCAGTAGATTCACTTTGGATTCATTACATGGTTGATTTTGAATTAATTTTGGTCGTTGCTCATTCAGAAACCTCTTACTGTTGCCAAATTTTTTGCAACCCCATGTGGGGTTGTAACCCACAGTCTAAGAAGCACTGATTTAGAATACTTGGAGTTTGTGACTTGCTCAGGGTCACACATCCATGATATGTCAGAAGTCAGTCTTGAAGCCAGGTCTTCCCAAATGGTTTTCTATTATTCTGCACTACTCATTTTTCTTTTATAGCTAGAGAAACTGAGCTATACTTCTGGGTTTGAAATATATTTCTGGAATCAAAAGTTCTACATGTTAGTATTAGCCTGAAAGGTCTAGGCTAGGGAAATGAAATCCCTACTGGGGTAAAAGAGGAATTGGGGAAAAATTTTGATCCAAATAGATGAACATCAGCCATTTCTTTTTCAAATTGGGAAAGGAGTCACACATAATAAGTATTTTGATATGTACATAATACCGTAGTTGATATTTTAGTGGGAAATATATTGCCTTCACTTAAAATTCTCAAAGAACCCATAGTCATATCCTGTGGGATACCAGGGTTCCATAGAACAGTTTGGGAAATATTGGCGTAGATATAGCCTAAAAAATGTCTTGGGTTGAATAATAACAATGCAGTCTTACAAATGGAAAGAAAAGATTTTGCCACATTAGTAGGATGAAATATGATGGTTAGACCAAAGGAGTCAGACACAGGAGTAAAATATTTTCCTCCAGGCTATGCCATTGAGTCTTGCAAGAGAGAAAGTAATGACTTCCAAGATACCAATCATATTATTAGATAGCACTAACCTATATTATTAAGAAGCGTGGAAGGACATTATAATTTGCAGCGAGTGGAAGCAAGTCATGTCCATAAAAGCTACCTACCAGGCTATTTTCAAGAAAATGCCACACAAAAAAACCCTTAAATTACAAATACGATGTCTTTAATTCTGATTTTTCTGTATTGATTCACTCACAGTAGAAAAGGGGAAATAAAATAACTTACACGCAATCTGGTAAATGCTTTCATAAGTTATATTGATGCTGTTTCTGAATTAAAGGTTAAATCATCATGCCCCCCTGCCTTTTTAATGCTGAAAGTTACACAACAACGTCAGAAAATAGGACTCTACTGTTTTCTTAAAATGTACGTGGATGCAGAATGATGAAAGCCAGGATGACAGTGTATTCAGATAGTTCTAGAGAGAAACTCTTCTTTGAAATTCAATGTAGTTACAACCAAGACAACTTCTCTGTGTGTCAGTTTCCTCACTGAGGGGCATCTCAAAAGTGTCTTTTGGCTCTAAATTGATCCTATGATCTTGTGCTTCTGTTGTGAATATCAGAATGTTTAAACCATTTCAACAAAGCCACCTATTACCTACTTTCTGTTGTACAGGATGCAATCCATGGAGCAAAGCCATATCTTTAGATGCACATATTGGTACATCAAGGGTGGGATGCACAATGTGGTCATCCAGGCTTGCAGTGGATTATCTTTCAGACACTTATACTGGTGCTTTTGGGTCCTGACTGAGCAGAAGCTGTGGGCCAAGAGAAATGTCCTACAGGCAGTACTAGGGCTGTATACTGTCGGGGCTACAGAAATAGATATGAGAAATAAAAATATGGATTAAATACATACATGCATATGTGTGTATATATGTATGTGTGTATACACATAGACACACATATATACCAAGTGTGCCGATATAAAGTCTTGTATATCACACTAAAATTCATTCTCTCTTCCTTTCCCTCCCTCCCTGCCTCTCTCTCTCCCTCTCTCTCCCTTAATACTTTCAGTTTTAAGAGCTATTTTCAATTAAAAATAAACAAACCACCTACCTGAAGAGAGATGGGGAGGGCTCACTCTTCTTTTAGCATCTCCAAATAGTTCTTTGGAATGAATGGAAGAATTTCTTTAGTTCAGTTACTCTTGATACTTTTTAAATTTTAAACCAAAAGTCAGTCAATATTTTTATCAAAATTTATAATCATGGTATAAAGTAAATTCTTTGGCAAATCATTTTGTTGCAACTATAAAAACAATTCCTTCATGAATTGGTTACAGTCTAAGTAGTTTTTCTTTGCAACAGATGTTACCCCTAACATATACATAGGTAACATGTTTTTGCTAACTTTGAGTCTTGAGCATTTTCTAGGGCTTCCTTAGTTTATAAAATACACCAAACCCTTAAAATAGACGTTCACTGCAACTACAAGAAATGACTTCCTTAAACATTAGAACCCGTAGCCTTACCCTTCAAACAAAGAGGCCTACGTAATAAAGGCTTTAAGATTTGCGAGCCATTTTTCATAACTATTTTAGGTGATCATCCTAATAATCCTTTGAAGTAGGATCTACAGGTGTTATTATTAATCTCATTTTAGAGATAATGAAACAAGATCAAAAAAATCAAGTGATTTGCCCAGTAAGTGCCTGGTACAAGATTGAAACCCAGGTCTAGACCTAGCATTCTTTCCATTATCTCTCAAAGGCAAGTTGGGGGTGGATTTCACTATCTTCCAGCTTCCAGGTGAGGTGCCTCCCACCTTCCTACTTACTTAGAATGTCCCACTGACTCCTGAGGTCTGGAGCTGCTTCTCCTCCACTCCCATTACTGTCTCGTCTCTCCATTCGTTGTCCCTTTTGGCAGCTAGCCTAGACCATGCAAATTACCAGAGAACTTCTCCGAATCTTAAGAAAGCCCTGGAAACAAAGTCAGGGAGAGACAGAGTCAGCTGCTATTTTCAAGATAGACAGATACGTGGGAGAAGCAGTGCAAAGCAGTCATATTGGATGAATAAGTTGGGGGGAAGGGGAAGAGCAACTCTGCTGTAGAATGAAGATTCTTTTCTTTGTTACATAAGGAGAAATTAATTTTTTGAATAAAGACTGAGTCTAGGGGGCTGAATTGTAACAGGCACCTTCCATATTCACCAAAGGCAAAGTCTCATGTGCTTGGTGAATACTAGGATCACAGAATTTTTGTGTCTAAAGGGAAATTAAAAGTATCTTTGACAGTCATCCAGCTTTTGATTAAATACCTCTAGTAATGGGGAGCTCACTGCTTTACTAGGAAACCTACTCTCTTGGTTAAGTCTATATTTTTGAAAGTTCTTCCATATAGTGAGTCAAAATTTTCTCTGGTCAATTTCTCTGGTCAACCAATCATTTATAGTCCAGCCTTCTAGGTTAATGCAGAACTAGATCATGTGTTCTTCTTTATGACAGACTTTTAAATTTTTCAACAGCTATCACTCCCCAGCTTAGTTTCCCCTTTACTTTAGAAACTTTAGTTTCTAAAATTCAGTTCCTTCCTTGTCATATCTTCCCCCCACCATATCTTCCCTTGTACTATCACACCAATCTTGTCAATCTTTTCTTTCTATGCCATTCAGTTTGTTAATGTTTATTTTAAAATGAGACACCTTAAATTGGACATGGTATTCTAGATGGGATCTGATCTCTGTGTATTATAGTGGGATTATGACTCCTCTCTATCTGGACACTATAATTCTATTAATTCACAAAAGCTAATATAATAACAATAGCTAACATTTTTAGAGTTATTCAAAGTTTACAAAGGTCTTTGCAAATATTTCACCTTATCCTCACAACAACCCTGGGAGACAGGTACTATTATTTAACAGATGATCAAACTGAGACCCAGAAAGAGAATTAAGTGACTTGCCTAAGGTCACATAGCTAGTAAATGGCTGAGGCAGAATTATGAACTCAGGTCTTCCTGATCCCTGGTCCAGTGCTCTATCTACTGTGTCATCTGACTAATAAATAAATTATAATACAAACTATGACTGTCTTTTCATTCATACCTGCATTACAGGTGGTCATATATCATCTTTAACCTAAATCTAGTTCCCTTTCTAGAATTTCCTATTATTGCCAACACATCATTATTCTCCCAACTGCCCAGGCTAGATATCTTGCAATCATTCCTGATTCTTCCCTCTTCTTTTCCCCCCTCATAATCAATTTCATCAAGACCTGTTGATTTTTTTATTGGTAGTGCAGTGGAAAGAGTACTGCCTCTAGAATCAGAGGCATTGGGTTCAAATCTGATTCCAGAGGCTTACTACCCATGTAGATCTTGTGCAAGTCACTTGCCTTCTTTGAGCTTCATTTTACTCAACTGTAGAATGGTGGCATTGGAATAGATGGCCTCTAGGGTTCCTTCCTGCTTTATCTGTGATACTGTTATAAGAGGTGTGTTTTTGTTCAGTTGTATCTCACTTTTTATGATTCCTTTCAGGGTTTTCTTGGCAAAGATAGTGGAGTGGTTTGTCATTTCCTTCTCCAGCTCATTTTACAGATAAGGAAACTGAAGCAAACAGGGTTAAGTGGTTTGCCCTGGGGAGTTAAGTGTCTGAGGCTAGATTCGAACTCAGGAAGTTCCCAGTACTCTATCCACAGTACTACTTAGCTGCCCAATACAAGAGGTGTAGGGATGCTATCCTACCCCACCCATTAGAATATGATCTAGCATTCATTCCTTCTTTCCATTGCTGTTATTACTTCCATTGTAGACCATCATCACCCCTAGAGTACTAAAAGAATTTTCTAGTGGTATCCTTATCTTCAGCCATTTCCCCTTCTAATCCATCCTACATACTCCTATATCATCCTTGTTACAAAGTACACATTGAATACTATATGCCAAATGATTCTTCTACACCGTTTCATAACATTGCACCTTTTTGCTCAATGATTTTCAATAAGTCCCCATTGCCTATGGGATTACATCTAAAGGCCTTAGGCTCCTCTACAAAAACTAAAATGCTCCCTGCTTCTTCAATCATTTTGCTCACTCCTCTTCTCCTTTACTCCCCTCCCCCAACTCCCATATCAGTGTTCACCTTTCCCATCATCCACCCCTACTCTGTGGGCATTTCTGTGTCTGCTTTTGCTCATGTTTTTTCCTGGACTGGAATGTCCTCCCCTGGCCCTTATCACCTCTCACCTGAACTGTTGCAGTAGCTTTCTAATTGGTTTCCACGAGTAATGTCTCTCTCCATTCAAAACCAACCTTCATTCACATGCCAAGGTATTACCCATCTGTGCCATAAACTTTGATGACTTTCTCTTACTTCCAGGATCAGATAGCAGTTCCTCTGTGGGCATTTAAAGCTCTCTGCAACCTGACTTTTCCTACCTTTCCAGCGTTATTACATCTTACTTTCTTCCACATACTCATTGACTCAGAAACACTGCCCTAATAGCTGTTCCTTGAATATGACACTCCCTCTTCCATCTCCTTCCTTGCCTTTGTTCTGGCTATCTGTCCCCTGTGCCTGGAATGTTCTTTCAGCTGCTAGTATCTTCTCTGAGATCACTTACATCTACTCCAAATATATCTTATACGTGACTAATTATTTACAGGTTGTCTCTCCCAGTAGAATGAGAGCTGCTTGAGGGCAGGGACTGTTATAGCTCCTTCCTTCCTTCCTTCCTTCCTTCCTTTCCTTTCCTTTCCTTTCCTTCCCTAGGGGAATTTCACTAAAGCAGATATCCCCAAAGATGAGTGTGGTGACTCACAGTCCTAGGAGGACAGACCCCTAAGGCTGAGAGTCAGCATACTCATGTTTGGGGAAACCTCCTTCAGTGAAACCCAGTGCTCAGTCGCTAGGTCCATACTCTCTAGATAAGCCCATCACAATCCCAGAGGCTCACCACTCTTTAAACTCATTAACCTAATGGGAGGAGCTCTCCTGATTGCCACTCACACATAGGTGAACATTTTAATCTACCAAAAAGTAATCTTGCATATTGTAAAATATTATTTTATTATTTTAAAAATAAAATGCAGTAAGTTCATTTTCTCCCTACTAATGTTATGACAAAATGTAGAGGTAAGGCCTGAATTCACTTAAGTGTATCAGAGTTATGATGGCAGTGGCAAGAATATCCGATTTGGAGTCTGGAGATCAAGGTTCACATCCTACCTTAGATATCAGCTGTGTAACTGAATCTCAGTTTCCTTATCTATAAAATTAGGTTAAACGAGATATTATTTGTAAAATACTTAGCACAGTGCCTGGCGCATAGTAGGTACCATTTCTTCCTCCTCCACCCTGCTCCCCCCACCATGGGGATGATAATTCTTGCATAATCTACCTCATAGGATTGTTGTGAGTAAAATACTTGGCAAAGCTTAAAGCGCTGCTTAAGTGGGCATTATTGTTATTTTCCAGTGGAGGGGGATGGGTAGGTTGGTGGAAGTCATTTATTGTATGGAATGTTTTGTGGGGAAAGATTGTAGGGTTGATAGGAAGAGTCTTTAGTCTTCTCTGGTTGTGGTACTGACAAGGCAGAGGAAGGAGCTGCTTCAGGCCGGTACTCTCAGACAGGTCTAGAATTGCTGACCCTGAAGTGAGGTCTCCAGATCTGAACAACTCCTTGGACCTAGGCAGTCTCATCTTCACTGGGGCCATTTTCCATACTGCTGTTGCTGTAGCTTCACTCTTCTAAACAGCTCCTCTAGACGTTGTGCCTGAGAGCAGCTAGGTCACTCCACCAGTCCGCAAACTCTGTGTATCCTCTCCTTCTCCCTAGTCATTTTCTGTCTTGCCACAAAACATAGACTCTTCCTTTCTCCCTCACCTGACTCTCCTGACTTTCACCTCCTGATTTAAGAACTGGAATCAAATCAGCACTGTCATTTTTGCTTAAAAGGGTGTGTCCCTGGACTGTCTTTCCCAGTCACTGTCTTTGCGACTTCCCAGATTGGAGCATCCTTCCAAGGCCACCACTGTCCTACTACTACAACAATAACGACAACAGCAACAACAGCAACAACGACAACAGCGACAACAGCAACAGTGTTGTCCCTCTATTAGAAGGTATGATCCTTAATGGAAGTGGTTGTTTTGCTTTTGCATTTGTATTCCCAGGCATTAGCATAGAATTTGACTCATAGTGCTTAAAAATACTTTTTTCCCCTCCTTCTTCCTTCTCTTTCTCCCTTTCTTCCTTCCTTCCTTCCTTCCTTCCTTCTCCCCCTCTCCCTCTCTTCCTTTCTCCTTCTTCTTCACCATGCCAGCTGCTTATGTCTCTCCTGCTGCTCATATATGGCATATGAAAAACAGATCCCTGCCCAGGTATCCCAGCTTTCCTGGGAAACAAACAGCTGAGACACTTCTCCCTTAACTTAGACCCAAAGGGGCAGGGAGACACAATGATTCACGGAGACAATAGAGAAGGATTCTCAACCCCATGAGCAAGAATGTCCTTGCTTTATATACTTTTGCAAGCATTCTAATTACGGAATTAAACAATATCTTTCAACATCTCTCTGTTCCTTACTCTATGTGTGACCTTGGGTACTTCACTTAACATCTCTGGGTCTTATTTTCCACATTTGTAAAATGAATAGACTGACTAAGGTCCTCTACATCTCTAAGATCCTATGAATAGACAGTCAAGTTGACAACTTTTGTCACAATTTGAAAGCTTTTGATCCTTAAAATCTATTGTCTTGAAGTAGAAGGTGAACCACTGGTTAATGAGCATTTTTTCCTGCCTTATGGTTCCTCTTGATTTCTGCTGTTCTCCCTCACCCCCATCCCAGACCCATTTGTACTTTGTTCCTCCTTGTGTACTCGTGTGTACATGGCTCTCAATGAGCACACATGGCTGTGTTTATTAGCTGTTAGCCACCAAGGAGTCTGCCTTGGGTCAGGATGGGAGTAATTCGTCATTGACGGTGTGAGGTATAAGCCTGTAGTGTGTGGGAGTGTATTGGACTGGCAATTAAAAAGCATTTTGTAACACAAGGTACAGATGTGACCACTTGTTCTTTATTATCTATGGAGTCTGAGGAAGGGGTAAAGGTGAGGTCTGAGGCCCTAGAAACCAGCCGTTGTTCAGTGCCTTTTTCTTCATTCCCGCTGAGCCTCACTCAGTAGGACCTTTGCTGTTTCTATTGAAAGAACACAGTCAAGCTCCTGTGCTAGTCATGTCAGCCATCAGTCACGGAAGAGAAACGTCCCTCCTCAATTCTACATTCTATATCCACCCCCCATCTAAGTGGTTGAAAATGAAGTTCTAGTATGGAATGTGGAGAGAACATTTTTTCACTTCTCAGATCCTGAGAGTACACTCTCGCTAATATTATTCTATATTCAAACAGGAGAATCAACCACAATGATTCTTAAGTTTCTTTTTCCCTCCCTCCCTCTCTCCTTCCCTCCCTCCTTCTCTCTCTCTCTTCCTTCCTTCCTTCTTCTCTTTCTCTCTTCCTCCTCTTCTTTTCTTTCTCTTAAAAATATTTTTAATGTCATAAAAAAAGAAGAAAATCATCTTTAACGTTTCATGATCCAACCTGACGTATATGGCTGAGTATAGGACTGGGGCATAGAAACCTCTCAAATTCACAACCCAGCCCTGAAATTAAATTGTTATATGACCTTTGGAAATTCAATTAACTTTTCTGATTCTTGAATTCCTCATCTATTAAGTTAGGACGCATAAGGACACAGTAAAAAGATTAGCTAGTTCAAAAGTCCACTAAGGTTTTAAACATTTATATCTTTAAATCCTTCTGTATCTGTACCGCACAAAAGACTTTTTATTTGGAAAGGCAGGTGAGTTGGACATAACTACAGTTTTTTAACATTTGTTTTTATGCTCTATAGTGGAATATTTTACTGATATTTTCGATAGAAGGGCTTCAAGGCCAGGCACACTGTAGGTGCTTAATAAATAAAATTAAATTGGCCAAGAATTCAAAACAAAGAGCCTGTTATGAGGAATGAAAGCTTATAGGATGACCATTATTTAATAGTCTCATTATATTAACAGTCTCAGAAAAATCCTTGTGGCAGAGATCTCAAAATGCTCAAACTTATAGGAAGAAATCACAATTGCCTACAAATTCAGTTTATGAATTTTCAACAAAGAACATTCTACAAAGCCTACAAAGCAGTTGCTGCTTGCCTAGTACTATAAAAGTGCCTGTTTTGGTGGTTATAACGACTTCCCTTAATCCAAAGGCAGTAAAGAAAAGGCAAAGAAAATGTCAAGCTTCCCATCTTGGAAGGAAAGTTTGGAGCTCCATGGGGCTCCTCCCACAGGGATTAGAGACGTTTTGTGGAATAGAAGTAACCCCCTCAGCCTTCAAGAGAGAAATCAAACCAACTTGGTTTAGTGTTTATGTAGCTATACTGACTCAATGGGGTGGGGGCAGCAGGCTGCAAGGCCCTTTGCTCTGGTTTAGCTGGATAGCAAATGCTACAGTGAAATAGCACTAGGTCTAGGGGGAATTGGGGCTTTTGTCCTTTTCTTTTGACTACTAAAGAGTTCCTCTACTTTGAACTCACATACATAGGCTGAGTTTAAGCATAGAAAATTTCTCCAGGGATCCTTGAGACATGTAAGGAATTCAAATGGAGGTTTAAACTCATCCCTCTCTAGGACAAGTAAAATAACTTAAAAAGAAAATATAGTCAGAAAATGTTCAATGAGGCATGGGGTTCCCAGAAGGGATAAAACACTTGGGATTGATTACTTGGGGTTTCTAGGCTATCAGACAAATTTTGTCCTAAGGACTTATAGTCCATTAAGATCTCAGAACATCTATTTTGATTCATAGCACAATAATGCAAGTAGTCTAAGTCTGCTTAAAGGCAAAAAAAAAAAGAAGAAAACAAGTGAATATTTTGGTTTATGACAGCTAAATATTTGGGTGATGAATAATGGGCACAGTGATATATCAGATACAGGTATTTGAGCATCCAAATAAACAAAAGTTATCCTAATGGAACTGGACTGACTTGTAAGGAAAAACACCAGAAAACAAAATGTCCAATTATAGCCTAAAGCAAAAGAAAAAAAATGCTGATTTTTCTCTAGCATATCCCTGAAAACCAGGGTATCCAAGAAAGAGAGTCCTGGAAGGAAAATCTTTCTAGTGGGTCCTTAGAAATGCAAAGGGCTCCCAAACCATTCTAGATCCAACTCATATAATATCTCTCCTGGAGCCATTTCCCTAATTCCTCCTTGCATTGGAGGCCTGTCTGCTATACTTCTTAGGTTAGTTTGGACAACCCAAAGTCACTGTAACTCAGGAGTCTGTACTGATATTCTTTCCATTCATAATCAGCCACTAGTCTTAGTTTTAAGCAAAAGTATTTGTTAAAATCGTGTAGTAAGAATAATTGGTATAAAAAAACTCTTCAAACTAGGACACTAATTCATTGTTACTGGAGTTGTGAACTGATTCAACCATTTTGGAGAGCAATTTGGAACTATGCCCAAAGGGCTATAAAACTCTGTGTACCCTTTGATCTAGAAATACCAATACTAAGTCTATATCCCAAAGATATCCAAAAAAAGGGAAAATGATCTATTTATTAAAAAAAATGTTTATAGCAGCTCTTTTTGTGGTGGTTAAGCATCTGAAATTGAAGAAATGCCCATCAATTAATATATGGTATATGACTGTAATGGAATATTATTGTGCTATAAGAAATGACAAGCAAGATGATTTCAGAAAAACCTGGGAAAGACATGTTAATTGATGCATAGTGAAGTGAACAGAACTAGGAGAACCTTGTGCACCTAGTAATATTGTTTGATGAAGACTGTGAGTGACTTAGCTATTGCCAGCAATACAACGACCCAAGATAATCCCACAGGACTAATGATGAAGTATGTTATATACCTCCAGAGAAAGATCTGATATTGTTTGAATACAGACTGAACTATGCTATTTTTTATTTTCTTTCTTTTTTTCTCAGTCTTTTCATACAAAATGACTAACATGGAAATGTTTTACATAATTGCACGTTAAAAAAATCCCTTCAAACTAGGAGCATACTTTTCCCTTGTCTACATAAGATCCCTTCAGGAGATAATGATTTATGATATATGAAGTTTACTTTTAGTGAACCCATGTGGCAAGAGGATATCTTCATAAAGTTCCTATGAAATTCTAGGTATAACTCTCCCCTGAGTGGGTGATCCATTGCTGGACCAGGCTGGTCCATCTGCTGGGGTTACTTCTCTGCTGTTCTTCCTTCCTTCCTTCCTTTCATTCTTTCTTTCCTCTCTCTCGCTCTCTCCCTTTCTCTCTTGTGCCAGGAAAGCGGAAGATGGCCATTGCTGCCCAGCTGTTGTGCTGGATCTTCACTGGATGTGGCTGTTGCTGGAATAAGCTACTTAGCTACCAACCTTTAATGTCTTCAGACTTTGTAATGTCAGAAGACTGCCACTTGGGCACATCAATGTCCCCAAACTACTGCTCAATAACTTTCCAACCACAATGGCTACTGCTATCATCTCTTGTGTGGTGGGACCTCTGAATATACTTCTGGATCTTGTGAATTCACAAGATCAGTGCTTGTATGTGTACACAATGGAGTACCCATTGACCTAATATTAGAAAAGAAGAAATACAGAAGAAAGAAAAACTCCATGTGTTCATGCACACAAGGTGACTAGATGGGGGAATATGGCCAGCTGCCTCTCTCACATTCAGAAGCTCAAGTATTCTTCCTCAATGGAAAATACCAAGAAGAAAAACTGAGCAATGGGTAAGTATACCTTTTGTATACACAGTTTGTATACACACTTTCTGACTCATCAATTCATCTGGCTCCATAGGCAATTAGAAGATTTTTTTATCATTACATTGTACCAGAGTCTGAGTCATCCTGGCTAGAAAGAGGCTCACTGGATTTTCTATCTGATGAGATTGGAAGGTAGCAGAGATTATCTACATACTCTAAGGGTTGTAATCAGGCAGTGGAGATCTATCTGTTCATGCTTCTAGGACTGAAATTAGACAGGGAGATAATATGTATACACATAAAAATTAGAAACATTTGGTTATTTTTTAAGATGGAAAAATGCTCTAATATCCTATTGATTTGTGTACTTGTCTCTTACATAAAGGTTGTGTACACTAAGGGCAAGGATCATGTTTTCATTCACTTTTTTCCTTTTCAGTTCCTAATGCCGTGTGCTTGCACATTATTGGTTCGGAGTAGTTTTATTGAATTGAATTAAATTAGAGATGAATCAATATACTGGGACAAATCTGGGAAATCTCAGGAGAGGTGAGAAAGGAGTGCTTCTCAGATTTGTGCATCACTTTTTCAAAGGGATGGGAAACAGGGCAACTGACACTTTAAAGCTTTGCAAAGCAACAGTGGTGATACCCAAAGGCATTGCAAATGAATACCACAAAGACTTTCTTTTATGTTAAAAGAGCCTATAGAATAAGTTTAAATTTGGGCTCCTACTCAAAACTCAGCAAGAAGTCTCTTTTTTGCCCACTATTCACCTCCTTCCTGTTCCTCAGAAACAACATTCCATCTCCAGAATCTGGGTCTTTTCAATGGCTATTCCAACTGCCTGGAACCCTTTCTCTCCTCATCTCATCATTTCCTGACTTTCTTGGCTTCCTTTAATCTTAGCTAAAGTCCCACCTTCTTTTTCTTGGTCCTCCTTAATCTTAGTGCCTTCCCTTTGAGATTATCTCCAATTTATCCTGTATATATTTTCTTTGTACGTAGCTGTTTGCATGTTGTTTCTTCCATTAGATTGTGAACTCTGTGGGAGGAGTCAGCATGGTAGCTGAGCCACAATAGGCATGAATAGAGAAACAGTAATAGCAGTAGAGAAGAAATCCTGCTCATTAGAAGAATGGTCCAGCCTAAAAAAATTGTCTTTTGCCTTTCTTTTCTTCCTACTTTCTACCCAGACTTAGTTCAGTGCTTGGCACATAGCAGACACTTAGTAAATACTTGCTGACTAGACTAATTCATAGAAATGACCTAGCTGTTCAACCTGAGGGCAAGTTTATGTATCTCTGTATATGTCATGGACCTTTGATTACTATGAAATCTTTTCCTCTGTCAAGTTGGAGGAAAATGATTTTCCAAATACATTTTTCTTCTAACCCAAACTGAAAGAGCTTCTCAAGCTGATACTCACAAAATCACACTATCTTGAAAATGATCTAGTCCATTTTGTGACTGAAGAAGAATGTCCTCTACAAAATCCCTTAACAAGGGGTCATTCAGCCTCTGCTTGAAGACCTCCAGCTTCTCTATAAGAGATCACTTTGTAAGAGTCACTCTGTGGGATATGACTTGATTTCAGCTGTGTATCCATACACATTTTTGGTGCCTAAGTAAGCATGATACCCCTGTAGACTTCCTCTCAAGTGTTTACTTATCTTCACGTGTTCATTAAACTTTGTACATCTAGTATTGACTGACAGTAGAGGACTTGGGTGGAGTAGTGGTTAAGGGGTGGAGAACTTAGGAGCCAGGAAAGGAGGAGGAGGAGGCAGAAGCAAAAACACAAACACAGACCACAGAGGAGGAAAGGGAGTTATTGGTTATTATTTCCATTCCTGTGGATATGAAACAGGATCCCATTTGTAGAAGGCCAGAGAAGTGGTCATATTAACAGTGATGTTCAGATGTTGGAAAACAGCTAAGGTGTAGGCTTATGTTATAGAAATGTCCTTAACCTCAATTTAACCCCAAGAGGCTCCAAACAGGACCTTGGCAAAGGCAGAAAAGTTAATTCTCTTGTTAGGTCTCCATTCTCAGAATCTCTCCGTGAAGTAAATTTGAGAGAGCTCTGTGCTTAGATCAAAGTCAGCTACTTAAAATGGATTTTTGACATCATTTTAATATAGCAAAAATCTTGTTCTTGATTTTTCTCGTAGTCACTGCTATTTGTCTGAAACAGACTTTGGAAGCAATAACGACAACTTATATTTCTGTAGTCTCTAAAGGTGTACAAAATATTTTCCTTTCTAGAACCCGGAGAAGGTCAGTAGAGCAAGTGTGATTATATATGTTTAGCATCTCATATTAACTAGAAAACATTCACTTGATTGTCTCCTTCACTCTGAGTACACAGAGGGGGAAAGGCTCTCCTGGACATGGAACTGAAAAAAAAAACAACCCACAACTTTCCTTCCCCTTAACAGATTCTCCTCTTGCTCAGTTTAAAGGGGAGAATTGATCCCCTAGAGCCAGCTGCCTTCAAGACAGTTGGAAGAGAACTCCCTTAATACCATTTCCAAAGTTATATAAAGAATCTTTTGTAAGGGAGCAGAATGGGGGCTATATTCAGCTAGGTTGAGCTCAGTCAGTCACTCCTAGCTGATCCTATAGGATAGAATCTTGGGTTGTTAGGCAAAGGGACCCAAGAAATCATTGAATTCAACTCGTAAAGACTCAGGTCTATTTCCCTTTAAGAGTTATATGTCAGCAATGTCTACAAGTGGAATATTGTATATGTGTGTGTGTACGCGCATGTGTGTGTGTGTGCGCGCGCAAGCGCGTGCATGTGGGCATTTAGTAAATGGGAGAAGGGAGGAATAGCTTTACCTACTCACACACCCAGATAAACTTCTTCTGGTCATTCATTGTAAACCTGTTCCTTCTGTTAAATTTTACAAGGGTTTGATTCCCTTGTCCCAAGAGGAAGAAGGACTTAGCACAGTTCCCAGAAAGTAGGTGCCTATTGCTTAATCAGTGTTTATTGGCTACCAGCTTGATTATCTGAGAGAAAAGTGATACCACCTTTAAGAATAGTCATTAGTGCCATATTTCTCTTCTCTTCTCCTATCTCCTTCCTCCCACAATATCCATCCATCCATGAACCTCTCAGAATCTACATTGCCTGCATAATTTGAAAGTAGCATTCTACATGAAAAAGAATCATAGTGAGCAAAAAATGGAAGGGAGGGAACAAGAATTCTCTTGTAATAAAATATAATCCCTTTGAGTTCAGGGACTGTCATATGTTTATATGTACACATGTGTATACATATGTGATCAAGCTCACAGTAGATGTTCAGTATATACTTGTCAAAATAAAAAGTGTCCTAAGTTTGTTTGTTTTTTTTTAACAAGGGATAGTTTACAGAATTTTTCTCCTCCCTCTCCTTTAGTTTTCTGTAATAAGTATTTTCAATATGAATCCTTATTTGAATAAATCTAGCATTTAGAAGGAGTTATTATGAGAAATGTACAGCTAATGCAATTTGTTTGGATCTAGACATCAAAAATTACTATCATTTGCCCCATTTGCTCAAAATTTCCTTATTTTTAAGACAGAATAAAGGTAGGTGGAGCAGTGCAGAGAGTATTGGAGCTGGAGTCAGAAGACCTGAGCTCTAATCCTGTCTCAGACCTTTCTTGGCTTTATGAGCCTAGGCAAGTCATTTAATCTCTCTCATCTTTAGTTTCTTTATCTGTAAAACACAAATAATAAAATGTACCTTACAGGGTTGTTATGAGTATCAAATAAGATAACATATATAAAGTTATTTACAAACCTTATTTACAAAGCTTAAAATGTTAGCTAATGGTTTTAGAGTATTAACTATTAGAATTTATCAATCATATCTTCAATCTCACATTTTCCTCTAGCTTTAAACATTTTATAGATGGTGCATGGGAAAGAATCTATGTTAGCAGTAGCTTGTAATGGTGGTGTGGGTGGGATTGTTGGAGAAAGGCGAAGAGAAGGAGGAGGAAAAGAAAGGATAGAGTGGGGGAAGGTGAGTTATGGGTATCTGAAAATCTTTCCTATACTCCCGGGCTCTTTATTCAGTCAGCAGATATAAGCCACTTGCAACCCCAGTTGCCACTGCTGGAGACGGCTTCAGAGTTCATTTCACCAGGCTTCAATCCAAGCATTTGGCTTGTCAGCCTTAACAATTGTAGGTCCTGCTGTAATTGTTGTTGAGGGTAATGATTGGCAATTGGGCTAGGACCCCTTTTGGACTATGGTCTTAGAGCAAGCTTTGGCTTCAGCTCAAATCAAGCTACTGGGCTAGAGTTAGAAATTCAAACTGCTCTAAAAAGCCTCTATTCCTCATCCCCACCCCACTTGACCAGGCTTCTCAGCTCACAATTTCCTGGTGAAGATTACATTTCTTAAAGGAACAGTGGCTGGATCCCAATGGAGCTGAAAGGGATACCAAACACCGCATTAAAAGGGCCTGATTTTAACAAGCAGAGCCCCACCTGCCCTCTCAGAGGGCCAGAGTCCTGACTTGAACTGGTAATTCTGCAATTTGGATCTATAGTTTCTGTCTGGGGGCTATATTTGTCTGTTACAAGCTGATAAAAAAATTGAGAGTGAATGGATGGAGAGGGCCTGACCTAACTGAGACAGTAGAGTGGCAATGATCTAAGGCTGGATGCTACCATGTCATTTCTGGATCTGCTTAGCTTAGCTGCTCTCTGGAGAAGAAGGTTGCTGAGCCCCTATTTCCTCTCTCCTTTCTTCATCAGCACTCAGAAATGCACGGGCCCTCATGCTGCTCGGCATCAGTTAACTATCATTAAGTGTAATTTGGCGCTTTAACAATGCTGTCAATATGCCGTGGTATTTTGTCATCACTTTACCACTGGTTAAAATCCCTTTCACTTATGGAGATTTTTTCCCCCCTTTCATCTCTGTGGTTGCCAGACTTGTAATTTGTTTTTCTGTCTAATAGAAACCCTAGAACCATTGGTAGAAAGTAAAGTATGCTATGAAAAACACATGCTTTTTAAAATAGCTCTCTTCTTTTTTAAAAAATTAAAGTAAATACTATGTTTCTGTCTTTTCCAATACCAGCAGGAACTGTATGTTTTAGAGTCTCTTCCAAACTTGCCAATAAGATAATTCAAAAAGCTTGGTGCTCCAGAGTCACCCTGGGGAACTTTTGTATTCTCCCTTTGTTTTTCTTTTCATAGAATCAGACCTACATTTAATACAGTAAGGTAGCCATCATGAAGTATTCTTAATGCCGGCAATGACCAATGAACGTGTACAGATTAAAATGAGGATGGCACCGATGTGGTAACCTTTTGTTCAGTCACATCCAATTTTTCATGATCCCATTTGAGGTTTTCTTTGGCAAAGATATCAAAGTAAGTTGACATTTCCTTCTCATAAGAGGAAACTGAGGCGAACAGGGCTAAGTAACTTGTCCAGGGTCACACAGCTAGGAAGTATCTGTGGTTGCCGGACTTGAACTTAGGAGGATGAGTCTTCCTGACTCCAGGTCTGGCACTCTATCCACTGCACTACCTAGCTGCCCAACCTTGATATGTGTTGAATTCCTACCCCTATATTCATTCAAATGAAATGGAACACTTTATCAACAAAATTGTAAAGAAAATACAAATAGTTATACTGTATACCTCAGCGTTTTTCTAGATCACCTTGGAAGGGAGAAGATGCTTCCAATTTCTAATCTGAAGTGTCAAAATCTTGAATATGAAAATCTACCCTCTTTTATCCTATTATCTGAAATACTGAGGTCCACAGACTTCCATGGACATTAATGATACTCGTTTTCCTTAAAATTTTTTCTTTTATTATTATTTTTCTAGTTTACAAGTATTTATTTTCTCTCCTTCCCATTCCCTCTCCCATTGGATAGGAAAAACAAGCAAAAAGACCCTTACTTCATAACAAATTTGGGTCTAATGGTAGCCATCTCTAGGGTGCAGGAGTAGGAAGAGGGCAGGGGGAAAAAGGAAGAAAAAAGAAAACAAGAAATTTACATGATAATTTTATTATATATTTAAATATTTAATTCAAATTTTATTTAATTTATATTTTTAAAATGTAACTAAATTTAAATATTATATATTTATTTTACCTTTAAAAGAAATAGCAAATTGTACATAATAGTTCTACAGCTTCATGTGCAATCATTTAAAAGAAAAACTATAATTGTGGAAATGCTTGTTTTGTTCCATAAATTAAAAATAGAATTAATTAAAAAGCACAACAAATTTATATAGTCAAAACAAATTACTACTCTGATCATCTCCAAAATATGTTTATGGATACTGGTTTTCCAAAATAATCATAAACTTTATTTGGACCCTCAATGCAGTCTAGTACAATTTTGGAGTCAGAAGGGGTGTGGAGACCATGTCCAACTCTCTTACTTTATTGATGAGGAAACTGAGATGCAGAGGAGTTCAAAGATTTGCCCAGGGTCACGCGGTAGCAGAGCTGGCCTTGGGCTCAAGGGCTCCCAGCTTCCAAGCCGCTCTAGAGCCTGAGAAAGCAGAGGAGGAAACATTTCTAAACAATTGGGAGAATGTGAGGAAGAAGAAATTGAGTGAAATGAATCATGTAGGCATGCTAGAGGAGTTGGAAGAATGAGACCAACCATAAACAACACATATAGTATTTTCCAGTTTACAAAGTGTTTTATTTACATTATTTCATTTGATCCTCAAACGGCCCTGAATGGCAGGTAATACTGACTGAGAGGAGGTGGTATGATTGGAAGAAGCATGGAGATAGATGAATAGAGAGGATAAAGGGTATAACATGAACCTAAAATGTGTATATTTTAATTATATTATTATTATATATTTATGCATATTATTTATATATATTTATATAATAATATATAGCATATATAGTATAAATATACCTGATAGTTATATATTTATGCATATTATTTATATAATATATAGCATATATAGTATAAATATATCTGATAGTTATATTATATATTTTTATATAATATTATTATTATATTTTTGTCATATCATGAACTTAAAATGTGTAAATTTGCCCAGTGATGCCATATGACTATAAATCAAGGAACACCAAGATTATGGAATAATTTAAATGGTCTAAAGGATGAATGAGAGGTCTACTGGTAGGCATAAGTAAATGGGAGGTTATTAATACTGGTTTGCATGAAAGAAATAGTATAAAACACATTACTGGAATCACTGAGGTACTGTAGTCAAATGGATAGTGTTCTGAACTTGAAATTGGAAAGACCTGAATTCAAATCTTCCCTGACATTTACCAGCTGTAGGAGGTCCTGGACAAATCACAACTTCTCAGCCTCAGTTTCCTCATCTGTAAAATGGGGATGATAATTCTACCTACTTCACAGAGTTGTAAAGATCAAATGAGATAACATGTCAAGCACCTTGTAAGTCTTTAAGTGATACATAGTTGTAACTATTCTTGTTAATAACAGTATGCATGAAAGAAGTAATATAAAATACCTTTTGGGGGGTTAGCTAGGTAATGTGGTAAAAAGAATGTTAGAACTGGAGTCAGGAAAACTTGAATTTGAGTCTTGAACACCTGTAGCTGTGTGACTGTTTCTGATCCAGTTTCGTTACTAATAAAATAGGAGTACTACACTTAAGTCACCTAAGTATGAAAAAATACATATAAAGTGTTCTGTAAATCTTAAATGATACATGTTAGCTACTATTATTGGCTGGGTATTACTAGCTAGGTATTAGACTGCTAGATGGCACAGTGGATAGAGGGCTGGACCTGGAGTCAGGAAGTCTTGAGTTCAAACCCAACCCTAGACACTTGTGCGATCAGAGGCAAGACAAGTCATTTACCCTCTGTTTCTTCAATTCCTTCACCTGTCAAATGGGCATAATAATGACACCTGCTGCCCATCAAGAAGAGCAGTTTGGCTGCTTGCATGAATTTGAATGATGTAAATAAAGCTGAAAGGGTTGGTTGGAATCATACCATGAAGGGATTTACATACCAAACAGAGGAATTTGTATCTGATCTTTGAAGCAATTACCTCTGTAAATTATTAGCCTGAGTAGACTTCAGGAATATCTCTTTGGTGGCTGAGCAGAAGCAGTTTGTGATGGGAAACTCAGTCGAATTTATCCAAGACAGAATTTGATTTTCTGACTTTCAAATCTTCCTAATTCCAGGAGCGGTTTTCTATCCATCGTGTTGTTCTGCCTCTCACACATTTGTGCACATTTGTTATTGGTGCCTACATACAATTTTATGTTCTATTAATATCACTTCATTTATTACACAAAGGAATGATATCATGGGCTTTAGAGTCATGGGAACTGAATTCATATACAAACTCTGCTGTTTACCATATACGTTGACATTGAACATAGCACCTCAATTTTCTGAGCCTTGGTTTCCTCACTTGTGAAATGATGGGATACCCACCGTCAGCAGAGAGGTGATAGTATATAGATTTGGAATGAGGCAGAGGTCAGGCATACATAGACAATCTGTGGGTTTGCTTTATTTAGCAATATTTCTTTGTTATGAGAAAACTTTCTTCTAGGCGGTGGCGCTGACGAGTGTCATTGAGAAGTGTTATTAACAGAAAGAAAAGAAAGCTTGGATACAATAAATAAAGAGAGTTGGATTAGATGATATCTGAGATGATCAAATGAGAAAAAAATTGTTAAAGGCCTAGAACAGTGCCTGGTACATTGCAGGCACTTAATAAACACTTGTTCCTTCCCCTTCCCCTTCCCCTTCCATGCCTAAGTTTGTGGTCCTATAAAAAAGCAAAAACCCATCATCTAGTGCTGTACCTGGGGAAGTCATTTGACTTATTCCGGCCTCAGTTTTCTCATAGATAAAATGAAGGTTTTAAACTAAATGATCACTGAGGGCATTGAGGTGATATTCTCTGATTCAATGGGTCTATGATTCCATGTGCACACTTTCCTGAATTGAAGATCCATGCACCTACCAATTTTTGACAGACAGTCGTCTATCAGGAGACAACTTGGGTTAGTGGATAAAGTACTGGACTTGGAGTTAGGAACATTTCAAACCCTGCTGTAGACCCTTAACTAGCTGTAGTGGGCAAAGTACTTAACCTCTCTTAGCCTCAGTTTCTAGTTCTTGACCACAGCAAAATGAACTATTATCATTTTTTTTGTATGCATATAGGTTCTTATCCTCTCTCTTTGTTCTCTTTGGACCTAGTGTTTAAGCCTAGAATTGTTGCTGGGCCAGTACAACTGTTTATTAACTTTCTAGGCACAGTTCCAAATGACTTGCTGCTGTTCAGTTGTTTCTGACTCTTAGGGGTTTTCTTGGCAAAGATACTGGAGTGGTGCCATTTCCTTCTCCAGCTCATTTTACAGCTGAAGAAATCGAGACAAACAAGGTTAAGTGACTTGCCCAGGGTCACACAGTCTAGTAAGTGTCCAAGGCTGGAACTGAACTCAGGAAAATGTCTTCCTGACTCCAGGCCTGGGATTCTGACACTGGGCCACCTAGCTCATCTTCCAAATTGCTTACAAATTGGCTAAAACAATCACAGCTATACTATCAACAATGCACTGATAGACCTGTATTCCCATAACTCTTCCAACTTTTGTGATTTTCCTTTTTTTTCATTAACTTTGGCAATCTGATGGGTATAAAGTGGAACTTAAGTTGCTTTCATTTATATTTGCCTAATTATTAGTGATTTAGAACTTTTAAAAAATATGGTTATTGATAGCTTAGTTTTCCTTAGAAAAATTCATATTTGTATAATTTGAACATTAATCAATTGAGGAAATGGCTCTTATCCTTTAAATCAACTCCTTATATATCTTGGAAATGGGATCCTTATCAGAGAAACTTGCTATGAATGTTCTTTCCCAGTTACCTACTTCCCTTCTAATTTTGGCATGTAGATTTGTCATGGGATCCAAGTAAGATAACATATATGCATACATATAAACACATACACATATGAACATGTACTGATAAATATAGTTTATAAATGTTAGCTACAACTATGTAATCATTTGCTTTGGGGATAGTTGTATTCTGAATTTTAAAATATTATTAATAATACTTTGATGTTTTGTTTATTTTTTAAAAATAAAAATACATTTTTTTCTTCTTTTGGATTATTTCCTTAGGGTATCGATCTATCAGTCTGGGAATCACTGGTTCACAAGGTTTGAACCAATTTATGATTATCTTGATTTTTTTCCAAAGCAAAATGTCTTCCTGACTCCTACCCCTTACCCTACCCCACCTCTCTTCCCCCCTACATACATAAAGTGTACTGTTCCACAGGTTACCTACCCACATCAGCAGTAGGAGGAAAGTTCACATGCATAAAACACAGATGACCAGGGAATGTATACGAAAGGCAAATGAATGATGATATTTGTGAATTGACACATAGCAGATAAATGTGGGGCCAGAGCACATGCATCTTACGACGTTGTTTGGAGTTCCATAGTTACCATCACCAAGAGAAAGGTACAAGCATCAGGAAAAACCAGAGCACAGTTACTGAGAAGTGACAAGCAAGAAAGTAGAATCAGCTTATTTATTCTGTTTACAATGAGTGTAATTATTTAAGAGCGTTGGATTTGAAGCCAGCCAGAACTGAGTTCAAATCCTGTCTTGAACACTTACTAGCTGTTAAGACCTTGATCAATTCACTTATCCTCGTCAGTCTTAGTTTACTCATTCGTAAAACAAGGATGACAATAGCACCCACTTTGCAGGGTGGCTACAAGGATTAAATGACATAATACCTATAATACCTTTTGCAAATCTTAAAGTGCAATATAAATATTAGCCATAATTACTACAGCTAATTTGGGAGGGAGAAATTGAGGAGGAAGAAGATTTTGTACCTTTTTTAGAGAACTTTATGCATGTGAAACAATGCTCTGTTTTATTCTTGTAGATTTCTTTTACTCAGGATATATTTAAAAAGGATGCGGAAGACATTTGTTGGTCTGCTTCTTTCTGAGATTTCGGGGTATCCCTCAGGGACAAATACAGCCCTGCCTTTGGCCAGTAAGGGCTGTTGCTGAGTGACAGACAGCCTGACCTGTTCTTTGTAGATATTAATTTCATACTTTGGATCAAGTTTTAAGGCATTCAGGCAGGCTTCTGTTAAAGCCAGGAAGCTGACTGAGAGCAGAGGGACGAGAGAAGAGAAAGAGAGAAGCAATGGGACGATATCCTGCCAGCTTACATAAGCCATGCTGTCCCTGGCTCCTCAATTCTTGGCAGATGTTCCCTACTGTATGTGCGTGTGTGGCTATGGGAGGGTTTTCCTATCTGTCCTACTGGCAGATATGGACAGTGTTTCTATGTCCATTTATGGACTTTGAGTTATGAATTTTTCATGCTTGTTTCACCTCTTTAATACAGAAATGGCATCAGGCCATTCCTTTACCAGACATAACAGGATTGTATAGTCACTGAAATGATCATGTTCTGATCTCAATTATTTTTTAAAGTTAGGAAAAGAGTCATTCAGTGTATGAAGAATAGAATCTCCTTTACTGCAGCTGTATTAGAAAAGGCTTCACATAGGTTCATTGCAGTTCAATTTGACAAGTACTTATGAAGTACCTACTGTGTGCCAGACAGAATGCTAGACACATTTCCTCCAGGCAGATCTCATGGATATATCCTAAAAAGAGAATCTGGATCTCTAATAGGCTGTCAGAATGAAGTGGGTCAATCAGCACCTTTCCCCAACCCAAACAAGATTGTTTCGCTGATCCATTGTCTGGAACTTCTCCCAGGGAAATTACTACAGCAAGTGATAGTGGGAATTGAATAAACCACACTGACTCCATCTTGTGATTCAATTCTGGAAATAGCTCAATTCCTTTTCTATTCAGTTATGGGTCTAATCCAATTTCTGTATTGTGAGAAAACTTTTTTCAGCTGTGGGAATTATGGGAAAACTACATTGCATTGTTTGCCCTGTGTTGCTGAAAAGGTGGACCACTTCCACCTGCCACTTAAAGATTCTAAGCTGACGACCTAGGCTATGCTGACCAGAAACCCAATCTGAGCAGAAGATTGATGCAAGAAGTTTTCTCACAGTTATGTATCTCAAGCAACCCATATGTCTTATCTGAAAACTGATCCTGTACTGATTGCTCAATCAGTTATTGTTTCCATATTCCTGTGATAGAATATAGACACTGATGGGGAGTGGACACCTTTTTCTGATTTCAGGAAATTGTTTTCCCCCTTCGAACTTGGAAAGTCCCTAATCTTTCTTCCAATTAGAAATCGAATTACCAAATTTTCTATCCTGGTTAATTGTTTTCTTTTAATTACTCTGTCATATTTCATTAATTGATTATAATGCATAAAGATCTATCTCCTCTTCTATTTGGGGTCCACCCCTAAATTGAGGAGATCTGCTCCTGATTTGTTATGCAGTTGGCATGCATTGCTTAATAAATCAATACATTTGGAAGCTCAAACCTTTGTTTCCTCAGTTATTTCATCTTTCACCTGCCACACACTTATGGCAACATCTACATGTTAAATGAACAAAAATGTTAGGCATTGCAGGACTATATACAGGACAAGTCACAGGACGCCAAATAATTCTTCTGTGGTCGCTAACTTCTGTGGTTCTTGACTCTACCCTTCTTTTCTTTACCCTAAAGAGTAAAGAGCACTTATATAGCTAATTATCTACAAAGACTTTAAAAAGATCATTTATCCTTAATTGACATTCATTTCTGTGAAGGGACCAGGGGGCTAAAGTCTATGAAAAACTGAAGCAGTGTTTGTATCTATAATCTCATTTGAATCAAGGGCAGATGAATAAAAAATATGGCTCCACACTTGCTATGGGTACCTTGAGTGACATCATTTGATCATTTGGGTTGCCTAGGACCAAAGCAAAGTTCCAATATTCTACCAATATAATATCCATGTGTTGACTGGAGAAGTAGTGAGGATTTTTAAAAAACAATAAATTTTTTTTAGTATGAATCTAACAGATATCGACAAACACAAACATTTTAACAAGAAAAGGAAAATAAAAAAAGAGAATTGTATATGGAAATGTGAACTCTTTTGTAATTTGTTTTCTCCCCCCACCCCACACCCCTCCCATGCACAGCTTTGTTTTTGGTAGGTAGGTAGGTTTTGACATGCCTCTTCCAAAATAGTGCTGCAAAGTAGAGAACTTACCCTTCCTCTGCGGCCACATTGGTGTTTTTGGCTTTTGTGTTAGGTCCTTCGGCAGGCTATGCTTTGGCATACCACTGTGTTCTGGGGTTTGGCTAGCTAGGTATGCCACAAATTATCCCAACTTTGCCATAGTGAGTTGTGATTCTTCACAAAAATGTTTGAGAACCATCGCCTTAAAGGCTTACACATGGATCTTTGATGAGCAGGAAGGCAGCCCAGAACTGATTTTTGTTTTTGATCATAGGAGAGAAGATGTAGTAGTTCCTGGGTACTTACAACTTTTATTTCCTATCTTAGTATTTTTGTACATATTGTGCTCCACACCTAGAATGTATTCCCTCCTCATCTCCACCTTTTAGAATCCCTAACTTTCATTAAGACTCAGCTTATGTGTCATCTGTTGTGAGATTACTTCAATTTTTTTAAGTCCCAATGAAAAACCTAATGTACAAGAAGATTCCCTCATTCCCTTTAAATTCTGGTGTCTTCCCTCATTAATTATCTCCTATTTATCCACTATTTAGCTTGCTTTGTTTATGTATTTCTCTCCATTAGATTGTCATTTTTTTAAGGGTAGGAGTTATCCTTTGCCTTTTTTCTTTCCCTTTAGCACTTAGCACCATGCCTGGCACATAGTAGGTCCTTAATGAATGTTTACTGATTGATCTCCCTGTGATAGATAAATAGATTAGATAGATAGAAAGGCACTGTACTTTGCCTAAGGGGCACAAATACAAGTACGAAACAGTCTCTGCCTTCAAGGAGATTACATTCTAATGGAAGAAGATAAGGATATTGGAAAGCAGTGATTAAGATTAATATGGTAACATAGTCTGGAGATAGATGGTGAGTGAGGTAAAACCTTATGGAAACATAAGGTGAAAGCCTACCTGTCAGAACCTAGAGTAGTCTAGGGGCAGAGTCCAAAATTCTAGGGGGAGGAGTTGGCTAGGAGAAAGCTGGAGTAAAGAGGACTGGAACAAGATAAGGCAAAAGTCACTCAGGATGGTTCTAGGGGTGGGCTCCCAAGATCCAATTAGTGTGAGTGTTTACACCTCAAAGTTGGCAAATGCTACAAATCAAGGTTTGATTTATTGTTTCGTACACTGCCTAGACTTAAAGTAGAGACAATATTAATAAGACAGATTAAACTTTTAAGTGTGTGCATATTTTGAAAAATTTGGTGAGCCATTTACTAGCAGACCACTGACTGGAGTTGTTAGTCTCCCTCCCACCTTTCTTATTCTACATATATTAACCTATTTATATGTTATATTCCCCTGATATCTGATACTATCATTTTACTGATGTTACTGTATAATAGTAAGATGTGAAACATGTTGCATCTGAAGAAGTAAAGATGAAAATAACACAGAAGGCAAGGGAAAGACTGATGAGTATGAGCAGATGCAACAATAACCCATGAGAAACTAAGAATGCCACCAAAGAATTGTATGACAAAAGAGAAGATAGACTAGTCATGTGTGACATAAGGGTTGGGGGTACCTAGATGGCACAGTGGATAGAGCAATTGGTTCTGGAGTCAAGAGGACCTGAGTTCAAATATGACCTCAGACACTTACTATCTGTGTGACCTTGGGCAAATCATTTAACACTGATTGCTCAAATAAATAAGTCCTATGGCTCTCAATTTCCAATCATAATTATATAAGTGAGAGAAGGGTTGACAGCTGGAGTACTATACCTTGGTAACCTTGAGATGTTAGGAGAAAGAAAGGCCACTAACCTGTTGGGTACACTCCCTGTGGGTGGGTACTAAGTACAGTCACAGTACACAAGATGTCAGGTGGTGAGGGATATGAATATACCACAATTACTCTTTCTTATTCCCCCATATGTTTTCCAAAGGATCAGTCACTCAGCACTGGAGAACTCTTAGAACAGGGAAGACCTATCGATATTAGATCATATATCTAGAGATGAAAGGGGATCTCAAATCCTTTATTTTTTTTTACCATTGAGGAAACTGAGGTCTGGGGAATTCACACAGATAGTAAATATCAGAGGTGGATTTGATCTCAGGATCTTCATTTACCTTCAGCTAGGTGGCACAGTGGATAGAGCACTGGGCATGGAGTCAGGACAATCTGACTTCAAATCTGGCCTCAGACATTTACTAGTTGTGTAACCTTGGCTAAGTCACTTAACCCTGTTTGCCTCAGTTTCCTTATCTATAAAATGAGCTGGAAAAGAAAATGGCAAGTTACTCTAGTATCTTTGCCAAGAAAATCCCAAATGGGGTCCCAAAGATTTGGACCTGACTGAACAATTCTCCTGATGGTTGACTCTGTAATGATATGGTCATTAAGATATAGCCTATGTAGATTAGTAAAAATGATTGAATTGAGATTCTGATCCCTATCCATTTATAGGCATGTCTGAGAGTAGTTGAAATTACATAAAAACATTTTATACAATATTTGATCCTCACACCAATCCCATGAGTCAGATAGCAATAGCACCATTTTAGAGATTAAGAGACCAAAGTTCAAACAGGCTAAATAAGTTGTCCTCTTAAGACCATACAGCTAGTAAAGGACTGAGCTGGGACCTGAACTCATACCTTCTGATTCCAAGTTCAGTCTTCTACCCTGGAAAGGAGTTTAGGGGATTGTATGCATGCTACAAAAACATCTGGACAGAAAAGGAAACATTTGAGATGTTTGGTCTACATGATGCCAAACATCTGGATATTTGGAATGGTTGGAATAGAGATGGTTGATAAAACTTTTCCCTTTCTATCTACACATTCCATATTATGTAGACCCAGACTTATAGGCAATGTCTCTGATTTAGAGCTGGAGTCCCTCCTCACTAAATATGCCATTTTAAACTTGCTTTTTCCAATCTCTTTGTGCCTATTTTCTTAAATATAGCAATTTTGTAAACTTGGGTGACTTTTGACTTGACTCTTACTTTTTTGCACGTGAAATATTTGAGTTTGGATTATTTTTCTTTAGAAATGTGGTCCAAATTAATGTATATTGCATTGATGGAAAAAGAAATTACAACCTTAAGAAAATTTGACCTCAAATCCTTTGATATGTGAAGCCAATTTAAAAAAAAAATAGACGAGGCTGCAATCTTTCAGTAGTATCTATGGGGATTTCAAATAAAGGACAGAGTAATGAAAAATATAATACAAAGGCTATAATTTTCTTAAAAAGGATATTTTTATTATGATTGACAGTCAACCAACCAGTATTTTTTGAGCACTGACTGATGTGAGGAAAATTCCATCCAAAGAGAGTGTCCTGTTACTTTGATAGATATGTTAAAAGATGTAAATGAGTAATACCTTGAATCGCAGAAATATTGCTTCTACCTTTAATCATTATCTAAATACATTTTATTTTGAGAGGATAGACTTTCTGACTTTCTAACTTCAGTTTCCAGTCTTTAGCTTCTTTCTAACTATAAATCCCAATGATATAAATTGAATATATATTAGCTTTACCATATTTATTATCATTATATCATATTTGCTCATATATATTTTCCTCTTGTGTATTTTGCCCCACTCCCCTCATTTTTAGAAGAAAAATACAAAAGAATTCTCCTATGAAACAGTAATCTTGCTACCAATAGAAGTATATCTAAACAAAATTTGCCTTTTCCTTACAAGTGAAGCTAAGCATCAAGCAGCTAAATTAAATTAATCAAGCACCTTTTTTAATCTTGTCTTTTCCTTTCTAACTTGACCTATGATTTCATCAGTATAGGGAGCATCTTTGCCCTACCAATTCAGATCAATAAGTGCTCCATAATTTGTAGTATTAATTGTACTATTGACCCCTTGGTAATTCTATTTTAATTTTTCCTCTATATTTGAATCCTTTGACCTTTTGACTTATTGATGATCATGGAATCCCTTGCCCTCTTGTCTCATTGATGATCATGGAATCCCTTTCCCTCTTGTTTTATTGATGATCATGGAATCCCTTTCCCTCTTGACTTGTTGATGGTCATGGAATCCCTTGCCCTCTTGTCTTGTTGATGATCATGGAATTTCTTGCCTTCTTGTCTCATCGATGGTCATGGAATCCCTTTCCCTCTTGACTTGTTGATGGTCATGGAATCCCTTGCCCTCTTGTCTTGTTGATGATCATGGAATTTCTTGCCTTCTTGTCTCATCGATGGTCATGGAATCCCTTTCCCTCTTGACTTGTTGATGGTCATGGAATCCCTTTCCCTCTTGTCTCATCGATGGTCATGGAATCCCTTTCCCTCTTGACTTGTTGATGGTCATGGAATCCCTTTCCCTCTTGACTTGTTGATGGTCATGGAATCCCTTTCCCTCTTGTCTCATCGATGATCATGGAATCCCTTGCCCTCTTGTCTTATTGATGATAATGGAATCCCTTGTGCTCTTGTCTTATTGATGATCATGGAATCACTTGCCCTCTTGTCTCATCGATGATCATGGAATCTCTTTCCCTCTTGTCTTATTGATGATCATAGAATCCCTTGCCCTCTTGGCTTATTGATGACAATACCCTGCCAAATTCTGACTTTGGATCACTTCCACTATCTGGGAGACTTTACTTTTAAACTGTCTATACCTAACTGAACAAAACTTGAGAAAGTTACAAAACTGTGAAGACTGGGTCAACTACAAATCTGTGTTACATAATCTCCTCAACCCACACCCCATCAAGGCAATCCTTGTATGTTTTCCCAGTCAGTTGACTATTTCACTCATCACAGAAACTTTTCCAAACCTTTTGATTCTTCCTCAAGTCTCCCACAGTACCCTTTTCCCCCATCCTCTCAACTAAGGACATGGTCTCATACATTACTGGAAAAACTGAAGCCATTCTACAAGAGCACCTTCTTCTTCCCTCCTCATCCCACGTCAGTCAAGTGTGTTGTTCTACTATTTGTTTCTTCATTCCTGTCTTTCATGAACACATGACTCTAGCTCTATGCTCTATGTAGCTCTACCTCTAGCTCTTATATCTCTCCTTTCTTCAGCTGCACTTGATGAGAATGTCATTTATGATCAAGGATTTTCCTCCTCTCTCCTTCTCCTCTTTCTCTTCCTCTTTCTTCTCCTTCTCCTCCCCCTCACACTATTTTTAATACATATATCCTTGTCTCTACTCAAACAGATAACACCTTGTTGCAGTTTCTTTATCACCTACTAAAGTCATCCATTTTTGTATTTTTTTGGTTGGTCTCTCTGGCCCAAGTGTCTCTTCAGTCTAGCCCATCCTCTATTCAGTTGCCAAAGTGATCTTCCTAAAGCTCAGTTCTGACTGACTCCCCTTTACTCAATGTATGCCAGTGGTTTCCTATTACTTCTAGGATCAGATATAAAAAATCCTCTGAATTTTAAAGGTCTTCACAATCTTGCTCTCTCTCTAGTTCTTGTCTTCTTATATTTTATTCTTTTCTACATAGTCTATGATGTTTTTTAAAAATTTTTTTAATTAATTTTTTTTTTTGGCTGTTCCTTGCACACAACCTTCTATCTCCTTGCTCTGCTTTTTTTTCACTGACTGTCCATTATACTTAGAATGCTCTGTCTCCTCACTTCTGACTACTGACTTCCCTGACTATCTATTAATATCATGCTGTCTTTCAATTCTGAGATATACTTTGGAAGAATTAGGAATACTTACCTTGGAGTAGAGAAGACTGGGGTGGGGTGAGGGAATGATAGCTGTCTTTAAGCATTTGAAGGATTTATAGGAGTGTCATATGGAGGGATTGTACTTGTTCAGAGATATCTAGGAGGGTCAGTGGCTAGACTGGGTCAAGAGTCAGGAAGAGCAGAGTTCAAATGTACCCTCAGATACTATGTGACTGTGGGCAAGTCACTTAACTTCTTTTTGCCTTAGTTTCTTCAACTGCAAAACGCAGATAATAATAGAAATTACTTCCCAGAGATGTTGTGAGCATTAAACGAGATCTTATTTATGAAGTGCTTAGCATAATGCCTGGCACACAGTAGGTGCTAAATAAATGCTTCCTTCCTTCCTTCCTTCCTTCCTTCCTCCCTCTCTCCCTCTTTTTCTTCCTTCTTCCCTTCCTTCCCTTTCTCCTTCCACTGACTCCAGAGGAAGAGCTAGGAGCAATGGTTAAAAGGCATAAAGAGGCAAATTTAGACTCTATGTCAGAAAAATAGCACTGCCAAAAGATAGAGTGGGCTATATCAGAAGGTGGAGGGTTCCCCCTTGTTAGAGGTCATCAAACATAAGCCAAATGGCCACTTTGGGGATTTAGTGTAATGAGGATTCCTTTTCAAGTAAGAATTGGACTAGATGTGCAATTATGACCCTTCCAACTCTAAAGTCCTTTAGGAATTTGAGCCAAATTAACTAATTTTAGGTAAATACTTTAGGAATGTTTGTTGTCTCTTCCCTTTGGTGGTTGTGGCAGTAGCAGGGCTTGTGGTTTAAGCATCTTATTTATCATATAAAGAGTCTTTAAAGAATAGGAGCAAGCAGCAAATTTGTGAGGTACTATGGGAATAAGGAATAATGGGCTTGTACTCAAGATTTTCCTGGACAGACAAATCAGCCCCCAACAAAACATGCCATATAAGACTTCTTTCCAGAAATTATCTTCACAGATAAAATATTTCTTAATATTTTTGTGGTTTGAAAAATTTACAAAGGATCTAGAGAAATTCAATGACTTTTTTTTTGTATTTTATTTTGCTAAACTGAGCATTGGTACAATTCCTATAGTAATTAAATTCTGGGTAGGTCTGGATCCAGTAATTTTCTGGAGACCAAGTTACATGGTATTTGTAGGTTATGATATAACCTATCATACTAGGTTTTGACCTAGTACAGTTTTGACCAAGTACAGTTAAAATCTTCTTTTCTCTTGCATCAATCACAAAGTTTATGCAAAGTTGGGTTTGCTTATAATTTCATGGACATAAGACTGGAGTAACTTCCCCCTCCCCCTCCCTATTATCACTTGGATAAACATAGAGTCCAGCAATGTGATAACTGACCTCCATCTGTATCTAGCAAGGAGTGAGAGACAAAAAATGGTATTTCACCAAAGTTTTGGATTCACTGTTTTTAGTACTTTCAAAGGACCAGAGAGTGCCAAAGAATAGTTCAGGGAATAATTTGCAGAGTAAATAAACCAAATCACAATATCCAAGTTTCTTTCATTGTTTTAGGCAACAATAAAAAAAAAAATCTGTTAGCTTAAAATGTTGCTTGCAAAAAGTGGCTACTCATTTCTGTTCCATCTATTTCTTGAGCCAAAGTGATTTTCCTAAAGGTCGGACCATGTCACTTTCTTACCCAAACACTGCAGCAGTTCCCCATTGCCTCTAGGATGAAATGTAAATTCCTCAGACTGGCATTTAAAGCTCTTCTCAATTTGGTCCATTCCTATCTTTTCACTCTTACATATTATTCCCCTCATGAACTCTATGGTTTAGCCTCATGTGGTATTCCTTATACATGGCACTCCATCTTCCATATTTATCCCATTGTACTGTCTATTCTTCTAAGGACACCCATGAATACCAGACCTGAGCATATTCTTTAAACGATCTTTTAAAGATTTGACTTCCCTGCTCAAAACCATGTAGTGGTTATTAATTACCTTTCTTGTCAAACCAGAACTCTTGATAATATATTCTCCACTAATGAACTCTGCATGCATCACTGCTCTTCTATCACTACTGAACTTGAATTCTGCTGTCTTACTATGATGCTTCCCCCACACCAAATTTTCTTCATTAGAGATCCCCTTTCCTTCCAAAATATTTTTAAAAATATCACTGTGTGGAGTTTACCTCCATTAATTCCATCCAAATCTGTCCAATTCCAGATATCATAGAGCATGTGTGTAAGCTAGACTATGTATATGTGCATGGGTATATGTACACAGACATATATATGGTCATACTGTTCATACATATGTACTCATCACAGGTGTGCACTGTATATACATTGAATATGCTAAGGGGAAGGGTAAGCATTATCACTGACTCTTCTCTTTTACTTTAGGGGAGCCCATATTTATGTACTTACTGACTTTCAGTTGTTTTCATGTGCGTTTTTCTTGTATATTCTATATCTACTTTCTAATTATAAGGTCATCAAAGGCAAAAACCACAGTATCTTCTTTCTATTGATATATTAATTCAATCACTTAAAAAATAAGTTATTTGTAAGAGAAGTGGATTGACTTTTTATTGGGGGAGGGTAGTTCCTGAAGTATGTGCAGATATTTTCTGCCTAGTTTTACTCAGACTTTCCACTTCTGCTTGGAGTGAAACCAGGCAGGGAGTATTTGTGCAGCCTTCAAGGATACTCCCTTCCCCCATGAACTAGACTATCTTTATTACACGGTGATTAAGCATCTATTATTATTTGTAAAGCAAGAGATATCTGGGTCTAGTGGATAGTCAGATTACCTAATTTCTGGGTTCTCCCAGGAAATTCTCTAAGGCTTTTTGTTGTAGAGCAGTTTTCAATTTAGCCTTAGTCCTTCCTCCCTAGCCCCACACGCAATTAAAAAAAAAATAAAGCATTGTGCAATAAGGGATGAATAAAAAGAGTACCTGTCATCCTAACTATTGGTGCAAGAACTCACTATTTGACTAAAATGACTGATAAAACTGGAAAGCAGTCTATAAGAAACTAGATATATACCAATATCTCTTACCATATACCAATATCTCTTACCAGATACCAAGATAAGCTCTGAAAAGGTGGATCACTTAGACAAAAGGGTAAACATCATAAACAAAGTAGAGCAGAAAGGAAAATGTCTTTCAGATCTATGGTAAGAGAAGAAGTCATCCAAGGATAGAAATGATCACAGGAGATAAAGTGGACGATTTGGATCATATAAAATTTAAAAGATTTTGTACAAAAAAGACAATGCAGTGAATATTAGGCAACTCATTTTCAAAGAGGTAACCAGAAAAAAAATCTTTACAGCAAGTTTCTCTGATAAAGTTCTCATTTCCACATGGAATTTATTCAAATTTCTAAGTATAAGAGCCTTTCCCCAATTGATAAATGGCCAAAGGATATGAATAGGTGGCTCTCAAAGGAAGAAATCCAAGCTATGAATAGCAATATGAAAAAAATGCCTCAAATCATTAATAGAGAAATGAAAATTAAATAAATTCTGAGTCTCCACATTATACCCACTGGAAAAGTTGGTTAAAAAAAGGAAAATGAGAAATGCTAGGAGGATGGTGGGAAAATATGAACTATGAAGTGGTCAAGTCATTCTGGAAGTCACTTTGGAACTATGCACTAAAAATGACTAAACTTTAAACCTTTAAACTTTAAACAATGACTAGACCTTAAACCAGTGATAACATTACTAAGCCTATATCCCAAGGAGGTGAAAGAAACAGGAAAAGGATACATCTTTATAAAAAATATTCATAGGAACTCTTTTTGTAATACCAAAGAACTGGAAACTATGGAGGTGCCTATACGTTGGAGGATGGCTGAACAAATTATGGCATATGAATGTAATCCAAACCTATTGTATTATAGGATATAATGAAGGGAACAATTGCAGAGAAATCTGGGAAGACTAATATGAATTGATGTACAAACAAGTGAGCAAAACAAAGAGAATAATTTATTTTTTTCTTAATAGTATTTTATTTTTTTCCGATTACATGTAAAGATTCATTTTTGTAAAATTTTGAGTTCCAAATTTTTCTCCCTCCCTCCATCCCTCCCACCCCTCCCCCAAGACAGCAAACAATCTGATATAGGTTATATATGTACAATCATGTTAGACATATTTCCACATTAGTCATGATGTGAAAGAAGAATCAGAACAAAAGGGAAATACCACAAGAAAGAAAAAACAAAGAAAAAGTGAAGATAGTATGCTTTGGTCTGCTTTCAGACTCCATAGATCTTTCTCTGGGTATGGTTGCCATTTATTGTCACCAGTCTTTTGGAATTGTCTTGGATCATTATATTTCTGAGTCTATCACAGTTAATCATTGCACAATGTTGCTGTGTACAATGTTCTGGTTCTGCTCACTTCACTCAGTGTCAGGTCACGAAAGTTCAAGTTTTTCTGAAATCTGCTTGCTCACCATTTCTTATAGCACAATCGTATTCCATTATATTCATGTACCACAACTTGTTCAACCCTTCCCCAATTGCTGGGCATTCCCTCAATTTCCAATTCTTTGACACCACATAAAGAGCTTATATGTGTGTATACATACATACATACATACATACATACATATATATATATATATATATATATATATATATATATATATTTGTACAAGTGGATCTTTCTCCCTTTTTTAATGATCTCTTTGGGATATAGATCTAGTAGTGGAAATGCTGCATCAAAAGGAATACAGTTTGGTTGTCCTTTGGGCATTGTTCTAAATTGCCCTCCAGAATGGTTGGATCAGTTCACAATTCCACCCACAATGGAGTGTTTCAATTTTCCCACATCTCCAATATTTATTGTTTTCCTTTTCTTTCATATTAGGTAATCTGATAGGTTTGCTTTCATTTGTATTTCTCAAAGAGAACAATTTAAACAATAACAACAACATTAACAAGACAAACATCTTGAAAACATATATAGAACTCTGATCAGCACCATGACCAGTCATGATTCCAGACTACCTACAGTGAAATGTTACCAATCCCCAGAGAAAGTAGTGGTGGACTTAGGGGACAGAAAGAAACATTTTTTTGGATATGACTAATGCAGGTGTTTGTTTGCTTATGCATATTTGTTGTCAGGGTTTTCTTTTATTTTTTCCCAAAAGGTGGGAGGAGATGAGAAAAAGAGAAGGTAGATTTCTGTCAAAAAGAAAAATAAAAAAGAGTCTCCATCCTAAAGGAACTTCTACTTTAATGGGACAGGTAAAAGAGACACATAGTAGGCACTGAATAATGCCTGTTGACTGATTAAATATCTTTATTATCTATCTCCTCTTTGCCAACATGACTATTACTAGGTGGTGCAGTGAATAGAGCACCGTGCAGGAGTCAAGAGGACCTGAGTTCAAATCTCACCTCAGGCACTTGACACTCACTAGTTGTGTGACCTTGGGCAAGTCCCTTAACCCCAATTGTCTCATCCTGGGTCATCTCCAGTCATCCTGATGAATATCTGGTCACTGGATTCAGATGGCTCTGGAGGAGAAGTGAGACTGGTGACATGCACAGCCCTCCCTCACTCAAAACAGAGTCAAGTGCAAGTCATGTCATTATTTCTCTGATGGCATTGTCTTCTTTGGCAATGAAGGACAAACACACATTACTCCAGTCTAGTCTCCCAACTGGTTTCTTTGCTTTTAGCGTTTCCCCTCTTCAATCTTTCTTCCACATAGCTGTAAACACAATTTTCCTAAGACACATGCTAACTGTGACACTCTGATGATCAAAGATCTTCAACAACTCTCTATTGCCTTTAGGACAAAATACAAACTCCTTAAACTGTAATTTAAAGTCCTCCATAACCTCCCTCTGACTTAGTTTTGCCCTGCTTTATAGTTTTGTGTTGATTATCTGTAAATTTTGGATACTAGACCCTTATCTGATATATTTTATGCAAAGATTTTCTGAATCAAGTTTTCCTTCTTATTTTTAGATACATTGATTGTATTTGTGCAGAAGCTTTTCAGTTTCATGTAATAAAAGATTATCTATTTTGTCTTTTGTGATATCATCTTAACCAGCTTTGTTTGGTCAAGAATTCTCCCTCTAGACAAAGTTGTGAAAGGTACTTCCCATTTTTCCCAAATATTTTATGATATGATCTTTTATATTTAGGTCACATATACATTTAGAACATGATGTAAGATGCTGGTTTAAATCAACTTTTTGGAAATTATTTTCTGGTTTTCTCAGTACTTACTGTCAAATAAGGAATCTTTCCCCAAGTAATATATGTTGTTAAGGTTGTTGACCATCAGGCTATTGGGTTCAAATATTTTTAATTCTTTCTTACCTAGTCTGTGTCACTGATCTACTTAAAATTTTTTTTATCAGTACCCAATAGTTTTGATGATCACTACCTTTTAGTGTAGTCTGATGTTTGAAAAATGCCATTTCTTCTTCAGTTCTACTTTAAAAAAAATATTTCTCTTGAGATTCTATATCAAAAGGTTAAGATTTTTTTAAAAAAAATGTCTAAATAATCCCTTGTAGTTTGATTGGCATAACACTAAAATCTATGAAGTATTTTTATGTAGAATTGTTATTTTTATTATATTGGTGCAACTACACTACAAGCAATGACTATCCCTCCAATTATTTGTCATCTCCTGTTTCTTATAAAGGATATCAGTTAGCTTCTCTCAGTACTGGTTTCCTCATCTATAACATGGGGATAATAGCAATATTTACCCTGCAGGGTTGTTGTGAAGAGCAAATGAGGTAATATATATATAAAACATACTTTGAAAACCTTAAAAAGATATAGAAATATTACTATTGTTGTTATTTTATAGAGAATTTCTGTTGGGGTAGGTTTTGGAAAATATGACTTCTTAAGTTCTTTCCAATCCTGTCAGTCTATGGACATAGATGAAGGTCAAAATCCAAAACCTATTTTTGATTCAGTGAATTGATTAAAATGAAAACAACAGTTACTCAAAAGAATACTATTTGTATCCTTATTCATCATCATGTTCCAGTGTCATTTCTTTTTTGGTCAACTACTTGAGAGCGCCATTTCTGACAGATGCACTCAACTGGAGATTGTAAAGAAATGGACAAATTTAAATGAAGCCCCTCGTCAAATCCCATTCAGTTAGATTAAGGTTCTTTGAAATTGACCACCTCAGTTAATACAAGAAAGCACTGATGTCTTACCAGACATAGGTTAGGTCTTTTAGTGAGACAGAAGGTGTGACAGCAAAGTGAGTGTACAGGTTGTTTTTTCTTCTCCCTGAATGCTAGACCATTACATGCTATATCACAGCTCAAAGAGGGTTACCTTCCTCTACAAGGCTGTAGATAAAGATCAAGGCATCTGTACATTTCCTGTTAAGATTACATAGAAGCTAGATATAATTCCAACCCGTTCTCTTGAATAAACATTATCTCTAACATTAGTCTTTGCTTCTCTATGAGTCTACCCGATATGTAAAAGAGATTACTTGAAAGTTATTCCGGAATTGTAAAGTCGGTACAAGCTATATCATATACACAAATATTTTTACAGAGACATATCTGAAAATAACAGCATTCATGTCTGGCATAAGTTTGAGCTCAGAAAGTCTAACTAGAGCCTGGTCTGTTTATTTAAATGAGGAAAAACAAAGGGTAAAGCTGGTAGTGATTTGTCATGTCAATCTTTCATAGCTGCACAGAGATACCATAATTTGGGGTACATGCCGAAGGAATTCAGAAAGAGTTGAATAAGCTACTGTGTGCTCATGATGAATCAGATGTGAAATATTTAAGATGTCCAGACATACAACAGGAATGGACAATTCATTCTCTCTGTCATTTTAGTTTTGTTGGGAGGAGCCCTTCTGAGAGCTAAGTAGTATTTCAGATTTTGTCATTCTTTCTAAAAGTTCCAGCTCATAATGAAGTGATGAATATGCTAGATTTATCACATAAGCCTTTATCAATCACCTACTGCATGCACAGCACTTTTTGAACTTCTTTAGTTTGGAAGGGAACCGTGGAATGGGTCTGCTACCTTTGGATGTTGGCCAGCATTCCTAGTGTTACAGGATTCTGCCTGTCCTACTTAAGTGAACTGGTTTAGCACTGTTATGGAGGTCCAGGAGATTAAAGGGATTTTGACCTAGAGAGGACTCCAGAGATGATTGTTCAAGGCTGGTAATTTTACAGATAAGGGGACAAGACAGCCCTACCATGGTTGCCCCCTTTTAATGAATGTCCAGGAGTCTCCACTTTCCTTTCATCCTACATTTTTTTATGTGTGTTGAGGGATGAGAGTGTGGGGCCACATTCCGTTGCTGAAATGCAGAACTCTGATTGGGACTGGGGCTGGTGGGTCAGAGCCTGTGGCACCTACTCCCTAACCTCCCTCCTAGGTTTAGAGCTTCATTATCAAGCGTCTTTAGTGGCTTTTTTGTCAAAGGCAAAGGGAAACATTGAGTCCCTGCTGAGCTACTTGCTCTACTATTATGCCTAGCTTAGTCATGGTACATCGGGCAGGGTGGGATAGTATAGAGGTTCCCAACTTATTTGGCCTACTGCCCCCTTTAAAAAAAGATTACTCAACATCCTCCCTGGAAATTTACTTTCTTTAACTCTTTAATGCTTTTAAAAAAAATTTATATCATTTCAAAAAACAGTAAAATATATATTTTTTAAATGATGCATTTTAAATTTAACAATTTATGTAAATTTGTGGGTTTTTTCCTGCATTGAAATTTTGATGATGCAATATTGTGTCTTGTAACTATGTAGTATTATAAACAAGTCTGTGCGCATATGCCTGCTGATGCATGATGGACTTCACAACAATGTGCAAAACACTTGCCTGCCAATACTTGCTTGTTAAGACCCGTCAGTGGACTTGACTATTGAGCAGTTATAACCTGCATTTTGTGATTTGGAAAATAATGTCATCACTATGACTTTAATTCTGTTACATAACAGATGAAACATAGGTGAACAGTTTTTCAAAATTTTCTTCTCTTCTTTTCTTGTGCTTCTCCTGCTCCCTTATTTTTATTCAATGCCCCCAGTTTCACCTGAGGCTAATACTACCCCCTGGATCATTTCAGAGCCTCCCCCAGGGTTGGTATCAACCACTTTGGGAACCTATGAAGCCACAGGACCAGGTAGAGACATAATTAGTGCAGAGTGAATGAACTTAGCTCCAGGGTTCTGACATGGAGGACTGTGATTGGAATAGGGTGCATTTCCCCAAAATAGGGATAAAATTTTTCCTAAAATGTAATAAAGTTCTTCTTTGGAACTAATTGACCCCTGCTTCCCTTGATGCAACCTCTTGGTCATTTAAATGCATGCAAAGTCCCACCCATGTTGCATAATACCCTTCAACTTGGTGTATGTCTAAAAACCATTTGAGTCACTGTGTCTTACTAGGTACATTTCCATATGGATGCAGCATCTAGAGAAGTTATGTGTCACTATATCCTTGTTGTATATCTTTATGTGTTAGAACAAAGTAAGCCTCTTTTGGTAAACTGTTCCATGACTAAGGAGTTACTCGTTTTGTTCCAACATTAAACCTGAACTAACAAGATGCTGGTATTAGTCCTGATTCTAACAGTATCATACTTCCTCCTATATTCCAGGATCTTACCTCAAGTTTCCCTAGAGTCATGAGACACAACTCTTCCCATGAGACTGTGTGGGGCTGTGCTACCTCCTCTTGACTTGACTATTGCCTCTTCCTTCTCTGCCCATTCCCCTACTGAACTTACCAAACCTACACTTAATGGTAGCTCTGTTCTTACTGATAGCTGCTTTTTGGATGATGTGATTTCTTTGTAATAATAATAGTAAAAAATATAGTAACAATAACTCAGTTTTATATAGTGGTTAAGGATTTACAAAACAATTTATCACAACAACCCTGTGAAGTAGGTGGTGCAAAAACTATCTTCATTTTGCAGTTGGGGAAAGTGAGTCATAGGGAAGTGAAGTAATGTATATAGGTTCACTGAATGAGTGAATTCAGAGACTAGGATTCAAACTCAGGACTCCAGCTCTATTACTCTGCGATACCAGATTTCCAAAAAGAGATTGAGGCAGCATAAAGGCTTCATTTTCCTTACATTGGGAAGTGCTTTTTCCTTTGTCTCTTCAAGACATCCTTCCATATTCTTATAAACAACACAAATTTACCATATATAGAAAGTGAACAAGGCACACTGTATAGCACTATCTAAACGAATTTTCCTTTTTACTTGGAGAAATAACTTCTGGTTTTGTTATTATGAATGTGGACAACTGTAATTTTTGAGACCTGGGTTCTAGATCTGTCTCTGACCCCAATGGGCTTTGTGACATTCCCCAAGTCATTGGACCTCTCTGAGCCCCAGCCTTTTTATGCAGAAAATGAAGGTACGGGTATTGGACTACATTCACTTAAGGTCAGCAAATGTGTATTAAACACCTGTTATGAATAAGGCATTCTACCAGATTTGGGGGACATAGAAAAACAGTCTCAGCCCACAAAGGGATTACATTCTACTTTGGGGATGCAACATGTGTATTAATGAGTAAGTATATTCTGAAGTGATTCACAGTAATTTCAGGAAGAAGAGAAAGTTCATAACTGGCAGGAACAGGAAAGACCTCATGTAGGAGGGGTCACTTACATTGTGCTTGGAAGAAAGTTAGGAATTGTACAATTCTGTTTTTTCGAAGTCCTACCTGACTCTTTGTGACCCTATTTGGAGTTTTCTTGGCAGATAGTGGAGTAATTTGCCATTTCCATCTCCAGCTCATTTTTACAGGTGAGAAAACTGAGGCAAACAGGGTTAAGTGACTTGTCCAGGGTCATATAGTATCTGGGGCTGGATATGAACTCAGGTCTTCCTGACCCCAAGCTCAGTGCTCTAAACCACTTTCTACCTGGTATTTAAGGTCCCTTCCAGTCCCAATACTCTTTGTAAAGTTAATTTTACTACATGTCATCCATAATGACAAAATGAAGGTGACTTCTGCATTGAGATCACAGTTTTGAACAGTGGTATGTTGATAAATGCTAAACAACTGGTTCTCCATTAAAAATACATAGGACACACCTTTAAGTTTAATCTGCAGTTAACATTAATTTCATCATTTCTAAAGTCTAGACAGTCAACCCAACAATACCTTAAACCCTGATTTGTAGTATTTGCTGATTTACAAGGTGTAAATGCTCATGTTGAAAATTTAACAATTGGTTCCCACACATCCCTGGCATTGGACATTTTCAATCTTATGATCCTATACCTATTAGCCTTACATGTAGATAGAATTGTCTATGATTCAGAAGATACTGTAAAGCCCTTTGTGTCCACAAATTCCTCCTTCACTGGACTGTCATGGTATCTGGAAGTGATCAAAAAAGTCATTGCTTTAGGTTAAGACGCTGTCTCCAGAAGACCCTTGTTAAAAAATGCAAACATGTTACTTGAGAAAAGTAATGAATTAAATGATTTGCACATGGGCATGGATGAGTTTCTTAGTTTCCTAGTACAGGTAATAGAGCACAAGGTAGGAGATGGTAGAAAAGGAAATGGAAAAGATTAGGAGTGTGAGGAAAACAGGCTGGAGGAGGATATCTCAGTAAGAAATGAGGTACAAAGATAGGGAAAGAGTGAAGATGAATGTGTGGAAGAGGGCATCAATTGAAAGTTTGAGGCTCTATGAAAAATATCCTCTATTTCATCATTTTCTGGAGGCTAATACTGTTTGTCTATTTTGCAGGAGATCCAAATGCTCAGATCAACCATCTCTTTTAGCTTACTTAGTTTTGTTCAGTGGCTGTGTATACAGACGCAATCTATGTCTGATCTTTGAAACTTGCAACATAAAAGCTATCACAATCTAGCTTGTAAATCATTTGTGACAGCATCATGTGGAGTTTGTTTCTGGTTATCTTAGACCAGGAGTCTTTACTGATTTCATATGGTTTCTAGAATTCTGTAGTTAGTTCTGGCTTCCTTTTTGACTTAATCTTATTTCATTATATTTCTTCACCCACAGTATTAAAACAGTGCCTTTCAAATGGAGTTCATTTTCAAACTGGTTTTCAAAACTGTGTGTGCGTGCGTGTGTGTGTGTGTGTGTGTGTGTGTGTGTGTGAACAGCAATGCTTGCTTATTATTTTTTTCAAACGTTTAGTAGACTCTAATCTCCATGAGGACAAGCACTGTCTCACTTTTGCATCTGTATCTCCAGCAATTCACATAATTCCTATGACATCTGCTTAATATAGGCTTGTTGTTTATTTATTTGATTGACTGAAAAAAAATCTGATGCTGGGACTAGTTCCAAAGACTTTTTAGTTACATTAAAATGACATGCATTATATAGTATAAATGTCCTTTTGTTGGTGTTCAACCATGTCCTACCCTTTATGACCATGGCATAACAATATTGTCCAAGGGGTTTTCTTGGCAAAGATACTAGAGTGACTTGTCATTCCTTCTCCTGTGAATCAAAGCAAACAGAGGTTAAGTGACTTGCTCAGGGTCACTAAGCTAGTAAGTGTCTGAGGCGAGATTTGAACTCAAGTCTTCCTGACTCCAGACCCAGTTTTCTATCCACTAAGCCATCTAGTTACCTACATCAATATCCTATTTACTTTATTTCAGTTACAATTTAAAAATACTTTGCTCTCCTTTTACCTATAAATTACATGATTGTTCAATTAAATTTGGATAAAATATATGTTTACGTACTTAACTGCTGGTAGGCAGAGAGCCAGGCCTGGAAGGAAGGACGACCTGAATTCAAATCTGGCCTCAGAAACTTACTAGTTGTATGACTGTGGTCAAGTCACTTAACCTCTGTTTGCCTTAATTCACTAAAGAAGCTACTCTAGTATTTTGCCAAGAAAACCCCATGAACAGTATTGGTGTACTATGGTCTGTAGGGTCGCAAAGGGAGGAACATGACTGAACAGCCGCAGTTTACTCATCTATAAAATAAACTGGAGAAGGAAATGGAAAACCCCTTTGGTGTGGGGTCATGAAAAGATGAACATGACTGAAATGACTGAATATCGATCACAGTAACATCAATAATTATTGATAAGCCAGTGGCACCATTACTTAGCTACCATCTTAGATACTTCAGTTGTTCCCCCTAGCTTTATGGCCAAAGGTATTAAGTGATCTTAACAGAGAACATTGTCAGCATAGAACCTAGTGAGGCTTTGTTGGTTGGTCAGGGGTGCCATTATCATTGGCCCTTTTTTGGAAGATAATTTGTTTATTTATTGAGGGTCCATAGCGATGCTTGTCCCAGAATGCCCTTGTTATTTTAAAAAGATTAGCAATGATAAAATTATGACTTTGAGATTTGCAAAGTGCTTTACAAGTATCTCATTTAAGCCTCAAAACAATTCTGGGAGAGAGGTACTATTATTCACCATTTTAGAGATGAGGTAGACAGAGTGACTTAGTCATACAGCTAGTCAGTGTCCCAGGCTGAATTTGAATTTGAATTCAGGTCTTCTTGACTCCCTCTTGATGTCTACTAAACCACCTCGAAGTGAAGGAAAAAGTGAAATGGAAGGGAAGTCTTTGTATATTCTATATCAGTATTTCAGAATTCAAAGTAAAATCAGTCTCTCTGATGGATTTTGTGATGGATAAGTGATCAGAATCACTGATAGGCACCTGTACTCAAGGAAAGAAACCCATAACTAAAGAAGCATCTAGGACCCTGAGGTCAAGTCTCAGGCTCCCTCAGGTGTTTTTGCTGCCATTTGGGAATAGTTGCTATAGTTACTGGGGTAGGGGATGGAGGTAGAAGGGATTCCCTTCATGGGAATTCTAAGGGAAAGATATTGGAGTCCCAAGACACACCTTCAAGAGAGAGAATTAAGTAATTCACAGAAGCTGATTTTTGTTTTAAAATCTAGTGAATGGGAAGCTCTTCTACTTCAGGGGCCAGGCTTGTTCCATATTGTCTTCTCCCTCCCTCTACCCCTTTCTCCCAATCAAGAAGATCGGACTCATGAGGCCTAGCCAGAAGCCTTTGGTTGTGAGTGCATTTTATTAAGATGTCTATCAGACGGAACCAGAGGAAAGACCCAGTTACACTGGTAAATTAGATACCACTCCGTTGTTCAGTCATTTTTTCAGTCATATCCAACTCTTCATAACCCTATTTGGGGTTTTCTTTGCAAGATACTGGAGGGCTTTGCCATTTCCTTCTCCAGCTCATTTTACAGATGAGGGAACTGAGGCAAACAGGGCAAAGTGACTTGCCCAGGGTCACACAGCTAGTTAGTGTCTGAGGCCAGATTTGAATTTACAGAGATGTCTTTCTCACTCCAGGCTCAGCACTCTATCCACTACACCGCCTGCCTGATTTAAAAAGAAAGTGATAATCTGAGTTGTCTGTCTCAACTGTCAAAGATACATTGATAGGCATGTGTGAACACTCAGGAACGTTTTTTAAGTATATTTACCTATAGGCCTGGTCACAGTTTACTCACTGGTCACTGCTGTCTATGAAGGCCCAAGTCTTCTGGAATGTGCTGCTTCTATCCTTATTATTTTATTAATTACTGCTGTTACTATTTCACGGGGCCTCCTCTCCTCCCAGCATTTACGTAATGCTTAAAGGGTTTCAAAATGCTTTGCAGAAGTATCTCATCGGATCCTCATTTCCAAAAGGAAGGATGAACACAACAATTCTCATCTGAGCCTCACAACTGTCCTTTGAGATGGATGCTAAGTTTATCCACATTTTATAGATGAGAAAATTAAGTTTCAAAAAATTAAGAGATATGTTCTGGATGGTCATATGGGTCGTTAGTGTCTAAGGTGGGATTCGAACCCAGGTCTTCCTGACTTTAAATCCAGTGTTCTACTCACTAGATTATATTTAGTTTCAGGAAAAAAATGAATAACTGATATTTAAATAGCAATTTAAGATTTGCAGAGCCCTTTACACAAATTATTTCATCAGAACTTTTTAACAATTCTGTGAAGTAGATGCTATCACATCCCCACTTTACAGACCAAGAAAGTGAGATAGAGAGTGACTTACCCAGGATGATACAACGAGTATCTAAGTCAGTATTTGAACCCAGGTCTCTTGGCTTCAAGTCTGGCATGCTATTATGTCATGCTACCCTTCATCTAAAGTGCTCAGTGGAGGAGAAAATTAGTGATGGAAATATCTGTCAATGAGCATATGCTGATTGAGGAGCCCCTTGGCCTGCATGCTGCTGCAGAAGCCCCTTTAAGTAAGCATATATAGTGTGGCCAATGCAGCACAGAAGGGGCATAGTCCCTGAAGGGTTGTTCTGGAAGCTCTGCCTTCAAATGGATTAGAAAAGATAGTTTTTAGGCGAGGCCAATGCTGTGTTTAGTACTGGTTTGTCAGTCAACTAGAATTTATTAACCACCTGCTGTACGCCCTGTTCTGTGCTAAGTGCTGGGGATAAAAAATAGGGGGAAAAGATCCTGCCCTCAAGGTGCTTAATCATCCAGTGGGAGACACGACATACAGCCATGTACAAGCAAGATATACCCAGGAAAAGGAAGAGACAATCAATAAAGGGAAGGACATTCCATTGGTCCTTTGTGAGAGTGTGGGAGCAGAGGACTATCTATTGACATGGCTTGGCTCTGGGGGCCGAATATTCCTTTCTGTTCCCCTCTGTGTTATGTGGCGCTCTCTCTGTCTCTCTTTGTCTCTGTCTCTGCCTCTGTCTGTCTCTCTCTCCTTTGCCCTTCCCATACTTCTCCCCCTTCTCTCCTTCCTTCTCCTCTCTCTCTATCTCTCTCTCTGTCTTTCTCTCCATACACACACAAGCACACACGCATGCACACACACACACACACACACACACACACACACACACACACACACACACCATAGAGCTAGAGCTGGAACAGTGCCTCAGAGGTTACCTAATCTAACCTCATTTTACAGATGAAAAAACTTACACCCAGAGAATGTGAATGACTTGTCCAAGGTCAGCTGGTGTCAAAGGGAGGATTCAGACTCAGGGGCTGTGCCTTCAGAGTCAGTATCCTTTCGGCTGTTCTATACTATCCACGTCGCTCTAGAACTGCGAGTCAAAATGTGTCACCAAGACTATCACTAGCTATGAGGATGGAATCCACAGATCCCTAGAACCATATCACTGATTCCTAAACTGAGCTTTGTCCCCAGTGGCAGAACTTGGACCATGACTTACAGATCATCCTTCAGAGATCTGTCTTCCCCTTCCTGAATTCCACAAAAGGGCAATTGCAAGTAATGGACAGGTTTGGGGAGCCATTTTATAAGTTCTAAATGATAACATCCATGTGCTGGCTCATGGAGAGTGGCTCTTGAAATGACTCTAACAGCTATTCTCTCTCTATATATATAATAGAGTCCTTACTGCCAGAGTTCACAAGTATCCTTACCCATTTTGGGTGGGGGGAGAGATGGATACAGGAGACATTGGATTTTGTTGGCCAGCTTTGATTTTTTTTCTCTATTACAATAATATTTATTAAGTGCCTACTATGTGCCAGGCACCATGTTAAGTTCTGGTGATGCAGTTAATAAAAAGAGGAGCAGTCCCTAACCTCAAGGAGATTCTGATATAAAGATGGAGACAAAACACAGAAGGAAAAAGGAAAAGTGAGGGGAATGGTTGTAGGGCGGAGAGAGAGATGGACATTGGGGGTCCGCAGCATAGGGGCATCTTATTTCATGGAGTTGAAACCAGGCAGAGAAGCAGATACAAAGTGGAGTGAACTGACAGTCTGGTTTCTGCCCTCTATAAAGGAAGACATTGGGAGGATTTTGGTACTCTACTTTCCAGCTCTTCCACCAGAGGGGAGAGAAGGTTGAGGAAGGTGGTGTCAATCAAGGTTTGTGGAATTTTAAGTCCCAGGCTTGGACCTTTGCCACCAGTCAGGGCCCAACGGCTTTTATTATTGGTGATGTGAAAAGGATGGAGTCCTCAAGTAGGCAACTGCAACAGAATCATAATACCTAGGTTTTATCTGCTACTTATCATCTGTGACATCCTATGTAAATCACTTCATTTTTCTATGTCTTAGTTACTTTGTTTGAAAATAATGGGGTTGGATTAAATGATCTTTTAAGAGGCCTTTCAGTTCTAAATCTCATGCCTCTATTAATTTATGATGGAGGAAGTTAGCCCTTTCTTTGCTGGAGAACCGTCAATATTTCAAGAGTGATTTTCAAATTTTAGGAAAAGGGAATGCTTCAATCAAGGCAGGGTGTAAGACAATAAGAGACGGTGTGGAGTCCTTGCTAGAGGGTGGGTAAACTTGGAGTCAGAAAGACTTTCAAGTCTTGCCTCTGACACGTTAGCTGTGTGACTCTGGGCAAGTCTAGAGAAGGAAGTTAATACACAAGGGGTTCTTTTCATCCATTGAAATCACAGTTCTGGACATACAAAACACACAAATGCCACCACCATGGCTTCTACTGCCAGTGCCGCCGCCACCATCACTGCCACAACCACCATCACCACCACAACGGCCATCACTATCACACCACCACCACCACCACCAAATGGCTCTATTGGGAGATGCTGGTATAGACAGGGTAATGAATTCAGGTGAAAAACAACTTTGTGCCAAGTACCAAATGGCAGGTGAAAATTTGAGAGAGCTGTGGGTTCAAGTTTAGTTTATAATACTTACCAGCTGCGTAATTGTGGGCAAGTAAGTCACATAACTTTCTTGAACCTCGGTTTCCTTATGAATAAAACAGGGTTAAAACTGTGAGTAGTGCCTACCTCAGAGAGTTGTTGTGAGGATTAGATGGAGGCACTCAATGTTAAATACTATTTAAATAGTAGGTATCCATAAATGAGTTTGAAGGCTAGCAGAAATCAGGATTTTTAGGAGAGACTTAAGCAATGATCTCAAAGATTGGCCAGTAAAGCACGAGGGACTCCAGGATTTAGCAGGGCTCATAGATCTGGTGGTCCAACTTAAGGTAGTTCAGAGGAATGAATAAATGGTTGAGATTTTGCCAGATGGCTCATAATGCAGGTGGCGAAAGAAGGAGAGTGCCTGGAAGCCATGCAGCTGGGAATCAGCTGGGATCCCCGTCACTTGGCTTATGAGAACATGAAGCATACACCTACCTTATTTCAAGTAGAACGTCAGGCTTGGACTGTGATTTCACAGGTATAGGAGATTCCTGGATGAAAAAACTCACTCTGCTCCTGAAGACTGGCACTTTCTTTGTAACTTACAGCATTAGAGGGTTGTCTGAGACACTGGATCAGAGGTGACATTTGAATGAAACTCCCAAAGCTGGTTCTCTGTCCATTGTGTCTTTACTCTTATTATAAGTATATTGAACCTAATAACAGTACAAATAACACTTTACAAAGTATTTCCCTCACAGCCATTCTGTGGGGTAGAGAAGGCAATGAAGATTACTGTCATTTCATAGGTTAGGAAAGTCTCTGAGAGGTCAGGTTGGTCATTTGTCTACCAACACACAGCTATGGAGACTTGCCTGGGCTCTCTTCACTATTCCATATTGCCTCTGAGAAATAATATGGTTTGGCACTGCAGGCACAGACCATACAGTGCTCAGGAGTCAGGGAAACCAACCCAGTGGAGGAGGTAGAAATTCTTAGGGAACCAGACCTGGACAAAAATGAGGCCCCCAAACCAAGAACACAGAGAAACTGCTCTCATGTTTATGATCTTCATGTCTGTCTCTGCCTTCGGGGCCTAGAAAGTCGCAACCCTGAGCAAAAAGTAAAATTGTGATAAATTCTGGATCATGAGGTAGTAATACTGTTTGGAGCCTGATTAGGAATGCAAAAAGTGTTTCTTTGCTAAAGAATGGCACCTGGGCAAAGGGTGGCAGAGAGGTTCTGCTGAGAGGTTGAGTTAGATATACTACTCACTTAACAGGCAGAGGGGGTTGATGGTGGTGGTACTCAAGATCAATGAGGCCAGGCAGGTATTTCAGTTGTCAGTGTTTTGATAGATGGAGGGTGACAGGGATGGATCATTCTGACCAGATGAAAATACCAAAGGATGTGTTGTTGTCATTGCTGACAGATACATACATTAAAGGCAGAAATGTAGACCAAGAGAGTGGGGAGAAGCAATGAATACCTTCTCTGCTTATTTCTCTTACTAATTTCATTGGAAAGGATTCCAGAAATAAAGTGAGCCTTGTGATCACAGTTTCTAAATACCTGTGTTTTGTCATTGTTAGTTACCAGAGTCTACGGTTTGAGTTTTGGGGTATAAAATCTTCATAATAAGTGATACAGGAATTATAAAGAATTTTCGAATCCTAAATTGATAATTATTTTGGACAAAGGATTTTAAGTCAGTACCAAGCACCGGTAGCCAGGAGAACAGTCTTAATATTTGTCTAGGGAACTTTGTCTAGTTTTGTCTGGCTGAGTTTAGCTAGGTTCAGTGATTATTACAGCAAATGGAGAAGTTTTGAATGCTGTGGATAAGTTCCCTTACCTGGGTAGTGTACTTTCTGGGGAAAGACACATTGATAATGAACTAGCTCAGTGTTTGGGAGACTCCTAAGGAAAGTATGGGAGAGAAGAGGTATTAGACTGACAACCAGACTGAAGGTCTACAGAGCCGTTGTGCTGACATGGACAATCTATCAGTGCCACGTCAGAAAACTGAATCGCTTCCATTTGAACTGTCTTAGGAAGATTTTGAAGATCACTTGACAGGATAAGGTACCAGACACTGAGGTCTTTACTCGAAATGATCTGCCAGGCATTCAAACTCTGCTTCAGAGAGTGCAACTACAATGGGCTGACCACATTGTTTGAATGCAAAACATGCTCTTGCCAAAAAGACTATTTTATGGAGAATTCACGCAGGGCAAATGCTCACATGGTGGTCAGAAGAAGTGATACAAGGACACTCTTAAAGTCTCTCTTAAGAACTTTGGAATTGATTGTGTGACATGGGAGACAATGGCATAGGACCTCTCAGCATGGTGCCCCCACATTAGAAGGGTGCTGTGCTTTATGAGCAAAGCAGAATCGAAACAGCACAAATGAAAGTCAGTTTATTCAAATGTAGCAAATCCACCTCAAATGTTCACATGGACCGACCTGTGGTCTGTGGAATACAAGTATTCTGGGCTATTCTTGGTCTGACCAGCCACAGTCAGATACACTGAAACTTCTAGTGATGTCATTTTGGAGAACAAAGGACAGCAACTGATTATATACTGAAAGAGCTGAGCCTACCCATATCATGGAGAGGTTTTCTGGTCATCACACCCCATTCTGAATAGAGTAGATGTCTCTGGACTTTTCTAAAGCAGAAAATGTATCAGCAAGGCTTAGAGACACACTAGGTGATTGCCTTAGCTTTTATTCACAATTATGGGTGAAAGAACTGAAATAACTTGGGAGTATAGGGACCAGAGAGATATCTTTGGTAAGAAAGAAGACAACCAGTTGATGCAACTAAGTTGTCCAAACAATATATGCTAAGACATTTAGTGCACTAAATAAGAAAAAGGGGACAATTCTGTGAAAATATATCCAGAACAATTTAAAGCAGGGATTTACCTAACCATATCAGTTTCTAGCAGAAGTGATTGCTTTATCTAAGAAGGGTCTGGCATTAAATCCTAAATTTAACATGTATGACCATAGATACCAAGTCACTTAAACTTCCTGCTTCTCTTTGCCTGTAAAATGGTAATGGTGATAATTCTTGAGTCTTCTTCCTTACAGGATTGTTAATGAGTCTCAAATAAGGTAGTGTATGCAAACCATATAACCATAAGTCATTGCAATCTCCCTCCCCCATTTTACAGATGAGGAAACTCAGGTTCAGAAAATTTAAATTTTATATATGTGTATGCATGCATATGAATGTGTGTATATACATACATGCATGCGTGTATACACACATATGTGTTTATATACATATACATACATGTATATACACACACTGAGATATGTAACTATTAAGTAATGGAGCTATAATTTAAATCTAGATAATCTGACTCCAAATTTGAATTACTTTCCTTATTTCGTCATCTTTTTTTTAGAAATTTTTTTTCTACATTCTAATTTGATTTGCTTCCAAGTCTAATGGATAAACGTCTTCCATGCTTTCGAACAATGGTTGATTTCTGGCAGTTTTAATCCATGATTCCCTATATCAAGAAGTCTTTTGTTATAATTCCTTTGTACTTTCATGGGCTCATGCCCTAAGGCTGACCTTACTAAGGAGGGAAATTGAACTCCTCACCTCTTAAGCCCTAGTCCCTAGGGTTTAAGTCCCTAGTCAACTCATTTGCATGCTGTTATCTGATTGGAAGCCTGGGAGAATGGTCAGGCTCTAATCTCTTAAGGGAGTAGTCTTGTCCAAAGAGAACAACCTTCAATGAATCAAATGGCAACAATTAAACTCCTGTTATGAAATAAATGATGAGTATGTAAATACAAAAGTGAAAATCTTTACCCTAAAGGAGCTTATATTCTGTCGTGGGTGACTACTTGTACAGATAAAGATAATTGAAAAACACATACACAGCAGATACAAAAGTAATTGCAGATATAATATATCTAAAGAATTTCTTGTGGGTCAGTTCATTTAGCTTTCTCCCCTGATGATTACAAGAATCTGGAAAGGGTGGGTCATGTGGGACCTCACTGTGCATCAACTTACGTCCACTTACATCAGTTCAGAGGACTGAGATGTTTCCTTGGGGTGTGGGGTAGGTGGGGGGGGGGGAGCCTAAATAGGATCCCAACACCATCTCCAGCTCCAGTCTGACCCAATTACCTAGAGTTAAAAACAGTACAGCTGAGCTGTCTATTGGCTCTGAGTGGCCATGAGTATATGTCACTTTGTTACTTATATGCCTGGATTGGCCTTCCTGCACTGTCCTTCATCCCAAGGGTGCCTGGCTGTGCTAGCCCTAGGTATTAAATATTTTTCTTGTGACACCAGTGCTTTTCTTTAGTTCCTGGGATGATCTGACATTGATCCATAGAAGATGGAGAACATAGTGATGGACATGTCTTGCTTTTGTGACATTTATTTTGCTGTTTGGCCCCTGGGCACAGAACTTGGAATAAGGCTGGAAATTACAGCATTACATTACATTAAATTACAACAAACCATTTTGGTTTGATGTAAGGCAGAAAATCTCTAACCAAGCTTTCTCAGGAGGTAGCAGGTCTCCTCTTTTTGGAATCTTTCAGGTATAGGTTGGACTTAGATACCTACTAAAGTCCTTTCCAGCTCTGAAATGCTATATTTCCAAAGAGCACTATCTTGTACATCCCCTCTGTTGCTCCATGCCTTGTTTATATCAGATCTGGAGAACCTCAGTCAGTCATGCTTTTGTTATTTTTTTTTAACAAAAAAATATGAATTCTGTGGCTTGGATAGGTACATAAAATGCAAGGATTTCTACTCTAAATTCAAACACAGATTTGGAGTGAAGTCCCTAGTCAACTCATTTGCATGCTGTTATCTGATTGGAAGCCTGGGATAATGGTCAGTCTCTAAACAAGCTCCAAGGCGTTCTAACTTTCACCACAAATTCTAGGCTAGAATGAGATGTTGTTTTGACTGTTGTGGCTAGAACACAGGACTAAGAAAGCTTGAGATTCTACTTCCTGGCTCAGATACTGACTCATGTGACCTGGCCACATAATCGCAGGGAACCTCTGCCTGGGAAAACAAAGATAACCTTTTTCATATTTAAAGTAATTGTCACCAAGAGGTCAGGGTTAGTATATTAGTTTGTGCTTATTTGTGAAGCAATCACATGACTTTTGGGTTGATAACACAATGACATACCAGCATCGCTGGAGATACAAACACATTGTGTCTGAGATATCTAGAATGATTCCTTTTAAGAGTTAGTTGCTTAACTTAGGGTACAGAGAAATGCATTGAGAGCTGGATATCAGTGAGACACTTACATTCCACAATCTAGTGAGTTAATCCCTTACAGGGGTCCCAGAGATATTTCCACTGAAGCTGCTTTCTCTTTTAAATTGGTCTTGTGAATATGAGGAATATGAATTTCATCATGCAGGGTGAGACATTCTCTTTGGTATATCTCTGAAAAATGTGTGTTAAAAATATGAACTACAACGAATGACAAAGAAAGGAGTTGGAGGTGCGCTATCTAGAACGTGAACACAACCAAGTGTCTAAGAAGTTTCCTTTCAATAAATTCTACTAAACAGGAAATACCACTGCATTGTGTGCTAAGTTAACATAAAGTAGTCAAATTCAAGCTGATGTTTTCAAAAGCTACTGTCTTTTGCTACCAGGAGACTCAGATTGACAGGATATGGAACATTTCATTTTAAAAATCATATCTTGTGCAGTCACAATTATCCAAATCATGGAGGAAAATGTATAAAGTTTTGCAAATGGTGGAATAGTGCACTTGGATTTAGGAAGGGGTTGAGTTCAAATCTCTCTTCAGAGGTGTACCAGATCTATGACATCAGGTTAGCTCCTTAACTTCTCAGTCTCAGTTTCCTTCTCTGTAAAATGGGAATAACAGCATCTCCCTCAAAATGTTGTGAGGACCAAATAACCATGATATATGTTTTACTGTAGAGCAAATCTCCAAGTGCTACATGTGTTTCCTACTACTATGACTGTATTGTGCTGACTCTGGGTTCTCGAGACACGTATAAGATAAGAACAGACTCTGGAAGGTCTTACCAAGGTAGAAAAATTTTCAGCCTAAGTCCAGGGATGGCTCGAAAAGTTTGACCATTGGAGGATAACTTTAAGGGCGAGGAGAATAGAAACTAATGAAATCCTCTTCATAGCATAGGAGCGGGTTTCACTTTGCAGCTGTGGATGCACAAATCCTGAGATGAATCTTGGGTTTTTTGTTTGTTTGTTTTTTTAGTTGTATATCCATGATTTCATTGGTGTAAGGAATTCCCTCAGAGGCAGACCATTCTTACCAATGTGAATCAGATGCTGTTCTGCAACTTTTAGTCTTATGTGTGTGTGTGTGTGTGTGTGTGTGTATATTGTATATACACACATGCATATGCAATACAGGTATAATGTTACTATCATATATTACAATAATCCAAGTAATGTATATTATATATACATAATATATGATATATATTATTCATCATATTTGTATGTCTATATATACTAAATATATATAAAATACTTACGTATATGTATACATACTACTTTAAGCTTAGAATTTTTTCATGCTCATTATTTTACATAAGTCTCGCAACAAACTTGTGGTGTATATAGTGTAAGTATTATCCTTCTCATTTTAGAGATAAGAAACTGAGAGTTAGTTTGGAGTTACTCATTCAAGGTCAGACAGCAAATGGCAAAGGCAGGACACAAGCCCGGGTGTTTATTAATAGTATTTTTTTTTTTGGTTACATGTAAAGGCTGTTTTTAACATTCATTTTTATAAAATTTTTTCAAGTTCCAAATTTTCACCCTCCCTCCCCCACTCCCTAAGACATTTAATAAAGGTTATATATATATGCAATCATGTAAAACCTATTTCCATATTAGTCTTGTTGTGAAAGAAGAAACAGTTTGCAAAAAAATATTGCAGTCAAACCCATGGTTTGTGACCCCAAGTGCAGTACTCCTTATACCTATAATGCTCTTCTGCCTTTTCCTACATCTCAGAAGGTAGTTGGGCCTTGTTGGGGCAGTCTTGGGAGGGGGTGGGGGTGGTGGAATGTTGTTTTTTATGCAGGAGGTGAAAGAGGGAACAAGAGTGGGTTACCACACTTAGAGAATGTGCACTTGGCCAGTCTTATGAAGTTGTTCTTAGCTCTCTACTTAGAGCACTGAATCCTATCCCTGAACCTGTACCCTTCTGGTTGTATGTGGGTTGACTTTTACTGCTTTGACATTGCATAAAAGTGGATTAGGTGTGAGGGAAAGAGGACCCTGAGGACCTGACCAGGGTTCAGATTCCTGTTCTGGAGCTTACTCATTGGGTGATCTTGGGGGAATTATAATTTCTCTCTTGCTCAGCTTGTCCCTGATAGATCAGTCTTGAGCTGCCTTGGAGATAGACCTCCATCATTGGCAACTGGTCAATAAGCATGCATGATTAGCCCTGCTATGCACAGGAAGGGAATATATGATACCAGTCTTATTGATCTATTGTTCTTACATAGTTGTATAGAAAATGCTTTGTAAATCCTCAAATGTATTGAAATGAGAATTATCAATACTATTATTTTCACAGTACAGACCCAGAAATTTCCCATGAAGCCATATTCCTTCTGAAGTTTCTCAGTGGAGGTGGATAAGACCACAAGAGGGATTTATTTCCCTCTGGGGCAGAATTATGGGTTGTAAAACTTGAAAGGACCTTTAAAATCATCTAGTTACAGAGTTCTTAACCCATTTGTGTCATGTGATAGCCTGGTGAAACCTATACCCCCAGGCCCTTTCTCACTTCTCAGAATAATGTTTTTAAATACATAAAGTAAAATATATAGGATTATGAAGGAAGCCAATTATATTAAAATACAGTTATCAAGATACAAAAAAAAAGTCCTGGACCCCATTCCAGTTCCTCTTTTTCAGATAAGGAAAGTGAGACTCAGAGGTAAGGTGACATGCTTAAATCATAGAAAATGGTAGAGCCAATATTCGAAACTGGATCTTCTGACCTGTAAATCAACTCTGTACCAACACTACATCAAACAGATTTATTGGACAAATATCCATCTTTCACTGTGTGCAAAGGCACCATATGCTTTTGATCTCCACAGTCAGATATGCAAATGAAGTAAATAGAGTAACCAGTAATGGACTTAGAATAACTTCTAGAGACATAATCTAGTGAAAAAGCTAGCTTCTCAGACTACCTATTTGGTCCTATGTCCCCAACAGACTATTATTAAAGAGTTATCTTTTGCAAGATCAGTGTTTCTAAGTACAAAAAATTGTTGTTTCCATTATCCTTAAGTTCCTTTCCTTTTAATCTGGTATAAAGCTGGATATAGGGTTGAATTGGTTAGTCACCTCCCAACTTCTTTCATAGAATAGTAGTATGACCTCTCCTCTATTAATAGAGCCCATATTTTATGGGTATAGGGAAAACAGCGCACAATGACTTGGAAAGTCAGTGATTGTATTGTTAATGTAGTTTTGCTTAATTTGAAGATCTTTCCCACCCATTAATAGGCCCATGTGACCTGCTCAGATCACATGGAAGTCCAAGTCACATGTGGTGAGAGGAATTTGCCAAACAGGTGGAATAGGAAGGGTGGAACAGAGCTGGAAGGAAGTTGGTGAGGGCAGTTAGGATGGAGGAGAGGGGACACAGGCAAGCACAGCTAGTGTTGTATTTGCTTGTGGGAAGACTCCAGCAGGGAGGGAAGCAGGGAAGGCTTGGGGATGGCTTTGTCCCCTGCAATGCTAATGTGTATTGACTTCTTGGTTACTTTGATGGATTTGACTTTTTGGTATTGGGATTTGGCTTTCTGGTGTCTGAATAAATGTTTTTCTTCTTCCTTCTATATGAAGAGTCTGTTATACTTTGCGATTCAGAACTACACCAGCATATTTATTCATAGTCACCGTTGGTGCTATGAATATTGCTTTGGCAATAAGTGATCTGGTCTCGGAACATCCCACATTGTTCTTTGACTTTGCCCCTGTCCTCTACTAAGCCATTCCCTCTTCTCTGGTTTATCACTAGTGGGGCTGTGCTGTGAATTGCTGGGAATTAAATTATAAAATTTAATTCAATCCACTGAATGCACAGACACCTGCATGTAGCAGAAGTAACTCATTTGGAATGCTGATCCAATGCATCAAGAATGGTACTTTGCTTTTGAGTTTCATATTTATTCCATGACACTCTTCTAAGCATCTCTAAAAAAGATCTCAGTCAGATCTTGGTGATAGGTATGGACAATATGAGCCAGATTATTTAGCATATGTGCACAGAAAACATGGAAATGTCACGATTCAGCATTTTTATCCATTTTGAGAGAAAACTCTGAAAATCTCTTATGAAAATAGATTTTTTTTAAGATACAGCAGCCCTAACCTATTAAACCAAATAGGAACAGTGAGTAGACATTTCTTTCGAAGAGGCAACTTTAGGGTGAAAAATATCCTAACAATGCAAATAATCCCAAAGAGGAATAGATTGCTTCATCCTGCAGGTATTTTAGCTAGGGCTTGAAGATCAATTATTAAGTATGAGATAGAGGGAACTCATGTTCAGGTAATGTTATACCAGATGACCTGGGAGACACTTTTCAGTCCTGTAAGTTGGTTATTAGAGGATCATAGTCATAAATCAGAGGCCATCTATTCTAATCCCCTCATTTTACAGATGATTTTGAGACCCATGAAAGTTAAATGATTTTTCCAGGATTACAGAGATAGTAAACATCTGGAGTGGGATTTGAACTCAAGTCCTTTGATTCCACAGCAGCTAGGTAGCACAGGGGACAGCGTACCAAACCTGCAGTCAGAATGACTCATCTTTCTGAGTTCAAATGTGGCCTCAGCCACTTCCTCATTATGTAACCCCGAGCAAGTCACTTAACCCTGTTGGCCTCACTTTCCTCATCTGTAAAATGAGCTGAAGAAGGGAATGGCAAATCACTCCACTATCTTTGCTAAGAAAACCCCAAATGTGGTTACAAAGAATTGAACACGACTGAAATGACTAAACAACAACCTCTGAATAAACACAGTGCTCTTTTCACTTCCATATGTGATTGTGAAAGTCATCATAAAATAATAACTATAGACACAGTAAGCAAATCTATGTATTCCCTTATCCTTTCTAGATTTTAAAGAAACTTTTCTATCAGGAGCTCTCAGTCTGGATTTTAGGGGGTCTATGAATTTGGATGAAGGAAACAAAAATCGCATCTTTATTTTCGCTAACGTCTAACAGAAATTTAGCATTTCCTTCAATTATTTTTCTAAAAATTCAGACAAAGGGTCCACAGGCTTCACCAGCCTGCCAAAAGAATCCATGATACAAAAAGGCTAAGACCCTTTGCCTTATCCTGGAGAATGGCATTTTAAAACATTCTAATATAATCCAAAGTAAGGCTCTTCATGCAAATTAACACTTCACACTTGCATAGGTTTTGAGATATGCCAAACTTTCCTCACAATAAGCCCCAAAGATAGGCTGTACCATTGTTAGAGATGAGGAACTTCCATTGCAGCCCTACTCTGGCGTTCCTTCAGAGCAGTCATAGTCACTAGGTAGCTCTGGGACCTGAAAGACTATGGCCATGGAACTCAAGCTTTGGCAGACCCTGCCAAAATGGACAGTTTTTCTGCCAAGCTGACTTTATTGTACTTCTCCTATATGACATTCCATCTTTCCTGTCTCTGTGACTCTGTACTAGGTGGATCTTATTACTAAAAGGCACTCTCTTTTCACCTTCAGTTCTTAAAATTCCTAGTGTCTTTCAAAGCAGGGCTCCACTGTCAGCTATTATGTACATCTAGCTTCTAATGTCCCCCACCTTACCAACTTATCTTATATTTATCATGTAATTGTTGTATTCTGTACAATTTTATTTGTGGAAGTCTTATATAGCTCCCTATAGAATATAAGCTCCTTGAGAGCAGGGAATATTTCATTTCTTATCTTTGTGGTCTCAGTACTTAATATAATGAATGCTTGGTAATAGTTAGATGCTTAATAAATGCTTGTTGATTGAAATACAGGTCTGATAACAGACTATAGCATGCCTCTGTTCAGATAACTGGCCTAGTTCAATGCTGAGAAACTCATCCCCAAAAGTTTGGCCAAGGGTCAATAAATTTGCTTTGTTTTGGCCAGAGCAACTCACAAAGACCAGCTACTAAGGTGAAGAGGGGTTCTGATTTGAGTAGGATCAAGGAGTACTGACAGTGATGAAATTATAGCCATTTGAAGTACAGATTAGAAAACTGAGTCTTGGAGAGTTCGAGTGACTTGTGGTGGTTCCCAAAGTTAATGTCAGGACTAGAACTCAAAAGGCTATCTTACAATTCCAAGACTGGACACCATGCTGCTTCTCAAGTTGAAATATTTTCTGGAATTTATTTAAAGAACAAGCATAGTTAGAAAAATGAAAGTTTTTTTTTTCTATGCAGTGGTATGCCTGACTGAACATATCATCACAAAATATCAGTTTTACAAGAAAAGCCAGGGAAAAGATTATGTTCACAATTGCTCATGACTGACCATTAATTCAAATGTCCTTTCTATTGGTGCTATTAAACAGCTTCAAACAGCTCTTGTCTCCTTTTCTGCAGGAAAACCTGGCCACCTACCAAAACCAACAGCAGTAGCAAGAGGAAGCCAAACTTTACAGAAACATTAGATAACTTGAACTATTCATTTTCCTCAACCAAATCCCCCTTTCATTCTCCACAGATATTCCTTACAGTGTCTGAATCTACACCTTAGACATTTCTAGTCCTGTGAAAGATTTAAAAATGAAAAATGCTTTTGTCCGATTAGCACAATCTCCTTTTTCCTGCACTATTTCCCCCGACAGGGGAGAAAACTTGTAAGAAATTGGGATCCCGTGAAGGCTGGATCATGAATAGCTTTCTCTGATTTGTGTTATTTACTCAGAATAAGTTGGAGGGAATTTTACTGGAGTCATCCCAGTGGGTACATTAGAAAGAGCCCAGGAGCTGGGGTCAGGAAGACCTGGGTTTAAATCTTATCTCTGACCCTTATTACTGGGTGCCTAGGAAAGCCAGCTAACCTCTCTGAAAACTAGTTTTCTTATATATAAAATGGGCATAATAGTACCTTTTATTGTTCAGTTATTTTTTTAGTTGCAAATGAATCTTTGTGACTCCATTTGGGATTTTCTTGGCAAAGATACAGAGGTGGTTTGCCACTTCCTGCTCCAGCTCATTTTTTTAAAGATAAGGAAACTGAGGCAAATAAGGTTAAGTGACTTGTCCAGAGTCACACAGCTAGGAAGTCTCTGAGGACAGATTCGAACTCAAAAAAGATAAGTCTTCTGGCTTCCAGGCCCAGCACTCTATCCACTGCCCCACCTAGAGTATAGGATCAAATGAGATAATACATATAAATACTTTGTAGACATTAAAATAGTCAGCTATTTTAAAAAATCATTCTCTCCTATACTAGCCATAGTGGGCACCCTCCTATCCCTTATAGCATAATTGTCATTTAGTCATCTAGATTCTGCTCCAATGCTTCCAATGAGAAGGAGCTCCCTACTTTTTGAGATTGCTGTTTGATATGCTAAAGAATTTTGCCTTCTCCTGCGGTTAAATTTGCCTCCTTGTGCTTACATTTCTTTGTCCTGGTTCAGCTCTCCAGAGCTGTGAAAAGAATTATTTCTATTTCTACAGGACAGTCCTTGAGATATTTGAAGTCAAATAGTATTTGAGCTATTTGAAAGTGGAAGAGACTGCCTGAGGAGGTACTGAGCTCCTCCTTACTGTGGAGGGGGATGGTCATCAAGCAAAGGCTATGGGATCACTTGGTTTCTTTGTAGTGGAGATTATTTTTTGGGCATAACTCTTGAGGTCTGTTCTACCTTTGAAAATATATGATTCTGTGTTGTGCTTAATCATACCTTCTTTAGGCTAAATGTGATCCTATTCCCTGTTTCAGGGTAGGAGGCAGAGAATGGAAAGAAGGGGAGGAGTACATTGATATCGTCTATTGGATGGTTAAGGTGATTGTTCTTTTCTTTGATACTGTCTAAACCTGTGATCCAGAGATCCCTGCTCTGGAGAAATGAGGAAAGGGGAAAGGGAACAAGTATTTGTGTAAAATCTGCCAGGCACTGTGCTAAGCACTTTACAAATAGTATCTCATTTGACCCTCACAATCCTGTGTAGTTGGTCCTCATTACCCTCACTTAAACAATTGAGGAAACTGAGACCTAGTGTCCTGGGACATGACTTAGGGCAAGAAGGGAATAATGAAAAGGGCAAGGAATATGTTTCAGATGAATCGCTGTTTAGGTGCCTCCCAGACTATAGATTTGTGAGGCTGATTTTTTTGTATCTAAGCATAAACACTTGAATCCCTTCAGCATAGAGTCTTCCACTTTCTCTAAATTCAGGGCTTTTCTCCTGGTAGCCCTTTTCCATACTACCTCAACTCAGGACTTCCTGCTAGATTCAAAGTGCTTTCTCAACGTATTGCACAGTTTTCCAACCACAGTTCAGCCCCCTTTTGGTACAGCCTTCACCTTTTTTAAAACTAAATAGCACTTGTTTTATTCTTTACTAAACCTTTGTATCTTGAGGACATAATTAAACTCTGGGAAGACTCCTCAGAAGAAAGAGAGCAGTGAATGTTGTGAAGGAACATATTTATCCCTACTATGTTTTGTCTTATGGGATTAGTACAGTGCCTGGCACGCAGTAAGAGCTATGTAAATTTTAGTTACTACTCTTCTTATTGTGATTTAGTCCAGTGTTCTTGTATAGCCAAGTAAGGTCTTTTCTAGCTCTCAACCCTCATCCAAAGGGTTAATAATGTCTGCCACTTTTGTGTCCTCTGAAAATTTTGTGAAACATGTCATCATTGCCTTTAAGTCTTAACCAAATAAGAAGATAAGATTACCTTGTGCTTCATAGAAAAGGATAAGGGAGGTATGCTAGTGGGGACAACCAGCCTGAAACCACAAGGTAAGAATTCTTGGGTAGTAGAGAAAAATTGTCAATTGCATGTTTTCTCCTATGGCTACTTACTTGTTATTGTTGTTCATTGTATCTGCCTCTTTGCAAACCTATTTGAGGTTTTCTTGGCAAAGACACTGGAGTGGTGGGCCATTTCCTTCTCCAGCTCATTTTACAGATGAGGAAACTGAGACAAACAGGTTGAAGTGACTTGCCCAGGGTCACATAGCTGGCAGGTATCTGAGGCCAGATTTGAATTCAGGAACACGAGTTCTTAGTTCTAAATCTGGCTCTCTATCCACTAAAGCTGCCCTCATATACTAACCCCTATTAAAAAAAAAATCTATCTAGCCTGGGATGTACTTTCTTAGGGGTAGAGAGTAGAAATAACTTGTATTCTTCAAGAGAGCTGGAATTTGGGAAACCAGTGAAGTTGTGGCCCAGAAATTTAAACCCCTCCCTCAAATGCTATCTTCTTAACCAGTTCTTTCTTGATTAATTTAATTGTGTGTCTTCAACTATCTGGACAACCCCTAAGGGGATGTGTGTCTGAATTTATGATATTTAAAACCTTTTAAAAATATTCTTTCAGATGTTTTTTTTTACAATGCTACAAACTTGAGATATGTAGATATACATGAAGCTATCTAATATTTTGAAACACAGTGCTATTTCCCCTTCTATTAAATTTGTTTCTTTTAAACAAAGTACAGTATTTCCTTATAGTGCATTATTCAAGGCTCAATACAACGTGTTGGGATTTATGAGGTCATGATTCAGGTTTCTTATGATAAAATGTCAAGTTTCCTTTGGTTATTACTCACAAACTGTATATAGACATCAGAGTTCACAACTGTAGTTTTCATCTATCTTCTCTTATTTTTTCCAGAGAATTTCTACCGTCCCTTCAATCGCTGCTCTTCACAGAGATTGTGAGTTGGAAGGCACATCAGTGACCATCCTGTGCAAAAGCCACACAAAGGAATCTCCCCTTTAACATATCCAATAAGCTATTCTTTCAATGTCCTATCAGTTTTCTGTAATAACAAACATATTACAGTTTTATATAAATAATTTTCTCCCTTATTTCTAAACTTATTTTAAGGCCTTCCTGATCAAGTTGAGGAGTCTCCTGTCAAACAGATTCTTTCTAATCTTTATAAAAGTTAATCCCTTGCTTCTAGCCCATTGTGCTCCCTTACCCCCAGAAATGCTAATTCTGGCTTCTGTCTATGTGTAGTCAACCATTTAGTTTGGCATACAGAAATGTGGAGCGAGAAGGGACCCTAAACATTGCTTCATTCACTTATTTTACAGATGTGGCCATTGAAATAGAGTCCAGTGATTTGTACAGGTTGCCCTGTTCTTAGGAACAGAGATCATGCTAAAACTTAGATATGTTCATTCCTAGCTTGGTCCTTCTTCTCAGGATAACAGTCTTTTTGTCTTCTGTTAAAGTTGTGACCTTCAATTGAAAGAAGGGATAAAAATGTCACTTTGGAGCCTAGTCTTTCAGGGTTTTTTTTCCTATTAGGATTTCAAGACTACTAGAAACACAGTTTAGGTATCTATTTAACTTGTAAGTGTTCAAATCTGGCATTCATATATAAAAATAAGTTTGATATAATAGAACCTGAGAGTTGGAAGGGACCTCAGAGCTCATTTAATTTAATCCATGTCTCAGATCCCCCTTCCAATGTAAGATCCATGACAACTGGTCACCCCATCCTTGATTTGAGACCTCTGATGATAGGAAGTTCTTCCCTGTCTCCTGTCACCCTTTCTACTTGGGACAACTCCACTTGTTATGAAGTTTCATCTTGTATTGAATGGAAATTTCCCACTTTGAAATTTGTACCCAATTGATTCTAGTTTTACTGTCTAGACCTTAGCAGATTACATCAAATTGCTTTTCCATTTAAAAGTTCTTCAACTATTTGAAGACAGCTATCATGCATTTTCACAAAAGAGCAAGTATGGTAGAGAGGCTCTGGACTCATAAGATCTGGTTTTAAATCTCACTTTTGACACTTACTATGTGAGCTTGGACAAGTCCCTTGATTCCCCAGACCTCAGGTTTTTCTGCTGTCAAATGAGGAAATAAATCTCCGGGGTTCCTTTCTAGATCAAGATTTTAAGTTCTCTGCTTTTTATTTTGAGGGTTCTAAAGTAATTTGCTTTTTTTAAAACACTTTTTTAGTTTAGTAATCTCGTCTGTTCAAAGTGTTCCGTAAGAGTAAGCTAGATTCTAAAGGATGCTTTTTTTCATATTGCAAACATTATATTTAAAATACTTAAAACATATTTAATTGATTTAAAATATAATCTCCAAATCAGGTCTGAAATTTGATTTGCAGGAAAATTAGAGAAAAACACCACAGAGTTGTTCAATAAACCATAATTACTTGCATGTGCCAGAGTACCTACTCAGTTTGGGGAATGCAATTAAACATCTAATTAGGCTGAAAAATGCAATTGCATGCTCCACTACATTAGTACAGACAGAGTTCTGCTCACTTTGGGCGTCATTTTCTAGACAACAAGAAATAGGGTCTAGTATTAAAGTGATTGCAAAGCCTCGTACAAATTAATCACATTTTCCCAACTTTATCATCCATGTTCCAATTCTTATTTCACCCAATGATAAAAAAAAAAAAATTGGAAGAAGCAGGAAATACCAGAAGTTCAGTGGATTAATTTTGGATTAGAGTGAAAGTGCCAACAGAGACCTTGTTTACTCCTTCTTTGGAGCAGAGTCTAGCAATCTAGGGCCCTATCTACCCTGGGGGGGTTCCATAAAAGTTGCTGTCTGATTTAGCCTCTTAGGCACCTGCTCTGTGTCTCTTTTGTTTTTAATTTAATTTTTAATTTATGGAATAAAACATGCATTTCCATAACATAGTATAATAAAAAAAGGTGATTGTACATGAAACTGCAAACCTACCACATACAACTTGCTATTCCTTTCAAATATATAGCAAAATTATCATGTAAATTTGTTTTTTTCTTTTTTCTTCCCTCCTTCCCTAAAGATGGTTACCATTTTTACCATTAGACACAAGTAGGGTGTGTGTGTGTGTGTGTGTGTGTGTGTGTGTGTGTGTGTGTGTGTGTGTGTATGTGTGTGTGTAGCTAAAGTGACATATACACTGGATGCAGATAGCATCTTTCTTCATATGTCCTTTATAGTTAATTTGGGTTATTTATAATAGACAAAATAATATCTCTCAAAGTCATTTTTTTTGCTTTTCAAAGTTAGAAAGATCTGCATATGCCAGACAAGCAAAAAGTGACCCCAAGGTACTGTTTTCTTACTGACTATGTATGGTACAGGAATGTACTTCTCAATTTAATTTCTAAATGGCAATATGAGTCTTTTCATTCCCTATTATTCCAAAGGTCAGTACAAGTTGACATCGATATGACTGGGTTGCTATGATCAAAACACCTTCTCCAATTTGTTTTAAGTTATCCTTGTGAATATCCAGTGTAAAGAAGGCCCTGTGGTTCTAGAAACCATAGTCAACTGGTTCTCTAAGGTTTCTGTCACAGACCTAGATCAGAGATACAGGTGTCTCCAAAATCTCAGTGAAGTTTCAAGGTACTAAGCTCAACTTCCTGGTCATTAAATGATTCCACATTGCTTCTTCCCACAAATGTCCAGCTACAAAATTTTGAAATTGTGTTAAGACTTTGGGGATGTCCTGTATAAATTTGGATTTATGAATTATTTTTATGAATTTTTATTCATGTATTTATGAATTATTATTGTAATTATTCTAACAAAGAGAGAAAGACTTTAAAAAGTTGATGTAGAGTTATTGAAGCTTAAAACTACAGTAGTACTTGTGGTAGACCCTGAATAGAGCTGGAAAGGACCTTAGACACCATCCATCCTAACCTCTTCATTTTACACATGAAGAAACTGAGGCTCAGAGAAGCTACATGACTTTATACCAATTAAGAAACACTTTAATGCTAGGCACTCTACTAAGTGCCAGGGATACAAAAAAATGTCAAAAGACGATCACTGCCATCAATGAACTTAGTCTAATAGAGGAGACAACATTCAAACAGATATACACAAAGCAAGCTTTATGTAGGATAAACAGGAAATAATTAGGAGAAGGAAGGCACTAGAATTAAGACAAGTTGAGGAAGGTTTCCTATAGAAGATGGAATTTTAGTTGGGACTTAAAGGAAGCCAGCAAGGATAGTAGTGAGAAGGGAGAGATTTCCAGGCATGGAGGACAGCCAGAGAGAATACCTGGAACCAAGAGAGGGAATGTCTTGTTCATGGAACAACCAGGATGTTATGCTATGATAGATTTTATATTTTTAAATCTTAATATATAGAATAGGGGAAGCCTAGATGGCATGGTGGGTAGAGTGCTGGACTTGGAGTCAGGAAGCCTCATCTTCATGAATTCAAATCTGACCTGACATTTACCTAACCCTGTTTGCCTCAGTTTCCTCATCTGTAAAAAAATGAGCTGGAGAAGGATGACAAACCACTCCAGTATCTGTGTGTAGTGCCAACATGATACTCCCAGTGCTTACAGCAGCTATGAACATCCCAGTCTCATTCTGAATTGCAAAATACAACAGACTCTCCACATGGAAGACAGAACCAAAACATTCATTCAGACATTTGAAAATCAAGTCCATCATAGTAACAAAAATTGATACACAATAACAATGCAGAGGACGACACCAACCCCAGGGCTTCCCGCTGTGAGGCTTCCCACAAATCAGGTTCCTTAAACAAAATGTCCTTCCTTTACTCACAACCAGATGCCTACTTGTCTGCATATTTAGGTTCTGACTGCTCTCTGACTTACTTCCTCTCAGCTCCACTCTAGCTCCATCTCTTCCTGTTCCACCTTTCCTGTTCCTCTCCTTCCTGTTCCATGTTATTTGGCTCATGTGACTCAGGCATCCATGTGACTTGAGCAGGTTACATGGGCCAATTAATGGAATGGGGAAGATCTTCCTATTAAGAAGCAAAAATACATTATATAAAACCCAAATGAATGTTGGGCATGACTTAAAAAAAAAAACCAACTCAGCAATAGCAACAATAAAAATATAGAGTACTTCAGTGCTTGCAAAGCACTTACATTTATCTTAATATAACCTTGTGAAATAGATGCTACTATTTCCCCATTTTACAGAAGAGGAAATCAAGACTCCGAGAGGTTATGTGATTTACCTGAGGTCACATATTAGAGGAAGGGGCAGAGCGGCAATTTGAACTTAGATACTCAGACTCTAAATTTAACAAACTTTTCTGTCATATCCTGCTAGTTCTTACAAGAATAACGACTAGGAAGGAATCATGAGGATACATCATTAAGGCATAATAGAAAGGGAGCATTAGAGAATGGGCTGCAAGCTGACTTGGGAGTTAAGAAGACCTCCATTCTGCTTTTCATACTATGTGACCATGAATGATGTTTTAGTTTCTCTTTAAAAAAATCCACAAAACCCCACACGTATTTTATCAAAGATTTTTTCTTTCTTATATCACTATGACTTTCCAATGATCTCTCTCTATCCCCTCTCATCCCAATAGAAATTCCCATTGTAACATTTAAGAAGTACATTTAAGCTAAACAAACACACTCATTGGCTGTGTCTGGCAACATATGCCTCACTTCATAGCTGTATCTCACCACCTTTCTTCAAAGAAGAGGGAAATTTCTTCAACTAACAGTTCTAGAGTTCTGATGACCTTCATTGTTGTTTTCCTTATACAACAATTAAGTCAATTAAAGCTTAAAACAGCACTAAGACTTTTGCGACAACCTTAATTATGGTGATCTTTGTCCAGATTTTACTCCTGGTAGTATTTCCACAAATCTCCCATTAAGGAGTCTTCTAATTTGCTGGATGTGTTCCTCTGGTTCTTTTCTTTGAATATTAGAGGGCTCCCAGTGTAGCACTTGGACTGCTCATCTGTTTTCTCTCACTCACTACACAACCAGCCCACCATCTTGTTCAGTGACACATGTCCTTGATGATGTCTTTCATGTTACTTCTCATATGCCACTCATCACTGGTAATATGTTGCAGCCTGTCTTTCCTTTGCCCTTTGGATCACCTGTAATTTGATTCTTCTGAGATCATGGTATCTTTAATTCACAACGATGTGTGTGTGTGTGTGTGTGTGTGTGTGTGCGCGCGCACGTGCATATCAAATCACTGGGAAAACATTGGTGTTAAAAATCTGGACTTTTGTGGGAACTAACACTGTGGGATCACTAACTAGACTGTGCAGTAAAGTATGAACCAGCCAGCTCTACCTGTTTTATTTAGACCCTCACCATTTACTATGGTATCTATTCACTGCTCAAGACCTATCCCCTCCCTACCCTTCTCTCCTCTCCTCTGTCTTTCTCTCCTCTTTGTCTCTGTCATTCTCTTCTCTTTTTCTCTGTCTCTCCTCTTACTGTCTCTCTTTCCCAGTCTCTCCTCATCCTATCTTTTTAAATCAAAGAAAAGTCATTTATTCAAATTGATAGCAAGACAGAAATCAGAGAAAGTATATACAGGAGAACATATACCAGACCCACTGAGAGTGAGAATACTTAGCACAGCCAAGTATCTCTATTTTTGAGACTAGTCTCCTTATCTCTCCCAGGACAGAAGCCATCAACCACTCATAGCCCTTTTTCTATGGCTAAGCAGCATGGAAACCATCACCCGCTTTGTTTCTATCCTGGTCGGGATTGCCCCTCCCTAGGCACCCAGGTTCTCTCTCTCTCCTTAACCATACCCCAACATAGACCACCTCAGGGTTTACCACAGTGGTGTTGGATTAAGTGAGGACACCTGATCCACTTCAGTCCCCCTGCAGTTCCCAACGCTTCAGATGAAGGGATCCAGCAGTCTTCTCCAGCATCGGGGATTGCAGGTGTGTTCGGCTACACTGGGCTCTTGTATGATTTTAGCATATACAAGAAACTCTTTTTCTGTGAGGAAAATTCTTAGGCTGTATTGTGTTCTGCTGAGTTAAATGCTTAGCTACCCCACCTCCACCTCTGCGTCCCACAACAAATGATAGACAAAGCAAGATCTTAGATTTCTCCACTCCTGTTAGTTGTATGACTGAGAAGATGAGTTTGTTATAGAAAATCATGTGTGGAAAACATCAATTCTCCTCTCATGTTTGCATCAAAGATAACCTAAATGTAGGCATGGATTAGTCTCATAGAGGTTTTATAGAGGTAGTAAAGTAGGCAGATTGGTCTGGAGTTGTTGATGTCCTCTCAAATGCTGTTTTAAAAAAATGTCATTCATTCAGTAAATTATAAACGAGGCTGCTAGCTGATGTAGCAGTCAAGAAGACCAGAGGTCAAATCCATATTATCTATGGGATCCTGGGTAAGTCACTTAACCTTACCTTGTCTAAATTTCCTCATCTTTAGATGGGGATGGAGATATGGAAATAATAACAGTATTTGCCTCCCAGGGTGATGGTGATGATCACATGAGATAATCTTTATAAAATGTTTTATAAACCTCGTTGTCTTACTATAGCACCTGTGTTCAGTGCTCAAGACCTGTTATCTCTTTCTCCCTCCCCCTTTCTCTCTTCCTCTCTGTTTCTCCATCCTATTTGTTCAATAAAAGAAAACCCATTCATTCAAATTGGTAGCAATATAAAGCACCATACAAATGCTTGTGGTTGCTGCTTTTACTATAACCACCGGTCAACTTGTCCATTCTTTTGGACAATACCTTTCCAATGCCTTAAAAATTGATTCCTGAGTGATTTTCAAATTGCGTTGCCTCCAGCATAGATTTCATTTGTATGTAGTTGTTCAGGTCCAGCTGTTTTTCCTAATTCCATCCTCCTGACTGATATTTGTTCATTCATCAGAATACTGTGGTGAGTGCTGGCTAAATTTTGTGGTCTACCAGAATTCTTGTTGAGTCTAATTCACATTTCTTTGAGAGGTGACGTGGTACGAAGGAGTTGGATATGATGCCTTCTCAGGTCTTCCAGCACTAATTATCCTATGATTCTGGCTTCATCTATAAACACATTTTGGAAACATCTAGTTTAGATGTTCCAAATTCTCTGTAGGTTCATTTTCATCTCAATTTTTTGTGTTGCTTTTTTATTTTGGGGGGGGGTGAGGTGGGGAGAAGGGACATGTTAATAATGTTGCATCTCCATCCTCCGGTGCATAGATTAAATGCTTATTAACTGATGGCTGTTATCACAATTGTTTTTATTGTATATTACCTCTCTGAATTAGAATGTGAACTCCTTGAGAGCAGGAACCTTCTTACCTATTTTTATCACAAGTTCAGTGCTTGTGCTTGGCACACAGTAAACATCTAATAAATGCTTATTAACTTATTAATCTATCTTTATTTTTGATGAATTCCTTCTTAATTTGAACATCTTTGAGTGTCAAGGTTCAGCTCTTTCTTCTCCTTCGGTTAGTGGACAAATATTACATATTGAAAACCAACTTGATGGTTGATTAATGTTTGGAACAGCCCTTTGCATCTATGATTCCAGCACCCTTTTACTCTTCTAGAACCCTTACTGAGGAAAGAATAAAACCATATGGGGCTCAAGGACTGTCTTATATTTTTACCTGCTTACCTGTCCTCCAACAGAAAGCACAGCCAGTCACTAAACTCATCCTTAAAAGGTTTTGTTGGTTATTAGACCCTGTCAGGGTTGACTTCCTTGGGCATCACTTCAAGAATCATCTCTATGCCATGGCAAGACCCTGCTGGAGGACTTTCCTTGTATATGGATGAAAGTCATACCACTTAGCTGGCAAAACAACTCCATGGGTGAATAATATCATTCTCCAGTATGAAAAAAAGGAGAGGTAAAGCATTGGTGCTTATGCTCTGAAGCCTTGCAATGTATCCAAGGCACGCCCCCAACATAATGGTGGCAGACAGGTTGCTACAAGAAATATGCCCTCTTATTGGCTAGCAATAGTGATTGAATTTCACCAAACAGTAACATGTCAGGCCATATGCTTTTTAAGTTCTTCTAACTTAAAGCATTTTTTTAGCCTACACTGTCTTCATTCAAACTCTTTAATCACAGAACACGTTAATACTGTTTAGTCCTGTAGCACAAGATACATGGGGTGAGGGTGGAGGTGAGGAAGTGGTAGAGCCAAAGGGGAAGCTGGAATTTCATCATACAGAGTCCATTCAACCAAACTTGAGCTTTTTGATATTCAACTAAACTCAGAGCCAAACATTTCTGTTAGTCTAACTTCTTACCCAGTTTTAGGAGAGGTGTTCAGATATATTTCCAGAACTTGAAATCATTCCAATCTCCTTAGTAGCTGTAATTAGGTCTAGGAAATTTAAAACTCAGAGTACAGCACCATGAGTCTACAACAAAAGGAAAAAACAAAAATATTATGTTAAGATGATGTTACCACAATCACTGAGACAGGGCAATTGAACCATGGAAGCAATAGTTTTAATGAGGGAGTCTGCCTCTCTCCCCACTCGAAGGATGCTGGTAGGTAGCTTATAAAAGCAGACAAAGCCCAGGCCCTCCAGGCCTCTGGTTCCCTAGCCTGGTTCCTGTAAAGATGATTTTGTTGAAACAAGGGAGGATGAAAATCAAGTGAGACCTGATTGTGGCAGAGTAGTGAAACTCTGGGGAGTCTGGTTACTTGCAAGGCTTTCCCTGTATGTCTGTTTCTTTATATCTCCACGAAGAAAAGTCTCATGCTAACTGGTCTGTAAGTTTTTGGAGGAGTTAGGCACAGAATACACCAAAGGACTGAGTGTTAATGACTTTACAATATCAGTGAAGTAAGCACTGTGTTGACATCCCCTTTTGAATTCTTCTCTATTCTTTCATCCACATACGTTGGTATCAGAGGTTATGGAAACCTGTCAGTGACCAAAGTATTGTGATGGCCACATCAGCACCGTGGACTCTATCCTTTTGTAATCCTAGAAGTATGGTAGAGGTTTTTTATGGACTGGATGAACAGCTTTAGAAGGTTGTGGTGTTGAAGAGAGAGATGGGATATCTGGTTCAAAATGTGAATGAATTCACTTAGACCTTCTCTGTAGCCATTGGGAGTTTTTGTGATGCAAAAGCAGCCAAAGAGCTAAACCAAGAATACAGGAAAAGGACCAGACCTATGGGATGATTTTAGAGTTTCCTTATGGGGGTTGGAGATCTAGATTGTCTTGCATGATAAAGACACAAGGGTGAGGACTATGAATGACACAAGATAGCGAGATGAGGGGTGGGGACAAGGAATTGCATGGTCCAGGATGAGGGGAAATTTTGTGGTAAGGGGAGATTTCAGGGCACCTTCAGGTTAGAAAATAAACCAGGGGGGCTTCACAAAATCAATCCTTAGCATTATTTTTAACTCTTATGGCACTGTTTCTATTCACCATTAGTGGTGCTAGCATGGTTCTTATAACAATCATTTTTCTTACTGTTTGTTCATGTTAGTCAAGTCTGACCCTTTGTTACCCTGTTTGGTATTTTCTCAGCAAAGATGCTGGAACTATTGAGATTTAGGGGTATGCTGGGTCCTGCTTGAATGAATTCAACATAAGCCTTCTTAAAGTCAAAGAAAAACAAAGTTTATTAAGGATTCTCCACCTTGGGTTGACTCTCAAGGAGCCTAAGCATTTGTAACCCTTGTATTCACAAGAGGGCCAGATAAAATCTCACATTGATAGAGTCTGAGCTGGATTGAATCTGAGCACCTTCATGGAGGTAAGATGGAATTTATATACAGAAATGACTGTAGGAGGGATCTGGGAGGGGTCTGGTAGTCTAGGGTGATGAGAGGAGGGGTTTAGGGCGGGTCTTGAGGAGAAGTCCTAGGAGGACCTTCTTGGGACTGGTGTGAATAGTCTAGAGTTGGAAACAGCTGGAGGCAATCAGGAGATATCAGACAATGGAGGGTTTGGGTGGGAAGCAGGTGGGGCAATTCATAGGTAATAGACAATGGAAGGCCAGGCTAGGCCCAGGGCAACAGATTTGAATATGAAAGACCAGATTAAGTGGGGAGATTTTGGAGGACTTGGCTACGAATTTGAGTATGAAAGGCCAGGTGGGGAGATTCAAGGGGAGTTCGGGGAGGTTCCCAGATTCCGAACCCCATCGGGATGGTTTGCCATTTCCTTCTCCAGACTGATAATAGTGTAGAACATTGTGAAGAGCCCTGAATTTGGGAGTTAGAGGACCTGGGTTCCAATCCTGACTTATGTGACAGATAGTGAAACTGAAGTAAACAGGGTTGAGGGAATTCCCCAGACTCACACAGCTAGTAAGTGTCTGAGACCAGATTTGAACCCAAGTATTTCTGACTCCAGACCCAGTGCTCTCTGCACTGTGCCACCTAGTTGCCTATATTAGAGACCCTAACTGAGGCAGTTTTATTGCTATTGCCTAATTCTCTTGTTTTCTTGTTGACATCCTAGGGTCAATGGGGACAGACATTGACTCCAGTATAAACTGGTTTTTAAGATTGAGACCTGAATTTTTTTTTTTAACAAAATTACATTAGGGTAGCCTATATTCTTCACATATTGTGTGTGTTTGTATGTGTGTGTATGTAGGTGTGATCTGGATTGGTTCATACCACTAATAGATGAAGAAAGTTCTTTTCTTTTTAAGGCAGAAGTTGTGGTAATTTTTGTACCCTTATTGGAAATGGAGTGTTACATTAATGTTGGTTATATGGCAGGAAAAGAGATCAATTGTTAGAATAGAAAGATGAATTTCATCAGTTGAGAGACTGAGAGGAGGAAGTGTTAGTGTATATTTTAAAGGAGAGTTTTAATCAGGAACTTCAAGACCAGTTGGCATGGCTCTGTTCTCCAGATAACCTAGAATGTCTAATGAGCATATTTATATATCTGAATGGCTACCCAGAAGCCTGAGAGAAGGGAACAATCTTGGGCCTAGGAGGAGTAGTCAAGGCAAGAGAGCCTTTAGCCCATGTAGATAAGGGACAGCTACTAGCAAAGGACTTCCAGGGACTGGAAATCTTAGAAAAAACTTATGTACACAAAGACTGTAGGAGGGATCTGGGGGTGGTCTAGTAGTCTAGGGTAATGGCAATGAGGGGTTTAGGGAGAGTGGAGGAGGAGTCCAATGGGATTGGGGTGACTGGTCAAGGGTGGGAAACAGCTGGAGGCAATCAGGAGATAACAGATTATGGAGGGCTGGGGTGGGAAGCAGGTGAGGCAATCCAGAGGTAACCTAATAGAGGGCCAGGCTAGGTGAAGGGTAACTGATTTGGTTTTGAAAAAACAGGTTAAGTACTAAGATTCAAGGAGAGTTCCAGGAGGTTCCCAGAGTCTATACCCCATCACTGCCAATAGGTCAGATAGTAGATGATAGGATTAAGGGACTTCTTAAACCACTTAGACTAATCTCATTTTTCAGACGTGGTAACTGAGACAATTCAAATCACACAGTTGTAAAGTGGGGATTTGAACCCAGGTCCTGTGACTCCCAAATTCAGGGCTCTTCACAGTACTCTACACTATATCAGTCTCTCATCCTTTTCCTTACCCTTTGGGTGACTCAGAGAGCTCAGGCCTCTATGGTGGTAATCCCTAGCCTGACTTCTAGTGCAACTGTAACGTTGATTGCTTTGGAAGAAAGAAGAGGAAGGTCAGTTTTTTTGTACACATCTCTGGGCAGTCTTGTTTCTTTGAGAATTCCTATTTGTATTCCTGGTAAGGAATCTTTGGCACCCAGGGCACTAAAGTCTGGACAAGGATGGCCTTGTGTTGTCAGTGGCTCCTATATCTCTGACAAAACTTTCTGAGCCCCCCTCTTCCTTCCGACATGCCTGTGTTAGAATTTGTAGGAACCTGATAGGCAATCATTGTAGAACCCTGATGGAAAGCTTACAAATTTGAGCCAAAAAGATACTCTGAAAGATTGAGGATTAAACTGGATTTCCCCTACATTGAAAATATGTAAAAAAATGGGAGACTCTAAGATAAATTTGATTTCTCATGGATATTACCCTCCAGCAATGCAGACTTCTTCATTATTGTAGCTGAACAGTTGGTGCTCATCCTTCCAGACTCAGTACTGTATCTGAATAGGTAGTAATTATCCTTTCTGCAGTAAAAAGTTGGCAACATTCTTTTTTTGTGTTCATCAGAAGCAATCCTAAAGTTCACCTCTGTTATAGGGGTGTCAGACACCCCTTGTGCTTGAGATAGAACAACTTGAAAGTTCCCTAAAATAACTGCATGGAATTAAGTGACCAGGAGAGAATGAGGCCTGCCTGGCGGCCTGGGATGCCCGCAACACCCACCAACTTCCCAACTCTTTCCTTGTCGTTATACATACACTCTGCCAGCAAGTGTATGTGTATGCCCTGCTGACTCTGTGCATGGTTGAATTTCCCTCATGGAACTGAGCCTGTGCTCTATTGATGTGGTTCACTGAGACCCAGCAACCAAACAAACCCTCTGCAGACTGACCTGCTCCATTCCAGGCAGTGTGAGTTTGGCCTTGTCTGAAGGAAAAGGGGCTTTGTTGTGGTGTTGGGCAAGCCATCCCCAACTTTCAGCACACAAGGATGCTCTTTGGTCCAAAGGCCACTCACTGCATCAATACACATGTTCTGTGTTCATTAGCAGAAACCCATGACCCTTGAAGTTTTATCAGTTTCTTGTCTGCTGCTGTTGAGGCTTTTATTTCTTTCTTGACATCCTCATCCTTTTTCCTGTTTCCTTTTTCTCTACTGCATGCTCTTCATCTCTGTCTGCATTCTCTAAGATTTTCTTTTCCATAGCTATCTCTTGCTGCTTCTAGGCATTATCTTTCATGACATGTATTTCTCAGCTCCTGTTTCCATTCTGCTCCTTCCCAAAGTGCTTTGCTTGCTGGGACCCTACTTTCTATTACTTGGGCCTTCATGGTTTTGTTTGGGGTTCTCCTTTGCTCGTCTTATGTCTCACTCGTCCAAACAGGAAAAGACCAACGCTGTCTCATTGTAGAGGTTCTTTCTCCCTGGGATCTCCAGTGCATTTTTCAAAGAAGGCCTAGAAGCCCACTCCTCCACATTTTTATCTCTTTCTTGCTCTCTTCTGTTGCTGAACTAATGGACCACAGCTATCTGAGGGGTCTTCTTGCTTCTTAGTGACTAGTGTGACTGTATTATCACTCAGGAACTCTTCAACTAGTGAATTTAAAAGAGTGTTTTAGAAGGAAAATTTTTACACAAGTTTAAAATTTTTCTTAAAAAATCATTTTTGTTTCTTGTCATGTCAGAGTGCATAGTGCTCCCATTGGTCAGAGGCCAGGCCCTCAATAATTAGGGGGCCAAATCATTAGGTGTTCCCTGCTTACTCTACAAATATATCAGGCTTATCACGTAGACCTCTGTCTCCAGCTGGTTTAAAATGTAGGTGGTGCCAGTGGGCAGCAGCTGTTACAAATTGGAGCAAGAGGAGACAGTGCGGATGCTTTTTTTTAATAGTGAGAGCAGGTCACAGTGGACTCCTTCCTTATAGGTTAATATACCCTTCTATTCTTAAGCTCTGGGAGGTTGAATGCTTCGTAGGGGACCCCAAAGGTCAACCTGACTCTAGGCCCCTTGGAGACTTCCCTTCTCTTCCATTGCCAGGTCTCAGACCAATGCAACTTTAGCTTCTAACACCTGGGAGCCAACAGCCTGAGTCACACTGCAAATAATGAATAATTCATCCCCCTTCCCAGCAATGCAAAATTCAAATGAAGAGTTGTTATTGTAATGGGGAATGTGGTTTCTTTTCAGGGTGGTTGGTGGAGCCCAGATGATTATTTATTTCAATCTTCTTCCTCCCACTGCCCTCCACATGGGCAAGGATTTGCTCTGTAGCTGTGATATGGGTAATGACTTTGGCCAAATGCTCCTCAGCCAGGAAGCAATACTTAGGGTCCGTCCATCTGCCTTCGTAACAGGGTGTTGTTTTACACTTTTTCATTCTGATAAGTGAGACTGGCTTAGGCTTTATTTTTGCATGCCTCTCTCGCTCTGGTTTTGCTGGTTTCCAGCCAAATTATGGCATGTGCTATCAGTTTTTCTTGAAGTTTAGCAAGAGACAGGCTATAAGTCACTATCTGGCCTAAAGTAGAGAAACCCTTCTCCTGGTTTCCCTGGGGGATAGTCTGGTACTTTTCCAGAAGGGTGAGAGCTTCATTGGCCAATTACTGAGCTCTCACATTGTCTCTCTCCCCTATGGCATCCCATAGGACACCAATCCCTGGAAGTCTTGTCCCCTGAATTCCCACCCCTTCAGGAGTTCCACCCCTTGGAAGTTCCACTCAGGGGCCTGGTATCATGGGAATTTGCCTTGTCTGCTTGTCTGAGGTAATCTGACTCTGCCTCTAAGACCATATCAGATTTTTTGGTTCTCTGGTCTCCAGTAGGTTAGGGCTGGAACATCAAGGGAGTTATATGGAAACCTAATTGTTTTTTTTCATAAACTAATGTTCCTGGTTTTCCATATTTCCAACACAGTGTAGAAGACAAACAATGTGGCCGAGATAATCACAGTATTGATGTCCTACGTCAGTTTTTAAAATGATCTTGGCCAAGTCCTCAGAGGAGAGGTTGGAAGAATTTGTTTTCTATTTACAATTTCTATGATTCAGATAGCACTCTGGTATTGAATGAGGCTATGATTTCATCAGAGAATTCTGATTTCATTTCTGTGGATGGAGCCCACTACTCTATCTCTTATTCTGTGGAATTTGATTCAAATGATAATGTAGGGGGAACATCTCTCCAATTCTGACCTCCGAAGACTGCGGTATGAGGACAAGAGCCCTGGATGGAGTTAGGAGATTTGGGTTCAAGTCCTGACTCTTCATTATTAGAAGTGCCACCTTGGGGCAGGTATATAATCTCTCTGAGACTGAGGAGACTTGAATGACCACTTTGTTGAGTTCTTGTGAAGAGAGGACTTTATTCGCAATAAAGCTCTGCATATACAGCATAGAATGTGTAGGTTGTTAAATCAGCATGCTGTTGTTTCTAGTTGGCCTGGCTACATGTAAGAAGTATGCTTTAATGGAAGTTTACAAGCTAAAATAGGATCCTAGACTATGCTGCCTTCCCTGTTACTTATCTTTCTGTAAAGTGACTGTCTACATTGTCACAGTGACTACTATAAAAGACCTCACTGAAATAAAAGCACATTAACATTATAAAAATAAGCAATCCCCAAAGGATTGTTGTGAGTAGTGTCTTACTTACAAGTTGATGAAGTAAGCTGATGCTTGCCTAGTATGGTTTGAGGGGCACCTAAGTGTTTCCTACCTGGTCTGGGAAAATACCTGAAATTCCTATTAGCGAGTGTTTTTAGGAAGTCTTGTTAAAATGTAAGTATTTGACCTGAAAGATGAAATATATTACCTTATATGAGCACTGCTTAATACATTAACAACCTCAAAGTTAGCCTTAGGGAACAAAGGCATCCGGACAACACATATCAGGGGTCAAAGGCAAAGGTGTAATGCTCTTGGTGGGGAGGGATGAGGTGGGACAGGTCCTGGGGTGGAGGAGAGGAGCAATGTCTTGGTTAGAATCTTTGAGTACCCAGCAGTGGGGAAAAAGGAGGACATTGGCTACATGCAGATTGATTAGGGAAGGAAGTATATTAGTAAAAATTATAGTATTTGAAAATTATTTTTAAAGAATTTGAAATTATTAGCAAAAATCCAGGAAGGCAGAGGCTTTTCTCATGGATTCATTTTTGCTAACACTTTTAAAGCATTGAACTTCTAAGATGAGTTGTGTTAAAGCTTAGGAGATGTAAGAATAAGGGATAGTTCCTATCTCTGAGAATTCTGTATGCTAATAGGAAAGCTTTACAGTTATAAACAAATATACTTCAGATTTTGTTATTTTTATTTAGTTGTTTCAGTCATATCTCACTCCGTGACTCCATTTGGGATTTGCTTGATAAAGATACTGGAGTGGTTTGCTATTTCCTTCTCTAGCTCATTTTACAGATGAGGAAGCTGAGATATACTTCAAATGAGAACAAAATTAAAGGTATAAATAGTGTTTAGGCTCTGGAAGCACCAGACTTAAGGGATATAGCTCTGGCAGTGGTGCATAGCAGCTCCTAATGGTTCTTCCTCAGTTTACTCTCATTTCTCTCCTCTAGGACATAAGAAATTGTCAGGACTATTCTTTGACACTCTTAATTGAAGGAATAGATTTGTTTGAAAGCTGTTCCTAGGTGTCTAGGAAAGAAGGTGTTGAGAGCAAGGGCATATAGAATCAGCAGAAAAGAGTGTGGACAAATGAATTAAGTATTAAGATTAGGGTAATTAGTGGTGTGAGTTGGAGGGAGAGTGATTAGTGATCCCATTTTATGAAAACAGGGAGACTATTAAAGAATGTTTGGCAAGATGTTTGGGTACAGCCCTCTGTGTAATTAGCGAGGCTACATTTTGGATCTATTGGTGCAAACAGGCAGGGCTGTGCAGAGGAGGATGAGTCTCAGTTTAGGGGGCATAGTGAGTGAGAATTAAGGCAGTATATTCAGACAGGTTGCCCTAGTCAACATATGTAGATTTAGTGTATACCAAAAGCCAATCCTGAACTCCACACAATGGTTCTGGGATCTGGGGATGCAAACCCTACCAGATGTGAAAAGTCTGAATGGCCCAGGAGTCTCTGCTTGGGAAAAGAGAATACCCAAGGGCACTCAGGGTACTTGAGGAATGTTTCCGAGCAGTGTATATGTGAGGGAGCTTGTGTTAAAAAGGAGTGCAGAGGCCTATGGGTTCAGAGGGAGCAGAGATCACTTTTGACAGAGGAATTAGAGAAGTCTTCATAGAAGAGATGGCATTTGAGTTTGATTTTGAAATATGGGTAGGCTTCAGAATTATGTATGAATCACAGGCAAAAGATTTCACTTGTCTTACCTCAAAGTGAGCATTTTCAATGAAGTATTCATGGGGTGAACCTTTCAACTAGGGCCCCTCTGCCTTAGTGAATTGTTCCCATTTGAGCTTTTCGTCCCTGGTTTATACTTCCTTCCTTGTGCCCCTCAGAGGCTTGTGCCTCCAAACAGAACAAACCACTATGGCTTTTAAAGGCCCATTCATGAAGTCTATCTGACCATAAGTCCTGCTAAGCAAGAAAGTGCCGCGGTCAGATTCACATCCTTATCCCTCATACTTTTTGCCATACAAAGCTCTTCACAACACTAGCTCCTTCTTATCTTTCCAGTCCATGGATCGCACTGGTCCCCTCTACACTCTCTGAAATCCAGTCATATTGACATCCTTGCTTTTCCTCACACATCCATCACCCATTTCCCTGCTTTTGTATTAGATGTCCCCCATGTTGGAAATACCCTTCTTCTTCAGTTCCATCTCCCAGAATTCCTTCAAAGTTCAGCTCAAGCACCATGTGCTATAGAAGGTATTTCCTGGTTTCTCTTTCCTCCACTTCTCCCACCCTTCCTTCCCCAGCTGCTAGTTCTTTCCTCTCCAAGAAAACTTTGAATTTGATTTATAAGTGTCTTGCAAATGCCTTTATGTATATATTATCCCCACAATTAGAATCTAAGTTCCTGGAGGGCAGGTTACAATGCCAGGCACACAGGCATTTAACAAATGTTTGTTGATAGTTTGACTTAAAAGACATGTATATATGTATGTATGTATGTGTATATATGTACATATGTATGTATATAGGGGATCTGTATGTGTATGTATATACACACACACTTCATTTAGCTATTTTTTTCTTTTGTTCATCAAAAGGGTCATTCCCTGACTACTTCTTAAAGAGACCTGTTGACTCAATGGGTGTTACCTCTCTCTAAATGAATATCTGAAAAAGTCATGGTCTCCCACTGCCTCCTGGGTCATCTATCTCCAGTTATCCTGATGAATATATGGTCCCTGGATTCAGATGACTCAGGAGAAGTTAGGCTGGTGATCTGTACAGCCCTCCCTCACTCAAAACAAAGTCAAGTGCAAGTCATGTCATTATTTCTCTGATGGCACGGTCTTCTTTGGCAACAAAGGACGAACACAACAACAAATATTTGTATATAATATACATACATGCATATATCTCTACATACACCTTATCTATCTTCTCTCTCTCTCTCTCTCTAGTATTGATCCCTAATTTTCTCTGTGGCCTATGATCTTTTTATCTCTAGCATCCACCCTCTATCTAGTACCTGACCATTTTTCCCTATCTATTCACTTATACTATGAGATTGGGAGATCTGGAGACCTTAGAAACTGCATTTTAGAGATGAGGGAGAGTAAAGAGCTTGGAAAAATTTAAATAGCTGCTAAGTAGCAGAGCTGGAGACTTAAACCTAGATCTCAAGACTAGGGCTCTTGTCATTCTATCACACTGCCATTTGTGTTTTGAATATACATTAGGTATTCTTTGTTGTTGTCATTTAGTTGTTTCAGTTGTATCTGACTCTTCATGACCCCATTTGGGGTTTTCTTGGCAAAGATACTGGAATGGTATGCTGTTTCCTTCTTCAGCTCATTTTACAGATGAAGAAACTGAGGCAAAGAAGGAAAAGTGCTTTGTCTAGGGTCATACAGCTGAAGGCCAGATTTGAACTCAGGTCCTCCTGACTCTCTATCTGCTTCACCCCCTAATGCCTGACTTTGAAGAGGTAATATTTTATCAAGAAGACAACATGTGACCACATAGGTAAGTACAAAATATATTGACTACATCACACATACCCACCATGTACTTTTTCATCGACCTCTGGGTGTTATGCTGTATTCTCTGGATACTGTTGTATCTCATGTCTTATTGCCACAAAGCAACACTAGGAAAATATTTTGGTACTAAGAGATGGATCTTTGTTTCCATAGGAAGCTTGGAGTGATTAAAGGTAGCTCTGCAATCTAGGGGATGCATGTGAGAAATTAGAGGTAGAAACAACACCCTTTGGCACCTGATCGATTAGGGATCAGAGTGAGAGTAAAGGATTCCCTGAGGTTGGGTAATTGGGTGACTGAAAGGATGCTGGCACTCTTAACATCAGTAGGGAAGTCTGGAAAAGGAATGAGTTTGATGGAAAACAGGATGAGTTCCGTTTCGGACATAATGAGTTTGCAATGCTTCTGGGATATGCAGTTTGAAATGTTCACTAGTGATGTGGGACTGGAGCTTAGGAGAGAGACTGACACTAATGTCTATGAGCAACCAGTAAATTGTTAGCTTACAGCTTTTTTGATCCTTGCCTTGAAATTAACATTTTGTTTAACTGTCATTGGGGAAGTTAGCTATTATATGTTTAAAAACTAAACAGGTGGGTGCTGGAAACATAGTAGTGCTTTAAAAGTACTGGTTTGACTTAACTTTGGTGGCCAAAGGGTTAACACATTCATAATTAATATTTTAATGAGCTTAGTAAACATACTAGCTAAACCAAATGAAGATAGCATTCATTATTTCTATAGAAAGATTAATAGGAGTTAATTTCTTGAAGGTAACCTGAGGAGAACCAAGGAGAGAGTGAGTGACATGTAGTTCTTGCCTGGCTGTAATCTTAAGGTAAACAGTAACAGGGGAATTCAAGGCCAGAAGGAAAAGACAGAAAGGGCGATCAGGATAGAGAGAGCCTTGGCCTGAGGCTGGCCTGCCTTTAACTAAGTACAGTCCATCTTTCCACTCATAGAGAACAAGCTAGGAGGAGTAAAGCCATGCTAGGAGGCAGCTGGAAATGTATGTTGACCCTGGGTGAGAAGGCCCCAGCCACCGAGGGAAAAGGGAGGATGAGATGGTGCGGTTTGGAAGTCTGGGAGCCTGGAATAGAGCTGGGAGGGCACCCCCATTCTCCTGGTCACCCAGGCTTATTATGATCTCAGGCTCATCTTGAACATCTCATTTCACTCACCCCACAAAGTCAATCAAGGTAACTGTTATTTCTACCTGCTTGACCTCTTTTCTTACTTACCCTCTCTACTCAAAGCCTCTATCTTTTGGCCCTCACCACTCTCACTTGGACCATTGCAATAGTCTTCTAATTAGTCTCCCTGTCTCAAGCCTCTCCCTGCTCTAATCCAGCCTCTGTTCACTTGCCAAGGTGATTTTTCTAAGTGGGTTTGACTGTTGCCCTAAGTGACTGTTGGACCACTCCCTCCCCCTTCTCCTGCCCCCTTCAATAAACTCCATTGGCTCCTTATTACCTCTAGTGTAAATACAAAAGTCCTTTGTCTGATGTTTAAAGCTCTTCCTACCTTTCCAGTCTTCTCACATTTTACTCCTTTCATGCCCTCTACAATTCAGGGAGACTGGCCAACTTGCTGTTCCTTGCACATGACATGCTATCTCCAGACTCTGTGACTTTGCACAACCGGTTGTCCCCAATACCTGGAATTTGCTGCACCCTCACCACCCCTCTTCATTTCCCTGACTTCCTTTAAAATTTGGCTGAAATCCCATCTTTTGTAGGAGGACTTTGCTAGTTCCTCCAGATGCTAGTGCCTTTCCCTCTGAGTTGATCTATCTACTCTTTATATATCTTAATTATATATCATATCATATAAATTTTATATAAATTATTTTTATTATATATAAGTACAACTATTTATATATTTTATATAAATTAAATAAATATTATATAAATATATGTTTATTTATATGTTGTCTTCCCTCTTTGAATGTGAATTCTTTGAGTGAAAGAACTATTTTTGTTTTATTTATGACTTTCTTTGTATTACTAATACTCAGTACAGTGCTTGCCATACATAGCAAGTACTTCATAAGTATTTGTTCACTGAGTGGCTTTTAATATTACTGTGAATTCTATGTTCCCATTTTTATACTATAAATCACCTAAGGATCAAAACTGTACCTTGCTTACATTCTATTTTGTTTTAAAGTATCTAGCATGTTGTCTGTTTTAAATAGATATCAATTAGTAATCTAATTTTTAAGCACTGATATAACTATAGAGGTATAATTTTAGGACAAATTCCAGAGCATTGTCTGACTATCCATAAAATCCAGGAACTCTTAATGAATAATACATTCTATTAAATTGCTCTATTGTTAAAAATACACATTTGGATACTCAATGCTTTGCAGATATTTCCCCCAAAGTACTTACAAAAGGGAAAAAAATCTCAATTCCTCTGTCAATTCTTCTTTACCTTTTCAATTATTTCATTGACTCCTATGTGTAAGGATGTAGGGCAGCTTTTATAGTTATCTTAATCTATTCACTTTTTAGGATAAAAAAAACAAACCAAATCATTCTCTCATCTAGTCATTTTTCAGCCCAGTTTTCCTTCAGCTATCTATGTTCTCCCTCAACCTTTAGTATACTGTAGCTGGCAGCCTCTCCTGGAAGTGTACCAGATTCTAACAGGATGAATATTTCCTTCATGTAATTTGAGTGAGAACCACTGTAAGTGGTCTTGCAAGTTATGCTACAACCAAAGATTAGCAGGGGCAGAGGGAAAATGGGATCCATCATTCCATAGTTCAGTCCAATCATCACTGACACACATGTCAACATTTGAGAGTAGAGATGAAAAAAAGATTTAGTTGGGGGTGGGGGGGAATAAAGGTAAAAACCATTCTACTTGCCTTGGTTTTGGAGGCAAAGGGAGCAAAAATAGTTGGTATTTTGCTAAAAATAGAATGTCCCTTCTAAAAGGGGAGGTTTGGCACGCGCACAGTTATTTCTAAAATTATTGGGTCACCATAGTGTAAGGTAATACAGTAATGCAATTAGCTGTCTTGTACCATCCCAAGTGCCTGCCAGCAATACATAAGTACATCCCATTCATTATCGCCTTTCCCAGCTCATGGACCTTTATAAACATTGTTTGCTTTTGCAGTCAGCTGTAGCTGTAGCCCTGAGAACTGTCTAGGTATATTTAACCCTGGGTATCGTTCCAACATGCTACTTTAAAAGAAGATCATATTGTTTTTCCTGCTTTCCATTTCTGAAAAGGCTAGGCTTTGGCCACGGAATACTCTACATATCTGGCTGCAAACAGCCTACCAGGAGCCAAGAAATGCAGTGCCTTGCCTAATTTCAGCATTCACTCAAGAGAAATTATTTATGACATTGATTCTCTGCTCTTTTTTTTTCTTTTTCTTCTTTTATTTCTTCCCCACCCTGTTATTTCTTTTCTCTCTTCCTTCCCTTCTTTCCTTTGTTTCTCTTTCCCTTCTTTTAGTGGTTAATATCCATCAGATTAAAAGAATATTTGCATTCAGTCTCAGCTACTGACCGAGCTATAGTATGGCTTTGGAAGCTCCTGTCAGGTATGATACAATAAATGTCTGACTCAAATGTCCAAAAAGGAGAATTTAGTCATTTTAAATGTCAGTAAATCAAGTCCTCAAATGGTCAGATAGCTTCACATTTTTTACATCAGCAGCTGAAACAACATCAATATGCCTTTCTAAAATGACATAGCCAGTCGCTCCACAGCAAACACTTAACCACCTCGGCTGCAACAAGCTTGATTTATGGAGATCTGAGCTGAGAAAATTGCTATTTCTAACCATCCAAGTTTGCATTACAAATTGAAAGTATTTTCCAATGGATTATGGGGGAAAAATCTAGATCAGGGTTTACAAAAATGCAAAACAATGAGTAGCAAGAAATAAAGTCTGCAATTTGGAAACCAATGGCATTTTCAATTGCCTTCTGGTTTTTTCTTCCCCAGGCAATCCGGGTAAGGTTAAAACTAATGAAAGAAGGTACAGAAAAATATCACCTAAGGTGGACTCCTTGCTGACAGATTAGAAAGCTCTGGAACACCAAGCCCTGTAGCAAGAACAGAAAACAGGCACTCTGTCCCAAGTGGTAAAATGGAGTAAGCTATTTCCTGCCTCCCCTTCCCAAAAAGCTGTCTGAGAGAAAAACATAGGATCATAAATTTAGAGCTGAAAGGGACTTTAGAGATTCATTTGTCCAACCTCTTCATTTTATAGCTGGAAACTGAGACCTGAGAAGTGACTCATCTAAGGTCACCCAGGTAAGGAAGTGATAGAGTCAGGATCTGAACCCTGGAACCAAGACTCTAAATCCACTTCTTTCTCTTCTATACTATGAATGAAAACATTTCTAAAGCACTCCTTCAAAATAACCCTTTGAGGTAGGAAATGCTAGTTGTATTATAAGTATATTACAGATGAGGAAATAGGCTTATAAGAAATTATGACTGGCCCATAGTCAAACTGCTTGAAAGATTAGAGCTGGATCATGAACCCGGGTTCTTCTAACTGAGACCAGCCAACTTTTTGCTACATCGTACTCTACTTTATTGTATCTAACTTCCTGAACACTGTTCAGTTAAAAAATAATTATTTGAAAGTTGTTTTTAAGAAAAACTAAATGAAGCAGAAATAATGAATGTTGGGGTCAAGTTGAGTACTTCTCATCAACATCGGCATTTCTTTACTATCCATCAACCAGTAAGCATTTACTATGGGGCAGCAAGGTAGCACAGTGGATAGAGTGCTGCTCTTGGAGTGAGCAAGACCTGAATTACAAATCTGCTTCAGAGACCTTGGACAAGTTCAGTTAACCTCTCTCATCCTCACTTTCCTCAACTGGAAGATAGAGACCATAATGGCATCTACCTCCCAGGATTAAATGAGATAACATATATAAAGTGTTTTGCAAAATCTTAAAGTCTCTATATAAATGCTAGCTATTATTATTTTATTAAGCAACAATTTGTGTCAGGCACTGTGCTAGGCCCTAGAGACACAAAGATAAAAACGTGAATCTGTCCTTAGGAGCTCATGTTTTTTTGAGGATCCATGGGGGATATGTTCACAGAAACAAGTAATTTTTGGATATATACAACATAATTATATATTTTATATATAAAATGCACTTATACATTTTAAAGTTTACAAAACTTTACAAATATTATTTCATTTGATTCTCATGACAATTATAGAAGGTAGGTACTAAGAAACTGAGGTTACAGTGATGTGCTAAAGTCACACAGCTAAGAATGAGGCAGGTTTTGAACTCAGATTTTCCTGACTTCAAGTCCATGCTTTATCTATTTTATTTATTATTTTTAAATTTATTCACCCCCCTAGCTATCTGTAGGTAAATTTGATGGGTTATAGGAATAAGGAATGCCCCCAAAGCATATAAAGCTCTTAAAAAGTTGAGGAATAAAGAGAGGTGTTTTAAAGGAGGTATTCCATAGTAATCTTGGTCTTTCTTTGTAACTCTCCAATGCAGATATTGCTCATGAAAGATTTCACCGAAGATATGTTTCTCATTTCCCAAATTCACAGATAATCTGAAAAAAGAAAAAAAGTCTCCTGTGCTATATACCGTTACCTTTCCAAACATAGCTCAGATTTAAGGAACACTTAACCTTAGGGCTACTTCCTTCTATAAACTATTTCAAGGACTAAATATTGCTCAAATTGATAGGATTCTTCAGATATCTCCCAGTTCCCTACTCTTTCTTTCCTTGCCACCCTTGGTTACATTCCTAGGCATAAAGCCTTTCTAATCGGAGTTTAGCCCACTGTCTCCCTAGGTACCCTCAGTCCCATCTACCCCTTTTCATTGAATACCATGGGATATATAATACTGTCTGAGCAAACTCCCCTACAATTTAGACCATAAAAATCATAGACCTGGAAGGCAGTGAGAGATTAAGACTTTCTGGGGACTCCAGGCACTGAGACTCTAGGGACCTTTCCTTAAAATTTGTAATTTAAAAAATAAAACAAAACAAAGCTAGGATAATTTATAGGACAACATTTTCTTTTGTGAAGAAAACTACGACACTTAATTAAAAAGGAAAATAGGTTTATTTCTCTGTCATTTCAACACATGTCTCTTTTAATCTTAACAAGTAATGAGAAATCTCTCAGGGGGAATAAGGAAGTGGGCCACCCGTTCCTATCTTCTTCTCCATCACTTTCTTCTTTTACTCTGGATGTTTCTTGAGTATTGCAGAGTATGTGTCTCTGCCTCCTAATGTGAACCCAGTGGGACTCAGTGGTTAGTCAGCCTTCTTCCCTTCTATGTGAGGGGGGATGCAGGCCTTAGAAGAAAGGTAGAACCAAAGAGATGTCATTTTGGTTCCTAGTGTATTTATGTATCTTTTGCCCCTCTCTCCCCTTAAAAAGGAAGAATTTTTTAACTTCTTCTTCAAAAAGAAAGAGACCAGGCTTAACTACTTTGCTTCCACTGATCTTGGTGTTGCTGGTATATGTGCTTAATATGTTATTGGATAAATCAACACTCTGAAGGAATGAATGCTGAAGCATTTATTAAGCATATACTATGTGCAAAGCAATTGGGCTACAAATGAAAAAGTAAGATAATACCTGCCTTAAATAGGTCACATTCTAATTGGAGGAGACAAAACATAGGAGATTTCAGTTGCAAATCAAATGGAATAGCCCAATGGTACTCTGGGTGAAATGGTGAGGAAGATGGTAATGCATCTTTTTTAAATGTCATTTCCATGAAGAAAATTTATTACCTTTTCCCACAAATTCCCCCCTCCATCTTCTTGCCCTAAATGAAAACTGGATTTTCCTTTCTCTCTTTGTCTTACCCAATACAGATGATTCTTTCCTTGACTTAGCTTGACTTACAGGACAAGGAGGAAAGGTCTATACTTCATTTTTTCACTTTGTTCATTTCTAGACTATTGTCTAGAAATTTTCACTTTGTTCATTTCTAGATTATTGTCATTTCTCCAACTTTTGAAATCTGCACTGTCCATTTATGTTATTCTATCAAAGCAACCTCTAGGACCATCTTCTATTTTTCTCTATGACTCTGATGCCTCTTCTTTATTCTTTGTCTCTATCATTTTCATTCCCACCAAAATCTACCTTAATGGCCCTCCCAACACATTGGCCTATACTACCTCAGCTCTAATGAGCTTCATTTCCATTCTACTCCTGGTGGACATAACATAATTCAATTCTATAGAGACAATAAGTGCCTACTATGTGCAAGGGGATTATAATTAAAAACACCAATTCTTTCCTTCGGAGAGTTTAGTTGGACTTGAAGTCAAGAAAGGTTGAATTCAAATTTTGCCTCTGTTGGTGACTAGCTATGTGAACCTTTGCAAAACCCTTAACCTCTCTCAGATTCTTTATATAATGGGGATGATGAAAGTTCCCATTTCCTAGAATTATTGTGAAGATCAAGTGACATGGTCAAACTTGTGCTTTAGAAGATCAATTTGACTGCTGAATGGAGGATGGACTAGAGTGGGGAGAGGCTTGAAGCAGGGAGACGAACCAGCAAGCCATAGCAATAGTCCAGATGTGAGGTTATGAATACCTGTACCAGGTGGTAGCAGTGTCAGAGGAGAGAAGGAGCTGTATAGGATAAATGTTGTAAAGGTAGAAATGACTAATAACTAGATACGGGGAATAAGAGAGAGTGAGGAGTAAGGTTGAAACATAGGTTGCAAGTGTAGATGACTGGGAAAATGATGTTACCCTCAACAGTAACAGGGAAGTTAGGAAGGTGGATTCTTGAGGAAAAGCTAATGAGTTAATTTTTGGATATATTGAGTTTAAGATTTCTATAAGACATCCAGTTTGAAGTATCCAGTAGGCCATTGGAGGTGTGGAGTTGGAGGTCAAGAAAGAGGTTAGAGTTGGACAGATATGTTGTAGAATCATCTGCATAGAGATAATAGTTGAATCATGGGAGCTGATAGGTTTACCAAGTTAAATATTACAGGGGGAAAAAAAGAAAAAGGGTCAAAACAGAATCTTGGTGATCATTCATAGTCAACAGGAATGACCTGGATAAAGATCCAGTCATATCATGAAAACCTAGAGAGAAGAGAGACAGAAGAGGGTAACTGACAGAATCAAAGGCTGCATAGAGGTCAAGAGAGATGCTAGGGGTCAGATCAGCATCTTCCATCTGTGAAGGAAGGTTACTACTTTCATAACCAGTCTCCTTAGGATACAATAACACCTTGAACCTTCCATTTCCTTTTGATCCCTAAGGAAAAGCTAGGAGGGGGCAGGCTAGGCATCTTCCACATGCCCTAAAGCAACCATTTCCATCTGTACCATTGTAAGGCATCTGCCCCTTCCTGCTGCTAATTCAAACTCCCAACTGGGATGTGCAGAACCTCCTGTGCAAAGAAGGGCAACTTTCTACTCAACTTAAAGTCCCACATCACCTACTGTGCTTGTCCTTTGAGGGTACATGAGTGGTGTCCTCACTCATTGATGAACATTCTTATACCTGGTCATATCCGTTGCATCCCAATAACTCCTAACTCCTAAAAGTCATCATCTAAAGCTCATTCCTCACCCCTGCCACCTGATTCCTCATTACCATTCTCTGTTCTTCCTTCTCCAAAGCTTCATCTTAATACCATGCTTCCACTGTGCCCACTGGAATGCCTGTTCTAGAGGTAACATATTTACCTTTATCTTAAATCTATTCTTTTCCACTTCTTTCATCTTCAGTGCAGCTTCCCCTGATGCTGCCTGACCATCTTTCCCAGTGTTGGCTGCACCTTCATTCATTCTCCTCAGTTTTCTGTTTGAGATGGTAGAGTTGGAATACTCCAACTCCCCACTGCCACTTCCAGGTTTGTCCCCTTCTTCCATCACTCAATAACCTCTCTTCCTTGAGTTTCATGTTCTTCATAGCCAATAAAAATTCTGTAGACTCCCAGGTCACTCCTCTACCTTCCTCAATGAGTTTGATACTTGGCTTACAATTTTTCTTTTCTCCCCAACTATCGTCCTCATACTTGGAGATTTCAACATACATCTTGACTCTTCCTCAAATCTATAAAGCTAATAGCTCTTAGAGGCACCGAGCAAAGAAAAGGTTATATTTGTGGGCCAGTTGAATTTTAGATCAAATACTTTTTGACACAAGTCAAGTAATGGCTAAACGTAAATTTGGAGTTAGAATGCAAACATTTCTAAATCTACACTACTATAGGGGAAACAGACTCTCATGCCTTATTTACTTTAATCTATATTACCCTCCCTACTCTCATCCCTCCAAAAGGATCTGCTTCACTTTAGTTTTAAATGGACACATTTAACTCAGGTAATTAATATTTATTTAGAAGGGAATTTCTTTACAGCTGTCTGCTGCTCTTACCCAGAGAGAACTCTCTAAAACTAAAGAGAGAAGAAGAATCAGCTTATTCTTGTAAATGGAACAGAATGATGAGGTGAGAAAGGGAAAGGCATGGAAGCAAGAGAAAGGGAATCCACCTATTTGAGAGAATAGGGTAGATTTCTTTGTGACAATTCTGTCTTAGCCACTTTTGTTCAGAGGGGTATAGAAACTCTTCTGAAGATGCAGGGAAATTCCTTCATTCTCCACTCTACCACAATTCCCCTTGGTATAATGCCATTTCACAGGAAAGTGATAGAAACAGATTAAAGACAATGGATGAATGTTGCCTAGGGTGTGTTTTATTTGGAATCTTGTGTAGTCTTGATTCTGGGATAGACTCAAGGAGGAGATATGAATGATACATCTTTCCCAGGGATGACATATACCCAGGGAATAGACAGGAATTGGTATTCAGAGAAGAATCAAGTTTGATTTTACAAAAAAAAGATGGCAGAAAATAGGATTCTATTTTAAAATGGAATGGAGGTGACAATGAACCCTTGAAGGTTATATTAGTGGAATGACCACTCTTATAAGTTTTACCACACTAGAAAGGCTTTGATTATGATTCTAGTAATGAAGAGCACTGGATTTGGAGTCAGAGAATATGGGTTCAAAATCCTTCTCCTCATTTAGAACCTGTGTGACCTTGGCCAAGACACTTAAAATCTCTGTTCCTTGGCTTTGTCACCTATAAAACAAGGGGCTTGAGTTAGATGGTCTCTAAGGTTCAGTTGCACATTTATGATCCTATGGCTGTGTTCATTGTCTGAGGACCAGCCTAGCTCTCCTCAGTCCAGCATTAGAGATGACTGCGTAGAGAAGACCAATAGATTGGTCACTGGGAGATTAATTCTTTTGGCCTTGGAAAACATGAAAAAATTATAAAATGGGCCTTATTCCTGTGCAGTGATCCTCTTTAGGTTACACAGTGATAGTGGTAGAGGGGCATACAGAAGGTGGGGCAGAAGTTCCTATGAATCACACATTTCATAGTCTATAAATATTAATTTACATTTTGGTATTCCTAATGAGAGACTCTGGTCCAGTGACCAATGGACTGATACATTCCTGGAATAATTGAATTATACTTATATTGACGTCCCTGGAAATGAAACCAAAATATATAATGAATTCTCAGTTCAATGGAAAGATATCTTCAAGACAAATAAAGGAATCAGTAGCTTTATCATGTGCACAAAGGGTAACAATAAACAGCTTCTCAATGGATGCTTAGTTATCTTGTGATGCGGAGCTCATGATGAGGATAAGCAAACAGGCCACCAGGAAGGTAACTATAGCTTGTGCTCTAACATCCACCACAGAGGAGGAAGAAGTGGAAAAATTTTATTAAGAATTTAACTAACTCTTCCAAATTAAGTCAGTATGTACTTTGGTATTCAATGATGTCAGTGCAGAAGGTGAACAGGCAGAGGTGGGGGGAGAGGGCGAAATATGTTGGGAAAATCCATGGTTTAGGGTGAAGAAGTGAAATATGACAAAGGCATCATCCATGATTATTTTGCTTCTTCAATACTTTTAAGAATTTGTGATTTTATTCATAAGGATATTTCTTATGCCTATGCAAATTGCAATTTCTCTACAAGTTACTAGGTATTTATGAGTTATCAGCTTACAGACAAACGAGTGATGAGCCTGTACAAACTTAGCTCATCTAGTCCTCAGACTTTCAGAATTATAGGTTTAGGGGGTCCTCTAGTCACCCATCTTCTATTTTATAATAAAGATACTGAATCCCAGAGAGATCATGTGATTACTTAAAGTCACAATATAATCAGTAATAGCTAAACTCGGAGTTTGAACTTAGATCTTCTGATAACAAATCTACTGCTCTTTCCATTGTTCCATATACAATTCATCACTGGGACCACATCTGAAGTCTTTTCAAATTTGTATGTTGTCTCCCTCTTTAGACCCAGAGCTTCCGGAGAGCAGGACCTGTATTTTTCATTTTTTTCTATCTCTAGCACTTAGAATAGTGCCTTGAACATAGTAACTACTTAATAAATGTTTATTTACTGGACTCTTCCCTTTTAATAATGAATATTTTATTCAGAGATGCTAGAAATAGACAACATTGACATCACCGTGAATGAAATCAACTATATTATAGTAACTGACAGGAAACAACTGGTTCTTGATGTGTCTTCTTTCAGAATCAGTCACGTTATATGTGTAGTCAGACATTGATTGGATAGGTAAAAATCAATGCTAAATAAGAAGAGAGGGATGAAGGTGAGGGAAAAAAATCTATAATTACAGTAGTTTTAGCTGAATCTATTTAAACAAGTAATTGACCTTGAACAATGGAAAATGGATGAGAATAAAGACAGGGACTCATTTCTTAGGGAAATTTAACCAATATAAAAAAATCAGAACTAATTGGAATTTTGGTACTTAGGGAAAATTCATTTGCAAGATATTGACTGAGGATATGGAATATGAGGAACTTGGGTGTAAGGAAGACTTTAAGATTATATTTCAGCTATCATTTGCCCATGTATCCCATATGAAAAGCATGACACAGGTTCTCAGATCCATTGGAGGACCAATATGACCCTGGTAGGGTGTAGTTGAGCTCAAGGGTGGGAGTTTGATAGTTCACTCCTGCCTCTAATACACAGTTAATGGTTCTTGACCTTTGACCACAGAAGGAAGAAGATGGAGGAAGTAGGTCTCAGAAGTTTGTAAAATGGGGATCAGACCCTAGTGATGACAGCCTGAAGCCAGCAGTCCAGAAGACTACTTTTCCTCTGAGTATAGTTAGCTAGTATGATCCTAGGCAAATCAATTAACCTCTCTTGGCCTCAATCTCCTTATTTGTAAAATGGGGATGGTAATAGCAGAGCTGTTGTGATAATAAATAAATAAAACAGCCCTTGATCACTGTCAAATGGGGAGACATGGTAGACAAGGGTATAGAGAACAAGCTCATTTATCAAACACTGTGGAGAAGAAAGATTATAGGTTGTATAGGACTATGACATAGGTCCCTACTTACTATCTGTCTGACCTTAGGCAAGATGCTTCATTCTTCTAGGATTTAGATTTCTATCTAAAAAGCACTATGGAGTGCTTTGAACTTGGTCCCACATTGAAGATGCCAAGGTCATCCACTGCATCCTGGGTCATCCCTGAGCATCCTGACTTGGTCCTACCAGTAGACTTCAATGACTCAGGAAGAGAGAATGAGTCTTATGACTCTGCTTCACTTAAGTCCGATTCACACAAAAGTCAAGACATCATCCTTGTGAGGTATGCAAATAAATGTGAAATAAAAAAATCACCAAGATTCTTATAGTAATTATATCACAGATTTTGAGTTAAAAGAGATCTTAGAAGGTTACTTAGCTCAATACCTAACTTTACAGATGACAAAACTGAAGCCCAGATAGACTGTCCTAAGAAACTTGGCAAAGGTCAGGCAGGTAGTAAAGCTAGAGAGAGAATTTGAACCTAGAACTTCTAATTCCAACTCTAGCATATTTACGACCCTCTATCTCAGAGCAAGGTACATACCACGTGTTGTTATTGTTCAGTCATGACCCATTCTTTGTGACCCCATTTGGGGTTTCCTTGGCAAAGATACTGCAGTGCTTTGCCATTTCCTTCTCCAGCTCATTTTACAGATGAGTAAAATGAGGTAAATAGGTTAAGTGACTTGCCCAGGGTTGTACAGATAGGAAGTATCTGAGGTCAGATTTGAACTCAGGAAGATGAGTCTTTCTGACTCCAGGCTCAGTGTTTTATCCATTGTGCCACCTAGCTGCTCATATACCACATAAAGAAGTGTCAATAGTGCAGAAGATAAACTTGGGAAGAATCAGTGGACTTGATTAAATACATGAAAAAGAAATTCATGCTGGAGCCAACACAATTTTAAAGTTCCTCAAGGACTGGTTTTAAGCATATCTCAATAAGGGGAAAATTCTAAAAGACAAGGAAAGTTCACCACCAAAAATGGTGACTGAGAAAATATCAGCAACTACTGACCCACTGGGCTCTTTAAAATCTGGATAAGAATGTTTTAGGCATGCAACATAATCTCTTAGAGCAAGAGTTAGAATGGATTTTAGAGGTCTTCTGGTCTAAACCTCTCCTTTTACAGATAAGGAAACTGAGGACTAGAGGGCTTAAATGATTTTTCTAAGGTCACATATATTGTAAGAATTCAATCTAGAATTTGAACTCAGGATCTGAACTATGCTATAAAATGTGAGAAAAGAATGATCAAGTTTTTGTCAATTATGTTCTATGGCAGACATTATCTTTACAGTCATAGAGTTGACAGAGAAATTTAGAGAATATAAGTATATTATAAAAATCCCTTTGCTCTAGTAGGTCTTAAAACAAAACTAAATCAACAAACAAGCCTAACCTTTTCCCCTTCCTGAAAATAATCTTATTTAAAGTGAAGCAACAGAAAGCAAAAGATGAAACATTTGGGAAAACAAGAGTTAATATTTAGAAATAGAGCTCAGGGAACCATGGTAAACTGTGACCCTGCCATCTGGCACACAGGATTTCTAGCTAAGAGGCTTCTGGGTTTTAGTACTTTGCATTCCCAGAGGAATTGAAGGTTGCTTTCATAGCCCCGTGTCAGCCACTGGCATTTTCTCTGGGGACCTACTGTGATCAGTGAATGTGGACAAGTGACAAAGAATGAACAAGAAGATTTATCAGGAGAAGAGGGTCAGAAAGAACTCAGAATGTGAGAAAGAAAGTTCACGAGTTTCCTGGAACAGTATTTTCCTTTCAAAATCTCTGGCAGGGTCCTAACAACAAACTCTTTCCTTTGTAGTCAGGGATTTGAATGCTAATGTTTTTTCAAAGCCCTAGATTCTCTTTCTGTATTCATTAACTGGTGTTTATTTCTTCTAAAAAAGTTTTATTGATGCTATTTTGTTTTCCTTTTTTTAATATATCATGTTATTTTCAAATGATTTAGCACCCCTATCCTTTTTGCAATGGAACCCTTCTATGTAATAAAGTAGGAGAATCAAGCAAAACAAATGAATACATTCACTATGTTTGAAAATGTATGAATCACTCTGCACCTATAGTTCACCACCTCTCAGGAGAAAGGCCAAAGGTATACCTCACTCTGAAGTCCTGAGGAAGCATTTCTCAGGCTTAGCTCCCCAAATGTCACGATAGAGTCTGTGGCACGTAGTCATGGACTACAGTCCTTTAAAGTCTTTCCCCCTCAATTGTAGTAGTGGTGGTTTGAATTCTAGCTTGGTTACCAGTTGTATGATCATGGACAAAGTCACTTAAACTCTGATTCTTTGCCTCATCATCTATAAAATGGAAATAATACTAACATAGTCTTACATATATAGTGTTAATAATCACTCTTTTCAATTCTTTTCTGTCACAAAAAGTGCCACTATAAATATTTTATATGTATGAGGATTTTCTTGTCATAGATGTATATGAATGTGTGTATATATACATACATTTATACATGTGTATATGTATTTATACATATACACTCATACATACATCTATATATCTATATCTATAGATATATATAATAGTATAATAAAGAAAACCCTTTGTAAATGTTACTGTCATAAAAGAAGGCCAACCTTTTTTTATGCAAACCCTCCTCCATAAACAAGTGTTGCCATTTCATCCCTCCTTCTACAGTAGATTGCTCCTTTATCATTTTCACTCATTCACTACTCGTCAGACTCTCCTTGTCTACTAGCTGCTTCCAGGACTAGTACTTCTGGTGTGAGGGTTTGTCTCATCTACCTTTGTTGCCCACCTTCCACTCTGTGGTTCTAAGAAGCTGTAGCAGGAATGTTGGCTAAACCCTGGTAAAAGCATCTCAGAAAACAGGCTAAACCAGGTTGAGGGGAATCTCCAGGCCTCAAACCTGTTGGTGAATTAGGGGGATGTTTACCTCAAATGTGGAATGGGCAGATGAGAACAATTTTTTCCAACATCCATGAAGGTGGCTGGAGCAAGTATAGTGTAACACTTAGAGCTTGGTCAAACATTAAAGAACCAAAGGTCATTCACTGCATCCTGGGCCATCTTCAGGCATATTGATTTTTGTGATGTTGCTGCACTGATGACTCTGGAAGAGAGAGAGTGAGGTGGCTGACGTTGTGTAATTTTGCTTTACTTAAATCTAATTCACCCACAAGTCAAGACATCACCTGTGATGTCATCGATCCTCTTCCAAAATGAAGGACAAGTAACACCAATTGGCTGCTTTCCTATTGCCTACAAACATGCCCATGTCCCTCCCATCCTCAAAAAACTCTTCCTTGATCCATCCATCCCTGGTGGTTATGACCTTATATCTCTTATCTCTTTTCTCTTTTCATGGCCAAACTCCCCAAAAAGTCTATCAGTGTGACCACTTCTCATTCTCTTCGTAGCTCTGCAGTTTGACTATTGATCTCACTGTTCAGCTAAGAGAACTTTCTCCAGAGTTACTGATTGCTTAATTGTCAAATCTATTGATTTTTTAAATCAGGTCTACCCTTCTTGACCTCTTGAAACTTTTAATACTTCTCCTTTATATTCTCATTTCTTTAGGTTTTTGTGATACTTTTTTCTCCTGGGTCTCCTCTTATGTAATCACTCTTTCCAATTCTTTGCTGTCACAAAAAGTGCTACTATGAATATTTTGGTATTTATTAGGATTTTTTTTTTTATCATTGGGCTCCTTGGGGTAAAAGCCTAGTAATAGAATCTCAAGGTCAAAGGGTATGGACATTTTAGGCATTTTATTTGCATAATTACAAATTGTTTTCCAAAAAGATTGTATTGATTCACATGCCTGCACATAATCAAAGTAATTATTTTATCTTTTGCTATTGCTTCTTTCTTTTATTTAGTTAAGAATACATCACATATTTATTGGGTAATTGAGTTCCATTGTTTCTGATTTTAACTTGTCTAGTCTCTTCCATTCCTCTCCCTTCCTTATTTTTAACTAATGGCAGATGATTTTGATGATTGCTGCTTTATAAAGTTTGATGTCTGGAGGTTCTATCCCTACTTTCCATCATTTCCCTTGATATTCTAGATCTTTCGCTTTTCCAAATGAATTTTCTTATGATTATAATTGAATCAATAGTTTTTGGTGTGTGTGATTTTGTAGGTCAATTCCCAGATATTTTATGCATTTTGTAGTTATTTGAAATGGGGTTTCTCTTTCTTTAATTGCCTCTTGGATGTTTTCATTACTACACAGATATCTAGGTAATTTTTTGAATATTTTGTTGCCTGAGATTTTACTAAGACCATTAATTTTCTCAATTAGTATCTTTTGAAGAATCTCTAAATTTCCATATAAATTTTAGCAAATGATGTTTTATCTCCTCTTTACCCATTTTTATGTTTTAATTTCTTCCTCTTGTCTTACTACTATTGCTAGTATTTTCAGAACTATATAAAATAACAGAGGGAAGAATGGGCATCATTGCTTTACTCCAGTATTTATTGGAAAAGATTCTAATATAATCCTAATTCATATAATGCTTACAAAACTTCAAATAGATTAGATGGATACCTGTTAATGATTTTTTTAAAAAGAACCTTCAATGACTATGCTTTGTAATTAAAAAAAATTTTTTTTTATCGTAAATAAGGGTTTTTACTTTGTCAAAGGCTTTCCCACATCTATTGATTCAATCATGTAGTTTTCAATAATTTTTATTTCTGGTATGATTAATTATGCTGATAGTTTTCCATTAATTATGTTGATAGTTGATGTAAAAACATCCTTGCATCCTTGGCATAAATTCAACTTAATCAGAATGATTAATTAATTAAATAAATTGCTGTTTAAGAAGATTTTACTAAGAATTTTTGAATCAGTATTCCTGAATGATTGGTCTATAGTTCTGTGCTTTATCCTTCTCTGGCTTATATATTAAGACTATATTTTTTTGATAAAAGGATTGTCATAGAGAGCTTTCTTTCTCAACCTTTGAGAATGATTTGTGTAGTATTGGTATTATAGTTCTTAGAAAAGTTATAAGAATTTCTCCTGGAAACCAATCAAGACCAGGAATTATTTGTTGTTGTTAGCACCTCCACAGCTAGTTCTATTTCCTTTTCCAAGAGCAGGTTCTTTAAGATCTCTATTTGGTCTTCTGTTAGTTTTGTTATTTTATATTTTTGAAGTTATTCTCTATTTCTTTTGTTAGCGTATAACCATGTACACTAGGTTCTGATTATCCCTTTTATTTTTTCTGGTTTTGTGTGATTTTGCTTTACTCATTTGCTATTTTTAAAATTTGATTTTCTTCCCTCTTCTTTAAAAAAAAAGACAATTGACTAAATGTTTATCAATTTTGTTAGTCTTTTCAAAGAGCTAATTTTTAGTTTTATTTATCATTTATTTATTTCAATTTATTTATTTCTCCTCTAATTTTTAACCTCCAAAATATGCTTATTTTAGATTTGTTTATTTGTTGGCTTTCTATTTTAAAAATATATATTCAGTTTATTAGTCCTCTTTTTCTATTTTCTTTTGTCTAAATTTTTTTAAAAAAACTTATTTAGTTTTAGTTTTTAACATTCATTTCCACAAGATTTTGAGTTCCAAATTTTCTCCCCATCTCTCCTCTCCCCCACCCAAAACACCATGCTGATTACCCCTTCCTGCAATGTGCCCTTCCTTCTATCACATCCCTCCCTTCCCTTATCTCCATCTTCTCTCTTTTCTTATAGTGTAAGATATATTTCTATACCCCATTACCTGTATTTCTTATTTTCCAGTTGCATGTAAAAACAGTTCTCAACATTCATTTCTAAAACTTTCTAGATTTTTTTTTTATAAATTTATTTATTTAACTTTTTACATTCATTTTCACAAGATTTTGGGTTCCAAAATTTTCTCCCCATTTGTCTCCTCCCCCCTCCCCAATACACTGGACATTCGAATTACCCATATCACCAATCTGCCCTCTCTTC
>CM053770.1:430860530-430973609 GCA_028658325.1 Potorous gilbertii | reverse complement strand
GATTTTCTTCTAAATGGTTTCTATGTTATCGCCTGGTAGAACTTGTCCTTGGCTCCTTTTTGTACGTCGTACCTCACTCTCAGAAATACCAATCCCTACAGGAATTCCTGGAATAAATTTTCCTTTTCCCTGATTGTGCAGTTCACTATTGATCTTTGTCCTTCCCTTGGTCTTTTTTTTCTTACTTGCCTCAAAATCTCCTCCCTAGGTTCATGCCTTCCCACTCTCCTTGCTGCTAGCTGCCCACAGAAGTTCTGATTCCACTTCTGATGCAGGATGAGAAGCTTCTTTTAAATATCAAATCTCTGAAGATCATACCCATTTTAAGGTCCCCTTTTTTTTTATAGATCTCCCCCCAAAAGGAAAACACAATTCGTGTAAGAAATAAGCCTAGTCAACCAAAACAAAGCCACATTGGTCATGTCTAAAAATATCTCATTCTGTACCTTGAGTTTATCTTCTCTCTATTAGGAGATGGAGAGCCCGCCTTTACCTGAAGTTGTGATCATTCATGGTATTCATCATAATTCTTAAGTCTTTTGATATTATTTTTTCTTTTTTTTAAAATAGATTTTTATTGCTCTCTTTTACTTTCACATTACCTGGATTTTATACCTTCCCCTCACCCTTCCAGGGAGTTATCTCTTAGAAAAAGAAAACAAATCTCAGCAAAACTGATCGATATATTGAAAGAATCTGATAGTATATGTGAGTTTTCTTGCTCATAGATCTTATACCTCTTCGGAGGAATATGGGGAAGTGCTTTTTTTGTATCTCTTCTTTGATTCCAAGCTTGTTCTTTATTATTTGTGGTGCCTATTCTTCAACTTTGGATTGATGCAGTCATTGTGTATATTGTTTTCCTGATTCGATTAACTTCATTTTGCATCAGTTCATATAAATCTTTGCATGTTTCTCTGTATTCAGCCATTTTGTTTTTTCTTATAGCTCAGTAGTATTCCATTGTATTCACATGCCATAATTTCTTTAGTCATTCCCAAATAATGGGCACCTCCTTTCCTTCCAGTTCCTTGATACCATAAAAACGCACTGCTATGCAATGTTTTGGTATATATGGAGTCTTCCTTCCTTCCTTTCCCTTCTTCTTTCCTTCCTTCCTTCCTTTCCCTTCTTCTTTCCTTCCTCCCTCCCTCCCTCCCTCTCATCCTCCTTGGGATTTACAGCAAGCAATGGGATCTCTGGGTCAAAGGATACAAATTGTTTCTCTTTACCATATTGTCACAGCTGGGTTAGTTGCTCTACTTTTGCTCACTTCACTCTATGTCAGTGTACGTAAGTCTTCTCAAATATTTCTGAAATTGTCTTTCTGATAATTTCTTATTACATTACATTCAGGAAACATAATTTCTTTAGATACTCCCCAACTAACTGTCACCACCTCTTCCAGTTCTTTACTATTACAAAAGACATGTAATATTTATATTTGCATACCTAGGGATCTTTTTCTTTCTTTTTCATCTCTGGAATATAAAGGTAGTAGTGATATAGGTTGGACAAGCATATGCACACATTAGCGACTTTTGGGGTATAGTTTTAAAGAGCTTTCTAGAATGACTGGACCAGTTTACAGCACTATCAACAGTAAACCTGTGTGTGTGTCTTTCTCCAGCCCCTTCAACAACTATCATTTTCCTTTTTTTGCTCAATTTGGTTCAATAAACTTTTATTAAGTGACTTCTATGTGTCAGACACAGATAAGAAAAAGAAAGACAATTCTTACCTTCAAGGAGCTTACAATTGAATGAGGGTAAACACATGAAAAGAAGCTGGAAGGGGAGGGGAGAACCAAGGGGTACTTGGCTGAGATGGGAGAGGGCATCTTGTTCTGTTGATATGAAACCAATCAGAGCTGCAGGGTCCAGATTCTGCCTTCTATAAAGGAAAATTTTGGGTGGAATAATTACCCCTCCCTCACCTCAGCCCTCCAATCAGAGAGGAGGAGAGGCTGAGGGAAATGTGGAGGTCTTGTTATCTTTGCCAATGTAATGGGTATGAGGTAGAATCTCAGAGTGTTTTAATATATATGTTTTCTAATTGTTAGTGATTTTGAACATGATTGTTGACAATCTTAGATTTCTTCCTTTTGAAAACTGTGTCTTTGTATCCTTTAATAATGCGTTTATTGGGGAATGACTCGTAGCATTATAAATTTGAATTAGTTCCTTATACATTTTGAATATCAGAGAAATTTACCCAGTGAAAAGTTTTTGTCATCATGTTGTTAGCCTAGCACGATTCAATTCAGTAAACTTTTTTACCAAGCATCCACTATGTTCAAAAAACAATGTTAGTTGCTGGGGATATAAAGACAGATGTGCCACAGATCCTGCTCCCAAAGTCCTTTCGACCTAATAAGGGAGAAAAGGTCTATGCACAAACAACCAGAATGCAAGGGATTTGAGGTGATGAAAAGAGGCCAAGCAAAGTACTGGGAGAAATCTGAGGATCGAGGATTTCTTTTGGGCAAGGAGGGGAAAGGGGTGGGGTCAGAGGACAGCACAGAGGGGATAGGACCTTAGGAATAATAAAAACTGACATTTATATAGTGCATCAAGGTTTACTAAGCACTTTATATACTGTTCTCAAGTATTTCAAAGGTTGTCATGTGAAAGAGGAATTCAGTTTGTTGTCCTGGGCCCCCAGAACCCAGAATGAGATGTAATACATGGAAGCTTCAAAGAGGCACATGCCGGCTTAATGTCAGGAAGAACTTACCAGCAACTGGAGAAATTCCTTAAGTAGACTGCTATGCCTCAGGAGATAGCAATTTTCTTTCATTTTCCCTGGAGGTCTTCAAGCAAGGTTAGTTACTTGAACATTTGTTAATATTTTTAAAAACCTTCCTTCCTTCCTTCCTTCCTTCCTTCCTTCCTTCCTTCCTTCCTTCCTTCCTCTTTCTCTCTCTCTCTCTCTCTCTCTCTCTCTCTCTCTCTCTCTCTCGCTTTCTTTCATCGAGGTTAAGTGAGTTGTTCAGGGTCACATAGTTAAGAAGTGCCTGAGGCAGAATTGGAACTCAGGTCCTCCTGACTCCAGCCCCGGTGCTTTATGTGCTGTGCCACCTAGCTGCTGCCCCCATTTGCTGAGCATATTACAGAAGGGAGTCTTGTTCACAGGCGAGTTAGACTGGAAGTCCTCTGAGGTCCTTTCTAATTCTGAAATTCTCTGAATATTTGTATCACTTTTGAACCTTAGAAAAACCCCATGAGGCCACTATAACAGGTATTATTAGTCCCATTTTATTGATTAGGAAAGAAGCCTAAGAGACTTGACTGAATTGCCATAGTCGTAAATGTCAGAACTGGGAATTGCTCTCAGTTTTTCACAACTCCAAATCTAACATTTCATCCATTATGCCACATTGACTCTATGAGCCTTAAAGATAGTAAGGGATTTATGCAATGTTCTGATATTTGGTTCTTTCTCTTGGAAAAAAAGCAGCTTAAATTAATTTAATTTAAAACTAATGAACTATTTTTAATCAATTAATTAAAATATAGAAATAGCAATTTGGGTGTCAATGAACTGCATATTGCAGAGTTAGCAGGGTATATCTTACAGATCTATTGGCACCTGGCTGTAATGCTCTTAAGGAATTTGTATAAGGCAGGTCATTGTTCTGGATTGCAGCCAGGGTGTTTTAATTACTGCTATACCCAAAGGATCTCATTATCAAGTGAATTTGACTATGAGGCAATCCCTCGACAAGGAAACACACTTACTCCTTTTTGAGGCCACTGACTATGTAATTTATTCATTAAGATGTAATTTTCAATTAACAACATTTATTAAGTACCTACTATATGTATGTAAAGCATTTTTACTTTATTTCTCTCATTTTATTTAATTACTTCAATATATAGTACTTTACTCTTGGCTTGGAATTAATATAAGCAATTAAAATGCATAATAAAATCAAATCTGGTTTTGCAGGACTGCCTGCATCCTCTCTCAGCTCTTTTTCTTAATTGAATTTTTGAAATTTAATTCAAATTTGCCTTATTCTGAGTGAATGATAACAATTCTGTATTACTCCACTTCAAACATTCTCCAGTCCTATCAGAGTGTCCTTGCTGCTTCTCACTCATGATTTTCCATTTCCAGTCTCCATACCCAGAATGCATTTTTTCATAATTTCTGCATCTTAGAAACTCTAATTTTCTTTAGACCTCAGCTCAAGGGCCAGCTCCTTCAGAAAGTTTTTCTCTGGTTCCTCTAACACTCAGTGCCTCCCAGCAAAATGACCTTGTTTTTATTTTGTGTATATTTCTATATGTACATGTTGTCTGCTCCTGTAGAATGTAAGGTCCATGAGGGCAGGCACTATTTCCAATCTCAGCATCCTGAGCATCCAGCACAGTGCCTGGAACATGATAAACACTTAATAAATGCTTGGTTGCTTGATAATAACTGCCATTTCTCTAGGACGTCCCCAGAGTCTTGGCACAGCTTTAAATGGCTAAAACTTACCTCATCCAATGCTTTCCAGTTTGTTAACAAAGTTCACATCTATTGTGTTGTTCAAGCTCATTTTTGTTGTTGTTGAGGTGATTGGAGTTAAGTGACTTGTCGAGAGTCCTCAGCTCGGGAGTATCTGAGGTCGGATTTGAACTCAGGTCCTCCTGACGCCAGGGCCAGGGCTCTCTCCACTGTGTCCTCTACTTGTTCCCATTTAAACTTCATTTAAGGAAAGTAGATATTCCACATACAGTCATCCTCATTTTACAGAAGATAAAACGGGGACCCTGAGAAGTTAAGGGACTGGCTCGGGTCACAAAGAAAAGCAAAGGAGGAAGCAGGATTCTAGGTCACTTTTCTCCAAATCCAGGTGCTTTAGTCACCGCACCACGCAGCAGTAATATACTTACTACATCCTCTTACTCTATCCTTTCCTATCCCAAAAAGCAAATAACACTCCTCCCTTTCTCCCACCAAACCCAGGAACCTAATTCAGTTCCAGAGAACCATTTCATTCAGCACAGGGGAGAACAGAGGCTATTAAGTGTATTTTCTGTAGTGTACCAGACAGGTTAAAATACCATTCCTATTAGGCTCACTGTCTGGAGTGGATCAGGTATGCTAATCAGGAAGAGGGTCAAGGGAAAGGTACAAGTATGGACCCAACTGTGCACAAACAGATAGGAGCTGTTGGTTTGCTCTTGTTTTCTGGTGGTAGTGGGTTAAGAAATTCATCCCTATCATATACATATATGTGCTCATACATACTTATATACATATGCACAGTTATATATACACAGTATACTTGCACCTACTATATATACAAAATATACACACGTGTGTATATATAACATTGCATATTATTTATTAATGTTATCTACTATACATATTATATTACATAATACACACATATATATGTTTCTGCCTCTTTCTGTAGGAAAAAAAGCCATATTGCTTGTGTTAGAGGTAAATGAAGATCTTTGGAAATGTTCTGGGTCAGGCAAGAGAATGTGGAGAAAAGAGTGACCCCTAAGGAAAGGATGCTTGGGTTAAGGGAGTATTGTGAACTAGAAAAGCAGGGTTGACTTGAGTGAGTGAGACAGAAAGCCAGATCTTAAGTCAATGGCAAGCTAGATGCGACCAGGGGAAAGCAATGTGGAAGCAAAGAGCCATTTCTGGATGCGAGGTCCACAGGAAAACAGAGCACCCAGTTTGGGCTATTAGGTTGCGGCTTAGAGCTGGAGCTTGGCCTGCTGTGTGTTGTGCCTGAAGAACCAGCAGAAAGGTTTTGTTTTCTCAAGGATCAGGGGTGCCAAGGGAAATATTTCTAGGGGAGTGGGGGTGGGGTAGGGTAGAAGCTGGGTGGAACTAGGAAGAAAAACCAGACTTTTCAGAGGCCCTGCAAGGGGTAACCTGGACCAGGTAGGGGCAGGACTCAGCCACACTGTTTACATGTCATTTGCCAGCTTGTCTGGAGTTTGTATTCTGAGATTCTTCACATTCTAGAAAACTAGTTTCTTGTACTCCCCACAGCTGGCTGAGGAGACATGTATGAAGCAGTTGTTGAGGAGGGATAGGGGAGAGACCTAAAGAGTAAGGCTGTGTTCTTACGGCTTCTACCTGAGGAGCCCAGCGATGGAAGACAGGGAGATTCCTGCCCTGGCTGCTCCTGGAATTTCATCACAAATGGGAGTGGTTGGAAAGACAGTGAACCCTCTTTTTCCCACCAATTCAATCATTCTCTTCCACTCACAAAACCATTCATTCATTCAATATCTCATAAACACCTTTTACTGTGTAAGGCAGGCACTGTTAGGTATATAGGTGAAAGAAAAATAACAATAAGTAACAGCTAACATTTATATAGTGTTTGAAAGTTGGCAGAACATTTTATAAAAATTAACTCATTTGATCTTCACAATAGCCCTGCAAGGCAGATGCTATGACTATCCCCATTTTACAGATGAGGAAATGGAATCTGAGAGAAACCAAGGACACTGCTCAGGGTCAGGCTCCCAGGAGGTGCTGGAGGTGGAATTTAAATTCAGGTTTTCCTGATTCCAAGACTGACGCCAACACTCACAAAGACAGACATTCTTCCTGTTCTTTTTCTTTCATTTTCTTACTCTTACTTTATCATTTCTTTCCTTAATCCTAGGTGCCACTTCAGTTCATTCTTTTTTACTCATTTGCATGATTCTCTCTTTCTTTCCTCTTAAAATTTTTTTATGTTTGTACATGGAACCTTGGGCATAAGTCAGTGTCAATATACATATACACATGTCTATATGTACATGTACACAAATGTGCATATACACATATGTACATACATATGCATAGACAAAGACATAGACACAAGTGTAGTTAGTGTAGTCTAAAGGGTTTTTGTTTTTGTTTGTCTGTTTAAAACAACACTAAGCTTAAAACCACACTAAGACTTTTGGGACACAATGTGTATATATGGGTCTATAGAGAGGAAGGATTGTGCATGTATGAGCATGAATCTGAATCTGGATTATTGACTGCAGTCAAGAACACCTGAGCTGAAGGTTATTCTATAACATTTGATGGCAGTGGAATCCTGGGCAAGTCACTTAATCTTTTAGTGATCCAAGTGACCCTGGAAGAGTTTAAGTTGTTTAGCAGGTGCTCAGCTGACTGGGTAGAGGGGGTTTCCTTACTGGGAGGTCTGCACATAAATGTATCCATAGGTTTAGACTTACAACAAAGACATAGCAACCCAAATGGGTTCATGCAGCCCCAGATGTGACCATTAAGACTGAAAGGTTATCAGACCTGCTTTATTCTTATTAACGCTTCAAGGGTCTCTGTTTTAAGGAAAAGCATGGCTAATTTAACTAAGAACACAATCATACAAAAACAAAGTGCCCTTTCTTTCATGCTTTTCTGACCCTCCTCCATATCCACAGTCTTTCCAGTTTATAGTGGTGGCCCTGTGCCAGCCTGTCAACAGAAAGATAAAAGCTCCAAGGAGATAACTGAGAGCAAGGAGACAGTCAGAGCAGCAGTTCTCAAACTCTTTGGTCTCAGGACCCCTTGACATTCTGAAAAATTTATCGAGGGCACCAAAGAACTTAAGTTTTTACTTATTGATATTTCTTGTATTAGAAATTAAAATAAACACATTACATGTTAATATAAATAGCCTACTTTTAAAATAAAAAGTAGCTATGTTTTACAAAACAAAAACAATTTAGGGAAAAGAGTGGTATTGTTTTACATTTTTTGAGGGGTAGGTAAATCTTTTTAATGTCTAGCTTAGAACTCAGCTGGATTCTTCTATTTGTTTCTGCATTAAATTGATTCTGATGTAGATTAATATTAAGAATAAAATAATATTTGTAAAGCACTTAGCATAGTACTGGGTACATAGCAGTTGCTATGTAAATGCTAGTTATTTTTATGATAATTTTGTTACTGTTTTGGTTGAACTATTTAAAGAAAATCTGGTCTCATGCAGGTGTATAGTTTGAAAAGGGAGGAATATTTTAATGGGCAAATAATGCTTTGGTGTTACTGAAGGTAGTTTTAACTTCAAACACCCTCTGAAAGACTTTCAAGAATACCCAGGAGTACTCAGACTACACTTTGAAAATTGCTGATGCGGAACAAGGTTCAGGACAAATCTTCGTCTTAGCATAATATCTAGAGCCGGAAGACATCTCAGAGCTATTTAGTCCATTTTACAAACGAGGGAGCTGAGTCCCAGGAAAGTTAAGTAAGTGATTTGCTGAAGGTCACCCAGGTAATGCCACAGACAAGATCTGAACCCAGGTTCTCTGACTTCAGTGCTAGAACTCTTTCGACTGTACCACAAAGTAAGTAGCTTGTCATTATCACTGCCCTTCCTCCCCTTTCATTATTGCTATTAATTAAAGTGTCTTTTACTTTACAGTCACTTCTGACTATCTATGACTCTATGGTAATATTCTCAGCCTCAACTGCTAGATTCTATTTACTAAATATAGGCACTCCCTTAGATTCCGTCATGTCCTGTCCTTTACCTTGTGTTTCTTTTTCCTCCTCCCCCCTCTCCTCTTAATCCCTTTCTCTCCCCTCCCTTTTTCTCCTTCCATCTTCCTTTGCTTCTCTCTGTCTGCATCAACAATTACTTGATGGACATCTTCACCTGGATGTTTCACAGGCATTTCAAACTCAATATATTCAAAATAAAACTCATTATATTTCTTCCTAAGTTCATCCTTCATCCAAACTTGAGAATAAGATGTATTGTTTCATTTTCTTTTCATTTACTTGAGTAATAAATTTGCTTCCCCACCTTAACCACTGGAGATGGTACTTCCAGGTTGCTTCCTCAGAAGATCCCTTTTGGCCTTTCAGGCTTCCATCCAGGACTACCCAAGTCCACAGAAAGGGCATTAGGGAGAAAGAGAAAGAAGGGAAAAGTTTTTTCCAAGACAAGATTTTATTTCCTTGAATTTTGATGATGATATGTTTCTTATCCCTTCTGATGAAAAGCCTCCTGACTTGTAGAGCCAACTCTATAGGGTAGCTTCTACTTACCCAAGATTTAATGTATATAGAAAGAGAATGTGTTCTCTCTCAGGGTCACACAGTGACTTTCCTCAGAACTCAAAATAGAACTGGTGAAGCTTGCTTTTCCTTCTTCTATGCTGCATTTCAACTTAAGCCTATCAGACTCCACACTCTTGAATTTCATTTAGGATTTTAGCTCAGGTCAGTTGATTGTTTAATTGGTTTCAGTCTGTAAAATTGCCCAGCTCTCAGATTTCCATTAGGGCTTTGAGGAGATTGAGTTTGGACCTGAGTCCACCATGGTGACACCTTAGCATACAGGTCTGAGGAGGCTGTCAGACAATCTCTCTCATTGCCACCCTTCAGATGGAGATTATCAAGCAAGTAAGTGTTCCTCCTGATCATCTTTGGTAGCTGTCCAGAAAGAAATCAAAGTTCCTTTTGCTTTTCCCACAAAGAGTAATGGGGAGCCCTCGTGTTCCAGCCAACAATCCTTTTTCTCAGTAAAACAAATAGGTCTGAACATTGGCAGTTAGCTGAGCCTTTGCTTAAGACATAAAGGCAGTTCTGTCTTCTTACAGGGTAAATATACAGCAAGCATTTAACTCCTTACTAGATAAGTCACACTGAGATGCCGTGAGAATAAGATGTATTCAGTTTCAGTTTATTTTTGTTTATCTGATTAATAAATTTGCTCCCTGCCAAGTCACTCAGCCCTTGAAGGGGATACAGAATGAAAAAGCTTCACAGAGAGCATGTAAAACAATGATCCAATTAAAGAAGTATAGATTTTAAAAAAGAAATCAGGGTGAGTGGGTGGGGTTGAAATGCATCCTAAAATTGTGCTTTTCAGGAAAGGTAGATTACTAAGACAAGTCATGTCCTGGTTCAATTCAACAAACTTTTACATGGTACCTAGTATATGCTGAGTATGATGCTAGATGCTGGGGAATACAGAGGGGAAAAGGGTACAATTCCTGTCCTCAAGGAGTTTTTTTCTATTAATGGTTTTAAAAACTGCATATATGTAATACATATTTGTACATATATGTTTATCCTGATATCTTTTCTTTCTTTTTCACATTGACTCCTTTCTCTCCTCCCCTCCCTTCCCCTCCCCTCCCCTTTACCGTCCCCCCCCCATTTACAAAGTGCTTCAATATATTATCTCATCTGATCCTCCTATGAGGTAGGCTATTATTATTGCCATTTTACAGAGAAGGAAACTGAGGCTGAGCCAATCAAGTGAACTGCATGGGCCCGCATGGGCTCATGTAGGTGTCTGAGTTGGAATTCCAATTCAGGTCTTTCTGACACCAAGTCCAACACTCTACTTCATTGTCCCACCTTGCTACCTTATGAGTCTCATGAGAAATGCCACTCATTTATTAACTTCTACTTCTTGGATTTTTGAGGTCGATATTGTTAAAGGGTGATTGTACATAAACTCCATGCAAACATCTGAAAGGCGTTCCCAACCCCACAGTGTATCGTTCCTTCCTCCTTTACTAGCTAACCAAGATTTTGGTGTTTCCAGAATTAAACAAAGCTGGAGTTCATTGTTATTAAAATAATCCTATGGTACCGGTACTTTGAGAAGACCACTGGCAAGAAAAGAAATTGCCCATTCGAAGTCCACAGACCTCCCAGCTTTAAAGGGGTTGTGGAGCCACATGACTTTTTAAAATCCCAGATGATCTTATCGGGCACACTGATCAGCTGCTTGGTAATTATCTCAGCTATTCTTGTCTGATGGGAAAAGTAAAAGGGAGCTTCGATATTTGAGCTGCTCACTTGAAATGACTAATCCTGAGGATTTGGGGAATATTAAAATCATTGTTTTGGATGGCGCGCTTACATAGGTTTATGGTATAAAGGGCATGGTTTTTACAATCTTTATAAAAAGATATCCAGATACACTTTTTGTATGTTTTAAATTATTTCTCACCACCTCCATGGTAGTAAAGTGAAATCTGATGGAAAAACTCTACGCAAAATCACATCTAATGTGTATGTTTTATTTTATTTGTGAAGGAGTGGAGGTGGGAAATGGTTTCTCCAGGTAAAACTTTACTAAAAGACCCTCCATATTAAGATGTCAGTTGTAGTAACATACAATCCCTTTCATTTGATTCTCATAGCATCTAGTTAATCTAGATAGTATCAGTATTATCCCCCTTTCTCAGCTGAGGAAACTGAGCCTTCAAGAGGTAAAATGATTTGCTCAAGACCATGTAGCTCTCAATCGATCGATGAGCATCAGCCTTACTATGTGCCAGGCATTGTACTAGACCAGGGGCAAGGAACCTGCAGCCTCAAGGCCACAGGTGGGTGTAGCCTTCTAAGTCCAAGTTTTATAGAACAAATACTTTTATTAAGGGAATTTGTTTTGTGAAATTTGGATTCAGTCAAAGGGCCACACTTGAGGACCTAGAAGACCACATGTGACTTTGAAGCCACAAGTTCCCCATCCCTGTAACTAGACTTTGGGGATTCAGAGACAAAAATGAAAAGGCCCTGATCTGAAAAAGTTCACATTCTTTTGGTGGTGACATCATGTACCAAGTGTGTGTTTGTCCTTTGTTGTTGAAGAGGACCACGCCATCAGAGAAATGATGACATGACTTGCACTTGACTTTGTTTTGAGTGAGGGAGGGCTATGCAGGTCACCAGCCTCACTTCTTCTCCAGAGCCATCTGAATCCAGTGACCACATATTCATCAGGATGACTGGAGATGACCCAGGATGAGATAATTGGGGTTAAATGACTTGCCCAAGGTCACACAGCTAAGTGAATGTTAAGTGTCTGAAGTGAGATTTGAACTCAGGTCCTCCTGACTCCTCCATTGGTGCTCTATTCACTGCACCACCTAGCCGCCCCATCATGTACCACATATCTACAAAATAAATGCATAAATATAAGGTGATTCTTAGTTTGATGGCATCAGAAACTGGGAGTGGGATGAGGAGAGTTCTCATGCAGGAGGTGATACTTGATCTCAGCTTTGAAGGAAACTGGGGATTCTAAAAAGTGGAGGTGAGGAAAAAATGCATTTTGGGGATGACAGACAGTATAAAAGTATCAAGATGGGAGGATATGGGGTATTGAATATGAGAATTGACAAGAGTGGTTTGGATGGACCATAGAATGTGTGGAATATGAAATGGCAGAGCCTCTAAAACTAACTCCCAATCATGTACTCTTTCTTTTGTACCCCACTGACTTTCTTGATCTCAGAATATTTCCTTCCCACTCTGAGGATCCCTAGGAATACAAAGACCTGATAGCTGGTGAGTGGGACCTCAGGGCAGGATGAGGGGAGAAGAGACACTGGCCTGGGCCAGGTTAATTTGCTAGCTAGCTTTTGGTTGACTTCTAAGGCCAAGTGAAGATTGTCTTCAGAGCTAGGGTTAGAGCTTTGTGGATCTCAAACATGGTCCAAGGTCCTTAAGTACACAAACAACTTAGGCAAACTTCACAAAGCAGCATTGACTGGAGTCTGACAACCAAGGACCAAGACAGGAAAATGGAGTCAGTGAGTGGCAAGACAGAATGTGGGTTGGGGGTGTAGGGTATAGGGTGTGAATGTAGGTGTGGTTGGGTTGTGGGTATTTGACTGACTACAGGGCTTCCATAAATATTGCCTTTTTCACTCTGGAGGCAGTGTTGCACCATATCCTTCTTCCATCAGCCCCTTGAAAATAGATACCTGAAATCTGAGGTTCTAGAGCAAGAACCCAAAAGTAAAAAACTCTACCTAGTTATTCCCCTTCATGGCACCATGCAGAGTGGATGGACATTATTTCATCCATTTCACAGATGACCAAATTTCTTTATTTTATTGAAAAGTGAGGACTCAAATTCCAGCTGGGGCACATTGGCAGAGGAGTAATCAATAAATCTCCAAGCATTTATTTAGAGTCCTTGCTATGTCTCAGGCACTATGCTGATGACTGAGGATATAAAGAAATAAGCCCCCAAATAAATGCCTGCCCTCAGGGAGCTTACATTCCAATGGGGGAGACAACTGCTACATAAGTACATACATAAAAGGTAAATACAGAGTAGACAGTGCTTTAGAGGTGAAGGCACAATGATTCATAGGCTCATAGATCTAGAACTGGAAGGGACTTCAGAAACCATCTGTCCAACCACATTTTACAGATAAGGAAACTGAGGCCAGAGAAACTTAAGTGACTTAATCTTCAATCATCACATGTCTTAGAATGCTTTGTAAGTACTAACTTTAAGTAAATAGCCTCTAAACTAAGGTTCTCCCCCAGTTTTCCCATTTACTTTGATATATATCAATGAATCTGTTATCTCATAGGCATGAATACTCCCTCTACCAGTAAAAATCGGTATCTGTTCATGCATTTCTCCTCTATGTGACATTTGTCCATGTCTCACCAATCACCATAGAGTACTCACCTAACGCACTCAAGGGTTTTCTTTGGGTCCTTTAGCTGTGTTAGGTATCGTTGCAGCATGTGGACTTTGTGTCATCCCTTGGTTTTGCCATAATAAACTCTCATTTTCTTTTCTTACTCAACATTTTATGAATCACATCTTTGATGCTACTTATTGCCTGCATCATAATCTCGACTTGATAGAGTATAAGCTCCTTGAGGGCAGGAGCTATTATATTATCTTTGTATCCTCAGCACTTAGTAAAGTATCTGTCACTTAATGAGTACTTGTTAATTGAAAAATTTCCTAATGATTGAGTGATTGATCCTTTCAGGCTGAAACCTACATCTCTCGCTTCCCTCTATCTCCTGGCACATACTACAATTCCACCTTGCACCCGTAACTGGTAACACTGCATTAGAATGTCTCAGCCACAATGGTGTCTCAGGCAGGACTCAGACAGGGGATGTTTTCAAGTCTGCTTCCATGCTCAAACCAGAGGTTTCCTTTTTAGCTCTTTTGGCCCCTGAAGAATCAAATTGCGTCACTTCTTATTTCTTGATGTCTTCCAGTCACTTGAACTTTGATTTTGCATTTTCCAGAGATTTTGTCCACATGGTGTTCTGTCTCTAGACTTCCCAGGCCATAGCCCTAAGTTTAGCTTTTGTGAGAGGTTTCTGCTTTCCAGACATTTGTAGGTATGCTTTGGACTTAGCTCCACCAACTCTAAAACATCCTGAATCATTGAGTCAAAAAGTGTTTATTAAGGGTTTGCTATGCTGACCCAGAGGGGAAGAGAATGATATAAGATATGATTTCTGTTCTAATGCAGTTTACCGTCGTGTTCAGTCATTTTTCCGTTCTGTCTGACTCTTTGTGACTCCATTTGGGGTTTTCTTGGCAAAGATACTGGAGTGGTTTCCCATTTCCTTCTCCAGATCATTTTATAGATGAGGAAACTGAGACAAACAGGGTTAAGTGACTTGCTCTGGGTCTTATAGTTAGTTAAGTGTCTGAGATCAGATTTGAACCCACAAAGATGAGTCTTCTTGACTTCAGGCCCAGCACTCTATCCACCATGCCACCTAGCTGCTCCCCAACAGCTTATACTCAAAGCAAATGCTTCCTGAACTCTCTCTGTCTAGTTGAGGGAAATAAAATAAATACTTGTTTTAGGTTTTTTTTTTTCATATGGAACAGTAAAGCCGTGTTGAATGCCAAGAGTATGGTGTGGACAATCAGAACTCCTAGTGGTCAGAGGAGAGGAGAGGCAAGGAGTAGTCAGAGCAGACTTCCTGGATGTAGGAATTAAAGCTGGGGCCTTGAAGGATGGGTAGAACTTTGATAAATGACAAGTAAGGAGGAATTTATAATCTGGGAAATTGTGCAGTGTTTTTAGTTACCTCAACCTGCTTCCTGCTGCCAAAACCCATATTTTTAATAATTATATTCTCTTAGTATTACTATGCATAAAGTATGTGCTGTGTGGATCAGCTCACTCTGGAGAAACATTCTCATTGGTCTTTTCCCTTCCCCTCAAGAGCATTAGTTCCCTAAGTGGAAAGAGAAGAGCCAGTGAGAACAACCCCCCCTCCCCGGCATATTCAGAGAGACTCAACCCAGACTTTGCATAGACCTATGTTTTTCAGTGATGCTATGAATCATACACACCATAATCTATAAGGAATCCAAATTGCAATTGACCCAAGGGATAACACAATAACCAAATTATTACCAAAGATAATCTGTTGAAAGAAATCATATAAGAAAGAAGTGGTATAAAACATCATGGAAGACAAATAGGACTAAAAAAGGGAATGGTCAAGTGAGCTGTAGTAAGCTCTGTTTTGCTGATAGAACCTCTTAGAGCCCTATTAGGGGCTAATGGTCAAAATGTAGACGTATCTTTCTTCCTCTCAGGCCAAAAGGATGCTTAGCTAGGTTTCTCTTGCCGGTATTAGTGGAGACAGTAACAGCTGACAAATACCATCGTCAAGTCATCCCTAATACCCATCAAGAAGGATAAAGATACTGAAACAAATAAGAGATAGATTGCAGCTTTCATGTATATTTATGCATCATTTTAAGATTTTCAAAGTACCTTTCTCACAATAACCTTGTAAAGAAGGGAGGTGATAGTATATCCTCCCCATTTTACAAATGAGGAAATGGACCTTGAGAGGGACGTTACATGGCTGCTTAGGAGGTAGAGGCAGTGTTCAGGTCCATCCAACACTTTGTCTACATTATTCTGTCTTATCTCTCAGCCTGTCTTTGTCATGATGAATAGTTCTGTAATAAGAAAAGAAGCACACAGACTGATTTTTATAACTGATTCAACCAATTTATAACTAATTGATACTCTTTGTTTAATTAATTGAACCTTTAATAGAAACCAAACTAAACCCAAGCAAACTTCAAACAGTACAGACAAAGAAAACAGTGCAGATGATATCACAATCACAAAATTATGTGGGAAAACTAGGTGAGGGAGACTGGGAGGAGTGTTTCCATACCAAATGGTCTTCTCCCATTTGAAATACTTTATTTTCTAGAAAAATTGAGAATTTAAAAATTAATTTTAAAAAATACTTTGTTTTTGAGTTGTTTTTCAGTCATGTCTGACTCTCTCTGACTCCATTTGGAGTTTTCTTGGCAAAGAGACTGGATTGGTTTGTCTTTTCCTTCTCTAGCTCATTTTACAGATGAGGAATAGAGGCAAACAGGGTTAAGTGACTTGCCCAAGGTCACACAGCAAGTAAGTGTCTGAGGTTCAACTCAAGAAGAGGAGTCTTCCTGACTTCAGACACAGTACTCCATCCACCGTACCACCTACTCTACATTACCCTAAATATACTTAGGAATATTACCTCTTATGTTTCCCATCCTAGTGAACAGCTACTGTATTTTTCAATGATGCTGAATTATTAGGTATAGTTGCTATTATAATTAATCTAAGGGCTTCTCTCTGACTTCATTTGAGGACAAACTAATCTTTCCCAGGGGAAAGAGGAACATTGCCTGTAAGCCATTGGGGAGGGGAGTCTATATATAGAGACAGTCTTCAGATGCCTCATATACATTGCCCCAACAGCAGAACAGTTTTTTTTAAAGCTGTGTTTAGTGCTTCCCAGCTACCTGTTTTCGCTTCTCTCCTCCCTTTTCTCCCCACACCAAAACTTATATCAATGGTTTTTGTAATCCTTAAATCCTTTCTTAGTTTTGTGGATGGGGTCTGGCTTCTGGCAAATGATTTGCTTATACCATCGTTTGCTGAAAATCCTTGGGTTGTAGAATCTGGCAAGTCATTGCCAGAGAAGGGGCATGCTGTCTGTCTATCTGTCTGGGCCCTTGTTCTGCACAGCTAGCCATTGAGGCATGAGGAACACTGGAAGGAAGGCCCCTAAAATGCTGTTATTGGCCCTAGAGTTGTTTTGAAAGACAACAACATAGTCGGAAGGAGGAAGGAGATTTCATTCCCTGAGAACTTTTCTGTTCAGCTCTGGAAACAATAGCAGCAAAGTGTATTTCTCAGCGATGAGTTTGAACTAGGTCAATAATGGTGGGGTTAACATTGAAAGTAGGTTGAAAAGACTCTCCTCTTTCCCCTTGATTGAACTGCTTTATTTTGGGACTTTCTCATAGAATTCAGGAAGGCATCACTGCTGTATTTTGAATATGCTTGTTAAAGTTTTTAACAGAAAACCATTCATCCTACAAACACATGGTTAGCTGCATTCTTGGTATGATTTTATTGCAGTTAAGGGAGACAGGATTTTTTATCTTTCTCCAGCAGACTGTAGCTCAGGCCTCATAGTGGAAGCTCGTGTGAAAATAGGATTCATGAACAGAAAATTACATGAAGCAAATGCTCATGAATCTACAACAGCTCCCAGCTGCCTACTACACCAAGCCTAATGCTTTCTGTCTGGATTTTAAGAAAAGACTTAGACTGAGTCTTTTCTACTTAACCAGTCTTATAATTTTCCAGCATGAATTCTGCATGTTAGTGAGAACCAGCCATAGCCCTTTTTAGGTGAACTCTTCTAGAGTTCTGTGTTCCCTCTCCATTCCAGATCAGTGCTTCTCAATCTGTGGGTCACAGATAATTTTGTGTATGTGTGTGTGTGTGTGTGTGTGTGTGTGTGTGTGTGTGACAGAGACAGAGAGAGAAAAAGACAGAGAGAGAGATCATGGAGTTATTGTAAATGGTCTGTGAATCTATCAGTAAACAAAGATTCTTCCTGTCAATTGAATAAATGGCATCTCACAAATATGTTTTACTAGTTTTGAAATAGGGTATGTAGATGGCACAGTGGATAGAGAGCTGGGCCTGGAGTCAAGTAGACTCATCTCCCTGAGTTCAAATCTGGCCTCAGACATTAGCTGTGTGATCCTGGGCAAGTCTGTTTGCCTCACTTTCCTCATCTGTAAAATGAGATGAAGAAAGAAATAGAAAAAATATATATATACATATGTACATACACATATATGCATATAAAATGGTTTGTCAAAAACCATGTCTATTAAGTAATAGGGCCAGGACAGAAACCCAGTTACCGTTACCTTAGATCCATGGTTACTTTCCTTAATCCACACCACTTCTATCTTAGGACCTCCTCTGTGCCAAATATAGTAGAGAATATAAGACAAGGGACTAAAGAAATTGTAAATGTTGTCTTATCTTAGAATTAAGGGTTGTTGTTTTTCAGTCATGTCCCACTCTATGTGACTGCTTGGACTTTATCCATGGCTTTTTTTTGGGCAGAGATACTGGAATGTTTGCCATTCCCTTCTCCAGTATGTCCCTGTTTTAGAGATGATTTGCCTCCAATACTCTCTCTCTCTCTCTCTCTCTTCCTCTCCCTCCCTCTCCCTCTCCCTCCTTCTTCCTCCCCATCCTTCTCTTCTTCTACCTCTTTCCTCCATCTATATCCATCTTTCTTCCTCCCTCCCTCCTTTCTTCCTTTCTTTTTCCTTCCTTCCTTCCTTCCTTCCTTCCTTCCTCCCTCCCTCCCTCCCTCCCTCCCTCTCTCTCTCTCTCTCTCACTCTATCTCTCTCTCTCTCTCTCTCTCTCTCTCTCTCTCTCTCTCCCTCTCTCTCTTTCTCTCTTGCCTATAGTTCAAGGTCTTGGATATCTCTGCTCCCAGGGAGCAGCCCCATCATGAATGGTTGGGGAACAGCTCAGCCTGCCTGCTGTGTTTTTTGCACCAGCATTCTATAGCCCTGTCACATAGTGTGATATTGTGCCTTGATGTGACCCTTTTGCCTGGGTGCTCATTACTCAGCAACTCCTTGTATAGCCTGCTTACAAGCCCTTCTCTGTGTGTGTTCAACCTAGTCCAGTGGAACTGAGCTTGCTTCAGCAATGGTAGACTGGCTTTGCTCCAGGCCCACATTCATTTGGATTATGGTAGCTTTTTGAGGTGCCAGAGTGCTGGAATGACCATTGTCTGATGTTCTCCAAGCCCTTAGCATTACAACCAGTCTGATGTAAGGGGTCATTAGGCAACTCTTTGCTAGTATATATTAAATGTGCAATGCACATCTCTTGGACAAAGATACCTACAAGCAAGTTTTTAACAAATTATGGCAGCCTTCTTAGAGCACTGAATCTCAGTTTCAGGGATCAGTATAGTGAGTGGGCATGTCTATGAGTAGCCTTGTGTCAGGTGACAGGAATCAAAAGTATTGTGGACATCAAAGCCAGCATCAGAGAAAATGCATCTCTGAAACTACCTAAGACAGGTACTTGACACACAGCAAATGATATATCATCAAGATTTTGTAGCTCTCCCAGATTCCAGGGATACTGACTATCTTTCTTTGAGTCTTTAATGCTTAGCACGATGCCTGGCACATAGTAGATTTTTAATAAATACTTATATACTGACCCAAATGAGTGACCAGGCTCCATGTCTGGAATGTATTCCATACTCATTTCTACCTTTGGAAATTCTTTTCTTTCTTTTAAGGCCCAGCTCAGGTGGCACTTCTGGAGCCTTATTCTAGTTGAAAGTGATCTTTGTGGTGAAAGTGATGCTGCCTGGTTTCAATGAGAAGGGAAGTTATATGGCTCAGTGGATGGAGTATTGGGCTTGGAATCAGAAAGTGTCATCTTCCTGAGTTCAAATCTGACCTCAGACACTAGCTATGTGACCCTGGGCAAGTCACTTCATATCTGTTTTCCTTGACACTGGAGAAGGAAATGGCAAAGCACTCCTGTATCTTTGCCAAGAAAGCCCCATGGGTACTATTGGCATGCTATGGTCTATAGGGTCATGAAGAGTCAGACACAACTGAACCCCAACATGGTGGTGAGACTACTGGATTGATTCAGAGGATGACATTTAAATCCTATCTCTTCTCCATACTACCTGTGTGACTAGACAAATCAATTACCTTTTCTAGGTTGCAGCTTCCTCATTTATTGGGTTGAACCAATCAATAAATCAACAAGCATTTATTAAGCACCTATTAGGTACTTCTGGGCATTGCATTTTAGGTTTTGGGAATACAAAAACAGGAATGGGGTGGTCCCGGCCCTGAAGGATCTTACATTTCTTTGGCAGGACAACATGTATATAAACATGAGTGATTTCAGAGGGAGGCATTATCTAGCCATTGAGGGTATGGTGGGGATGGGACTAGGAAAAGTTCATGAGCTGAGGCTTGAAGGGAACAAGGATTCTAAAGAGTAGAAGGAAAAGACAGAAACAGATGATAACTGGGCAAAGGCTAAGGTGGGAGATGGAGCCTTTCATGTGAGGGATAGCCTGTATGGAATGCAGTGTCTGGAATAAGCAATAAGTCTGGGAAGTTAGGTTAGAGTCAGATGATCTGTAAGATCTCTTTCAATTCTAAAGAAGAAATGATCTGTTACAGCAATATAGATTCCTGTTCCCCCCTCTAATAGAGATCTTAATATTGCAATTTAGTAGATTTATCCTAGAGAATTGCCTGAGGGTGAGGACTTGCCCTGAGGGCACATATTAAGAGATAGAACCAGCATTTAAATTCAGGTCTTCCAGCACTCCACCCACTAAGGAGACTTCTTTTTTAGTTTTAAGTTCTGTAAATTTCTAGAAAATTAAATTAATTTTTTGTTACATTTGAAGCTCCAAACTCTCTCCCTCCTTCTCTCCCCAATAGAGGAAGCCACCATCTGACACAGACATATCTGTAACTATGTCTATATTTGTATCTATCTACAAACATAAGCATACTTAAATGTTTCTCAGTTCTTTCTCTGGAGGTGGATAGAATCTTCCTTCATAGGTCCTTTGTAGTTGATTTGAATATGTATAATACTCGAAATAACTTAGTCATTCACACTCATTCTTTGAACAATATTGCTGTTACTGTATGCAACATTCTCTTGGTTCTGCCCATTTTACTCATTATTTCATGCAAGTCTTTTCATGTTTTTCTAAAATCAACCTGCTCATCATTTCTTATAGCACAGTAGTATTTCATCACATAAAATGTCTTACAACACTTCACATGGTCCTTTCCTCTGCCTTTATCACATTCTACCATGTACCATACTTATTCATGTATATGTGTTATTAGGGTTACCTCTAGGGTTAGGAACTTAGAGACACTTTGTTTCTGAAGAGGATCAGTGACATCGTGGGTCAATGTCTTGACTCACCCATGAATTGGATTTAAGTGAGGCAGAGTTGCACAGTCATTAGCCTCACTCTCTCTTCCAGAGTCGGCACAGCATCAGGACAAAAGTCAAGATGACTAAGATGGCCTGGGATACAGTGGATGGATGAGGTTGGTGTCTTTGATGTCTGACCAATCTCTAGGCTCTTTACAGTTCCGACTTCAGACACCTTCATGACCGCTGGAACAAATTGTTCTCATCTGCCCATTCCGTGGGGGATCAGGAAAGGTTTCTTGTAGAAAGTGAGATTTTTATTTAGGATCTTAAAAAAGCTCAGGGAACCAGGAGGTAGAGATGAGAGAGAGGAATATAGAGGCCTGGAGGATAGACCCCTAGGGTGGGGAAGATGGAGTGGCATGTATGAGGAATACCAAGGAGGCCAGTGTCACCAGGTCACATAGTACACAGAGAAGAGTAAGGTTTAAGAAGTGCCTGGAAAGGTAGAAAGGGGCCAGGTTATAAAGGACTCTAAAAGTCAAAAAGAAGATTCTACTGAGCTACTGCTCATACCTGTGCTTTAGCATGATCTATTCATTTGACAGTTAATTGGAGGAGGACTGGAATGGAGAGGGATTTGAGATAGGGAGATTGACCGGAAAGTATTATGGAGTCCAGGTGTAAGGTAATTAGGTCCTGCAACAGGGTGCTTGGTAGTGTTAGAGGAGAGTAGAGGACATATAGGGAGATGTTACGAAAGTAAAATTGAGGAGATGGGGAGGGAAGGGTCCTGGATGACCCCCAGGTGAGCCTGGGAGACCAAGGGGATAGTGGTATCCTTGACAGTAATAGAGAAGTAGGAAAAGGTAAGTGTTTGGAGGGAAGTCATAATAACTTCGGCTTTGGACATGTTGATCTGGTTCCCATAGTTCCAAATCCAAAATGCCCTCATGCTCCAGTCCTAAGCACTGTTATCTTCCCAAGGCTTTCCTCCTTGGCTGACTGACTTGTACCATGTCCTTAACTGGAATCCTAGATCCAAGATTATCATGGTTTGAGATCCTGGGGATTTCACCTGGCACCTGAAACTGAAAATTATAAGTAAAATTGAACAGAGGCATCCCTAGGTCCATTCTTGAAAGTGGGTAAAAGAGGGAAAGGGGGAAGGGAATTCTTCCCCTCTCCCTAGTTCAGTTCATGGCACCTGGGCTGTGAATGAACTGGAAACTCCACCCTTTGGATGCAGCAGAAAAGATCTAGCCAGAGAGTGACCAGCTCAGTCTCACAAGTTTTAAAGATTCAGCTCCTTTTCATTCCTATAGTAAGGGATGTGATGGCCTCCAAGTTAGACAGTCTGGATATACTCCAAAGGCCCCTCAAGGTGCCTCCATGTTAGGCAATCTGGGCATGCTCAAACAAGCCCTAGTCATAGATAATTATGCCCACACTGCCTAGTCCTGGAGTGGGGAGCTTGCTGCCTCAAGGCCACCCACGGCCCTCAGATTTGACCCTTTGATTGGATCCAAACTTCATAGAACAAATCTCCTTAATAAAAAGATTTGTTCTGTAAAATTTGGACACAGTCAAAAGGCTGCACCCAAGGACCTCAAATGGCCTCTAGGCATCAGGTTACCCCTGGCCTAGTCCAGGAAAGGTACTTAATAAACATGTTTTGCATAAATAAAGCTTTGGAGACTGGAAGGCTTGGGTTCAAGTTCTGTCTCTGGAACATACTGACTGCATGACCATGAGTAAAGCATTTCATGTCTCAGTGCTTTAGTCAACTCTCTAAGACTATCAGTCTCAGAAGAGTTGCTGATCTGTATGATTGAAGGAGTTTCTACATGGGGTGTTCTCTAAATAGATGAAGTCACAGATTTGAACAAAAATAAAATAGAACAAAAAAAACCCCTCGGCTTTCTTTTTAAAAGAAAAATATTAACTCTAATTTCATTTCCTACTACTTAAGCTTTAGTTTCCCTGATACATTATATTTCTCTGGGATTATAAAACAGCTTTTCTAATTTTACCCATAAGCAGGCTGCACATAAGAACGTTCATACTGTTTTCCTGCAGCCTTGTTTGGCCAGTTGCCAGTCTGTTTCTCTGAACTGTATACTCTTTAAAAATTAGGACTTGGAGTCCACCTAATAATCAGGCTGATTTTATTTTGAACTATTTGTAATGAAATATAAAACCTTTGGATATGTATAACTTCAAGGAGAGTCTTAAGCCTTTGTTACTATTGTGAATCTTGCCCTCTCGTTATGAATATGACCATAGCAACCAGGAGATATTAGCTAGATCTCTTATGTATTCACAGTACAACAGTGTTCAACCTATACTTTTTTTTTTAACAAAAGGATTATTATTTTCTTAAGTCCTTGGGACTGAAATTACACCATTCAATTATTTGATTATTTCTGTTCTTGAAAAAAAATACTTCAGGTGGAGGAAAGGCTAAAAACCTTGGCAGAACTATAACTAATGTAGGGGGAATAGCCCTTTGCTCCATGGTGCTGACAACTTGAGGGGGCATTTCCTCTCTGTGTTGACTCCCATTTGTCCCACCTCAGTGACTTGTCTTCCTGCATGGCACAGCTGCCCACAGGTTGCTTCCTAAAGGTTTCTAGTACTGACTGCTCTGTGTTACTCTTTGACCCCCTGCCCCATCCCATCAAACTGTTTTTATTTCAGGTAAAAAAATTTCCTGGTTATATCTCTGGTTGGTTATGTGGTTATAATATATGGTCATATCTCTATCTGGTGCTGAGGTAGAATTATAGGCTTTCTTACAAATGTGATGGGCAAGGCAATTTCCTGGTCATGTAGATAAATTTTAGTAGAGTTAAGAAGTACTCCCTAGCTTGGTATAAAAGTTGTGTCCTTGACTGATCAGTCTTTGTTGTTGCTGTTTGTACTTTTGTTCTTGAAGAGGACCGATTCAAAGTAGGGGCAGTAGAAGGAGAAGGAGAAGGAGCTCTGCTTAAGTGCTAAATTCCTTTCTCATTAAAATGTGAGAGAAACTGCTTATTAAGAGTCTTCCATGTGTGGAGCCATGTTATCAGTCAAATCAGCAATTAGTTTTTTTCTTTACGATTGTTAAGAAATACACATATTTACAAGCATATTAGTTGTTTTAACTCACGAGAGGTGGAATGGGATAGTGGGTAGAACTCTGTCCTTGAAGTCTGGAAGACCTGAATGCCAGTTCTGCTTCTCACATTCAACCTCTCAGTGATCTAGGCAAGTCTCTAAGATTATAAATTACAGAAAATGGCTCAACTTACGTTGGCAGAAAAAATTACTTCTCCAGGGAAGTTCCTTTTTTCAGTGAAACCACAGGTTCAATGCCTATTCCTAACCTCAACTTCACTGTGCAATAGAAATCTAATTTCTAAGGAATCCAACTGTGGTATTCTCACAGAAGGTGGCTACTAATTTACTTTTTGCTGATTCTATATTAGTAATAGTGGGGCAGCCAGGTGGTGCAATGGATAGAGCACCAGTGCAGGAGTCAGGAGGACCTGAGTTCAAATCTCACCTCAGGTACTTGACATTCACTAGCTGTGTGACCTTGGGCAAGTCCCTTAACCCCAACTGCCTCATCCTGGGTCATCTCCAGTCATCCTGATGAATATCTGGTCACTGGATTCAGATGGCTGTGGAGGAGAAGTGAGACTGGTGACATGCACAGCCCTCCCTCACTCAAAACAAAGTCAAGTGCAAGTCATGTCATTATTTCTCTAATGGTATGGTCTTCTTCGGCAGTGAAGGATGAATACACACACATTAGCAATATTATTTCTATTTGTGGTAATTATGATAATAGTGGTTCCCAGGATAATCTTAAGAGGCTACTTGATTCAATTCAATTAAAAAAATAAAGAAAGATCATTTATTAGGCACCTACTGTGTGGAAGGCATTGTGAGGGGAAAAGATAATGAAGAAGACATAGTACCAACTTTAAAGGAGCTTAACCATCTAGTAAAAGAGATAAATCAAGCATAAAAATCAGATCTATTCTAACTGATATTATACAGATGATGGAGGAGGGAGGTAAGACAGAGAAGGGAAGTGAAAAGGAAAAAATGTTTATTATGGACCTACTATGTGCAAGGCACTAAGGAAGAGTGTACTAGGGAAGAGTGGTAGAAGTTCATTTCATTTCAGAAAAGTATTATCCAGGTTTCTCTGAGTATGCCCAATTCTTACGTGGAGATGTTCTTGAGGGACCTTTCAAGCATGCCCAGTATGCCCAACATAGAATCTGCTGTGTCCCTTACCACTTAGTTGGTAGCTTCCTTTGACTGGCTGTCTTTATCTTTAAAACTGGTGGTACTGAGTCAGCTTCGCTCTGTTTCAGACTGTTCTTTTCCATTTCCCTTTTCTGCTTGCACCCTTATGGACATCTTTTGTCTGCTGCAATTAGAGGATGAAATGAACTGGTAAGAGTGGAAGGACTTTCCTCCACCTTCTCCCTCTCTTTTTCCTGGGCTCCTACAAAGTGAACCTGGTGGTTATTTGTTCTATATCATTTGTTCTCCTAAGTTTCAGATGTCAGAGGTGATCTTCATAGGACCAGGAGTTCAAGCCATGGTGAACTTGGAACTGGGACTGCAGGTAGGGTGGTGGAGCCAGCCAATTCTGTATGAAGCTCTAAAAAGTCAGGGTGTCTGGGCCTTGAACCTAAGAAGAGGTTGGGAGTTGAAATAGGCACTGTGCTCTATGGAAACCAAGCTAAACTATGAACTTCATTCCTTTCCCCCTCAAGAGACTGAAGGTGGTGTAGGGGTAGAAAAGCAGGATTATTCTTGTGTTGGGGGAGTAAGTTTATATATTTGTGATTAAAACTTTTGAAATGAGGATTTCTGGGTAAAAGTTAATCTGACTGGTAAGTGAGTAATGGAACTGGGGTGTGAGTGATCTATACCCTTTCTACATTTGGGAGAGTGCCATCAGCGGGATTGGAGCCATTGGCAAAGAGTTTAATCCTGCCACCACTACCCCCCTGAGGTCTTCTTAAGGGTATGAGGGTAGAGAAGAGGGAAGAAATCTAACCTACTTAGCCTTCAGGCAAGGTGGACATGGCCTATGTTACATGGCTACAGGAAAAGTCTGATAAAATCAGAGAATATTAAGGAGTGCTATTTGGTTGGAACATGGTGTAGGTGACGGGAAGTAGTGGGTAAATGAAAGAAAGATAAAGAAGAATCAGATTTGGAAGGTCTTAAGTCAGTATTTAATTCAGTAATAAATCAAAATTTTTTAAAGGTCTCTGAGAAGAATATTAAAATTTTTAGTTATACATGTGAAAGATTATTTTGGTAACTATGTCATATGCATTAAGGTTGGAGAAGCTGTGGAGTAGAGGTATGCAGACCATTTAGGAAAATGCTAAACTGTTCCAAGCCAGCCATAAGGAGGCCCTGAACCACGGTAGTGGGGCTGGGCATGACTTGTCTAACAACAGCTATGTCAGCTACCTTTGCTGTCATCCTTGCCACCAAATTCAGACTAAGATGAGTCCAAGTTCATCCCTCTGTGCCCATGTCACAGTACAGATTCCATGAGCCCAGTGTGGAGTATTTATCCAGTGCCCACTACATGCCAGTGTATGTATGTATGTGTGGGGAGAAGGGGAGAGATGCAAAGGTTAAAAGCTGAGGTTATCACACTTCCATTTCAGTCTCTACTTTATTGCCATCTTGCTCCAAAGGAGGGAGTAGTGTTTGAAGGTGAGGGAAGGATGTTGGGAGAAAGAATTAGCTCTGACTTGAGAGATCTCATGGCATGACCTCTGAGGCTTCTCTATGTGCAAACCACATATTTAATTCAATATATATATAAATATATATATAATATATATTCAATATATATAACTGCTATCAATAAATCAATTAAGAAATGTTTTATAAGGGCCTACTATATGCCAGGTACTGTTCCAAGCACTGGGCATATACAAAGATCCTGCCCTCAAGAAGCTTATATTCTACAAAGATAGGTGCTGAGAATACAAAAATAGATACATCAACTCAAGGGAAGTCAACAATCATCCATTAAGTATTTACTATGCGCCTGACATTGCTGCTAAGTGATGAGGATAGAAATACGAACAAAGACAATAACAAAAACCAGGCCCTGACTTAAAAGATCTAGCATTCAGAAGACAACCCATAAAATGGACCTGCAAAACCATAGGGGACAGGCATCTATTGTGTGGAAATACATACATATAAAAAACTATCATACAATTGGAAGGGGGAAATGCAAAGGTAAGGTCCTGCGAAAGAGTTTCAAGAAATTTGAAGGGGAAGAGACCATTTTTGCCTAGAGTAGGGATAGGAGTGGGGAAAGAAATGAAGAATGGAGCCCAGGAAAGGCTTCTTGGGGGAAATGAATTTGAAGGAAAGGAAGAACTTTGACAGAAAGATGACAGAATCACAGACTCTGAGATCTGGAAGAAAATTCAATCATTGAACACTATTGTTTATGCAGTTTGGTTAAAAATCTTTCGTGAGACTATTGATTAGAGAGATGCAAATCAAAACAACTCTGACGTACCACATCACAACTGTCAGACTGGCTAACATTCCAAACAGGAAGATGATAAATATTGGAGATGTGGGAGAGATGGAACACTAATTCATTGGTGGTGGAGCTGTGAGTAGATCTAACCATTCTGGAGAGCAATTTGGAACTATGCCCAAAGGACTACAAAAATTTGCATATCCTCTGACCCAGCAATACCTGCTTCTAGAGTTGTACCCCAATAAGATCATAAAAATGGGAAAAGGACCCACATGTACAAAAATATTTATAGCAACTCTTTTTGTGGTGGCCAAGAACTAGAGATTGAGGGAATGCCCATCAACTGGGGAATGACTGAACAAGTTGTGGCATATTAATGTAATGGAATACTATTGTGCTATAAGAAATGACAAACAGGAGGACTTCAGAAATACCTGGATAGGCTTATATGAACTGATGCTAAGGGAAGTTAGCAGAATCAGGAGAACATTATACACAGTAACAGTCACAGTGTGCTAGGACTGTTTTTGATAGACTTCGTCCTCCATGGCAAGACAAGGACCTAAAACATTTTCAAAGAACGCATGATGCAAAATGCCATCCACACCGAGAGAAAAAACCATGGAATTAGAATGCAGAATGAAAGAGACTATTTTGTCTTTTGTTATGTTTGGTTGTTTAGTTTTACTCATGCTTTCTGCCATCATTTTAATTCTTCTATGCAACATGACTAATGTGAAAATGTGTTTAATAAGAATGTATGGGTAGAGCCCAAATAAAATTGCATGCTGTCTTGGGAAAGGAAGAGGGAGGGAGGGGGAGAAAATTTAAAATTTATGGAAGTGGCTGTTGAAAATTGAAAACAAATAAATTGGAAAAAAATCTGCAGCAAGAGGGAACTTACTGCCTTCATTCTGTCTTTTTTGGGTAGCTTGATTTTAAAACCTAAGCTTTCCTCTTTGTAACTTTTAAGTTGTACCTATTGCTTCTAATTCTGTTCTGCTTCTTTTGGGGAGGCAATTGGGTTTAAGTGATTTGCCCATGGTCACACAGCTAGTAAATGTCTGAGGCTGGTTTTGAACTCAGGTCCTTCTGACTCCAGGCTGGTGCTCTATCCACTCTGCCACCTAGCTGCCCCTAATTCTGTTCTTTGTGGACAAGATAAACAAGTCTAATCTTTTTTCCATATGACAGCCCTTCCAATATTTGAAATTAGCTGTCATATCTCTGCTCGTAATTGTTCTTGGTTCTTTCAGATGTCTAGCTTCAGAGCATCATCTTGACATCCTTTGTTATTTTTATATACAAATACATGATCAAAATTTAAGAAGATAAAAAAAATGATACCTTATAAAAATCCTTTCTTAACATAACTGAATCCAAAGTTCCCAGTGTGGTCTAATCAGGGCAGGCCTCTTTAGTCCCATATGCTTTACCTTCTTCGATGAAGTCTACATTCACGTTTTTGTTTTTGATTTCCATATTTGCATTACTGAAATTTCATCCCACTAATATTCTTTTCAAACAAGCTGCTATCTTTGTCATGATTCTCCCAGTAAAGTTGATTTTTTTGAACTTAAGGGTAAGATTTTGCATTTACCGCTATCATGTTTTATCTGTTTCTGTCCAGTGTTCTATCTTATAGAGAACTTTTTAGAACTTGGCTGTCATCCAAAGTGTTAGCTAGCCCCTTTTCTTTGCTATGTTTATAAGATAAGCTGGAATGGCTTTTTCTAAGTCATTGAGAAAAATGTTTAACAACACAGGGTAAGGACAAATCCTTAGAGACAGAGAGGGGTAGAGGGGTAGAGGGGATGAAGTCTATTCCAGGGGTGGCGAACAATATGAACAAACATATAGAGCTGTGCCAGAGGAGGTCAGGGAGGAAGAGGAGAGGGAGAACAGTCCAGGTTGTATGGAACAAGGGAGAAGAATGAGATAAGGCTAAACAGGAAGGTAGGAGTTAGATCATAGAGGGCCTTGAATTTCAGGTTAAAGAGTTTATGCTTCATTTGCGAGCAATTAAGATTTTCAGAAACCTACTCTTAGGAAAAGTTGTGACAAAATCAAAAGAGTTCATTAGGATGATTGTTTTGGTAATATCTAGTATATTGTAAGCTTTTGAGTGCAGGAACTGTCTCATTTTTGTATTTGCGTCCCAAGCGGTGTCTGGCACTTAGTAGGTGCTTAATAAATGCTTGTTGAGTGTTAATTAAAGGAATAACAAGGTAGAGGGAGTCATAATATAGCAAAAACATATTGGGGAGATATTAGCATAAGCATGCTATAAAAAGTGTGGTAGTCTGTTATTACAAAGAGCCCAATTTACGTTCTATAACATTTTAAAAATCCCTGGCTATAAATAGTAATTATTTCACTGCTTTTTGGTGGTATTTTTCCCCTCGTTGGATTACATAATTAAAATCATTCTCTATTTGGTTGTAGCTGTCTCTTGGATAGCTTCTCAGAATCAGACGCCTGCCCTGCAGAAGATCCTAAGAACTGGATAGTGAAACTAACTTGAAACCAAATCCTAAACTGAAACTCATCTGTCTTTTCTCCTTAACTGCTTGACAGAAGGAAAACTTGAGTAAGCAGAAAAGGCAGTGAAGATGAAGATGGACTGATACCTTAGAGAATGATCTTAGTTAAGATAATGAAAGGTAGTGGAACTACTGAAGGTGTTTATGGTTTTAAAAAAACATTGTGGTGTTTATCTGGATGACATCTGCCCAACTAGAACTGCAACAGCAGATGACAATTAAAAATACTTCACATTTAGTTCATCACAAATAAATGACACACTGTGAAGGAGATGCTTAGGGCTACCAGATATCTACTTAGATACAATCACTTCTGCCTTTGTACAAGACCTCCTATTTATAAAGCAAATTGAATTAAAGTATTACTTGGTAGGCCTTGATATGAATTACACATAGAATGTATTTTCCCTTGGACTTTAAAATAATAAACATAGCTTAACAGAACTGAAAGCAGGGCAGGAATTCCCTTAAGATCTGAAATAAACCTCAAACCACAATAGAGAGAAAACAGGCCTTAAAACAAAGAGTGTGCGTGCCTACGGCATACTATAGAGTTCTTATTCACATTCACATCAGTGCCAGTTCTGGCCTATTAAAAGATGACTGGTTTCCATATACACTCTCCACTAATAAATCAATGCTAGAAGGGACCAGTCTCCTCATTTGACATACCACTTGACAGTTCCTAGTGTTCAAGAGGAAGCTGCTATCTAATGGCCTTCTTTCTGGCAAACGGACATTCCAGAATATATTTTTCCTATAGGAGCAACGTTATAACTTATGGTTAGGTATAGGAACAACCAGGTGGTTCAGTGGATAAAGTGCTGGACCTGGAGTCAAGAAGAGTCCTCTTTCAGAATTCAAATCCAGCCTCAGACACTTAATAGCTGTGTGACCTTGGGCAAGTCACTTATCCCTGGTTGCCTCAGTTTCCTCATCTGAAAAAGAGTTGGAGAAGGAAAAGACAAATCACTCTAGTATCTCTGCCAAGAAAACCCCAAATGGTATCGCAGAGAATTGGACACTATGGAAAAACTGAGTTAATGACAACAAATAGGTAAGATGGGGCTGCTAGGTGGTGCAGTAGATAGAATGCAGGGCTTGGAGTAAGGAAGGCTTGAGTACAAATCTGGCCTCAGACATTTATTATCCATGTGAACCTGGGCAAGTCACTTAACACTATTTACTTCAGTTTTCTCATCCATACCATGAGTTGGAGAAGGAATTGGCAAACCACTCTACTATCTTTGCCAAAAAAATTGTGAAAGGGAATCATGAAGAGTCAGACATGACTGAATGACCGAACAAAAAATACATGAGATAATAAGAAAAATTTATATAGAGTTTTATGGTTAACAAATAAATTTCCCCATAATAAGTTTTGGGGGTTTAATGGGGCAAGAATTATTATAGTCATCTCATGGGGGTGGAAACTGAGGCTATGAGATTTACCTAGGGTTTCATAGTGACCAAGAATTGGAGCTAGCATTCATACCCAGGCTTCCGACCCTCCATCTAGCTCTGTTTTCATTGTATCATGCTGTCTTTAATACTCGTCAGGTGTGTTAGGGAAAGTCACTTAGCCTACATGAGCCTCAGTTTCCTCATCTGTAAAAGGGTGATAAAACAACAGTAGCAGCATTAATGTGACTCTTCTGTACTCGCCTTGGGACCTAGCCATGCTTATAATATTACTTTGATGGGAAAATAATATCTAATATACAAACAACTGATTTAGAAAAAAACTTTTGGGGCATAAACCTCTTGAAAGTTGAGGATTGTGTACATACTGCAATTTTTTGAAAACTAGCTTTGATGGGAATCTGTGTTGGTAGGGAAAACACAAAGAAGTTTTGGTGCATGCATACGCTTCTCTTGTCTTAGATACAGACCAGAAACTCCTAGGCTTTTCCTGCTTAGGATCCCAAAGTCTTACAGTGGAAGGAAGGGGAGAGCTGCCAACCTTGTAGCTATCTCTACTGGGGATAACTAAGAGAAAAACATGCAGCAAATATCTTGTAGATTGACCAGATAAAGCTTTAAGATCTTAGAATAACTTATATTTCTATAGTGTTTCAAGGTTTTCAAAGATCTTCCCTTACAGAAGCCTTGAGAGGTACTTGGTGAAGGTATTGTTTTCATTGTCAGTTTACAGATCTGTGGTTTAGACAGATAAGGTGGCTTGGTCAAAGTCATACAGCTACTAAGAGGTTGAGTCAAGGTCTCTAGCCTGAAGGTCTCTTTCCACTATAGGATATTGCTACTCTAAATCTTCAAAGGACAGAACACTAGCTCTAGGTTGGGGGACCCTGTCTCAGACTAAGAAGGAGAATTAGGAGGGGAAGGGAGCTGTTTTGGTAAAAGGTGGGTGAGGTTAAGGCAGATAGAGAGGGACCTCATGGAATACTTGAAAAGTCAACGAATCAAGGGTTAGAAGGCTGAGTTTCAATCCTGGCTTTGACACTATCAAATTTGTGACCCCTGGCCAAATCACTTACACTTTCTGAACTTCAGTGACCTCGTCTGTAAAATGGGGACAGTGATACTGGCACTCATTACTTCATAGCTTTCCTGTGAACAAAGTGCTTAGTAAATCTTAAAATCTTATAGAAATGTGATTTATTATGAGCAAAACACTGGATGGCTCTTTGAATAGACTATTTGTACATTCATCTCAAAGGGCAAAGTTAGGCTGAGTCTATATTATACCAAAATTACTAGTTGAAGAGTGAAAAATTCAGTAGCCCAGTGGTTGCTTTGCCTACATGATGTCTGAACAACCCCCCAGCCCCGCTTCTTTTTTTCCAACCACTGAATTGACCCATTGTTTCCTGGGCCTGGCTTTGGAGCACACTTGCTTGGTAAGTAGTACAAGCTGCCAGTTTATGGCATCCAGGGCTGTATTGATTACAACACTCTGCAGGACTGTGAAAAGGGCAGCCTTCTGGCATTGAAACCAAGGTAAATATGGTGGGCCTGATTCTTGGGTGAATGAAGACAAAAAACACTGACTCAGCTGGGAGGTGATTTAACCATTTAGGGTGGCAAATTAGTATTTCATTTATAGGATTGGAGATCAAAAAGTAGAAGAGACCTAGAGAGCACCCTCATTTGACAGATGAAGAAATCCAGGTGAAATTAGATGACTTGTCAAGGTCACCTGAGTGGTAAATGACAAGAGTCAGGATTCAAACTCAGGTCTTTTGACTTCAGGTTCAACAATCGATCTTTTCTCTGTACCATATTCCCTCATTGTTCATATATTTCTTTATCCAGAGCATCGACCATTTCCTAAAGGTCTTGGAAAGGTTGACTCATTTTCCAGAAATGAACAAGGCTATTATTATATTATTGAGCTATTTCTTTCCATTCTCATTTAGCTTTAAAAGCATCTGCTCACTGGAGGGAAGTAGATATCAAGAGTAGATTGCTTCCATGCTACTTTGTAAAGGATGGGAGCAGTTATTTTTAATGACTTGGGTACAGACATTCTGATCTTGGAGAAGAGAGGCAAATAATATACATAGAAAATGCTCATTTTGGTTATCTACCTCAGGAAGTCTCACCTTTAAGTTTTCGGCCATAGAGAGTCTAAGATAGGTCATTTAATTCTGGTACAACTTTATTGCATCATGGCCCCAGCGTGATTCTCTTCTCAGAAACCCTCACACACACTCTCTTTGTCAACCCAAACTCAAGTATTTGTCCCCTTAATCTCCCTCACATGTGAAAAGGAACCCACCGGGCGGCCAAAAGAATTGTGTGTGTCCTGAGAGGTTAAGAAAACTGGGAACCACTTTTCCACAGGCCTGATTTAAGCTAGGCAAAGGGCAGGCATAATTAAAGAAAATACACACCCCATTTTGAGACTGGTCTTAGATCCCTCCACCCAGCCTATAAACTGCAGAACATCAGTGTTACTCAGTTACTCACCAGGGCTCTCCTGTTTGGATTATACAGCTATTCTGAATCCTCAGAACAAGGCCTTTCCCTGTTAGAGGGAGCCACAGACTAGCTTGTTCATGAATAGTCAAACTGGCAAGGTTGGAAGTTAGAAGGGCTAGAGCTGGGCTTGGTGTTTACATCACAGATTCAGATGCAGCATTTCCAGAGCCTTCTTAATAGATGTGAGTAGCAGGAGTGTGATGAATAATTTTTGATAGTTTTAACTAGACCTAGGCTAGTATGGCAATTGCCAAGGGCATGATACACAAGGAAGTGAAGAAGAGATATTTTAAAATATGGCTTAAAAATAAATGCACATGTGAAATTTCAAGAAAATTTCCCCTCTCTGCAACTCGGAGTTATTTATTTTGTGATAAGTCAAATCTCACGCTTCACACTTTCCAGTGGGCCATAAGAGACAGGGAGTACAATTTTCAGATCTTACCTAGGGCTGTCTTGACTGTACCTTTCCCTTTTGATCAGCACCTGTGTTATATAATTGGATAGTTAGGAGCCTGAGGCCAGGGTTGGTCTCAGGCACAATTGTGAAATTGTAGAAAAACATTGTCTCAGAATCTGGAGGAAGGCAACGAGGTGACTCAGGAGACAAACAGTACTGGGCCTGGAGTCAGTTCAAACCTGGCCTCTGATACTAGCTATTGACCCTGTGCAAGTCACTTAACCCTGTTTGCCTCAGTTTCCTCATCTATAAAAATGAGCTGGAAAAGAAAAGGGCAAACCATTCCAGTATCTTTGCCAAGAAAACCCCAAATGGAGTCACAAAGATTATTTGGATGTGACTGAAAACAACTAAACAGCAACAACTCAAAATTAGAAGACTTGAGGGGTTCTAGTCCTGGTGTGAACACTAGTTATGTGGCTTGGAACATAGCTTTTTTATTTGAAAAAAATAAGGGGTTGATCCAGTTTGATTCTGGATCAGGGATTCTTAACCTGGGGCCTGTGTGCTTGTTTTTAAAAAAATATTTTGAAAACTGTATAATTGATTCGCATTTTATTGTAGGCACTTAACTTTATTCCGAGAAAGAGGCCATGGGCCTCTTTTTTGCCAGACTGACCAACAAAGGGGTCCATGGCACAAAAAACAGAAAAGAACTACATGTTTCCAAAACCCCATTCAGCTCTAAATTCTACAACCTCGTGGGCAATGTCCTCTTCCTGGAAATATTACATCTGAGTCATGTAGTGTGAACACCAAGCCCAGATCTAGCCCTGAGCACTCTTCAGGCTTCATGAGCAGGCTGGTCTGTGGCTCCTTGTAACAGGGCAAGGCCTTGTTCTGAGGGTTCGGAAAGGACTGTGCTCCCATCCAGCAGATCTTTGGAAAGATAGGACATCAATTCACAATCAAATTGGAATGTGTCATAGACCTTATCTCCCAGAGGTATTTGTATCTGACAGGAGGCAATATTTTCACTGAAGAGACCAAAGGGAGATTTAGGGGTGGAATTTGAGGAAATGCTATGGGCTGGGAGAAGAGATATTTGGGGACAAGTGGGATTTCCTGATAACTTTCAAAGTATGTCACTTAGGCTAACACTGACTCCATCTCTGCTTTAGGTCTTAGCCCAATGTAGTGGGTTTAAAAAACTGGTCATTTGTCAGTTCTCTTTGGAAGTTTTCTTTTCCAATGCTCTGAGGCAAGTGCTACTGTAAAATGAAAAGAATCTTGACATTTACTGTCTGTGACCTTGAGTCAGTTACTTAACTGTTTTGGGCCTCAGTTTTTCCATCTGTAAAATGAGGGAATGAGGTGGTGCTAGAAGAAATTGAAGGGCTCTTGGGCTGTACGTCTATGTTTTATGATTCCAGAGAATTTTGATCCTTCAAGAGGCTATAGAGCCAATAGTGAAATTTGGTGGTAAAGTATTGTAATACATTCTTAAAGGACTCAGGTCAAATACTGGAAATTTTGATAGTCAGTAGATTTGAGGCCAGAAACGAATGAAAATGTCCAGGTTAGTTAACTCAGTATTTACTCCGAATTCTTTTTCTCAGTCTCTAGGTAATAGAACATCCAGGTTGCCATGGTCATCTCCTTGGTTGCCATTGGGTTTAGATTGCAAAAACTCATAGTTGAAAAGGAATTCAGAGGACATTTGTTCTAACACATGCTAAAAAAACCAACGTCTTCTCCAAGTCCCAGCTCTTGGGTAGACCTCCAAGGAGGGGGAATTCCTTTCTTTGTGAGGCAGTCAAAACCACTTTGGAAAACTATGGTTATAAGGAAGGTTTTCCTAACATTGAGTCAAAATTTACATCTTTGCAAGTTTTACCCATTGATTCTTATTTTTCCACCTGAAACCAAGTCAAACAAGTATCATTCTCTTTTTCCCATGATAATCTTTCAACTTTGCTTGAAGTCTTTTTTAGATTAAACATTTCCATCAATTCCATCTCTCCTTAAGCTTCACATGGCAAGAACTTTATTTCCTCATCCTGATTTGTGGGGTGGCAGGGATGAAGTAGGGCAGCTAGTTGGCAAAGTGAAAACAGTACCAGTCCCAAAGCCTGAAAGATTTATCTTCTCAAGTTCAAATATGGCCTCAGACACTTACTAGCTGTGTGACCCTGGATAAGTCACTTAACCCGTTTGCCTCAGTTTTCTAATCTGTAAAAATGAGCTGGAGAAGGAAAATGGCAAACCACTCTAGTATATTTGCCAAGAAAATCCCAAATGGGGTCATGAACGCATGACTCAAACAATTGAAAAACAAGAATGAAGTAGACAGAAAGTAGGCTTCATATCTAGGAAGGTCTGCAAGTCTCATCCCTGATATATACTCTCTGACTCTGAGGAAGCCTCCTAATGCTTTAACCCTCTAAGACTAAATTAGAGAAGATATTGGTGGAGGGAGATTCCTCACCTGGGAGTTCCCTATACCAATGTAATCATCTTGATGACCCTGCTCTAGCTTCTTAGTACCTTACTTAGCAATACCTTTTTGAAAATGTGACATCCAGAGCTGAGCACAATACTCCAGTGTGGTCTGGCCAGGACAGAGTACAGTGGGACTATTTCCTACCTTAATACAGCCTCTCTTCATTTATCCTACAATTTCATTGACTTTCTTGGCTACCATATTCACTGTTAACGTACTGAGCTTATGTTCCACTAAAAACCTCCAGATCTTTTTCCGATGAACTACAATCAGGTCATGCCTCCTTCCCCTTGTACCTGTGAGGTTGTTTTTGAACTTAAGTATTGCACGTACATTTTTCCCTTAAAATTTAGATTATTAGAGTTAGTTCAGTGTTTTATAAGAAAATGAAAAGGCTTTGGAAGGGACCAGTGGTTGGATTTTGGAGCCAGATGTGACTTTGGAATCCCTTCTGTGATTTTAGGTGAGAAGGTAAATGGATATCTTGCTGGGGGAAAATCTGCTACTGCTGGTGATATTGCAATGTCCATTTTTGTTAGACTCTTCATCCCATCCCCCCCACCTCCTCCCAGGGAAGGTGTTGGTGATAAAGGGCAATCAATAGTCTCTAAGGACATGAATAGGCTTGGGGGATGAGGAGGAAGGGTACGGGTCAATCCTTTATCAGAAAGTGATCAAGATGTTTAAAGATGTCAATCCAGGGGGCTAGACAGAAGAAGCCTTGAGATGGGCAGCTCATTGGCACAATGGATAGATTACCAGGACTGGAGATAGGAAGACCTGACTTCAAATCTGACTTCAAATCTAGCTACTAGCTGTGTGACTCTGGACAAGTCATTTAACTCTGCCTCAGTTTCCTCATCTATGAAATGAACAGAAGAAGAAAATGGCAAAGCACTCCAGTATCTCTGTGAAGAAAATCCCAAATGAGGTCACAGAGAGTCAGACATAATTGAACACATGAGACAAGTTAGTGTAGAGGCAGGAGGGAACTTGTGAGGTCAGGTAACATTATACAGAGGTTCTTAACCTAGAGTCCATCAATTTTTTTAATAACTGTATTTCAGTGTAATTGTTTTCCTTTGTAATACAATGCATTTCATTTTATGTATTTATAAACATTATTCTGAAAAGAGGTCCAAAGACTTTACCACATTGCCAGAGGGATCCATTATGCTAAAAAAGGGTGAAGAACTCCTGATGTAAAGGCAATAATCCAAGCCGTCAGCAAAACTAATGTCTTCCACCTGAGAAAGCATTCTTTTCCAGAGGTAGGTACTCATGACACCTCATCCTCACTCAGCTGTATCAGCACTGCTATGGCTTAGCCATGTTCTTTCTTGGGGTAGAAAGCTATACTGGTCCCTAGGATCTTCACTGCAGCACTTTGCTCAGGCATGAAATCCATTATAATCTGTTTTAAAGGAAAGCTGTTGAAAAGCAGACTCCATTCCTTAGTGAGGGATCACTTGAGTGAAACAAAAGAAAATCCTATGGAAAAAAAAGGCAGCCAACATATGGTTTCTAGGCCGTGTTTGTTGAGCTCCTTCCAGCTCTGAAAGGTAAGTGGAAGCAAACCCCCTTGCTTGTGAAATGGAGGTTTTAAGTACCACTCAGGTCTGGTTTCAAGTCTGGCAAGGAAGCAAAAATCTTTCTCACCATTTTTCAGATGGGGACTTCCTTGTATATTTCAAATTAGCTGCGCTTAACTGAAGCCCTTAATGGTTCTGTGTCTGAAATGAATAGGGGTAATTCATTCAGACAGGGCATGTGGCCTCCTGTCTCTACTCAGCTTAAGTTGTAGGGAAGTTCATGCCTTCTCTGGGTCCACAAGGAAACCTGATTACAAAAGGATGTCCTGCTTTCATTATCTCAATATGAAGATACAACCTAGCAGTAGCTGAAAAAGGAATTTGGCTTTATCTGTTAACCAAAAGCGAAGTGAAAGATCCTCCTTAAAATTAATCGGTAGAAATGAGGTTACCTTCAGGTCGGCCTTGCCCATAAAAACCAAAAAAAAAAAAAAAATTATTCGGTGCCAATTGCCTGATCCTTCGATAATAAAGAAACTTGCTTGGGGTAGAGTTTGCATGGGTTCTACCTTCCAGAACAAATATGGCAGGTGGTGTCAGAGGGCTAGCCAAGGTCAAGACAGAAAGAACTACGTAAGTCACTGTGCTAGGCACTTTGAGGAATTCAAAGTAGTATAGACAGACCATTGCTTCCGTATGAGCCAGAATGCTAACCTGGCTCCTGTTTTATTGCTGGCAGCTCTACATATTAAAGGAAGAATTGCAGAACAATAGCAAATGATTGGCTTTTAGCCCAGTTGGATTTTATGTCATAGGAGCTGAGTTCAAATCCCAGCTCTGGTGCTTTTTTACTGTGGAATCTTGGACAAATCATTAAACCTCACTTGGCTCTAGTTTCCTTTATCTGTAAAATCAGGAATTTGGACTAAATGCCCTCTGAGGTCTTTTCCAGCTTTCAGTCTCTGATTCTGAAATTACTTTGTCCTTGTTTCTCATTTATTTGTATGCCAATCAGGGAGAAGGGTAGGAGCTGAAAAGAACCCTTTTGGCCAGGTCCTCACACAGTTCGTGTGGGATTTGGGTGGGTGGAGTACCTGAAGTGGGTTTTGGGAACACAGGCTGACAATCAAGACTTTAACCTGAGTTAAAAATAATTTTTTTAACCCCAAACCAAATGGTTGGTTGGAGGCAGGGACTTGGAATAGACACTGGGAGAAAGGCAATGAAAAGAATATATTTAATTTTAGCCTGAAGGCTTCTATTAGCTTTTGCTTATTGCCTAAGCATGGAGGCCTCATAACCCTTGGCTATACCAAAAGAGTTTTAGCTCCCCTTATCAGGGAGAGGCTTACAAGTAACCTCATCTTAGCAGTGGGTATTCCAATAACCATGAAACCAATGGACAATTCCAGCAGACGATTCTGGTAAACAGTAGAGATACTCTGTCTAGCAAAGTCAGATGGTAACATGATGACATCAGCAGATGATATGAATGGTACTGCAATATCAATGGTATGAGTTGCCCTGGCCATGAGTATACCCTGACTATATTTGTTTCTATGGGTTCCCTCCACTTAATTGACCTGGTCACATATGTACTTGATATATTGATATTCCTTCAAACACCCTAAACTGATATTTCCTCAAGTTACCCATTTCACAGAATGTCATCCTCCATCTCATTGTTATACACAAAAATGGTCATAGCTTTGATCTTCCCACCATCCCAAAATGTTATACTTCTGTTTTCATGAATTCTGAAATTCCCTTATCTGATCACAAACTTCTGTTGTTCCACTTTTCTCTTTGCCTAGTGAACCCCAAACTGTTCTTCATCTATACTGTGATCTTCAATCACTCAGCCCCTCAGCTTTCTCCCAGGCCATCACCCCTACACTGGCTATATTCTCCTCCTTTCCCCATCTTGACCCCTTGGTGAACCAGTTCAATTCTGTACTGTCTTCTTGAGTCCCTTGCCCCCTGGTCCTATCAAAGATAAGGCTGTCAAGTTTCAGCCTTGGATCACTCCCAGTATCTGTTGCCTTTACTTTACATGTGCTGCTGAATGAAGTTGGAGAAAAATCACAATACTGCTGAGTTCAATACAAATTTATGTTATATAATTTCAATGGGGCCCTCACTGCTGCAAGGCAGTTTTTTTACATGTTCCTAATTGACTCATTCCAATATCTTTGCCAAGAAAACCCCAAAATGGGGTCACAGCGAGTTGGACATGATCGAATGAACAACAAGAAATCACCTCACTATTCCACTTACGACAGTAATTCGGAACCTTTTCACCCCTCTTCAAACATAGCGTGTCTCACCTTTCTTCCACTCTTTCACCTGAGAACTTTGCCTCATATTTTGCTGAAAAAATTGAAGTCATTCATTGAGTGTTTCTTCTTCTTGCCTTCTCCTCCTCCCATACCATCGTCATGCCTTTTGCCACTATTTCCTCCTTCGTCCTTCTTGCTTAAGACCATATCCTCTCCATGGACAAGTGATCCCATTCCATCTCTAGCAAACTGCCCCTTCAATCATCTTTGCTCTCTTACTAATCACCAGACTCTCTCTGTTTAGTGGTTGTTTCCTATTGCCTCCAAACATGTCTATGTCTTCTCCATCCCAAAAAGTCCTCTCTTGTTGTAGCAAGAGGGCCCTGCTAGCTAGTATCCCATAACTCTTCTGCATTTTGTGGCTAAGCTCCTTGAGTAGTCCATTTACAATGGGTGCATCCATTTTCTCTTCTCCCACTGTCTTCTTAGCTGTCTATAGTTTAGCCTCTGATCTCATCATTCAAATGAACCTATTTTCTCCAAATTTATTATTGATTTCTTAATTATAAAATCTAATGGCCTTTTCTCAATCCTCATTCTTGTTGACTGCTCTTCAGCTTTTAACATTGATGACCACTCTCTTTTTGATACTCTCCCTTCTAAGTTTTTGTGACACTACTCTCTCCTACTTATCTGACCACTCCTCAGTTTCCTTTGCTGGACCTTCATCTAGATCATGCCCACTAACGATGAGTATCTTCACCAGGTCCTCTTCTCTCTTTAAATTACTTAACCTGATGATCTCATCAGCTCCTCTGAATTCAATTATCATTTTTATGATGATGATTCTCAAATTTCCTTCCGGCCTTAACCTCTCTCCTGATCTCCAATCTCATATCTCTAACGGCCTTTAAGACATCTCAAAGTGAATGTCCTGCAGATATCTTAAATTCATTATATCTTCTCCCCCAAGCACTTTTCCCTTCTAGACTTTTCTATTACTGTTGAGAGTAGCACCATATTCTCTCAGTCACTGGGTCTTGCAATCTAGGCATCGTCTTCAACTCCTCACTGTTCTTCAACTTCGTATCCAGCCTGTCAATTTTTACCTTTGTAACATCTCTTGCATAATCCCTTATCTCCTCTGAAACTGACCACTCTAGTGAAGGCCATCATCACCTGACACCAGGACTACTGCATAATTTTCTGGTTGTTCTCCTTGCCCCAGGTCTCTCCTGACTTCAGTTCATTTTCCACTTAGCTGTCCAAAAGGCACAGATCTGATCATCTCACCTTTTATTCAATAAATGTTAGCGGTTACCTATCACCTCCAGCATCAAATAGAAATTCTTTTGTTTGATAACTCAGTCCCCTCTTCTTCTTCCAGTCTTCTACCCCCTTTGCACCCCCCATGTACTTTGTGATCCAGTGACACCAGCCTCCTTGATGTTCCTTAAAACAAGGGATTCCATCTCTAGACTCCAGGCATTTTCTTTTCTTTTCTAATTTCTTTTTAATTTTAAATTTATGGAATAAAATAAGCATTTCTATAACATAGTATATTAAAAAAAGATGATTGCATATGAAACTATAAGTCTATTATGTACATCTTGATATTCCTTTTAAATATATAATAAAGTTATCATCTAAATTTCTTTTTTTCCTTCCCTCCCCCACCCTACCCTGGAGATGACACAAATAGGTATATTTTATATATATGTATACAGATATACATATATACACATATGTAAAATTATTCTGCATATACATTTATTTATTAGTTCTTTCTCTGGTTACAGATAATGTCTTTCTTTCATATGTCCTTTATTTTTCATTTGTGTACGTATAATAGTTAAAATGCCTTAGTCACTCAAAGTCGTTCTTAAAACAACATTGCTGTTATTGTATACAATGTTTTCTTGGTTCTGCTTACTTTACTTTTTACCATTTCATGCCTCCACATCTCTACCTCCTGGTTTCCCTGACTTCCTCCAAGTCTCAGTTAAAACCCTGCCTTCTACAGGAAGCCTTTCCCAGTGATCCCCCTTAATCCTAGCACCTTCCCTTTCTTGATTGCATTTCAAAACTATCCTCTTTCTGCATTATTTGTACATGGTTATTCATGCGGTCTCCCCTATTAGAGTATGAACTCCTTGGGAGCAGACTCTGGCTTTCACCTTTCCTTTTATTCCCAGCGCTTACTTAGCACAGTATCTGACACATAGTAGGTGCTTAATAAATATTTATGAACTGACTGACTAGTAGGTGCTTATTTATACAAATTATCTAGTTGTACCTGTTCTCTACATATGTGCTCTATTATGTTTATTTTCTAGTTATCCCTGTTTTCTACATATGTGTCCTCTCCCACTGGTGGTGTGGTAACCTGTGGGAGAGAATGCTGCATATGTATAGAGTAGAAACATTTCCTTTCTCTGAAGATGTTACACTATTTGATTGAATGTCCTCTGCTTTGAGCTACTGTGGTCTATAGTTGTCTGCCAAAGGCAAACAAAAATTGACAGCTTGTGAGCAATGGCTTTGAGTACATGCTGATCCATAAAGTATCTCATTAGCATTCAGGTGATTTGTAGTCTTATTGATAGGTCCCTGCCTTCCAGGAGCTTGGGAAGGTAAAGTACAAGCATGTAAAAAATGAATTTGTTTTAAATAAAAGTGCATGAGAAAAGACAGCTAGGTGCAGTATAGAATTCATTGCTAAATGAAATAGACAAAAAATATAATTGTTGCAAAAATGTGAAGGAAGGAGAGAATCACTCAGGGTGGGGTGGTCAGGAAGACTTATTGGAGGAGATAGAATTTTTGCCTTTAATGACAGTATTTCTATAGTCAGAGATGAAAGGGGTGGGCTTTCCAAGCATGAAGTCAAAGCAGGTTTGCCTGGGGACCTCTGAATGTTATAGCTTGGATAGATCAGAGGCTATTGGGAGGGCAATAGTTATATATCAGTTTGGAACAGATTGAACAAAAGCTAGGAGAAGGGAAATTGGAAGGTGGGCCCCAAACTGAGCACTCAGACAGAAGGTATCTTCAGGGCTGGCCCAAAATAAACAGGTATAGACTGAAGAGACACGACAGTGTATTGGATAGAGTTTTGGATTTAAAGTCAGGAAGCCCTGAATTCAAATCTTTCCCCTCGCACTTATTAGCTGTGTGATCATTGGCAAGACACAACCACCTTGAGTCTCAGCATTTTCATCTGTCACAGGGGAATGTGAATTGCTTCATTCACTTTCCACAGCTTTTTATACAGTTCACTGAAGAATGTGGATGAGAAACTCTTTACAAGTTCGAAAGGGTAGGTACATCCTTTGAAAGGATAAATAAACCTCAACTATTGTTATTTTCTTTTCTCATTGTCTTATTCCCCTCCTGGGCCTGCCTTCCTAGAAGTTCCCATTGCCTGCATGCTATACCAGACCCTTCAGTGCCTAGTCTGCCAGAATAATTCCTCATCACCTCCAGAGCTGCACAAGTAGGAAGAAAATTATTTGATTTAACTGACTAGCATGAAAGTAGGGCTAGCTGTGCTACAGCTTCAAAGGGTATTTTAAGAAAAGCTTGTTAATCTGGTCCCTGTGGCTTGGAAAAAAAAATTCCAAGTAATCTGGAGGATAAGACTCTACATTTTTTTAATAGCAGGCATTGTGGAAAACTTGGAAAGCAGCTAGTGCTATGTAAAGATTGTAGGATGTGAACCAGAGAACCTGGGTTTAAATGATCTTATGATGTCTATGACTTTGGGCATCTGATTCACTTAACCTCCCTGGGCCTCAGTTCCTTATTTGTAAAATGATGAGGGTGGACCAGATGACTCTAAAGTATCTTCCATCTCTAATCTGAGGCAGCTGGTGCCATGGTGGATAAAGCTCTGGGCCTGGAGTTTAGGAAAATCCAAGTTCAGATCCGTGGCGTGATGTTGGGCAAGTGACTTGACCTTGGTTTGTCTCAGTTTCCTGACCTGTAAAATGGGGATAATAACAGCCCCTTCCTCCAAGGGTTGTTACGAGGATAAGTGACATGATATTGATAGACTTCAGAACAATTGTTCGAGAGAAGTGGCATAAATGAGATCCTCAAGCCTGCGCGTGACAGAGACAGGAGGTAGCTCCGTGCGTAGCTAGAGTAAAGCAAGTACAGCTGGATAGCTTGAAATGCTGTCCTTTCCATCAGAGAACATTTATTAAGTGCCGACCATGTGCCAGGCACTGAGAATCCACAGGATAGATTGAAATGCTGTCCTTCCCATCAGTGAACATTTATTAAGTGCCTACCATGTGCCAGGCACTGAGAATCCACGGGATAGCTTGAAATGCTGTCCTTCCCATCAGTGAACATTTATTAAATGCCTACCATGTGCCAGGCACTGAGAATTCATGGGATAGTTTAAAGTCCCAATAAAAACCTTCAGTTAATTGGGTAGGATGTATGGAAAGGCATGGACAAGAATCACGTAAAGTGAAGGGAGGATGGGATTCCATGTGGGGTGGAGGGAATACTCACAAGGAAGATCACAGGGTCATAGGAAGAGCCAAGAATATTCTTCATAGGATCCCAGATCTAGATGGAAGGGGTGGGTCTCTGAGGACACCTAGATTACCCTCAATTTAACAGGTGAAGAAACTAGGGACACTAAATAACTCAGATTGTATGTATTGGGTCTTTTGATACATACAGAGTCAGTGCTTTTTCCATTGTGAAACTGGTAACCATAGATTTTTCAGAAAGCTAAATGGAAAAATCAAGGAGGTAATACATTACATAACTCCTAAGTCAAAGGTTCTTAACTCAGGGTCTTTGTGTGTGTGTGTGTGTGTGTGTGTGTGTGTGTGTGTGTGTATGTATGTATGTATACATAGTGTGTATACACACAGAGCCTACATAGGTTATATACAGGGTATATATCTATAATATATATTCAGTCTCTCTATATACATATACACACATATATTTGCATATGCATATATGTATATATATACATGTATGGTATGTATGCATGTGTATATTGTGTATTGTGTATATATGTGTAATCAAGTCACTTAACTTCTATTGACCTCAGTTTTCTGTAAAATGGGGATAATTATATTACTGCTTCACAGAGTTGTGAAGGTCAATACATATATGTATATATACATGTATGTATACACATACATACATATAAGTGTGTGTGTATGTATGCATATATGTGTAAAGACTTACACATAGACATAGATGTAGATATCAGGCAGCTGAATCTGGTATTTTGCCCACATTTAATCCTCTAGGATGATGGCTCAAACTTGCCCTTCCCCCTTACCCCAAGACCTTCTGTTTATAAGTATTTACCATCAATAATTTACCACATGAAAACATTTTATGAAAATGTTGTAGATGAAAACATTTTAGTGTTACTATAAAAATAATTTTGACTTCACAGACACCCACCCACCCCTCCCTGAAAGGATTTCAAATCAAATGAGGTAATGTCGGTAAAGAGCTTAACACAGTACCCAGAACATAGTAGGTGCTTAATAAATATTTCTTCCCTTTTCTCCTCAGTCTCCCCCTCCCCCCGCTTCCTCCCACCCCATCCCCCACTTCAGATCACATTTTGAGAACCATTCAAACATAGGAGGGGACTTTGGATTTACCCTTGCCAAGTAATCACTACGATTGACCCAGCAGGTTGTAGCTACAACATTCAGCAAAAATGAAAACGCACATGCTTACCAAAATGAACTCAGAATGAGCGATTTCAGAGATAAAAATCATCTTTCTCTGCATTTAAGTCATGTCACATATGGACTCTCTGAACCCTAACTGCTCCCTATTATAAAGGTCATTTCATAAAAATATTTCCCCACAAATTCCATCTGTCCTAAGACCACCCAGTTATGTTCACATTGTTGTTATCAAGCTGACTACGATCAACCTTGATTAGATCTTTTGAAAACATAGCTATAATTTCCTCTGAGTTCTGCTACATAGTAGTGTGTGTATGTGTGTGTGTTATGTGTGAGAGAGAATCTCAATTAATTGGCTGTAGACTTTTGCTTTTATAACATGATTAGCCGATGGGAGAATGTTGTTAACCACTTTGTCATACATATTTAGGGATACACTGGAAATCTGATGAACTCTACCAGAAAGGTAGTTGTCTTTCTCTCTTTCTCTTTATCTATCTCTATTTTGCTCTGTCTCCTTTCCTTCCTTCCTTCCTTCCTTCCTTCCTTCCTTCCTTCCTTCCTTCCTTCCTTCCTTCCCTCCTTCCCTCCTTCCCTCCTTCCTTCCTTCTTTCCTTCATATTTATAAACATAAGCCTTAAGACTTCAAGTATCAATTGTAAGCAATTTTTCTGAAGACAGAACTGCCACATCTTAAAACTGATAAATAAGATAAATTTTTGTTACACCATTACCAGTGATCTACTCCATAGTAAATTAAATTGCCCTAAATGGGGCTGATTAATAAATTCAGATATTTCTAGGGAAATCACTGGATCTTTTAAAATGCCAACTTTTCATTATGCAGCAGGTGGCTAGTTTCTTTTGCATTCTTTCTAAGTAGGAAACAGAGGAGAGAGGCGACTAAAGCTTTATGGATAAAGCCAGTAATTTGCATGTCAGCCTAGCATCTGCCTAGGTTTCAACTGACTCTTTACATCCCCACTTAGAGGTCAGACCACCCTTTCCAACCCATTTAGGACATTCCACACAAATGGTTTTGGGGTTTTAAGTGATTTCTATTTAAACTCTGCCTTCCTAATATGAGTTTGAAAGAACTTGGAAAGAACACTAGTCCTAGAAGTCAGAAGAAGCGGGTGCAAGTTCTGTCTGAGCTACTTTTTAGAAAGCATCCAACATGAAGTCTAAGAACAAATTAATTACTCAGTTCCTTCTGTTAATAGACAATTTAGGAAGTATTTTTTTCCAGGCTGTGGTTTCCCCAAAGTAATAACAATTATGCTAATGTCACTTAACCTCTCTGGGCCTCAGTTTCTTCATCTGTAAAATGAGAGGGTTGGACTAGATTATGTGTCAGGTTCCTTATAGTTCTAAATCCTGGGATCCTTTAGCCCTGGGCAAGTTACTTAAGTTTTCTGAGTCTCAATTTCCTCATCTGTAAAATGGGGTTGAAATAACACTTGCACTACCTATTTCACTAAGTCTGAGGAAAATCCTCTTTGAACTGTAATGTGCAATATAAGTGTGAACTATTTAAAATATTGACTTAATTAACTCCAAGTGTGGACTTACCTTTCAAAAAGTACTAACCTGTCTTGCTCAATAAAACTGTGAGCTCCTTGAGAGCAAGAATTTTTTTTTTTTTGGCCTTTCCAAAGAACCAAGACTAACTTGGAGCACAGAGCAGGCATTAAATAAATATTTGTTGCCTGATTAATGGATTAACTGAAACAAAAGCAAAAAACAAAACAAAACAAACTAAGCTAAATTAAAACTAATGTCAAAAATAAAAGCAAAAAATAAATGAAATGTGGAGATAGGTTTAGACAATAGGATTAGCTGGTCACATAGGACCATGAACTTTTGGGGCCAGTATTTCTTCCCAGAATCCTTGACAAATTTTTCTACTACTTTCCCCTTATAGCTAGGGTGTTTCCCTTGAAAGAAAAACCAAAGATTAACTCTATTTTTGTGGAAACTAGATGGGAGCTCTCTGTCCCACTTTCCCTATTACTTTTTTCCTTATGTCCAAGACCCTGGTAATTCCCCTTCTTTTTTATTTTTGTTTTTATCTATCTATCTTTTAAATTTTTAATAATATTTTATTTTTTCCAATTACATGTAAAAAACAATTTTTGACATTCATTAAAAAACAATTGAGTTCCAAATTCTCTCCCTCCTTCCCTTTCCCCCTCCATGAGATGACAAGCAATTGGATATGGGTTATACATGTGCAATCATGCAAAATGTATTTCCATGTTAGTCATGTTGTGAAAGAAAAAACAGACCAAAAAACCCCATAAAAATAAACTAAAAAAAGTATGCATTGATCTGCACTCAGACTTCATCAGGTCTTCTTTCTCTGGAAGTGGATAGCATTTTTCATCTTGAGTCCTTTAGAATTGTCCTGGATCTGTGCAAAGTCCCAGTGTCAGGAGAAGAATGTTGTGTGCTGGGAATAGCAGGTAGACCTTGTTGGTTGGAATATAAAGTACATGAAGGGGAATAATGTGAAATAAGTTTAAAATGTTAGTCCAGAAGCAGATTATGAAGATCATCTTGTCACATTAGCAAGGACTGTTTTCATTTATGCCTTCCTATCATCAGTAGCTAGCAAAGTACCTGACATACTGATTGACATTTTATAAATACTTAAAAGGAATTGAAGGGTTTTAAATGTCAAATAGAGACATTTGTATTTAATTCTAGAGGAAATCGGGAGCCACTGATGCTTTTGGAGAAGGGGAATGACATGCTTCAGAAATACCAATTTGGCAGTTGAGTGGAGGATGGATTAGAGAGATTGGAAGCCAGGAGACTGACAAGGAATAGTGCTGTGAAGACATACTGAGGGTTGTCAAATGAGGATAAGATAGGATAAGAAGGTATGTACAGCCACCCCACCAGCAATGGATATTTTGGTACAGAGACTTGGAGGCCTATGTATACATGTGTCAGGGATAGTTTGCAGAGTTTTGAAGAAAGATGATAGAAGAAGGCATAGAAGAAGTAGAATATGTGTGTGCACATGCATGTGCACACACGCACACACACATACACACACCTGCATGCCATCTTGAGAACATAAGGGGAGAAGTTGGTCCCCAGGTCTGGTCCAGTTCTTCCATTCACTGTAAGGACAGCTGACTGTTTCTGTGCTAAAGGCATGAGGCTGGGGGGAGTGGTCTAGGTCTATGAGGAACTGTGGTATGGCAGGGACCTGGTTCCCTCCTCAGACACATTCTCCTCAGCACTTCTCAGCACTAGCTACAGTATTTTCAGTGGACTGTGCTAGCCAAGACTTCTAACTCTTTTTTTTTGGCCCATTCATTTTTGCCATTGGATATCCTGCTACAAGATAAAAAGAAAAAGAATACATTAAAAAAACACATTTTTTTTTTGATGGGTCAAGGGTGGAAACAAAAAAAAAGCAGTCTGGATAATGAAATAGACTCATCTGGCACCCACTAGCAGAGAAGAGACTAAATGATAGTCTCCTCATTAAGAATCCACAATGGGTGGGGAGGCAGAGTGTGCTGCCAGAGACTTTTCTAAGCCATCCCAATGTGATAAGCAGGAGAAAGAAAGGCTAAGATGAAGATTTATCATCTAAAGCCATTACTTCCCTAGACTACTATTGTTACTGGGCCAGAAAACCCAGGATGAATGTGGAGGGGATAGAGAAATCTGGGACTACCCTTGTTGTTAGCTCCTTCAAGAAAGAAGGATGAAGTTGGGCATAAGTGTTTTTGGGAGTACCATGGAGAATAAATAAGGGGAGAGTAAAAGGAATGCCCTTTAGGCAGCTGGGTGGCTCAGTGGATAGCAGTTTGAATCTAGACTCAAGAAAACTGGATTTCTAACCATGAATCAAACTTTTATGAACTGTGTGGTCCTAATCAAGTCACTTTTGGTGGTCTCAATTTTCTATAAAATGGGAATAATTATATCTTCTTCACAGGGTTGTTGTGGAGATCAAATGAGACAGCATATAAAGTACTTCATAAACCTTATAGAACTTCTGTTGTTATTTGTGGGTAGCTGGGTGATGAGGATGCTAGACAACTGGGCCTGGAATCAAGAAGACCTGAATTCAAATCTGACCTCAGCTACCTACTAGCTATGTGACCCTGGGCAAGTCACTTTACCCTGTTTGTCTTAGTTTTCTCATCTGTAAAATGGTCTGGAAAAAGAAATGGGAAACCACTCCAGTATCTCTGCTAAGAAAATCCCAAATGGAGTCACAAAGAGATGGACACAACTGAGCAACAGCAATTGTTGTTGTTAGCCAAAGCCATGAGAAGCCAGCCATACCTTCTTATCCGATGACCCTTGATTCATATTCTCCTGTATGTCCTCCAAAGTGTTATGGACTACTTCAGGAGACAGTGATTTCCCATACAATAGAGGTATCAAGGGGACGCTAGATAACCACTTGCCAGCATGTTATAGAGAAAATTCCTACTTCAGATATAATTTAGACTAGATGGATCAGTCCACAAGCACTTCCTGAGCACCTACTGTGTGCCAGGCACTTTGCTAAGTGCTAGGGGTACAAAGGACAGTGAAAACACCATCCCTCCATTAGCTTACATTTCAGTAGGGAAACATCATATAAATGAACAGGCACATACAAGATATATACAGAACAGATGAAGAGGAAGGCTCTAGCAGCTGAGCTCCATTGGACAGGCCTCCTTTAGAAGATGGCCTTTGATTGGAGTCTTGAAAGAAATTAGTCAATCCACCAGGATTTATTAGATGCATACAAATTTGCTGGGTGTGTGTGTGTGTGTGTGTGTGTGTGTGTGTGTGTGTAAAAATACAAGACATTCCTGCTGTATCCAGTGCTCAGTGACCTTTGAGGTCACCTCTCCCTTATATTTCTGTGATGCTGAGGCTCGGAGCTGATACAGAGAGAGGCAAGCATCAGTCATGGCGTAAGGGATTTCCAGAAGAGGAGAGTAGATGAGGATAGAGGCTGGGACTCGGAGCCTTCATTGCAGGGCCATCTGTAGCCTTTCCTTCCAGAAGCGGAGCCTAGATACAATGGGAGCCCAGCTTTGGGCTTGGCAGCTGCTGTGGAACAAGTCCCAGAGCTTGATGGCAGCCAGCCCAGAAAGATCAGCAGTGCTAAGGTGCAGGGCTGGCCAGTAGGACAGAGAAATCCATTATGTAGCATGATCTGAGTCCCACTGGTCTTTTTTATAGGTTTCCTAGGTTGTTGCCTACATTACATTAGTCAGCTCTAATTGGCTCCTCTGCTCTTGCGCCCCTGCCCCCCATCTGTAACTCACAGAGGCAGCTTCTCTTCCTGGGCTTCACTATGGAGGGCATTATCATTCCTTTTGCTCTGAGGAGGTATAAAGATCTCAGAGACAATGAAGTGCAAATAGGGACCTGGCAGTTGAAATTTGGAGATGATTAGAGGGAGAAATGAACACAGAAGTCAACAAATGCTCCCGTTTCCATGCTGGCCTCTGGATCATTGTTCTAAAGGCTAATATGCCAGCATATAGTATAGCCCGGGTATATTGCAGCAGAAAAACTGGTGGGGAGAGGAGTAGGGGGGGGTGGAAGGAGGAGCAAGTACCACCTCAGACCAATGTGTAGCCTTGCACAAGTCACTTAACCTCTTACTGTCTCATTTAGCTTTCTTGGAGTATAAACTGTAGAGCAGGGATGAGGCTGATCTGTTCTGGTGGATGATGTTCTCTCAGGAAGTCACTGGTCTACTCCAAAATAGTAAGACTCTCCAAACTTCTTGGACTACTAAAAAAATACGATGAGGAGGAGGTAGAGGCTGATTACCCTTTTACGAGTTGGTACCTCTTCCGAGTTTGAAGGGACTGCCATTTCCCTTGAGGGTTTGCCATGAAACCCTCTATCTAACCTTAAGACGATAGAGACATCCCGATGTAGCTCCAACTTAACTAAGATCCCCCAGTCTTTGATTAGAAAGAGGACCATTCTGTGTGAAAACGAACGTCCTCCACATGGCGCACATTTTCATTTCAAACTTAAATTGAAGATTTTGGTTTATAAATAATGAGCTTAGAAGCCCATTCATTTTAGGGGAATAATGGTCCGGAGAGGTTGTGACTTACCTAAGGTCACACAGCTAGTAGAGTGTCAGAGCCTGAATTTGAACCCAGGTTCTTTGCCTCCAAGTTGGGCATACTTGTCACTGTACCAAGCTAGTCCTTTTGTAGCAAAGGGACTGGATATTATTTAACATTAGTGGTTAATAGTAGAAGAGACAGAGATGGGGAAAGTGTAAATTTGGTTCACAGAGAAAGACAAAATAAAAGAAAGCAGAAAGAAACAAAGTGGGAGAAAGGAAGGAGAGAAAAAGAGATGAGTTTTGAAAGATTTATGATTACCTCCTTCCCTTAAATATTCCAGCTAGTGATGGAAATATTGAATTAGTGGACACCGGTAGTTTTATTTTTTTAATATGAATTGCATTATAATTATATAAAAGTATAATAACATGATTAAGTTTTATATAGAGTTAGTCACTGTCAGTATTTCTATCATCAGGCTATTTTGTTGCCCTGAGATTTGCTGTCCCTAGATATCACTGATCGAAGTCTTAAGGGTGGCAGTAAGTAGGTTGGGCAAATGATAGGACTTGCCTCAGGCCCTGCCTCCCTCTCCAGGCAGAGTCTTTCCATTGGCTTGGGGCACAGCAGTCTCCCCTCTGACTTTCCAACTCTGCTCTTCTGTGAGTTCCAGATTAGAACCAGGTTTTTCTGTATCAAGGGTTTGCAGAATCAGGGACAGGAAAGAGGGAGAGTTTTCTTTCTTCAGTAAATTTTTATTGATATTTTCTGTTTTTACATTATCTAAATTTCTCTCTACATTTCTTCCCCTTTCCCCTCCCTGAGAGCCATCCCACATAATAAATAAAACTTTTTAATAAAGAGGAAGAAGAAAAATCAGCAAAACTGATAGATAGATACATTTAAAAGATTGGATATTTAATTTAATTCAGTTCTAACTTGTTCACGCCTAGTTTACTTCCAGTCCGGAGTCTGGGAGCTTGGCTGTCTTGGTGTGATGGAATTTCTGCCAAAACAGTTGAAAACCCAGTGCCTTGTGCGTGGTAGGTATTAGATGAATTACATTTACAAATCAGAGAATTAAGGTTGCTCATATGTGTTAATAAACTGATCTATAAAATGTGATAATCTCTTCCCTATAAACAAGAATATTAAAAAGCTATCCTAATTTTGAATTTTATTTTAGATAATTACAATTTCAGACCCTCCTAGTTGTACAATAGAGTCTTCTTCTCAAACATACCTTGGATCTGGTTTGTAGGTGTTTTGTATATAGAAGTTAAGCTCCTTGCGGGCCAGACTGTTTCACTATTGTCTTTGTTTCTCTAATACTGAGTACAGGGCTTGTTACATAGTAGGAACTAAATTAATATTTGTTGTTGGATTGAGTCTAAAGCAGTTTAGGTGGACAAAGCTAGTTCTTTACTTTGTTGCCGAAGAAGAGCCTGCCATCAGAGAAATAATGACATGACTTGCACTTGACTCTGTTTTGAGTGAGGGAGAGCTGTGCAGGTCACTAGCCTCACTTCTCCTCCAGAGCCATCTGAATCCAGTGACCAGATATTCATCAGGATGACTGGAGATGACTCAGGATAAGGCAATTGGGGTTAAGTGACTTGCCCAAGGTCACAGAGCTAGTGAGTGTCAAGTGTCTGAGGTGAGATTTGAACTCAAGTCCTCCTGACTCCTGCACTGGTGCTCTTTCCACTGCACCACCTAACTGCCCCACAAGGTAGTCAATGGATGGATCATAAGACCAATAAATCATAGATTTAGAGCTATATGAGGTCTTAGAGGACATCTGGTTTAACTCCTTCATTTTACAGATGAGGAAACTGAGTTCCCATTGTCAAAACCATACAGATACAAAACCATACAAATAGTAAATGGGAAAGCTGGGAGTCATCTTGAGCTCATGGAATCATAAACCTATTGCTGGAAGGGATCATAGAGGTCACTGAGTCATGTCCCTTGGTTTCACACGTGAGGAAATTAGAATCAAAGAGGCTAATTGATTTGCCCAAGGTCAATGAAGACATTAGCCCCATTTTACATATGATGGGATTGAGACTCAGAGAGTTTATGGGTAATTTGCACAAGGTCATGCAGCTGATAAGTAGTGAACTCATGATTTAAATACAATCCTTTGACACCAAGTATTTTGTACTTCATGTTGCGCTATGTTGACTCCTTGCATAACATGGTGATACCCTTCCCTGATATGGGGATATCTCAAGGCAAGTCCAATTATTTCAATGAAAGTCTTAAAACGAAACACTTTTCATTCACTTTAATTTTGTTTTAATTATTAGCAGGGCAACTAGGTGGTGTGGTAGGTAGAACACTAGGCTTGAAGTCAGGAAGACCTGAGTTCAAATCTGGTTTCAGACACTTAGTAGCTGTGTAATCCTGGAGAAGTCACTTCACTCTGTTTGCCTCAGTTTCCTCATCTGTCACATGAACTGGAGAAGGAAATGGCAAAACACTCCAGTATTTTTGCCAAGAAAACCTCAAATGGGGTCACAAAGAGGTGGGCACAACTGAAATGACTGAACAATAACAGACCTTTGGTAAGGGTGGGAGGTGAGAGCACTGTAAAATTAGATAGGTAGAGCATCAGTTTCAAAAGTGAGGTAATCACTGGTCTAATGTAACCCTGAGATTTTTCCTGAATAATCTTGAATTTCAATGAAACAGTTTCCCACTGTGTCCTTATAGAACCTTTCATCTGAATTCTTAAAATAATTAAATATGATTTTCCTCATTTGTTTTTACAGATGGGGAACGTGAGGTAAAAAGAGGTTAAGTGACTTAACCATGGCCACACAATGAGTCTGCAGTTCAGCTGAGAATTGGTTCCCCTGATTCCAGACTGATTGCCATGTCCTATCTCATATGAAGGACGACAGTTAGCCTGTTACTAAATCATGACAATGATAATGGTTTCCCATCATTAATCACCACACATTTATCTGTATTTATAGGAGGAGAAATCAAACACTATCCTAAGTTCTCTGTCTTGACTTTGGAACCATTCCACTAATTTCATTTATTTATTTTTAAATCCATTCAAGTTGTGACCCGCTCGGCACTGGCCCATTATCTCCATGGCCCGGTAGTCAATGGAATCCAACAATTTCTGTGGCCTTCCACGAGAAGGCATTGCATAAGACTGCATAAAATTGTAATTTTGCCTGGTTTTCTTGTAACTGACATAGAAACCACAGTACAAAAGGAATGGGAACCAAGGACTTGGCCTAGTCAGACCTGTTGAATCCATGGAACTGAGGTCTGGAAGCCAGGGATTCTGCCTGGGATGGAAATCACAGACCCAGAAGGACTCGGTAACAGAAAGCCTCGGCAACCCCTCTTTCCAGCACTGATTTATGGACTGCTCAACCAAAGTATCTGGCTTCACAATTGTTTCTTTGGCCTTGTTTCAGCAGAGGAGCAAGTCTGAAGCCAAATCAGTCCTGGGACATTTGCTCAGCAGTCAAATAGTCTTTTTCAGAGGGCTTGGAAATCATTCACTGGAGTTTTGTTATGCAACCTTCTTTAGTGAACAAGGCTGAAATGTCTACCAGAAGGGAGAAAACCAACAGGATTGGCAGGGACGAGCCATCACCAGCCTGAATTTGACCTAAATAAGGAAGCCAGTAACAAAGTGAATCTGTCCTAGTCACAGAAGTATAGAGCTGGAAGAAGACCTGGGTGGCTATGGAGTCCAATATGTACCTGAAAAAGGAGTGTCCTTTACCACACGTGTGGCAAGTGGTCATCCCGTTTAGCCCTTGCAGGAAGACTTCTAATGAAAGGAACTCACTAGCTTCCAAGGCAGCCAATTACATTTTTGGACAGCTCTAATGTGCCTAGTCTCTATGTCTTTAAGTGTCCAATGGGAGCAATGAACTTTTCATCCTATGCTTCTGGAGCTGCTATCATTTAAACATTAAGGCTGTTATTTAAGAGAATAATAGTCAATAGTAGCACGTTCTTTTTGCCCTAAAATCCCCCTGTGATTTCACCCCACACTACCATTTTGTTCTAAGAACAAAAGCAGCATTTGCACTGAAATTTCCAATACTGCTTATATCCAAAATCTTTTTTGTGTGTGGGACTATCTCCTGTCTCTCTACTTTTGCATGGACGCCCCCCCCCCCCATTCTTGGAATTTGCTTCTTAGAATCCCTTGCTTCCTTCAAGTGCCACTTTCTGATTCTCTGGCTCTTGGTAACTTTATACTTTATTTAATTTGTATTTTACCGGTTTGTATGGGGTGTCCTAAAGTCTTAGTGCACAACTTAACCAACACTGATTTTTGAGACACTTGGTACTCTGCATATGTTCATTTACATACATGTTGTCGCTCTGATAGACTGGAAACTCTCTGAGGGTAGTTACTTTCATTTTTGTCTTTGTTTTTGTCTTTGTATTCTCAGTGCCTTGAACATAGTGGGTACTTCATAAATGTTTATTGACTATCTAAATATGAGGCATTTCAGATGTCTGTCATAAGGAGGGCAGTCACGAATAAAAGTGATACAATGGAAAACATTTAATGACATGAAATACATCCTTTATCAGAGCAAAGCTATGAACCAACTATATGCCAATAGCGTTTTACTGTGAGATGAGGAACTGAATTTGGAGCCAGGGTTTGGGCTGGAATTTTGGCTCTGCCACTTAATAGCTGTGGTACCCTGGGCCTTTTCTGCATTAGCTTCCATATCTGTAAAATATGGAAGGAGGTGGAGTTGGAACAAATGATCTCAAAGGTCTCTTCCGACTCTTCATCTATGATCTCTAAGACTTGATGTAGCTGAGCTGTGTCTAAGGAGAAAACAAATCATTCATTAATAGATCCAGTTCTGTTTTCTTTCTCTCTCTGCCATTTATTCTTGTTCAGTTGGGTCCGACTCTTTGTGACCCCATTTGGGGTTTTCTTGGCAAGGTATTGGAGTGGTTTTCCATTTTCTTCTCTAGCTCATTTGACAGATGAGATCACTGAGACAGTGTTAAATGACTTGCCCAGGGTCACACTGTTAGTAAGTGTCTGATTTGAACTTGGGAAGATGAGTCTTCCTGACTCCAGACCCAGTACTCTATCCACTGCACCACTTCATTGCTCCCTGCCATTTATCATCTTAGTCCTAATTGAGCAATAGTGATGATGTTGTATGCATGACAAAGGAAAAGCAGGGTAGGAAATCCTGCAAGGTTCCATAGAAATTGTCTCATCAACATGAGTAATTAAAGTTCACCATTCACACATGTCTTATTTTGGATGAACTTAATGCACCCAAACGCAGTGGTTAGAGAATTGGCCTTGGAACCAGAACTGGATTCCAATCCTGCCTCTGACACATTACTATGGCTGTATGTGTGATCCTGATACCCTCTCTGGGTGACTCTCTGAGATGATGAATTGCAAAAAGTATACCATCCTGCATTAGGAGTGGGAGTTCCCTATACCCATGAAATTGTAAGTCCAGACTCTATTGTCATATCAATACTGCCAAATTTATCCAGCAATCTTAACTTAGTTATATAAATTAATTTGAATTCAAATAATTAATTTAAAGAATAGTAACTCCAGTGGAGAATTTATTTTACATGTGAAAGTTTTAAAAAGGATTGTTATTTGAAGCGAAAAGGAGAAACATCTATATTCTTTAGAACTGGGAAAATTGAAAAACAAGAATTTATTAAGCACCCAGTATATGCTAGGCACTGGTGAAACAAGGAGAAAAACACAATTTTTTACTTATCCATCTACTCTTCGAACCAGTAGCACTGGCTTACTTACTGTTCCTCACAATCCAAAACTCCTCCTGACTCTGTCTTTTCACTGACTGTCCCCCATACCTGGGAATGCACTCCTTCCTCCCCCTCCTGGTTCTCTTGAAGACTAACCTAAAAGCTAGGTAGTGCAATGGATTAAGAGCTGAGCCTGGAGTAAGGAAGATTTTGAATTCAAATTTGACCTCAGATACTGTGTTGCCCTGGGCAAGTCATTTTACCCTCTTTGCCTCAGTTTCCTCATCTATAAAATGAGCTGGAGAAGGACATGGAAAACCACTCTAGTATCATTGTCAAGAAAACCCCAGATGGGGTCATGAAGACTCAGATACAATTGAATACCAGTAACAAAATCTCACCTTCTGCCAGAGAACTTTCCTAGTCCCTATTACTGTCTTTCCTCCGAGATTACTTTCTACTTATATTTTATGTATTTACTATATACTTTATTTGCATGTTGTCTTCCTCCTTCATGTAAACTTGAGGGCAGGGACAGTGTGTCCACCTTTCTTTCCCTCCAAAGTATTTAATATAGTGCCTGAAACATAGTAAATGCTTAACAAATGCTGTTGACTGAGGGACTTGTATTCTATTGAGGGAGTACCATGTATGTTTGCAAGTATGCAAAAATATGAAAACAAAAAAGTATTTATAAAATAAAAACAAGGGAAGAAGGGGGAAGGCAATTACAGATGGAGAGATCAGGAAAGGCCTTTTGTAGGGAGTGGTGCTTGAGCCAATCTTTGAAGGAAATTAGAAATTTTAAGAGGGTGAGTTGAGGAGAGCATGCATTCTAGTCACGGGAGATAGCCTGTGCAAAGACTGCGATGGAGTGTTATGTGGGAGAACCATGGCCATTTGGGTTAGACTGAAGGGTATGTGAAGGGAGAATAACACAATGCTAGAAAACTGTGTTGGAGCCAGGTTATAAAGGACTCGGTATGCTAAACGGAGGAGTTTGGTTTTGACCCTAAGCAGTCACTGGAATTTATTGAGCAAGAGAATGATGTTATCAGAACTGCATAGTCTATAGAACTTGGCGACTGATTCCATGAGGTAGGCAAGTCACGGAGCCACAGTTTTATGCCTGGGTAACTGGAAGAGTTTTAGCATGAGCAGAAGTGGGGCAGTGAGGAAGGGGGAGCTGGTTTGGTGGGAAAGATGAGGAGTTCATTTTTAAATGTTATGTTGGGTGTGGTGGTGAGATATCCAGGTGGAAATGTCCATCAGAGGAAGCTCTGGAAAGAGGTGGGGGGTGGAGAGAGAGAGATTTTATAATAATCCACCTAGAGATAACAGATGAAGCTCTGGGTGTGGAGAAATAGGTCTTCACATATTGGTAGAAAGCTAAGAACCGAACCTGAGGGATGCTCATATCCAGGGGACAGGAGTAAAAATCAGCATCACCCGTTAGAGATGGAGGAGGCAGGGTTGGACAGCCGCTTGTCTGAAAAAGATGTGAAGGTTTCAGTGGACCCTAAGCTCAATATGAGTCAGTGGGGTCATGTCAGAGCCAAAAAAGTTATTATTTGTCTTGGGCTGTACTACTACTACTACTAATGGCTAACATTTATATAATGCTTACTATGTGCCAGGCACGGTGCTAAATGCTTTACAATGATTATCTCCCTTATCCTAACAACAGTCCTGGGAGGTAGGTGCTATTTTACAGACAAGGAAACTGAGGCAAATAAAGGTTAAGTGACTTGTCCAGGGACACACAGCATTCATGTGAAGATGGGTTAGAATTCAGGTCTTTCTGATTCTCTGACTCTAGGCTCAGCATTTTATCCACTGTACTACCTAGCTTCTTAACTTCTGTCAAGGCTCCGTTCAGGTGCCACCTAGCTTTTCCTAATGCCCTGGATTTTTTTTTCTCCCTTTTGACATCATCTTGTTTTTACTTATTGGTTCACCCTTTTGATTCTCAAGTAGAATGTAAGTTTTTGAGGGTGTTGTTCAGATATTTTTTTCAGCCCTGTCCAGCTTCAAGATCGCATTTGAGGTCTTAGAAGAGAGACTGGAGTGGTTTGCCATTTTCTTTCTCTATTTTATAGATGAGAAAACTGAAGCAAATAGGTGGAAATGGCTTGCTGAGAGTCACACAGCTAGTAAGAGTCCAAGGCAGAATTTTAACTCAGCCCTTTCTGACTCCAGGCCCTGTGCTCTATTCACGTATCTTGGTTTTATTTATCGGTACATCTTTTTTGATTCTCAAGTAGGATGTAAGTTGCTTAAGAGTAGGGTCTATGTAATTTTAGTTTTGTATCATCAGCACATAAACCAGTGCTTTGCACACAGCCCGTGTTTAATAAATGCTTACTGGATTGAATTGAAAGCCAAGATAGATGAATCCAGCTGAGTGATGTTCTTCTAAAGTAGAGACCTTTGCTACTCTTGCTCATACATTGGGAAATCTCTTTGGGGACTGCTTTTGGGCCCTTGGACACATTCTTTTGAATCTCCTGTACTGGGGCAAATCTTGGTCTTCTGAGGGTGGAATTGTTTTTAAACTGCCAAAAGTCCTACAGAGTCAAGGGTGGTGAACTCAACCTGATGAGCATTTATTGAGTGTTTACTTCGGGCTTGGTGCTGCGGACAGAAAGACAAAAAAAGAAAATGTTTTCTACCCTCAAGGATAACAAAATAGCTCTAGGGCTGTAGAGGCCTCCGAGGTCATCTACCATGATCATCTCATTTTGCAGATGAGGAAACTGAGGCATAGGGAAATGAAGTGACGTTGAAGATCACACAGGTAATATGGCCAGAGGCAGGATTTTAACCCAGATCCTCTCACTCTGAAAGAGTCAGGGGTCTTTTCATTTTGCTATCCTGGATGTTCTGTTAGGGTGATTTAAACAGAATTTTCATCATTGTGTTCTGTCTTGTAGATGCAGGACAGAGGGGCAAATCTTTTTGGCTGTCTTTGTACTTTTACCTGACTGCTTTAACCATTTTGATGGGGGAGTAATCCTCATCTACCTTTCAGAGGGCCGAAGGACAGAACTCGTTATGTTAGATTGCTCATGCTAATCCTGTCAACCTGGAGTAATGTTTCTCTCTCTGTCTCTCTGTTTCTCTCTCTGTCTCTGTCTCTGTCTCTCTCTCTTCCCCTCCTCCCTCCCCTTTCCTTTTTCCTCTCCATCTCTCCCTGCTCCTATATATCTTACAGCATTGTGTTTGGACCTTTCATTTTGTATTTAACCACATTTTGCCTTGTATTATACACATACATACATACATACATATAATATGTGCATGTATATATGTCTAGAGCCTTCTCACAATTCCTATTAGAATTATAAGGACAAAGAGAGGAATTATGCTTTATTTCATCTTTATTTCATCCCCATTACCTGGCACTGAATCTCCTCCCCTCCCCTCTCCTCTCCTCTCCTCTTCTCCTCTTCTTCTCCTCTCCCTCCCTTTCCCCTCCTCTTTTCTCCTTTCATCCCTGCCCCTCTCCTCTCCTCTCCTCTCTTCCATTCTTTCTCTCTTCTCTCTTTCTTTTCTCCTCTGTCTCTTGTCTTCCTCTCCTGGAACCAAACTTAACAAGCTTCTGTGAGACATATTAACTTCCTGCCTACTGTGGCGAGGAAAGCTCAGGGCTGTGGAAAAATGCTGATATATTTAAAATAAGAAGAAAGATTCCAAATGACCACATAAATAAACCTCAGGGAATTTTAACCAAGTAACTGCTGCCAGTTAATTCCTCAGCCAATCAAAATGCTAAATGTTTGATACTGGAAAGGGGCCGCATTTCTGTTCTGTGCCATGCTTGTCAACACTCCAATTGGTCTAATAATAAACATATCCATTCATAAAAAGAATAGGATGTAAGTGACCACCTTCCTCAAATCCCATTGACCTCTACCAACAGGAGGTACTGAGTATGTCCAGGTCAGTAACAGACACAGGAATGCACAGCTGTCTCCTGACATTCCTGGTCACCAGGCCAGAAGCATTTATAGACCACAATAAGGAGTGAGAAAACAAACAGATGTTGTCGCATGGGACATGGCCAGTGCCATGAAAGCAGCTGGCTTCAGCATGGAACCCCCTTCCACATGAGTTTAGTGAGGTTGACATTGCTGAGATCCCACATCAAAATAAAGAGCAAACCCTGCTTCCATCCAGTTGTTTCAACTGCCTCAGGCATCTGGCATTTTCTTCTTTCTCCACCCCTCCCCCTGCCATGCCTACCCCCATAGTGTTTATAGTACCTAGAGCAGTGGGGTGACTGAGAAATAATACTGGTCCCAAATCCACTTGAATGTTTTAATGAATTTCAAATGACATTGTTTAGTTTTTTGCTTAGCAAGAGATAGAAATGACCTAAACCCTTCACTGACTAGATCAACAAGAGTTTATTTGGGCAGGGGGATAAAAGGAGTGGACAAATGATTTCTGCATAGTCTTGATGCAAAATGGCAATAGAAGACTTCTGTTAACCTCATGCACTCCAGATAATACCTTCTGTACTTAGTTGACAGCACATGCCTAGCAAACTGGGCACCTTCATATTGTTTCCTGAAAGTTGACAATTGATTTTTCCCTCTGTCTGGATGATATAAACTTAAGTAAAAGAGATATATTTGGGCTTTGAACATGGGTTTGGGTAGAAGAAACTGAGAGGGAGGGGATTAAGGGGATCATGGTGGCAGAGGGAAGTTTGATGCAGTGGAATGATTCCTAATCTAAGATCATAGATCTATATCAATTTAGATCAGGAAGGGATCTTTGAGGTGCTCTGTTCTAACTTCTTCATTTTCTAGGTGAGGGAGATAAAGTAACTTGTCCTTGGTTACAAATAGAAAGTGGCAACATTGGACACTATTGGTCTTTTGGATGCTCTCTCCCCTCCTCCCTGGGTTTTGATGACACTGCTTTCTCCTGTTTCTTCCCCTACCTTTTCAATTATTCTTTCTTACTATTCTTTGCAGAATTATGATCTACCTTTTCCCCTTAAGGTGTGAGTATATCCTAGTTCTCTGCCTTTTCTCTACCCTGTCTCTTGGTGATCTTATCTGCTCATATAGCAGATTTTCTCAATGGAGATGATTTCCAAATTGATACAAGCCCCCTTTTCTCCTAAACTCCAATTTACTATCCCTAACTGCCTGCTAGACCTTTCCATCTTAATGTCCCATGGGTACCTCAAATTCAATGTGTCTAAAATAGAACTCTCTCCCCTGCCCCGCCCCATCTTACCCAGACTCTTCTCAAGTTTCTTATTTCTATTGAGGGAACTGCCATCCTTGCATCTGCCCACCCTCTCAGCCTTGAAGACATCCTCCACTCCTCATCATTTCTCACACACTATTTCAATTTAAGTTGTCAAGTCTCATTGATGCTTCCTCCACCCTTCTCTCTACTCACCTCATCACCTCTCCCCTTCAATGCCACATTAGCCTCCTAATTGACTGCCCTGCCTCTAGCGTTTCCTCTCTCCAATCCATCATCCACATAGCTGCCCAAATCATCTTCCCAAAGAATAATTCAAGAAACTCTGACCTGCTTAATAAACTTCTATGGTTTGATTCTGTTTCTAGAATAAAATATGAACTCTTGGCTGTGATTTAAAGCCCTATACAAACTGGCTGTGACCTGTCTTTCCCAAATTACTTTACATCACTTCTCAGGAACTGTATGTTCCACTCACACTGGCTTTTTTTTGTGGTTCCTCTTGAAGAACATTCTCTCTCCTAGCTCTTTAACCTTGCATAGGCTATCCTCCAAGCCTGGAATGCCCTCCTTCCCTTGTCACCTCTGTTTCTTGGAAACCCTCCTGTTTGTCAAGGCTCACACTCAAGCACCATCTCCAATATGAGGTTTTTCTTTTTCTGCAGTTATAAGGATTGACTACCCCTACCAAATGACTGCTCATTTACTTTGTGGACAGTGCTGGTAAATACTAAACAATTGGCTCTCCAAAAAAAAAAAAGCATGACATATTTTTAAGCTTAATCTGCATTAGAACATTTTCTTCATTCTTTTTTTTATGTCAAGACAATCAATAAAACAATAAATAAAATTCCAAGTTGGAGCCTTTTCTGATATCTGAGGTGTAAATGTTCACACTGAAAATATCACAAATGTCTCTCCTGAGACCTACAAGACCTACAAGCTGGTGGCTTGAGCTTCAGCAGACCCAGAGTGTACATTTCCCTCCAGGAGAGTTTAAGGTCCTTAAGAGTAGAAATTATTTTCATTTTTCCTTCTGAGGCTTTAGTGCCTGGCACAACGCCTGCCACAAAGGAAGAGACAATAAATTCCTTTTTTTATTGTTCCATGTTCTAAGTGTTGTCTAATTCCTAATGAGAAGTTAGGGAATCTGAATTCTAGCCCTGGATTCTCTAATTACCAGGTTGGTGACCTTAGGCAAGTCACCCTCTGGAGTTATACTTTCCTTACCTATCAAACACAAATAATAACAATACCTATTCTGCCAGCTTCCGTCATGGATAGGAAAGGTCTTTGTAAACTGTAAAGTCCTACATAAATGTAAACTATTATCTTCTTAGTTTCAGAGGATACCCTCTCCCAGGGTGTGAAGTGGGAAATTGAGTTCAGTAATTATAGAAACAATAATAAACATACCCCTCTTGTTATTGCTTTATCCTTGTTTAAAAATGTGCAAAATAAACATGGGAGGGGGATGGGGAAAGAATGTTAACTGATGAACCACAGTTATGTTTCCTTTTAAAGAGAAGGGATAGAGTCTGGGTTTTGACTCTAGTGGGATTCTTAGAGCAAGATTCTTGGTATCAACAAGCATCATACAATGGTAGGAGGTAGAGCTGAAAGGATCTATAGAGATTACCTAGTCAATCCCTTTCATTTTAAAGGTGAGGAGCCTGAGGTCCAGAGAGGTTAAGCCATTTGCCCAAGGTCATCTAGGCTTCTAATGGTACAGTTAGGACTAGAATTCAGTTATTCTGCCGTCTAATTATGAATTAATTATGAACTAATAACGAAGCCTGACATTTAACACTTTAAGGTCCGCAAAGCACTTTGCAAATGTTCTTTCATTTGGTCTTCAACGTTCTTAGGAGGGAGGTGCTGTTATTATTGCTAGTTTACAGATAAGGAAACTGAGGCTAAATGACTCTCCCAAGGTCACACAGCTAGCAAATGTCCAGATCAGATTTGAACTCAGGTCCTCCTAACTCCAGTTCCAGCCCTCTCTTGCCAGTCCTACAACACCCTCTTTTCTCAGTTCTGTCTCTTCCGGGCTCATACTCAAGTACCATTTCTTAGTTGAAGCTTTTCCTGCTTCCCATTTATGAGCACTACCTCTACCAAATTATTTCACATTTGCTTTGCCTATATTTGTCATATACTTATCTGGGTAAATGTTATTTTCATCCAGTAGAATGTCAGCTTTCTGGAGTTTGTGTTCTTGAGATACTACATGGACTGTGGGATGGAGTTAACTCTGATTTGAATCCATGCCTTTGGACTTACAATCAAGTAGTTTCCCCAACAACATGGTGCTGCTGCTATTTATTGGTTGTATATATGATGCAAGATCTCCTTTTGACGGTAAATCATGGAGGGACACTGATTCTGAGATCTTGATGCTTAGTTAGGTCGTCAGAAGATAACGTCAGGCAGGTCCCAGCTAGCTGGAAAGGCGTCAGTTAACTGTGTAATCTAGAAATGAGCAATCTTTCTCATCTGTTATAGACATTGAAGATACAGAGAGAAAATGAGTCGGTCCCTACCCTCAAGTAGCATACATATAGTAAACAATATATACACACATAATCGTATTCAAAAATAATGCCAATACAAGATTATTTGGGGGTTGAGAGACTGCTGGAGGAAGGGATCAGTAAGAATCTCATGTGTATGGTAGTACAAAGTAGGTAAAGCTTTAATTGAGCCTGGAAGGAAGTCAGAGACTCTTAGAGGTTGAGATGAAGGAGGCCTCCAAGGACAAGACTGCGAATGGACTGTGTGCCCCGATCTGGTTAAGTTTAGAAGCTCATTTTTAGGATTCTGAGGAATTTCTTGAACCATAGGAACTCTTGAAGACATTATTAATGTAAAGATAGAGGGATTGTAATCTGGGTCAGTGGAAAAATAGTCACATTAAAGAAATCCCTGATTTTTAAAGTAAAGAGATTTATTATGTTCACATAGGTAGGGGTAACATTTGATACAGAAAAATAGTAGTCATAATATAACTTCTTATACCATTTTATTTCTGTGTTTTTAATTTGTGGGATTAAAGTAGTATTTCTATAACATGGTATAATTAAAAAGTTGCACATGAAACTGAATCTATTATATATTCCATTTATATGTAATAAATTTATATATATAAAATTTCTTTTTTTCCTCTTCCTCCTTTTCCCTCTCCCTTTCATGATTACCATTAGACACAAATATAAAATTATTCTAAGTATACTTCTATTTTTCAGTTCTCTCTCTGAATACAGATAACATCTTTCTTCTTATTGTATAATTTGGAGGACACTCTCCTTATCTATCCTCTAGGGGTATTTTAACTGGGTTCTGAAAGAATAGTATATTAGCTATACAATATCTCAACAGGAATTAGTTGATCGAATGTTGGCTTATTATCACCCATGGAATAAATGTGTAAATTTTGATGTTGTAAAACAGAGGTATCAAACAGACAGTACCTCCTGCATCAGCCCACAACAACCCAGTGCAGCTTGAACCAGTTTAAAATGTAATTGGGAATATTTACCAAAATAAATAAAAATACAATAAAATATTGATAATATTAATGTGTGGTTTTCTAAGTCAATACATGCCCATAGGGATCTTTATATACAGTGTACTGGCCTCCATTTCTATTTCAGTTTCATACCACTGGTGTAAAAGGTAGAATGTGTGACATATAAAAAGTTCGAGAGACATAATTCTGGGTAATTAATCATTTTATTAATTATGACTAGTTAATAATTAATCAAAATATGGTCATTTGACCATCTTTTGTGAGCCAAAAACAGCCTCTTGTTGTTTATATGCTCTTGGAAGAGTGGATGTTCCCAACAGACAGCAATCAACTCTGATTGGTTAACAATGAATGAGAAGAATCACTATTTTAATGATAGGTGGACCTATTCTAAAGAAGGGCTGGGGGCTGATTACTCCCAGCCCCCTGCAACCTAGACAAAGGATCTATCACTCACCCAAGCCCGAGCAGAACACAATGGGCTCCCCCAGTTGAGTGGGTCCAAGCAAGATTGAGGAGAATGTTAGATCCAATCTACCCTATAATCAACCCTAGTCTTTAGGGGCTCAATTTGACCTAATTGAGGAATTAGGAAGGGAAAAATTCTTGGATCTCCCCAATAGTAACTGGTTATTGGACAGATAATTTCTCTCAGATGTAAACTCGTCCTCGGCAAGTACTCTTTCAATGATGTCTTTGTCAGTACCTGACACATATTACATGCTTCATAAATGCTTGTTAGATTAGAATGAAGAGATCTTAAGCATAGAGTGCTGCCTAAGTCTCAGAAGTGTTTAGGAAGAAAGGGTTACACTAATCACTTTGGGTGGGTAGGAAGGCAAGAAGGAGAATTCTGCCTTAGACTGGTCCTGAAAGATGAAATTTGCATTCAAGTCAAATTTGATTAATTTGGGAATATGTATATGTTGTTTTCTCCAATAGAGTGTAATAGATTTCTTATATATATATATTGTTTTCTCCAATTTTTCTTTGTGTCTTCAGTATAATAATAAAACTTTTAGTTTTCAGTACAGTCTTTTATATAGTACTATATTAGTATAGTATAGAACTCTAAAGTCGTAATTTAGAATGTCTTCAGTGTTTAGTATAGTGCCAAAGATGTTGTTGTTCAATTGTTTCAGTCTTGTACAATTCTTTGTGATCCCATTTGGGATTTTCATGGCAAAGATACTAGAGTAGTTTGCCATTTTCCTTTCTAGCTCATTTGACAGAAGAGAAACTAAGGCAAATAGGGTGAAGTGGCTGGTCCAGGGTAACACAGCTAGTAAGTGTCTGAGGCTGGATTTGAAACTCAGGTCTTCCTGACTCCAGGCCAGGGTGCTCTATCCACTTTGCCACCTAGCTGCTCCTGCAAAAGTCATAGTGGGCACTCAAAAATTCCTTGTTGATTGACTGATTGAAAAAGGGCAGTATGAGGGAGTGAACAGAGGCCTAACCTTGAAATCAGGAAAACCTGGGTTCAGGGTTTACCTTTGTCACTTATTTTTTATATTATACTAGATAAATCCCTTATTCTCTCAGGATAACAGGTAACTCTCTGAAACTGTAAGATACAAATGAATCTCTTATATGTACCCTTTACATGTTATAGTACATCCCATGTGCTTTTTTAATATGCTTTGCAAGAAAATTGTTAACTCCCTAGTGAAGGAGTTTTCACAAAGAAATTCCCACAAGGATAAAATCATAGATTTGGAGAGGACACAACCTAACAGCCCTGCCATTGTTCATGCCAATATTATCACAGTATGACACGTCTCCAAATTATAAAAAAGTAAAATCTTATTTTATGGGAAGGGTGATGAACCATATCACCTTCTCCATGGAGAGATGGTAGACCATAGGTGAAAAATAAGGCATGGTCATTGTGTCAGTTTGTTTTATTTTTCTTTAAAAAGGGGATCGCTGATGTTATTGGTGTAGAAGATCCTGAGTTCAGATATTCCCTCTATCAGTGCAAATAAGTAACTTGTCTATAATTTGTGTGTTGGTCCTTTGTTGCCGAAGAAGACCATGCCATCAGAGAAATAATGACATGACTTGCGCTTGACTTTGTTTTGAGTGAGGGAGGGCTGTACAGGTCACCAGCCTCACTTCTCCTCCAGAGCCATCTGAATCCAGTGACTAGATATTCATCAAGATGACTGGAGATGACCCAGGATGAGGCAATCAGAGTTAAGTGACTTGCCCAAGGTCACACAGCTAGTGAGTGTCAAGTGTGTGAGGTGAGATTTGAACTCAGGTCCTACTGACTGCTGCACTGGTGCTCTATCCACTGTACCACCTATAGCCTTAGAAAGTTACTCAGGAGGGCTCTGAGAGGTTAAGTCACTTGTCCAGAGTCACATGGCTAGTATGTGTCAGGTGAGGGTGGGTTAAGATTTGTTATTGGAAATTACAACTATGTAGAGAAAAAAAGGCATCAATAAAATATTTTTAAAAGACATGATCTCTCTCCTCCCCCTTTCTTTCTCTTTCTCTCTCCCTCTTTCTTTTCTCTTGAGGACTGTCTGTTTACTTTCTGAGATCTGCTTTGCCCAGAGTGATCAAAACAAGTTCTACTTTCAGTGGAGTCTCTTCTTTCCCTTTTCTTGTTTCTAGCATTTACAACGCTGTGTTTCTGTTCCTTTCACAGCAACTGCACAGGAATTTTGAAATGCCCCTGAAAACCCCCTTACCACTGACATTTTACAAAGTTAATGAAACATTTCTCTCCATAGTGGGATTCCATTGCTTTCCACTGGTTCTCTTTTTCATTCCAGGAGTCTGAAATCTTGAGTCATTATCGAACAATAAAGCATTTTGGTTAAGGATTGGATATTTGATATGTGAAAAGAAAGAGCCTCATTAAATGGGAGAAACACGGGCTCCACTTGTTACAGAGCATTCCATGTGTTTCCTGAGTAAACTTTGCAGAAAAACCCTTTAAGTCCTGGCAAAGTCTGACAGGACCAGCATAGCACAAAGAGGGGCATTTAAGAGTCTAAGATAAGGAAAAATTATGAATACTGTATGCCTAAGAAAGAAAGCTGTATCTCTGGAATAGCCTCAGGACTTGGGGGGGGTGCAGTTTGAATTTTTGACTTTAAATGACCATTGGTCTCAATGAATAAAGCATCTGGCTTTCTGACCTCTGGGCTCTTTTCCCTCCTACACAGACATACCCACAGAACATCACAAGCTACAATACATACATATATATTCTGTCTTGGCTTATTGGAAAATTGGAGGAAATTTAGAAAACTGACATATAAAGGAACAGTCCATCAACACCTACTATCACTTTTTCTTATGAAAGTGTTCGGGTGTAAAGCAGTCACAACTCTGACAAGAACAAAAGAACTTCAATACTCTTTCAGCAAGTAAACACTTGATCTCCTTGCCAACTGGAGACACAGCCACCATGGACAACACATGTTCAGTGTACAAATTCATTTGCCAATCCTTAAAAAGGATCACAGGGAATGTTTATGAACAACATCACCTTATAAAACAGCAATTAACATCGGGAGGAAAATGAATTTATAGAAAACTTGTTGTGAGATACAGTTAGGCTTGCTTATCCTAAAGTCATTTAAAATAAACACTGGAAAGGGGAAGACAGATAGACAAAAGATGGAAAAAATCTGTCAACAGTTCCATTAAAAAATGATATTCTTCATCAGTGACTGTAAGTGAAGATAGGAAAAGGAGTTAGAATATACAAAATATACCTGTGTCACTAAAGATGCAATGACTCTGGAATCCCTAGCTACCCTATACAAAATATACCTTTGGGACTAGAGGTACAACTCTGGAGTTCCTAGCTGTCTTAAGTTTCAATAGCATGATTTGGGTAATCATAATGAAGCAAATCATAGCTCAAATCTACAACCAGTTCATTCTCTGTTCACAGAATATTCTGTAGCTACAAAGAGTATTTAATTAGAACTGAATGGCTAAGTAACAGTAGAAAATAAACAAGTAATGATAATTTTGAGTGCCTCCCCCCCCAAAAAAGAGGGAAAATCTCCTACTGGAGCAGAGAAGTAATCACTTCCTTGGAGAAATCTGCTTGACTCTGATTTTAGGATTATTATAGGGATAGCTTGGTAGCCCCTTGGAACTGAATTCACATTCGTTCCTGCACTACTACGTGGTACAAATCTTTAGAGTTTAGTTTCTCCACTATCTCTGGAGCCCATATATGGTAGGCATAGCTTCCAACACCAGTATTTCCTGTTCCACAAACCATATTCCATGAATCAGGCTGCTCCAGCTCTCTGGATTTGGCAAGGATGATAGGATTCTGTCTCATTCATGATGATTTCATTGTCTCAGGTTGCTACTGTGGACCCTTCCTCCTGGCAGATCCTTCTTTTTCTCTCTTCTTGCAAGTCTGCACCTCCCAACATTATACCTACATCCAGGCATATGCTTTATTGGATTTTGGTGTCCTGGGGCTATAACTAATGATCATTGTTTCTCTTGCTTCAGCATTCACTGGCACTGAAGTCAGTTAGAAATCCTCCATTATGGGTTGCAGCACATACTCCTAACACACAAAAAGAGTGTCTACACTAGAGGTGATACATTTTTGACAGTGCTGAGTGATCAATTTGGAAAATGTGGCATCATAGATTTATAACTGGAAGAAATCCTCCAGATCACTTTATCCAATCCCCTCCTTTTACAAATAAGGAACCTGGGTTAGGGGATTAGCCCATGGTCACACAGAAGTGCTAAGAAGCAGGATGTAGATGTCCTGATGCCAAGTTCAGTACTCTGTTTGCTGTAACAAAGTAAAAAAATACCATGGCATGGTAGAAGAAGAACTGAATTTGGAGTCAACTGTTGAGTCATTTTTCAGTTGCATCTGACACTTCATAACCTTTTCGGGGTTTTCTTGGCAAAGATACTGGAGTGGTTTGCCATTTCCTTCTCCAGCTCATTTTACAGATAAGGAAACTGAGGCAAACAGGGTGAAGTGACTTGCTCAGGGTCACACAGCTAGTCAGTGTCTGAGACTAAATTTGAACTCAAGAAGATGAATCTTCCTAATTCCAGGGCAAGCCCTCTATCTACTGTGCCTGAAGGCAAAGGACATAGATCTGAATCCTAACTCTTTACTCTCCTGTTTGCTACTCATTTGTAAAATGAGAGAGTTGGCTTATGTTATCTGTAAGGAGTCTTCCATCTCTAAATTTGTGGCTATTGATAGAATTTTAAGATATAGATTTACAGTTGGAAGAGCCCTCAAAAATCATCTACTCCAACTCTCTTATTAAAAAAAAATGAGAATATAGAGGCCAAGATAGTTGCCAAAGGTCATTCAGGACGTAGTAAGTGAAAGGACTGGGATCCCATGACATCAATAACTCTTGACTCATACTCCCACTTTTTCATATCTGCAACATCTTATGAGAATGACCTATAGTGCATCAAAGGTATCTTTGATGAAAATAGGAGAAGGGAACTAGTAGCCTTACAAATTATATTCTATTGCATATTATAACTTTATCATCACACAATTGATGAAAAGGAGCAAAGAACACAAGATTTTCTATTAATTTATTGTTTATTGACTATTCGGAAAGCATTTGATTCTGAAGAATTAAAAGTCAAGATAAGCCAACAAGCATTTATTAAACAAACACTCCTTGGGAGGTACTTTGTTAAGTATTAAGAATACAGACAGAAGCAAAAGGAAAAAGTTTTGGACCTCAAGGTCCTTCATTCCAGTGGGGAAAGATAACATAACATATAAAAGGCAGCTGTAAGGTTTGGTGGGGAGGAAAGGAGAAGTTCAGAGAGTCAAGAAAGGAGTGAGAGAATGAGTATGGCTGGTCTTGGCTTTCCCTCAGAATGGAGGTTCTGAGAGGAACTCAGCAATCAAAGGAAGGGGTCACCAGGGCAGGGGCATCTTCCATGGTATGAAGACTGTTGGGTAGAGAAGTTGAGTCAGGAGCAGAGCCAGGAGAACAAAGCAGACTTAGAGACTCTCCTTCAACAAAGTGGCTCCTATTAAAATTGCACCAAGACTTTTGGAACACTTGATTTTCATGAGCATCTAGCACATACCACCTGGATAGAAGCTAGCAATTTTGAATCCTCAGAGAAGCTGTGTGAAATGTGTCCTCCAATCAACTTTTATGACTCATGATGTGAAAATAATGTAAGAAATAAGCAAGATAAAAATTGTTTGAGTGGGAAGGGAAATTTTCTGGACCACATATATGGACTCTTTATAAAGCTTTCTATCTGGTTGCTTCCTAGTTTAAGTTGGTATTAATATTTGGGTAAGGAGGAGGGAATGAAGTTGGAGTGACATTTTCTTCTCTAGACAAAATATTCTCATGCTTTCACCTGTACTTATCAACAACTAGAGTTTACCAAAAATGGAATAGTCCACCCAAGGAGGCAGTAATTTATTCTCTTGCAGGTTTTCAAGAGCAGATTAGATGACCGCTGGTTGGGTAGTCTATGCAAGGGATACATCCTTTTAATTTTTGTGCCTGGGGCACCATGCATTATATTAAAAGAGTCAAAGTCTAGCATAAGGGAGGCAACAGTTCCACTAAACTCTCTCCTGGTCAGAATATATGTGCTCAGTTCCAGGCGCCATGTTTTAAGAATGATATTAATAAGCAGAAAATTAACAAGAGAGAACGTTCAAGATGGGGGAGGGCTTCAGGATCATATCATATAAAGATTGACTGAAGGAACTGGAGATGTTTAGCCTAGACTTAAATTGGATCTGATAACTATCTTAAAGAATCTGAAGAACTGTCTTGAGGAATAAACTTTAGACTTGGTCCCAGAAGGCAGAATAGAAGTAGCAGACAGAAGTTGCATAGAAACATATTCATGCTTGAAGTAAAGAAAAAGCTAACAATTAGAAGTATCCTGGGCATGCAGGTAAATGACTAACAACTGGCCTTCTGGGGAAAAAAATACATATGTTTGACACACTTTTAAATTTAATCTCCATTATTAATATATTCTCTATCACATTAAGTCTAGACATCAACAAAACAATAAACTGAGCCCTGATATATAATCATTTCTCTCCAGGATCTATTTAAGCTGCTTTTAGCACACCACTGGAGCTATCCAAATAATGGGAGAGACTACCAGAGGAAGTAATGGGCATCTTTAAATAGTGACTACATAACAGCTGGCTGAGTCCTTAATAATTCTTAAAATGGATGGCCTCTGAGGTCCTTTCCAACTTTGTGGTATTTTATGATCCTGCAGTTCTGGGTATTGTAAATACCAGCACTCATAGGGCTAATGGCTTATACAATTAGGATGCCCCAATGGGGTAGGGCTTGAATGTTCTCTTTTCACTGATTCTTCCCAGAATAAGATTTTGACACTTTAGAAATGTGTGACTTCACTGGTAATCTTTCATTCTTCAATAGATTATCTTCAAGAATGATCCACAATCACTCTAGAAGGCTGATCAAGAATGCCAACAACCTACTGAGAGAGAGGTGATGGGCTCAGGGTGCAAGTTGAGACATATACTTTTTGGACATTAGTTTGTGAGCTCTTTGAGGGCAGGGACTGTCTTTTGCTTCTTTTTCTTTTATTTTTTATATCCCTAGCACTTAGCACAGTCAGTGCCTGGCATGTAGTGGGCACTTAATAAATGTTCATTGATTGAGTATGGTCAATGTGGAAATTTGCTTTGCTTGACTATACATATTTGTTACAAAGGTTTTGTTTTTCCCTTTCCATTGGAAGAGAGAAGAGAAAATAAAGTTTTGTTCATTAAAAACAGAAAAGTATGGTAGGTATGAAGATATAAAATATAAGAAATAAATTTCTAAAAAAAAAAAACCCAAAAAGAGTTACGGAGATTAAAAAAAGGTCATGAATTGTTCAAATTTCTGGTGAAGAACTTCTCTGGATTCAATTAACCTAGCCCTTGGATGGCAGTCTTTGTATCTCCAGCACCTACCATGGTGCCTTGCATATAGCAGGACCTTAATATTGGTTAAAATTGGATTGGATTGGGCGACAGACATTCATTCTGTTACTAGGCCCCTACTCAAAGCTTCTCCAGTTTAGCAGGACCTGCCAGGGCTTATATTCTGTTGGCAAAGCACCCAGAGTCATGAGAAAGAAAGTTGCTACAGAGTTCTATAACTGGAATTTTGTTTCACAAAACATTCGTAGCAGTATAACTCATGAGTCTAATTCCTACCCCACATTAGAATTCTACAATATATTTTAAAATAAAACCAAACTCTATAGGAAGGGGAAGAAAAAAAAGGAATGGAAACTGGTACTCCTCTAAGTTAGGAAGAGAGTAGAAGGGAAGAAGTATACTTTTACAATGTGGTGATGCCATGGTACTAGAACAGGGGTCTCAGTTCCTATTTAGAAAAGGAACCTGACTTTACTGATGACTGGCCATACCAAGTCTGGAAAATAGCTAGGGGTTGGCCTTCCCTATGTTTGACAGATGTCTGTGATTTTTAATTTCCTGAGGTGCGTTTCTCTCTCTGTCTCTCTCTCTCTCTGCCTCTCTGTCTCTGTCTCCCTCTGTATCTCCTTCTGTCTCTTTCTCTCTCTCTGTCTCTGCCTCTGTCTCTTTCTTCTTTAGAATCCCTGGTTTCATGAATGATTCAGCTCAAAAGTCATCTCCCCTTCCCAATCTCGCTAGTTGTTAGTACCATCCCCTCTAAAGTTAGCTTTTATCTACTTTGTATTTTGTATATATCCATATATGTACATCTATCCATCCATTTATCATCCATTTATGCATCCATCCATCCCTCCATCCATCCTTCTATCTGTCCTTCTATCCATCTATCCATCCATCTATCTATCCATCTATCTATCTATCATCTAGCTAGCTAGCTAGCTGTCTTTCTGTCTGTCTGTCTATCTATCTATCTCCATATGCTATATGTGTATTCCCTATTAGAATCTATGCTAGTTGAGGGCAGGAACTGGTTTTGTTTTCTCCTTTGTATTCCTGGCATTTAGCTTAATGGCTGATACTGTGCTATAAGTACATGCTTATAAATACTTGTGGATTGTTTATTTGAACATCTAGTATGTGCTTGACTTTATTATGTCAACATGACTCCACTTTGCTTCCCTCTGCCCTTACTTCCCCAACCCAAATCTGCAATACCCACAAGGTAAAATTTTAGGATAATAACCCTTTATATGGCAGCTCTGGTACATAGGACTAATTAGGGGAGAGGGACATGGGCTGTCCCTGGAGAGTGCTTCCTATAGAGTCCATACATGGCTGCAAGCTAGGTACTGAATGACCCTGACATTGGCCTTGCAATTTCAGTAGTGTAATGGAAGCTTAGGTACACAATATATTCAAGCAATTTAACATTAGCTGGCTCCTTACCACTCCTTGGCAAATCTTTTATTCATTTATTGTCAACTCTTGCCTAAATTTTTTTATTTCAAAAAAGTTAACTTTTGTTTTCATATCAGTCATTTCCCTTTAAAACTCTCTCCACTCAAATTTAAACCTTCCCTTGGCACAAAAACCAACCACCACCAACAAAAAAAAACAAACCAACAACCCCAAAACGAACCCAAATATTTAAGCAAAATCAATGACATAGTCACTGTATCTGATAGGGCACATTACATGTGACATTTGCAGTTTCCACTTCTCTGTTCAGAGAGGGAGATAGGTTTCATTCTCAGCCCTTTAGGACCTATGTTGTTCTTCATAATTTATCAGATTTCAGTGACTTTCCAACATTTGTATTATTGCAATCATGATGGTTTTACTGCACCACTTAGATTAAATTTTCTCCTGTTTTTTTCTTTTTGAATTAATCTTATATGCTGCCTTACTTCACAGTAATATCCCTTTATATCCAGATACCATAATTGGTTTTGCCATTTTCTAATTGATATGCACCCATTTTCTAATTTTTTTATTACCATTAAGTATGTTTTTATGATTTTTTTAATGCAAGGAAGTTTTTATCATTAATTTCTTTGAGATATACTAATGATAGAAAACATTTATATAGCTCTTTATGGTTTACAAAACACTATAAAAGTGTTATCTCATCGTGTCCTCACCACAATTCTGGGAAGCAGGTGCTGCTATTATTCCATTTTAAATAGACTGAGAGAGATTAAATGACTTGACTAGGGTCAAATAACAGATTCCAAAGCCAGTATTCTATCCACTATCTACTCTGCCACCTGGTTGTGTCTGTAATAAAAAAAACTTAATGAAATCATGGGAATGATGATTTTTATAGTTTATTTTGTAATTTGCTACTTTACTGAAACTGTTCATTGTCTCTATAATTTTCTTCATTGATTTCCTGGAATTTTTCCAAGTAAACCATCATGTCAAGTACAAATAGAAATAGTTTTGCCTCTTGTTTGACAATGCTTATGCTTTTCATTTTATTGCTATAGTTATTATTTCTAGAACAATGTAAAATCTTAGTGAAAAGAGAGGGCATCCTTTCTTTACCATTGTACTTACTGGGAAACCTTCGAGTATTTCACCATTGTAGCTAATACTAGATTTTGACTTTAGATATATACTTTTGCTCATGTTAAAGAGTTCTTTCACATGTTAAGTTTTTAGAATCATTTAAAAATATAAATGAATGCTTCATTTTGTCATAGGTTCCTTTCCCCTTTCATTTATATTGGTATCATGATTTGTTTTTAAATTTTCCTCTCCTTTTTTTTGAAGTTAGCAAATGATATATCTGTTTTGGTCAGTCTTTTAAGTTTCTAGTTTTTTTCTCATTTTTAGTCCTTTAAATATTTCAAAATCTAGTTCTCAGATTTTTATTCTTTCTTCTATGCTTTTTTTTTTTAAGGGGGAGTGCTAATTTAATTACTTTCTCCTTTTATTAACACATGCTCAGTTCATTAATGTATCTTTTTAAATTTTGTTACTATATGTCTTCAGTGGTATAACTTTTCATCTTCATACTTCTCTAACTACATCCTCAAATTTTAGTATGTTATCTCTTTGTAATTATACTCTTTTATAATTTACACAATTGTTTTCATAATTTATTCTTTGTCCCACTTATGGCTCAGGATAGTGTGTCTGATTCTCCATTGAAGTATATATCTTTTGCCTGTTTAACCTCTATTAATTACAAAGATTAATGTATTATTTATAGCTTGCAAATGACATATTTAATATTACTGCCTTCTTACATATATTTCTTATTTCTTTGTATTAGGATCCTAGCACATATGATTTTGCAGGTGTTCCATATGATCCTTAGAAATATGTATATTCTTTAATATTCCTATTCAGAAGATACTATGTCTTAAAATTTTAATTTTTCCAACATTCTGTTCAAATTTTTATTTATCTTTCTATTTTATTGATCTGTCTCTGAAAGAGGAATACAGAAATCTACCTTAATTATTGTATTACTCTTTATGTTTTTAAATTTTTCCTTATTTTTTCCTTAACTTAGGTACAATTCTGTTTGGAGAAATATATTTCAGCAAAATAACAAGTCATTCTAGATTAAACTTATTTACCCTTTTTTGGTTATGGTAGATCAGAGGAATGCTATATATGTAGTTTACCTAGATTTTAGCATAAAATACATCCTTATCAAATTTGCTGATGATAAGAAAGTCATAATGGATACTCCAACAGAAATTTTATGAGTCAAAACACTAGGCTGATTTTAATAGATAAAATTTAGTAAGGATACATATTGTCTTACACAGGTTAAAATTCACTTCGCAAGTACGTGATAAGAGAAGGTAAATTATATTGCAGTTTACCTGAAAAAAATGGAGGGTGGGTGGTTATTGGGTACTAAGATCAGTATGAGTCATGAGTATCACAAAAACTAATGAAATTTTGGAAGGTATTGACAGGCATAGCTTCCAGGAATAAGGAAGTAATGAGTCTGCTGTACTTTTTCTGGTTAGATCACATCTGAAGTATTGTCTTCAGCTTTGGGGAGCACAGTTTTGGGAAGGGTATTGATAAACTAGAGGATGTCCAAAGGAAGACAACCAGAATGGTATAAGACTTAAATTGATAACTTGTGAGAATTAGTTGAAGGAACTGGTAAAAAAGAAGACTCGGAAAGAGGTGTTAAAATTGACTTCAAGTATTTGCAGAATTACCATATAGGAGAAGGATTAAATTTGTTCTGTTTGACCCTGAGTTATAGAAGCAAAAGCAATAGGTGGAACTTGCAAATAGGAAGATAAAGGCTTGATGCCAGGAAAAACTCCCTAAGGATTAAAACTGTCCGAAAGGAGGAATGGGTTGTCTTGGGAAGACATAGGGTCGTAGATCTCAGGCTGGGAGGAACCTTAGAGGTTATATAACCTTATATAACCTTAGAGGTTATAGAATCCTATTCCTCAAACTTATTTCCTCAATAAAAAACCAAGGCTCCCTGAGATTAAGTGACTTGCCCAATGTCACCAAAATATAAAAAGGCAGAGCTGAGATTTGAACTCAGGTCCTTTGACTCTAGAACATATGCTCTTTCTACTGTTCTTTTCTTGCTCCTTCCTTTCTCCAACAAACTTCTTTAAAAAAGTGTCTGTATACACTGTCTCAACTTCCTTACTTCTCAGCCATCTAAAATCCATTACTCATCTGAAACTGCCCTTTCCAAGGTCATCAATCATTTTCCTAGTCAAAAAATCCAATATCCTTTACTCAGTCTTTCTCCTTTACCTGCTTGAAGTATTTGACAAAATTGTCCATCCTTCTCTTTTTGCAATCATGTTCTTGTTTATTGTTCATGACTTCATGCTCTCTTTGTCCTTTTCTTACCTTTCTTACCTTTCTGCTTGAGCCTCCTCTGTCCTCCTTCTCTGATTCTTCTTCCTGTAAGCTCCCCAGCATAGATATATTCCTAAAATTATTGTCCTCTGTCTTCCTTTTATTCCCCTTTCTCTATATCCTCTCCTTTGGTGATCTCATCCAGTCCTACAGCTTCAGTGATCACGTCTATAAAGAGAATTCCTAAGTGTCTCCTCTCTCTGTCTCTGTCTCTGTCTACCTCCCTCTCTCTCTCTCTCTCTCTCTTTTTTTCTTCAACTCATTAAGGTTTGTTTTTCATTATTTCCACGATCCTTTTGGCCATTTTGACAAAGATGGTCTGTTGGTGCCTGAAAGACAACAATGAAAAGCAGAAATCACAAACTCTACCGAAACCCAATTGTCTTCTTGTTTCACCTTTTCCTGTAATTCAATAACGTTTTTTTCTTTCAGCCAGTCAAGCTAAAACCCTGAAATCATCTTGAATTCATTCTCCCTGACTGTACCTTGTCAATCACCATCTGGTTGGTTCTCTTTTTAAAGGAGTGGGTTTGTATGAAATGGCAAACTTGTCAGTATCTTTGCCAAGAAAACCCATTTGGGGTCATTAAAAGTTAAACGTGACTGAAAAATGATTCAACACCACCACAACAAAATACACAAGGGAAGAAACTCAGACTTCCAATTTTATAAATGAAGAAACTATGACCAATCAACAAACATTTATGAGATTCCTGCTAAGTGCCAGGCACTGTGCTAAACCAGGGATCCAGAAAGACCTCACCTCAAGGAGCTCATAATCTAAGGAATAATAAAATGGGAAGCAATATAATACGTAGAAAGTACACTAACCCTGGAGTCAGAAGACCTTGGTTTAAATCTTACCTCATGTTTGTCACTTGAGTGACCATGGGTAACTCAAAGAGCCTCTTTGGGCAGGTCTTCATGGGTGGAATGAGGAGGTGAGGTTCAATGCCCTTGGAGGTTCCTTTTACTGGAGATCTCATGAACTCAGCAACATAGTTAATGGCATTGCTAGAATTCAAATCCAGATCTTACTCCATATCTGAAACTCTTTCTATTTAGTCATAATGGAGTTACAGATGTTTCACTGATAGATTGTAAATTCCATGTAGGCAAGGGCTTACTTTTATCTTTGTATGCCCAGAGTCCAGCATGGTACCCATTATAATAAATACTTGTTGAGTTGACTTGAATCTCAATTTTTTCAGTGTTCCCCCTCACACTCTTCCTTTGTTGTTCATTGGGAGGAACAAAAAAAATGAAAGTCCTGAGTGAATTGCTATCAGCTTTATAGAAGATACTATGGGTTACGAGTTCTTAGGAACACAAAGGCCATCCAAGTGAAAAATATCATCGCCACTTTATTTCTTTCAAATTCAGCTCAAGCTCTGCATCAGGACTTCTAGGACATTGTACATTCTCTGCTTTGATCTCCCATTATTTATTTCCGTATCAGTTTGAGCTGTTTTTCCTGGGGATTCTCCAGTTTCTGACTGGAGTAGTCCTCTCTTTGGCACACTGTTGCTGGTTCTAAGAGAATTACACCCAGGGATTTGCCAGCTCAATTCAGCATGTGGATTTGCCTTTGAAGGCTTAAAAATTTTGGGGGGGAGGAGGGGAGGAGAGGGAACAAGTTTTGTTTCTCCCCCCCTCAGACTCCAATTACCCAATAAAGATCCATCTTTTTCTTCCGTCTGAGGATCCCCTTGACCTAATTTTGCTCCTTGCCCAGTTTCAGATATCACAATCCATTTTTATGCATTAAACTCCCCTAATGAAATCCACATGTCTTAAATCAATAAAGCCATTGTTTAGCTCTTGCTTTTCCCCCTGTGGTGCAGTTTTTGCCGCTCTGTTTTATTTGCTTACTTGTTTATAAGAACCTAGAACTGTTTTATCTAGGACCCATTCTCCTTCCCCTCTTCCTTTTCCTTATCTCCTTCTTTAAGGAGACTCAATTTGTTGGTGTTCAGTCCATTGGACCTTTCTCCTTTTAGTATATGGATATAGAATGAGAATTGTTTATTAGGGTTTTTAATTCTGCCTGTTTATTGTTTCCCATTTCATTTGCTCCTACCTTGTTAAATACTAAGGAATTCATTTAAGAGTCTATTAATTTTGTATGTTTATTGGATTCTTTTTGATGGTAGTGAAATTTGTAATAAAAGTAATTGTTTTCTTTCCCCCTGTTTTCTTGTTCAGAATTTCAGATTTTGTTTATTTCAGGTAAATTAACCATAAAAATCTTTATTGGTTGATTCAGTTTCTTTTTATGCAAGTAGTAGAATCAACTCTCTACATCCCTTCTCCCCAAATATAAGAAACAGAGCTTTTATTGACTTTCCATGTCTCTTTCTCCTACTCTCTGACTCTTCCATTTTAACGTTGCTGTTAGGCCAATATTGAACTTGTGGATTTTTTTAATAGGCTCCCAAATCACCTCATTCTTTAGGGGCTTGCTTCTTCCTAGTGAAAACGAAAACACCTCCTCTGCATGTAGCCTGCTGGGTGGTCAGGTTATTTTTTTTACTATAGCATTGAGTCATTTACCTTTCCGATGATACAAGACTTCAGAATAGAAACAAGCTCTTGTTAAATCCCAGCGATAGTACCGAAAAGACATTTATCCCTAAAGAGTTATCTCCTAGTACAACATACCTTTGAGCCCTGAGGGTTGCTAGAAACAAGTCATGCCAGACCAACCTCATTTCCTTTTGTGACAAAGTCACTGCTGGACCGGTAGAAGATGAGAATGCTATAGAGTCAGGGTATTGAGCTCAGCAAAGCATTTGAATGAATCTCTGATGCTATCCTCATGGACAAGTTGAGAGACATAGCCTGAATGATTAGGCAACTAGACAGATGCAGAGCTGCTTGAATGACTAGTCCCAAAGAGGTGATTTCTATGTGTTTGTGTGTATTTGTGTAGGGGGTGGTGTGTGAAGAGATGGTCATATTTTTCTCCACATTCAATTTTGTCTTAACTTCCATTAGAAAATATAAGCATCCAAATTTATAAACTAGAACTAGTAAAATAAAAAATAAGGAAAATAAAAGCAAAACAAAACAAAATGATTGTAAACGTAAACACATTTCTGCTTTTTGCCGAATGGCAAAGTAGGAAAACCCTGATGTATATAACTAAAAACAACAAAATAAGATCTTCACCAAAACAAAAGATGTATACAGTGACTTTACCAAAGCAGCTGTAAGTGTTTTGTGAATTTGTGCATTTAACCTGGTTTTGCTTTTGTTACCTTTTTTTGCATTATTGTGTTCACTGTGTATATTGCTCTTTCACTCTTATTCATTTCTTGTAAATCTTCTATTTTTTTGAATTCTTCATATTTGTCCATTTCTTCTGCCATAATAATATTTTGTTTTATTCCTATGCCATAATTGTTCATCTGTACTCTAGTTGATAGTCCATAGCCTACTTCTAGGTTTGCTTGCTTTTTGGCTATTCCACACAGTATAGTGAGTAATATTTTTCTATAAATAAGTCTTTTTTTCCTCCTGACTATAACCTGTTTAGGGCATAATCCCAGTAATGGGAAAATTGGGCATTTTTGTAATTCAGTGTATAACTGAAAATTTCTTTTGTAAACAATTGAACTAATTCACAACTCCACCAGCAGTGTATTAGAGTACCTATTTATCCACAGTTATGCCAGCATTGATCATCCCCACCCCCTCAATGGCCAACTTCCCCCAAAGCATGGAAATGAGTGAATCTATGTTGACCTGAAGGGAGGTCTATACCAGAGTTTAATAGTCATCTATGACTGGTATTATTGTGCTTAATATTTTTCCCGTTGATTTAGTACAGATGACATGCTTATCAGACTTTCAGATGGAAGGAAGAGCTAATGTTCTGGCTGACAGAACTGGTGTCTAAAAAGACTTTGACAGTTTAGAATGATGGGCCACGTGAGATAGTGAGTTTCCTTTCACCAAAAGTCTTCCAGTAGAGACTGGATGATAGTTTGCCTAGAGTAGTAACTGAAAGTAACTACTCAATAATGTTTAATTGATGATGATAAAATCAATTTTCATCTTGTTTAGAGAAAATATTATATTAAATGTCAGGAACTTGACCCTAGTTTCAGCAGATCCTTTGGGGTATAGATTTGTGTGGCAGAAATCAGCCTTGTCAAAGAAGATGAAATAGGAGATAGATAAGACAGATGGGAAATTCCATTGGTCAAAGGTTCTCCATAATATGTCCTGTCCCTTCTCTCAGTGTCTTATTTGGTCTTTTTATAGAGTATTGTCTGTGTCTCTTTTTCTCATTTTCAGCCTTCTGCCAGAGTTAGGGAAGTTCTTTTCTTCCCACATCTTCTTCCTTTTTGCAGTTTCATGGAAATAATATCCTAGGGCTGGGAAATTTTTTCCCTTTTCCTGAAAAGTTCTATTGTTACAATTCTGGATTTCATGTGAGAAGGAAAGTTCAGAATTAAATCCCCACATGTACTGGATGTCCAGTTCCAACAGAAAAAAAAAACCAACAAAATAACCCACAACTGCTTTATTAACATTTTTCCTCAGGAGAAAAGTGTTGAGAGACAAGGAAATGAATACAATGTTTTCCCACCTACAGAACTCTTTTAACAGCCAAAGGACTCCAGATTTCTTTAGCAAAAATATCTATATCCAACAGATACTGCTTTCCCACTGATACTCTTTTTTTTTTTAATCAAGAACCTATCGCCAACATAATTTTTCTTTTTTATTTTCTTCTTCAGTAACTCTCTTGTCCTCCCATGCTAGGACTGGGTCTGCTTTTTAGTGATCTCTGCAAACTCAGTCCATCTTAAATCAATTATTCTTTATGCATTTCTGGAGTTGAGTCTTTTAGTTCTCCATTTTTTATTTTATTTTATTGTGTTAGGGGCAGAGGAGAAAAGTAGGGCTTATGATGCTATTGGCAACTCTTTTTTGGGGAAGCACAGAGCAATCCTGTACCTGAGCCTGATTTCACTGCTTCTGGGACATCTTTTACTTGCAGTGAACAAGTTGAACATGGAGTTTGAAAAAGCTGAGGAGCTTCCTAAATTTTGTGATTCAAAAGATCTTGGTCCCCATTAGGGTGACCATTGGCCATGGGCTTGGAAGCAGACCTGAACGCCTTCCATGAAATGTTCAGCGTCTCTACAGTGAGTTTTAGTTATTGTCTTGTAGGATCACAGGATTATAGAATTTCTGAGTGAGAAGGAATCTTCCCTTCCCACTCACGAGTTCAACCCGCTCATTTTGCAGATGAGAGAAATGAGGGCTGGAGAAGTCAGCCTTAATGATTCCAGCTAAGAAGGGTGACCTCCTCCCTCTCCTTCATTGACAGTTTTACTATTGCTTCACCTCCCTGTTTTGTTTTTGGTCAGACAGATAAAGCAAGCTATCTGTTGCTCCTGGTAATATCAGGGTATGATTGAGAAGACTGTGGAATTGGGTTGCGGTGGGATAGTGAAGAAGCCTGGTCAAGAAATTATAGGGGCATTAAGGATAGTGGGCAACAGTGAGGGAAAATGAGAGTCCAGTGTCTAGTTTTTCAGCATGTTTGAATACACTGGTTGAGCAATTTCACAAATTACTTTTACTGAATCATAGAAAAGTCTGTGGTGATTTGAGTCTTCAACAGAGAAAACAAGCCTATATCCTAATAGCCTAGAATATCATCTGCAAATTGAAAGAGAAGGTGCCAGCTACCAAGACTTCACTTATCCTTATCAAGTCTCATTAAGATCTTCCTTCTGGCTGTTATCACATAAACTCTCAGGAAATCAAAGAATCACAGAATGATGGCCTGGAATGGGTCTTGGCCACCATTAAGTCCAGGCATCACCATTGCAGAGCAGCAGAGCCAAAGGTGGCTCAAGAGATGATTTTCATTATTAGAAAAGCAGCAACTCCACAGAATTGCTAAGTTGATAGAGTTTGTCTTTGGCCCTCTCTCCCTTTCTTTTCACGTTTCTCCTACTTCAGATTCCTCTTCCCGAACCCTTTCCTGCTCCCTGGTTCTCCATGTTTCCCTATCTGCTGACTCTCCAAAGTCCCCTGCTGTTCCAAATCCAAGACTTGGATCTCCCCTTCTCCCCCATGCTTCCTAAGCACTTTTCCTTCTTATCAAAACCAGTTAGTTCATTCAGACTGATCCCAGCTGATTGTTCAAACATATTTAAGTGTCCTTCCCCACCCCACCTTTCTGTGTGGCCCAGGGCAGTTGATGTACTTCTCTGAATCAGGAAAGTTTTCCTGATTTATAAAATAATAGGGTTGGAGTAGGATCCTTTCTAAAACTCTAGGATGTTATAATCCAATGAAGAATTTACATTCTAAAAAAGGACCTCATCAGCCCAAATGACTCCCTAGTTGATGAAATGGGATAGAGAACCAAGGAAGGAAGAGGAGGTCAGAGGGGGCCTGATGAGTGCCTTTGCTAATTCTGGACACCTCCTTCCCACCCCCAACACCATGTATTTGGTACCTCAATTCTGATCTTCTCCATTCTTTTCCCTCACTCTCCTTCCTCCCTATCTTTCTAGCAGCAGGATCTACAAGAATTTCTGCCCTTTAAAAAGTTCTTCAGAGAAGAGTATTTCATAGGTTCTCTGTGGGGTCTTTTACCCATCCTATACCCTCAGAAAATTCTCTGTTCTACTTAAGCTAAACTGGGACCTTCTGCTATACCCAGAGTCCACTTCCATTTCTTCTGATTCTGTCCTGAAAGGAGAAGAAACATCTGGCTGCCATTCTCTGCACATAATGAGGAATTATGACTTGCCCTGATTATTCAATAAAAGAAAATTAACAAAAGCTACTAGCTCTAACTCAGAATCTCAGGCTTGCTAAATCATAGGGTTGAGCTAAGGGAGTCATACTTCACGGGCACCAGGGCCTCTATAATGATAATGCGGTAGTTTTATGTCACTTCACTGTCTGGGAGAGCTGATGTTATGCCCCAGACTTTGACAAGCTGCAAAAGGTTCTGGTTTGTGGCACTAAGAGAGGGAGCAAGCCCAGAAAATCCTCCCATTTCAACCCAGGTAACTTTTTCTGTAGAGCCCAGCGGACCTTTTCCACTGAGCCAACCAAATAGCAGTAGGCAACTTTGTCCGGACACTTAACATTTATTAGGATGAAAAATCATGGAGAGAGTGCTGAGACATCCAGACACAAAACCTAAATGGGAAGAAATCTGCTTATTCTCTTACTTTTGATGAATTTCAGTTCCAGCATTCAGTGCAGTGTAAACCATTGTAACAAACCATGTTCCAAAACAGCATGCTTAATGATAAATATGAAAACATTACCATTCCCTTAAATGTGCTCTCCGTTATAGAGAGTCAAGTTTCTATCTCCCCAGCTTCATCTTAATTGCTTTATTGCTTCAGTTTAATTGCAGCTTGCCTTGTCATTTATGTTCCTACTTAATGCAGTTTTATCATGCAACTCCTGGACCTAATTATTGTCCTTTACCCCAAATGGAATAATCTCTGCTTAGTTAGCATATGCTGTGCTTTCCTGTTTCTGTTCCATTTCTCATACTATATCTTATACCTGACAGCTCTCCTTTTCTTTCTTCCCCTGTTGAATTTTTCCTCATCCTTTACCCAGATACCAACTTGTCCAAGAGCCCTTCTCCAATCCTCCTTAATGGTCTTTCCCCCTTGTACACATGGAAAAAAACAAAACAAAACAAAATAACAACACAAAACTGTGGCTCTGTATTCAGAGGATCTGTATTCAGATGCTCCTTTCAAGCTTACGACCTTGGTGACTTGGCTGTAACTTTTCTGGGCCTCAGTTTTTCTTGTCTGTAAAATGAGATGGTTGGACTAGATATCCTGTGAGGTTCTTCCTCATGCTGTGGACCTATGATCATCTGATTTCTCCTGGACTTTGTTTTGCATGCTCTAATACACTTAGGTCTCATTTTTCACTGTAGTCATCTATTTATGTCTTAGCCTCCTATTTCATGGTTCCCAGAAAAATGACCAAAAAATCAATTCAAAGTAGCCAGTCTGCTGACTGTGAGCCTGTCTGAACTTAGCTATGCTGGTTCTCCTATAATAGATTGAATCTGTTACCAGGACTCTATTTGAAGCATTTTTCAGCTTGAGAGTTGAAAGAGTTTTTCACTGCTCTGATATGTGTGTGTGTGTGTGTGTATATATATATATATATATATATATATATATGACATATGCACTGCTATGATATGTATCTTCAAGAAGGCAAGGTAAATTCCAGGCTATGAGGAGGTATCAGAATAGGATTTTTGAGAAAAATTAAAAGACAGGGATCAATAACATTGGGGGAAATACTGCAAAGTACTTTAACCCCCAAAGTGCTTCTGAAGTGGACATTATTCCTCCCTGGGCCCCTAGGTTGAGAAATATTTGTTAGGTTACTGGGCAGGGTTGGATAACCTGCCTAGTAACAGGTTTCTGTTGGGCCCCTGTTAAAACATTATTCCCCTTTGGGTTGTGAAATATCAGATGAATTTTAACAGTCATTTTTTGTTTAGTCCATTTGTATGGTAACCACATGTGCCCCCCTAATGTTAGACCCCTCTTGCCAGGCAACTAGTCCCCCCTTCCTGACAACTACTTTTTGTTGAATGACAACCAGTCTTTGATTGGGTCCCTCTCCTGGCACCTCTTCTCTGTTGGGGTCCTCTGCCTAGCAGTACCCTGACAACCCCCCCTCTATTTTAGAGGCTCTTGCCTAACAACAAGCCCCCCCCTCTTGCTCTCTCAGAACTCTGTATGCTGTGGAAACCGCAAGGCTGTACCGAGTAGCGCCGAAATGCTCAGCTTGGGGCTATCTCCTCTGGGTCTCTACATGAGGCAACCACCAGCCTGGCTAATAAATGACACTCTTGAAATTCCTAATTAATTTTGCCTGTGAATTATTCTCAGTCCGTCCATTTCACTTCCTGCCCTGCCAGCCCAATTTTTTAATGCCACTATTTTTCCTGTGATACTGTGTGGTTGTGAAAGATAGAATACCATGATCCCAGAAAAATCAAAATTACAGATGGTTCAAAGGCTAATGAAACACAAATGGTGTATGGACCTGAGTCATTAGCAGCTACTCACCCATGATATTTGCATACAGAAGTGGCACTAAATACATAGTAAAGGACGTGTTTAGGAAGACCACGCCACCTCTGAAATAGTCTTTGTGACCTAAGGCAATTTGACCCTTCCCAACCTCAATTTCCTCATGTATAAAATGCGGTTAGACTAAATGGCCTCTGAGAATCCTTACAGTTCTTCATCTATGATGCTATGATCATATATGGAATTAGAAAAGGAATGGAATTAGAAAAGGGATTGACAAGAGTCAAAAAAAGAACTGGACAAATCCTGGTGTTGAATAGGTATCATAGACACAAAAATTTAAAGGAAAGACATCAGTGTTTTAGATGGATTTTGTATGGAGAAGAACATGGGCAGCAATCCTATAGGATGAGATGGCATTGAATGGGTATGGAGTTGTCCTAATGGATGCAGTGTCTCCCCTGATAAGATGACCGATCCATTGAAATAACCAGAGTTCTAGTAAGCCAAAACTCTATAAGGCATCACACGGATGTAAATGGACCTCTTAGCCAATTGCATCCTTAACCAAGGAAGTGTAGCCCTTCCTCCTATTAGAAAGCTGAGGAGTAGGTAGCAACAGCCTTATATTGAGCTCCAGGGAGAGAGAAGACTGAAAGGGATATAACCTTTTAACTTCCAAGTCAACAACTCAGAAGCAGAAGCTTGCATACTAGTTTAAGGCATCATTGCCTATTGCTGAACCCCTGAAATGTTTGGTCTATAGTTGTTACCCCAGTGCTCCTAGCAAGAAAGAAATGCAGTTATCCTGAGAAGATATATCTATACTGTAGGTTGTTGTTGATGCTGATTTTAAGTGCTCCCCCCAACACACATAATTACATCATTAAAAAAAGGATAGGTCAAAAGATAGGCACACTCTGCCATTTAAAGAATGAAAAGTAGATCTGGCCAACCAGATGTAGGTAGCCTTTACAGATCTTGGAACATTACACATGATACTTTTTCCTGCTTCTGGTAATAAGCAATAAAGAGTTCTAAAAAGTTGGATCCTTATCGGCTTTCTCTTTACTGCATGTATACATGAGGAAAGCCAACATACAGCTGGAGAGAGAAGCTGCTCCCTGGGTGAGCCTTTGATCCCATCAAAAGCAGGCCTCTGTTTCTTACTGGAGGGTCAACTTGCTGGGGAACCCTGTGTTTATGTTAGCAAAACAGATTCACTTTGGAGACACTGTTTATCTCTCTCTCCTGCCACGTTGGGTTATTATAAACAAAAAATCCAAAGAAGATAGATTACATTCATAAATGACCGCTGGATCCCTAATAGGAACCTGGAAATAGACTATAGAGAGACTTCTCCCAGACAATTTCTGTGTTCTACCCTCCCCCCAACATCTTAGTGTTCTGTTTCCAATGACATTTGCATAAACAGATCCCAATATTTGATGCTCTCGATGTCATCTGCTACCACTATTATTTTCTTGTCTCAGAGGAAATTTGTCTCTCCCTTGGATAACTTCACAGCATAGTACACACATTTCTATTTTCAGCTGATCAGCCACACAATCAGCATTACCAGGTACTTAACCATGTATCAGTCACTGTTCTAAGTGCTTAAAGAATTCTTCCTAGAATTATCAAGAATACAAGCCTCTCACTCCATCATTGCACACCAGGTCTTCTAATTAGGGTCAGGTAGTAAGTAGATCAGGGAATCGAGGCAGGGAAAAGGACTGTATTTGAGAGTCAAACTTCAAATTCCAGTTTTATCTAGGAACACAGCCTTTTTTACCCATCAGAGAAAAGGGCATGTGCCCTGTTCATTGAGTCACAATGCCTGTCTGGGCTAATTACAATATGGGTCAAGAACACTAAAGTTCTTCAGGAATCAGGAACAGGTCAGTGGGCAAGGATCTTCGTCATGAAGTTTGGGATCTAGGATGATAAAAGATGAGTCCAGGAATGAAGGAAGTCTAAGTTTGATAACTAGCCCCAGACACAGCTAGGGAGGGGCAGTCATGTAACGGACAAATAGGCTGAACTGAGGGTACAGAGCTAGAGGCAGCTCCCTAGCAGAGAGGAGAGTGCCTTAAATACTTGGTACCACCTGGTGATGTCTCCATCTTATCTTGCCTTGAATGTTAGCTTTTCCTATGAAGCCCTCCTTCTCCTTTTGAGGATCTTGATATTAGAATTATCAATTCTCAACTCAGTATGGTTTTTGAACATCATGTAGACCCCCCCCCCCTCCAAATTGGGGGAGAAGGAGAAATCAAACATCTGAGGAATTTTTTCAGAATTTAAATCCATCTTAAGTCTATTCTGTGTTAAATTCTTATCATTTAGCTGTTTTCCAGTCATGTCCAAGTCTTTATGACCCCATTTGGGGTTTCCTTGGCAAAGATGCTAGGTTTGCCATTTCCTCCTCCAACTCATTTTATAGATGAGGAAACTGAGGCAAATAGGCTTAAGTGACTTGCCCAGGGTCACACAGCTACTAAGTGTCTGAGGCCACATTTGAACTCAGGGAGATGAGTCTTCCTCACTCCAGGCCTGGAGCTCTATCCATTGAGCTACCTACCTGCTCCTACATATTAATATTAAATTCTATATGCTCTAAATTAAAGCTTTATACCTGCAGTTTTATTTCACTTTCCCCCTTTATTTCAGGCTATTTTTATGTTTGAAATGCTGAGAATTTCAATCACTGTTACCATGTCCCTCCATGACCTCATGTAACAAATTTCTTTGAAAAACTGCTAAAGTGACCGAAGTTATGTCTATTTGAAAACTTATATTTCCTTTTATTTCAAGATGAAAGACTGGTTATGAAGCTGATGTACTGCATGTTTGAACATTCTCCTGTAGCATACCTATTGTCTTCAAAATCAGTGACATTCTTTAAAAGTTAGCACACAACAAACACCAGGTCTGTGGCTTACAGGAAAGAGCCCTGAATGTGACATCAGAAGACACTTGGGTTTAACTCTGAGCCCTGAAATTTACTAGAGATGTGTCCAGGGCAAATCACCGACTATCTTTGAGCCCCTATTTCCTCATCTGCAAAATGGGGGTAAACATATTTTCTTTTGTGAGGAAAATACTTTAAAGTATTCTTTATTTCTTAAAAGGAAATGGATGGAGCAGCAGGGGCTGGACTCAGGAAGACCTGAGTTTAAATCCCACCACGCACTTACCAGGTATGTGACCATGGACAAATCACTTAACTGCTGTTTGCCTCAGTTTCCTGATTTGTAAAATGGGGATAGTAATCTACTTTGCAGTGTGGTTGTGAGGATAAAATGAAATGGTCGTTGCAAAGTGCTTAGCACAGGCCCAGCACAAAGTAAGTGCTATATAAATGCTAACTTGTTATCATCAACATTATATACATACCGTTTTAATTATTTTATATATAGCATAAAATATTTTATATGCATATATAATTATTTTAGTGCCCAGTAGCTAAGTTGAAACAGATCTCACTATGTCAGATCAACTACTCCTTTTCATTTTGTCAGCTTTTTTTTTTTTTCTGGCATCCTAAATTGCCTCTAGTCATCTGAGATTATACATTTTATTCCTATGTACCATTAGGATTGAAAAAAATCTAATCTCTTTAATCCTTTGAATGATATTTTCTGGGCAAAGACAACTCTTCTCATCCATATTTTGCACATGGAAAAATGAGAATTCATGGGATTTGTGAAGACACAGCATGAAAGGTCATTAAACCTATAATCAAAAGACCCAAATTCTTTTTTTCTTTAAAAAAATTTAACAAAATCTTCATTTCTGAATATGTACCTCCCCTTTCCCGGGAGCTATCCTTTTTAAAAGAATAAAAAAAGGAAATAGAAAAAAGAATTAGAAGATTAAAATCCAGTCTAGTTTTAGACTCATGATCTAGCCAGTGGCCACAAGGTCAATCTAGGAAGATATTTCAATTTAATTGATTGCATTTATATCCTATGCCTTTTATGTATTAAAAATATTTATATTATACAGATAAAATATTGTCATAAACATTTTATGAATAAAATATTTCTGCATGTAAAATATATTCTATGCATTTAAAATGTTATGAATCATTGATCTCATAAAACACTGTAGAGACATCCATTGGCTTCACCAGACTGCCAAAGGAGCCTGTAACAAACAATCTTAAGAATCCTGCTCTAGAACTATAAATTACAGAGAAGCTACTGAGCTGCATTTGCAGGAGTTTCCTTGCCTGGGGGTTCTCTATAGGACCTGACCCTAGTCTAAGTTCAAATGGTCAATATCAGATCCTTTCCCTAAAGCAGATTTTTGGTAGGGGCTAATCACAGAAGTTCTGGGTATAGAAAACATTGGAAGGGATAGGAAGGAAATGAAAATTGTTATAAGAAAGGAAAGGCTGGTGGAAAGATGGGCAAACCATCTCATTCAGTGTCTGGTCTAAGAGCTGTATGAATCACTATCAAGTTCTACAAAGTATTTTTCAAGTGGTGACATATTTGTCCATAGCATCCTCAGGTGTGACAACCAGCTACAATGGATGGCCCTGGGTTGACTGGATCCTTTCATATGCACAGGGGCTAAAAAGTCCAGGTTGATTTTAGAAATTATTATTATTTTTGCTTTGCTTTGTTTCTCCAGCTCTTAGTGCTAGGCTTGACACATAATAAGCACTTATTGACTGACTTAAAGATACCTTTGTATGTGAATATGGAGGTAGGGAGGGTTGTGGGCAGCGTAGAGCTGTCTTAAGGTCCTCAGAACTAGGTAGGACTCAGATACAACTCCAGATCATTGCTTTCCTCCTCATCTCTCGCCTTCACCCCCATTGCTAACTGGGGCCACTTTCTAGGGATGTCTCGGGTGGGGCAGATATTTCCTTTCAAGTTCACAAATTTTCCTCTGGCGTATGCTTTGTGCAAGACACTGTTTTAAGCCTCTGGGATTACAAAAATGAGTAAGGCATAGACCCTATCTTCAAGATGCTTACAGGAAGGAAACTGAAGAGCAACTGGTTTCCCAGCAATCAGGAGGCCCTGCCTTGAGGTAGTTCAAGTTTGACTGAAAGTCAAGCAGCTCCAGGAATTTAGTGAGTCAAGGCCTACTAAGCCCATAGTATTCTGCCCCCTCTTAGTAAAACTAAATAGCTCCTCTTAGAGCACTAAATGATAATCCAGGAGCCCAAGGCAGCGTTAAATGCTTTTTCCTCCATGTAGGCACTATACTTGTAAATAGGATCATCATATTCACTTGAAAAAGCTTCTGAGTTAACATCTGAAAAAGCCAGCCATTCACCCCTTTGCTTACTGCATATGCCAACATCAACAAAACTACATGACCCAGTGCATGCCTCCTATGTTGAAAGGCCCCTAGGATCAGAACTGGAAGGGACCTTCTGACACCACTGAGTTCAACCCTCTCATTTTCAAGAGGAAGGGATTGATGACTAGAGAAGAGAAAGAGGTTGCTTAAGGGGAAGGAGGAATTTGGAAGGTGCCAGAGAGTTCACAGGCCTTAGTACAAAATGGGGACAGGCTGGATGGAGTTGGGATCCAAAGGGTTGGTACTAGTGGAGAGAGTTAGAAGAAACAATGGAGTTTAGAACAGGATAAAAGAACTCCCTTCTTCCTTTTGTGGAAATTTTGAAAATACATAGGATTACAGGGGTAACAAACATTTGTTTATAAGTGCCCTCTGACCTGTGTGTGGAAGGGTTTCCTCTTCATTTTCTACCTTACGTTTTCATCTTTGAGAGTTCCACCTTATCCCTACTGTCCTGCTTAATGTAGGCACTGGATGGGGAGACTGGAAATGTGCCATGATGGGGCTTCCAGGGCTGGCTCAGGAAGTCACTGGCTGTGGCTCCTTCACCTTGCCCACGGGCCCTAAATAAGTGAATCTAAAGGATTACTCTGCAAATCTCTCTGTAAAGTGAATTGTCATAAAGCAGAATTATATTGAACATGAACAGATCTTGGACCCTATCCAAGGAGCTTTTGTTACTGAGATGCCAATAGAACTTCCACAAATTACAGTTTCACCTGTAAAGCATTCTGTTCTTAGGGACCCTAAAGAGAGCTTTACAATAACTATCTAGTTGCTTACCCATCTGGTTATATTATGGGCAAGTCTGTATTTTTCTATCTTGTTCATAAGAATGTCAGCAGTCTCAAGTGTAATCTCTTTTCCACACCTCACTGCAGACATTACCTTATTACAATCTGCACAGAACGAACATCGATTACTGGAGCAAATAATAACAGTTTTCTTGTTAACTTGGAGCTGTGTGTGTATGTGCATGGGGTTGCAATTTCCCCAGTAATGAAAACAACTCCACAATATGAACAATCCGTCATTTTGTCCATCTGCTGCCCAAGAGGGATCTTAAAATAGTTTCAGTTCACCTTTAAAATCTAGAGCTCTGTGAAGGGCTTATAACACTTGGCGAACCCTGGAAGGCTGCCTGCTAACCATCACTGCTACTCTGGCTACTGATGTCCGGCTGTAAACTTCCTTAGAGGGAAACAAGCTGCTCATTCATGAAGCTGTTGTGAAATTTTCCTTCCCCGCCAGTTTTCACAGCTAGAGAAGAGGATACCTGTAGGGAACTAAAATTCTTTTTGTTGTTCTCTCTAAATTTAGGTCCCCTGCTTTTCTAATTCTCTCCTCCCCCTTTCTTTCTCTCCTCATTTCTTCTTCTTCCATCCCTCATTTCTTAAGGGGTGGGGTTGGGGCTGAGAAGAGGTTCAGTCTGCATTGAGATTTATGGTTCAGAATGGAATTATGAGTCCATACAGCATCTCAAAGGTCATTTAGTCTAGCTGTCATCTCTAGGCAACACTGACACAGGAGGATTTGTCACTATCTCCAAGGCAGGAGATAGTACAATTCCCCTTAGGGCCCTGTTCCAGGGTTTAATCCTGGTCTTGGTCTGGAATTGGACAGAAAAAATAGTGAGCACAGACCTAGTGATAGCTTCTTCAGCTCATACTGTGTTGAGTCCTTCTTGAGTACGTCTGAACTATTTCAAAAAGAAATAGAATTTTCAGTATTGACTTTCCGATGCTATCAGGGGTCTGCAACCAAGATTTCCATGAATAGATTTGCTTTTTTAAAAACTTTAATAGGCACACGGATAAGGTCTGACAGTTTGAAAATAGTTTGAATTGGATGGGTTGGATGGAGATGGATACATTTGGTGATGGGGTTGGGACCCTAACCCAGTTGTTGTTGGTATTGTACATCTTTAGGTTACATGCTGTTTACATTTTTACTACTTCTTGCCTTGGGCTCAGTTGGGCTGATATGTGAAGAATTTTTAAACTCCTAAGGCTAGCATGGACTTCATCACACTTAGCCTTAAATTACCCAACCCAAAGTGAAGTAGATCTGAAATATTAAACGGATTTCGGATTGTTGAGACTGCAAACCAAACAAATCATTTTAGAAGCATTAAAGGACTGCATAAACAAACATCTTTCCTCTGTTTACTTCTAAAAGGTGTCACTGAGGCATTTTAGATGTTCTTTCAGCTAGTGATAACTTTATCCCTTTGGGTCAGACAATAGCATAGGATTCTGTCAAGTAGGAGAGCATGGGACTTGAAAAATCATTTACTCTGAACCCCTAGTTTTACAGCTGAAAAGAATTTAGCCCCAAGGAGAGGAGATCACTTCCCCAAGTTTGCAAAGACCCTACTGTAGGGCCTTCTGTTCCCAAATCTAGGGTCCTTTCCATTGTGCCCCCTAATAAGAATAGCTGGTCATAGGAGAGTTAGTATTTATATAGTGCTCCAAGGTGTACTAAGCATTTTATTAACTTTGTCTTATCTGATCCTCACAACAATCCTAGGGAGGTGTAAAACAGTATCAAATGAGAAGACTGAGGGAGAAATGATTAAGTGACTTGCCCAAGGTCACGCAGCTAGTAGGCATCTCAGGCAGGATTTGAATTCAAGTCTTCCTAACTTAATCCACCATACCTTCTAGTGGCCACACAGACTCTCTTTTACAGTACATCACCCTAACACTTTGTATTTGCTGGGTCCTTCATACTTTTCAAAGTTCCTTCACATATAATATTCCATTAGATCCTCCCTTTCAGTCAGGTGATGGTACCAGAGTTGATCCTTTACTAAACCCAGTATGTGCCACTTTAGGCTGGAAGGCAAATTGTAGTCTAACCCCTTTATTTTGCAGATGAGTACCCTGATGCCCAGAGAGGTGACATACCCAAGGTCACACATCTACTTCCCAACAGAGCCAAGACTGGAACCTAGGTCTCTGGACTAGGAGTCAGTCCAGAGCCCTTTGTACCATATCACACACCAAATTGTCCTTGAGATTCAACCTATTCTAATCAACGCTTCCTGCCCTGGGAGATCAGCTATCAGATAACATTGTAAGCTCTTGGAGCGGAAAGGACTCTCTTTTTGTTTTTAATTTATATTTGTATCCCCAGAGCTTAGCACAGTGTCTAGAACATAGTAGGCACTTAATAAATGTTTATGGACTGACTATCTATGGAACAAAACTTTACAGCAGAATACAATAGATTTGCCTTGAATGTTCTCATACGCACTCACTATGCTTTTGGCCTAACTAAGCTGAAATGTAGCAAGATCCAAATCTTTGGATGTCTTCTGCTCTTCTGCACAGACATTCAATAGAAAAAGGGCCAAAAATACTTGCCAATTCAGTAGGCTTTCCAGCCTTTTGTACATTTTAAGGCATTAGTTGTTTGGGATTTGGAAGAAAATCATGAGAATTGAGAATCTCTGACTTGGTTGGAAAGAGACTCACTGCAGAGAAAAGACGGTCTGGGGCTACGTACAGTTGTTGTAGTTTTTTTTCTCTTTCTCTCACAAAGTACAGTGTTTCCACACAATTTTGTTTCATAAATAGCTGAAAGTATCCAGTCTCCCAACACTGAAAGGTCTTTGAATTACTTGAAAATGCAAATATTAAGAAACAGTTTGTAATATTTTTCAATTATTAAAAGTTATGTATTTCTTCTAGCAGAACTCTGACCTGAATTCTGTTTTATTGAGTACAGCCAATCATGTTATAGATTTAATGTCACCAAGTTTTAAAAGTAGAGACACAACTGGCCAAATCCATGGCAAATTCAGTTAGGGGGAGAAAGGGGGAAGGATGAGCAGTGGGTGGTAAGGAAGAGTTGGTTCATATATTGTCTTTCAGAAGTGCAGGGAACCATCTGACGGCAGCATGTCAGGAGAGCACCCTGTAATCGAAATAGAGGGATCCCTTTCAAGGACTGTGAGAAGAACTATGGGATATCTGGGTGGAAAACAAGAGCTTTCCCCTACCTCATGTCATTGCTCTGAGACAGGGCAGAGTCCTGTTGGACTTGGGCTAGTTCAGGGGTGGGGAACTGGTGGCCTTGAGGCCACATGTGGCTCTCTAGGCTCTCAAGGGCAGCCCTTTGACTAAATCCAAACTTCACAGAACAAATCAAGTGCCAATTCAGTCAAAGGTCCATGCTTGAGTACCTAGAGGGCCACATGTAGCCTTGAGGCCAGTTTATAATAATTTAGAGTTCACACTGCTCTAGTCCTAAGAGAAATCTTAAATCAGTGAGAGCATAGGGGCTTGGTAATGAGGGAGGAGACAGGATGGGTGGTGGGGGGTGGGCAGTGGTTCCTCCAGTATACGATGACTGAGCGATAACCACAGGAGCTCCCAAGCTAAGCAGAAACCTCAGTAGGTGTAATAAGGCCATATGGTTAACTTATATATAGCCTCTGTCTGAGACTGCTCAGAATACAAAGCTTGGCCCCACAGTGACCATATGGTGTGCTGCAAAGGAACCAGCATGTGGAGACTGCTTGGTTATTTTACCTTTCTTTGCTCAAACAGGAAACAGGACAAACTTTTGCTTCTTTCTTCCAAGCCAAACAAAGATGAAAAGTAAACAACAAGTGTGTAAAAATGAATGTCTTCGATTAAACTGACCAGCTGGGAAAAAGGAGAAGCGGTAAGTGAATTCAGAAATTTCACATGAATAATAACAATTGTTTGTAAAAATAATACTCCATTCTCCCCTGATTTGAAGAGTTCAAGAGGATTGGCTGAGGCCAGAGTTAGGGGATGACTAGGATGTTTCCCAGGGTTCCTTTGTCCTACACAATGATACCCATGAAAATCCATATCTCCTTCAAAATAAGGATATATCAAGATGCTTCTTGATCACTCCAAGAGCAAATGGATAGTAGCCTCAGAGCCAGTGAAACATTCCAGTCCTGCGTCTGACTTGTGATGGTGGCGTGCTCTGAGCAAGTCACCTGCCTCTCTGTGCTTTGAACAACTCTCAGACCATCACTTGCAGAGAAGCAGCTGACTCCCTTTGCTAGAGAGAGTTTTCTCATCAGTTGAGTTTTGCATTTCAGTGACATTGTGGATCTAGTTCTTATTCCTGTCACATTAGACACTTTATTTTGCTAGGTGATCTTATTTTGAGCATTTTTGAGACAATAGGCTTCTATCCTCCCCTCTGAACTCATAGCACTTAGTTGCATCTTAGGAAAGACATTGATATAAGGTGGAGAAAGGCAGCCAGGATAACGAAAGACCTGGAATCTCTATTATATGAGCACCAGTTGAAGGAAGTGAAGAAGGTGGGGGATGGGAGAAATATAATAATCATCTTCATTATTTGAAAAGCAATCATGTGGAAACCACATTAGATGACCTGTTTGGCCCTTGAGATCACAACCAAGAATGATGGATAGAAGTTTAAACCAGTTGTAAAGAAAAATGTCTCAACAGTCAGTGCTGTGCTAAAGTGACGCAAACTCCCTGGTCATCTTGTGAATTCGCCCTCATCTGAAATGTTCCAGCAAATGCTGGATGACCACTTATCATATTGTAGCAGGTTCATTTTTGGGGCTGACCCTGAATAAGGAGGCCCAGCTGTGATTCTTTTATCTCTGCCATTCCATGCAGCAATTACTAGTAACATCCTTTATCATCCTTTAGGGCTATGAAGTTTACATGCTTCTTTCTCACAATAGCTCTGTGAAGCAATGAAAGAAACAATCATTTATTTAGTACTTACTAGGTGCCAAATATTAACTCATTTGATCCTCATAGTAAGCCTGGGTGGCAGTCACTACCATTATTTCCTCCATTTTACAGGTGTGGAAACTGAGGCAAACAGAGGTTAAAATGTCTTGTCCAGGGTTACCCAGAAATAAGTGTCTGAATCAGGATCTGAACTTAGGTCTTCCTCGCTCCAAGCCCAGCATTCTATCCACTGCACTCTCCTAGCTGTCTCCCATATCCTCTATCTACTCCACACCTAGTGAGGAGGTGGTTAGTACAGATATTGTTGCCTTCATTTTACAGATGAAAATACTGAGACTCAGAGACTTACTTAAGACCGCACAGTAAGTGTGACTTCATTCAGTTCTAGTGATCTGGACCTTTCTTATACCACACTTCCTTTCAGCATGGTATATAGTAAAGTAGTCCTCAAACTTTTTGGTCTCAGGACCCCTTTAGACTTAAAAATTATTGAGGACCCCAAAGAGCTTTTGTTTATGTAGGTTATGTTTACCAATATGTACCATATTAGAAATTAAAACTAGTAATTTAAAATATTAATCCATTAAAATAACAATAATTAACCTACTGCATGTTAACATAAATAATATATTTTGATGAAAAAACTATACTTTACAAGACAATAACAATTTAATGAGACGAATGACATTGTTTTACATAGTTCTGAAAATTTCTTTAAAGTCTGACTTAATAGAAGACAGCTGGATTCTCAGATCTGCTTCTGCATTTGATCTGTTGGGATGTGTTGTTTTGGTTGAAGTATATGAAGAAAGTCTGACATCACATAGATAATGTAGTTGGAAAAAGGAGGAGTATTTTACCAGGTAAAAACTGTCTTGGTATTATTATAAAAATAATGTTGACCTCTCAGAACCCCTGAAAGGGTCTTAGGGATTCCAAGGAGTCCAATGGATCACACTTTGAGAACTGGGCTTGGAGTCGTCACGAAAACCTCGTTTCAAATCCTAGTTCAGATAATTAGTATCTTGAGACTTTAGTCAAGTCATTTAACTCTCCCAGGCTCCGTTTCATTTTCCACAAAACAGGGATAATGATAGCACCTACCTCCCAGAGTTTCTATAAGAGTCTACTGAGATAATGTTCAAAGCATATCACAAATCTTCAAGTGCTTTGTAAATATAAGGTCTTATTAGTATGCACTATATTATGTGTTATTACTATGCTATCTTGTGATACTAGGGAGCCAAGAGGTACAGTGTATAGAGTGTCAGCTCTGGCATCAGGAAGACCTGAGTTTAAATTTGACTTCAGGCACATACTAGTTGTGTGACCCTGGTCAAGTCACTTAACCCTGGAAAACTGGGCTAGATGAAAAGAGAAACCTAAATAGCCCATTTCAAACTTTTATCTTGTTTTCAGTGAGTTCATCTCCCAGAACAAATGGGAGGAATGAGGACCATTTTCACATCAGAACCAGAGATGGAAACCTTAGTTTCCTCATCTGTAAAATGATCTGGAGAAGGAAAGGGCAAACCATTCCAGTATCTTTGTCAAGAAAACCCCCAATGGGGTCATGAAGAGTCAGAAACGACTGAAAATCTTGTGACATCTCTTGCTTTACTACCTTTGTGATTATTTAACTTCCTAACATGTGCCTTGCCTTGTCTACTAGATGATAAATTCCATAAGGTATTGTGTCATTTGTTCATTCATTCAGCATACGTTTACTAAATGCCTACTCTATGCAGAGCACTGCATAGTGAATTTAGTGAGTTTAGAGAGTTTAGAATTCAGTAATTCTTAACCCACAGCCTGTGAACTTAGAAAATAATTGTATTTCAGTATGATTGGTTTACTTTGCATCCCTATTATGTTCATTTTATACATTTAAAAACATTCTGCTTGAGTCTAAATCTGAGCCTGGCTTCACCAGACTGCCAAAGGGGTCTATGGCAAAAAATGCAAAACAAAAATGGTTAAGAATCTGCGGTTTAGAGCAAACGTGGTCTCAGTTGACAGCCTAGTGAATTAGTGGGTTCCTCTTTGCCGTCTTCCCAGCAGCCCAAGATTGTGTGTTACATTTAACAATCACTTGCTAGTCATCTGAATCAGTTGAACATTCATTTGTTCTCCTGGCCAAAGGAACATGACCCTCTGAAGCAGCTTGGGTGCTTGCCATACTTAATTGAGAGAGCTTCCTTGACTCCCAGAATAGTTCCTTATATCTCTGGGTACCCAGACTTATGACAATACTAAGTCCTTTTGTGCTAAGGTGCAGCTGAGCTCCAAGCCTTTTCAAAGGAGGCAAGAAGGATCAGAGAAGTTTACTTGGCTCAGTCAAAATAGTGTCACCAGCCCTAGGTAGCCCAAACTGAAGAACTCTTTCTGCTTGGGGTGATGGTGCTTTACTGTTAAAGAATACAGAAACTGCAGGCAGCTTCTGTTCTTTCCCTCCTTCCACTGTGGCTACTTGCTTCATGGGTGGTAAGGCTTGCCAGGCCTTCTGAAGCGTACACCTTTGGACAGCTTGTCTCTAGCCAGCTGCTATTGGTGAAACACAGCTTGTTCAGAGTGGAATAACTGCCTTCAAGTCATCTATGCTATTTCTCAGGCTTCTTTAAACACTGAGCAAGAGTAACTCAACATGTGTATCCCCCTCCCTTCACTGGGGGTGGGGAAGACTATGGGAAACATTGCATATATAGTCAGATTTGGTTGCTGTGTTTCTTTACCTTTGCTGAACTTTTTTTCTCTCTCAAAAAAGACTTTGTTAAAAAGGGATGAGTTACGGCATGGGTGCAGGCGAGGGATATATTTAGAAACGACTATGCTTTAAATAAAGGAAGTCAATATAACATTTTAAAACTGTGTTCACATGTTGCCTAGGTACACATGAATTCCTATTTATTTGAAATGTAGACAACCCCAAATTTCCAATAAAAGAAAAACAATTTTTTCCTGCTTTCAAACCGTACAGAATATTCGAACTAGAAAGAGGGTCTTAGAGATTATTGAGGAATAGAATCCTAAAGTGTTAAAACTAAGGTGTTTTAACTAACTAGTCTTTCCCTCTCATTTAAAAAGGAGAAAATTAAGATTGAGTAACTTATTAGAGGCCTTACTTGTCAAAGACAGACAACTAAGCTAGCTTTAGGAATTCCCTCCAAAGCAAAGTTCAGGATCTACTAAATTCAAATTTACTATAGATCCTACCTTTTTATTTTTATGTATTTATTTTGCAGCTGGGGCAAACTTTAGACATTCCCAGGACAAATAGCATAGAACATGTTCTCAAATCATCTTATTAAGAGAAATTCGGTGTGTGTGTGTGTGTGTGTGTGTGTGTGTGTGTATGTGTATGTGTATGTATGAGTGTGTGTGGGTGTAAGAGAGAGAGAGAGAGAAAGAGAGAGGGAGAGAGAATGTTCTCCTATGATATGATAGCTATAGCTGGCAGGGAGAACGAGTATACGACCAGTAGCTTCTTATTTTAATTAATTATCCTTGCTAACTAGATGTTAAGGTCAATTGAAGGGTACTATGTAGTCAATGCCCTCTAAACTTTGACACCCTGGAACAGAGTCCTAGGAGCCCCAGCCCAATTATGGTTCACGTCTACATTGTTGTTCAAAATGCCAACTCCGAGCACATTAAATCCTAAAGTGTTACCACCTAAAAAACTCAAGAAAGATGAAAATACGTTATGGATAGCAAGCAGATTGTGTCTTAATGAAAATTATAAATATTTATATAATTTTGTGGGAATCAGTTAGGTCCAGACCCTGGTGCTATAATTCCATGTTCACCTCCCATAAATATCTGACTCACGTCTCAACCTAGCGTTTCCCCAAACAATATCAGACTTTGACTTCTGTCTTCCTAAAAAGTTCCCTCACTTGTTGTCTAAGTGATTAGATTAACAAGACATCAAATATAGGGCAAGTTTTATTCACTACGACAGAAAATGCAAAAGACTTGTACCCAAGCTCATTAACCACTTTTTCCTTGGAAGAGAAAATAAATGGCTTTAATAATTATTTAGTACTTTAAGTTTGCAAAATGTTTTTCCTATGTTGTCTTTCTTATTCCTCATAGTAGCCCTGTAAGGTAAGTGCTATGACTACTATTATTTTAGAAACTGAGGCTGAAATAAAAATGTTCCATGTTTATTCAAATAATAGCCTATAATAGATAATCTATAGACAGGTTCCATGCATCATGATCAGTACCCTCCAAATGATCATTTACTTACCAGGAAATTGAAGGAGGTAAAAGAAGTAGCAAAAGGAAAATGAAAATTAGGGGGATGGATATTTGTTCCATTCCTTCCCTTTTTTGTGTTGAGAAACCTTCCTCCTCTGTTTTTCCTCTCTGCCTCTATGCAATTCACTGCCTCCAGTACCAGTTAAGAAACAGGAATTAGTTGCTACTGAGCACACACAAGTTTCTGACTGTGGTGATTCTTCTTCCTTCGGGAGGACTTGGTGAATGTCCTCTGTAGTCCAAATCTAAGGCTGGCTATCTGTCTTCCTTCTCTTACTGAGGCTCCATTTCTTTCTATATCTCTATCCAACAAAAAGGATCCTCCTCTTTTAGGTACCCTTCACAGACATTTAATCTATTCAAGTGTGCATTTATGTCTGAGGCTTCCTTCTGTGTGAGACTGATCTTTTTTAAGATCAAACTCAAAGGTCATTTGTGTGAACTAAGTTTTGACCTTGAGTCTCCTCTGTGGTAGGGCCAAGGCGACTCAGGATTAAGCAGCATTCATTCCATAACTAGCTAAATCACACTGTATTCAGGAGGTGGTTGAGAAAGGAGGTGGTTTACTTAACTATTCTTGGTGCATTCCCTCCATCTTCCAAAAGATAATAAATTTATAGTCCCTGCAAATTACACCAGGGTGTCTTCTTCACAGAACCATAGATTTGGAATCTGAAGGGACTTTTGAAGCCATCCTGTACAACCCTCTAATTTTACAGATGTGAAAACTAAGCCTCAGGGAGGCTAATTAGCTTGCCCAAGGTCATACTGATAGAGTCTGAGGGGGACTTGAAACCCAGATCCTGTGACTCCATAGCTAGTACTCTCTCCAGGGCAGTAAGCTGTTTTGTATCAGAAAACACCAGCAGCCTACATGGCTGACATCTTCGTTCATCAAACCTAGGACATCATTTACCAGTCTGGTCACCAACTAGGTAGTCTTCCTTGTACTTTTGGGATGACTTATTGCCATGTATGAATACTTACCCTCCTGGCACTATTTGGGGGAAATGAGTGCTTTTAAGTGTACTGTCTTGAGGTTCTAATTCTGACTATCTCTTTGAGGGACTGGAAAATCTCTTCAGTTTCAGATGACTCACACAATACAGATGCTTGTAGTGTTCTCTATTCTGAAGATCTTTCCTATTACCACACATTTCTCCAAACTGTCCACCGCCAATGTGCCCTTTTTATAGCACACAGGTACTCTCTAAACCAACTGTCCTTGTTTAGGGTCCATACCTGTTGCTATGTACCAGCCATCTAGTATCTAGGCAGTTCTTTAACTAAGCTGTTCAATCAGGCACACATGGTATATCTTTTGGCTCACAGTGCCCTGTTATTACAAGGATGCTCCCTAAATTCAGCAACTATTCATGGAGAAAGCTAAGGCCTTGCCCCCTCCCCCCCAAAAATAACCAGTGATCATAAATGACATCCCCTTCCAGTATAAGCCATATATACATGGTACAAATCTTAAAAAAGTTGATGTGAGGGCATGTTCCACACTGTTTACTCTGGGAGTGTTTACGACTAATTTTTATTGAACAGAACATTTAATTTACCAGAACATTCCTATTCCCTAACTATTCTGGGTAAGTTCAGTGCCTATAATTCCTGGTCACTTATGCTAATGGTGGGGACATAGCATGACTAATTGAAAGTCACAGACCATTAGCACAGTGCTGAGCACATAAGCCTTGGATACTTTCTGATTATATAAAAATAGCCACTTTTAAGGTTAAATTTCTTATTTTTAATTGCTCATTTCTGGCCAGCAGGCAGATAGTCATAGAAACCCTAGTGGTGGCAGTAACTTTGCTGACTGCTGCTCCTGTTTCCAGCCCAGCCCTCCAAACCATCATCTATGGAAGCAACTCTTGTGGACAAGGGGCCTATCATCCCTACCAGCTGTAAACCAATAGCCACCCACAGCTCAGGCAAGTCAAATTAGCTGAAGCATTGGGGTACTCTGAGGGAGAGACAGGAGGTGGCATATACTAGGCCAATCAAACTACCACCACCATCTTGACACTATCTTCTCTCAGACTCTGATGGAGGCAGCCCAGGATCCTGAATCCAAGGTCATTTCAGAAGTGGGATTTGAACTCAGGTGGTCTGACACCAGAGTCATGTTTATTCTGGTAAATCAATGTCTTCATTCTCAAAAATATATCCGACAAGTTCAGTAAATATTGATGAAATATTGTTCTAGGAGCTGGAGTTACAAAGGTTAAGTGACAGAGTAGTTGACCTCAAGGAACCTATAATATGAAGACAGGAAGGTAGTATGGTACTGTGGATAAGGGCTTGATTTGGAATTTTGAGTTGGAAGGGACCTTAGAGATTTTAAGTTCATCCCCTTCACATTTTATGTATGAGGAATCAGGGTGGGAAAGATGGTAACTTGCCTAGGTTTACTTAACCAGTAAGTATCTGGGGTAGGATTAAAACTCAGGTTGTCCTTACTTCCAGAAAAGCCGTGACCACATTATAGCTGCTATGGAAGGCCTGGGCTTATGCCTCTGATACTTACTAGCTGTGAAGCTGTGGACATCTCACTTAGCCACAACCATACTAGGAATCTTTCCACCTAAGGCAATCATTAGGGACCGGAGAGAGTGCGGACGTTCCTTGAAGTGAAGGTCACCACAAGGTTTCTATAATCCTAAAGGACTAGAAACTAAAGGTAGCAGGGGTGAGGTAGATGGGATTGGTAGTGGGGGCTAAGAGTGCAACCCTGATGCATTCTGGGTATTGTTACTGTTGTTACATTGTGTCTGACTCTGTGATCCCATTGATCACAGTACACCAATGCTATCCATGGGATTTTCTTGGCAAGGGCGCTGGAGTAGTTTGCCATTTCCTTTCACATTGAGTTAAGGTGAATAGAGGTTAAGTGACTTGCCTAGGGTCACAGAACTATTAAGTGTCCAAAATTGGATCTGAACTCAGGTCCTCCTGACTCTCGGCCCAGTGCTTTATCCACTGAGCCACCTAAACTTCTAAAAATTTGACCGCTGAAGGATGAAGTATATCACTACTTCTGGGGGCAGGGCAGAGATAGAGATGGGAAAAAGGCAGCCCTTGGATGAAGTTGGCTGCTTCTATCACTGGCTCCAGGAGCAGGGTGCACACAGTTGGAAATGTCCCCAGGAACGTGCAATTAGAATCCTCTAAGTTCCTGGCAAGGCTAATCCTGCCTGCATCACTTGTAGTTCTGGTCATAGTTTTCTCAGTTATAAAATGTAGATGATAAAGCCTTAAGCACAAGATTGTTGTGAAGTTCAAATCAAGTAATTTGTGTAACAAACTTCAAAGCAATTAGTTAAGAAACGTTTCTTAAGCACCTACCGTGTACCAGGCACAAAGAAAGACAAAAGACAGTCCTTGCTCTCATGGATCTCAAAGTCCAAGGGGGAGACAAAATGAAAATCCTTATGAACAAATTAAACAGGATAAGTTGGAGATAATCAAAAGAAGGGTGGTGTTAGATCAAGGCAGCCCTGGGAAAATGCTGTTTGCAGAAAGTGGGATTTTTAGGAGGACTTTAAGGAAGTCAGAGAAGCCAGGGCCAGAGATGAGGATGCAGGGGATGGAGGAAGGTCAGCACAAATTCCTGAAAATGTCTTGTTCAAGAAACAACAAGGAGCACAGTGTCAATGAATTGCAGTTTATGGAAGGATAAGTAAGGTAGGAAGGAGCCAAGGTATAAAGGCAGGGAGACCAATTGCTAGACTATGGCAGTAGTCCAGATGTGAGTCAAGGAGAGGTTGTACCATGGCGGCGGCAATATCAAAGGAAATAAAGGGAGAGATATGAGAAATGCTGCAAAGGTAAAAATCAGCTACTATTGGTGCCAGTTTGGAGATGAGCATGAGAGAGTGAGTAGGTTGTGAGTCTGTTTGACTGGTATCCTTGACAAGAGAGGGGAGGATTTGGGGAAAGGGAATGAATTCAGTTTTGGACACAATAAGTTTAGGATGTCTTTGGGACATCCAGTTTGAGATGTCCATTGGGTAGTTGGAGATATGAGATTAGGAGATGGTTTAGGGCTGGAAAAGTAGATCTGAGATTCATCAAAGAGAGGTGATAATTGAATCCATGAGAGCTAATGAGGTCATCAATGGTATAGAGGGAGAAGGGAAGAGCGCTCAGGACAGAGTCCTGGGGAACACTTAGGGTTAGTAGGCATGATCTGGTGTTTGAAGATGTGGTAAAGGAGAAGATCTAGAAAATGTTTGTACAGTTTTTTGTTTTTTATCATTTCTAGATGAATAGGAGAAAACTGACACAAAGAAGAATAATGCAAGGTAAGATGTGATGGGAACCTAGAGATCCAGATAAAGTGTTCCAGGCAAATCTGAAGAGGGAAAAGAACACTTTTCATCTAGTGGAAATCAAGCATTCCGCAAATACTTGCTAGCTGATTTAAAAAGTCAATTTCATCTTCAATTCAGCTGTGGTGGGTCCAGTACCATCTGGTTTCTGTATAGTCAGGATTCAACTTTCTTTTTTCTTAACAATTACCGTTGATCAGAAACTTCAGCAAAATTCATAGATCTTAGGGTAAAACAATTGGTACCATAAAATGCCCATGGTTTGTTTTTTTAACATGACTTAATGCTGTATTTTGAAAAATACACAAAGCCTTGGTCAATATAGAGACTCATTTAGCCACTCCTGAAAGGAAAAACAATTTGTAACTTCAGGTCATTTTTCAGACCATGAATTAGGCTCTTTATGCCTCTGGATAAAGTTATGGTTTGTCTCAGATTACTCTAATCAGGGCCGGGAGTCTGCACACTAGCCCCATGGCAGTTCTATTGCTAGGATTTTGACCCCTTTCCAGGAATTGCTCAACAGGTATGTGAAGGGCTGAGTAACTTCCATGTTATAAAAAAATGATGAAAGGAACAGTATTTTTCAAGTCAAAGACACTTCTGCTTAACTGGGGATGGGTCTTTTGTTTCCAGGTGCAAAACACACAGTGATCATCAGAAGTGTTAGGGTTTTCAGTAGACAACCATAATATAATTGCTTGTGTTCTGACCCACTGTGGTGCTCATGAGGAGTTTTCTTTAATGGTACTATTGCAACAAGATGTGATCTAGTGTATAAGGAGGCTGCTGTTTGAGACCCATGTCTTGAATTCAATAGATGTTTACTTTATCTCCCAGTTGATCCTGTAGTACACACACTGGCTTCGTCTCTGTACCAAGGACCCATAAGGAGTGAGAATTTAACAAACAAGATCCACTGGGATTAATTTATGACTCTTTTCAATCATCTACTTTTGACACAAAGCTTTGCTAGAGTAGAAATTGAGGGGAGGGATTGTTTGAGTTATGTTATTTGTATCATCAACACCTAGCGCAAAGCCAGGCATATAGTAAATGGCTAATAAATGCTTGTTGATTGATTATTCAGTTACAGATTTAGAACTGGAAAAAACCTTGGAGGTCTTCTAGTTCAATCCCTTCTTTTTCCAGGTGGGAAAATTGAGGCACAGGAAGATGAAATGACTTGTCCAGTGATACAGGAATTAAGTACCTCTGGGGTACAAAACTGAGATACAGAAAAATAAAAAACACTATTTATCTATTATCCCAACATGCTATGCTATAAGGATGGTAGGGGGAAGGTAGTGATACAATTTTATTGTCTCTCTTCTGGTGGGAAATTTTGCTAGTGACATGCTGACTAGGCACACAATGTTTTCTTCAGATGAACAAAAGCTCTATTGAAACCGGGGAGTTAAAATACCCGGGTACAAATCTCACCTCTTATGCTTACTATCCTTCTGACCTTGTGTATCAATCACTCAAGTGAGGCTTGGGCTGGGCCCCACTGTTGGCCAGAGTGATTTGAGTTTAAGGCATGGTCCTTAAAAATGAAATCTAGCCCATAAAACTCCAAGATATCTTGCTAGGTTTCAGCAATCAAAATTTATATTCCTTTGGGCAGAGCACTCACAGGTAAGGGTCTGATTGCCTATAAGGAAAGAGGAAGAGGAGGGAAGAAGGAAGGAAAGGAAAAGATGGGAAGGGAAGGGAAGAGAAGGAAGGATGGAAGGAGCTGTGCTGCCCAACTGGAACTGGGCAGTGGAGTCCCCAGTGAAGCAGTTACTACTACTTACAGATTGTTGATTGATGTTTGTCTTTTGTTTCAAAGAGGACCATGACATAAGGAAGGTAATGTCATGACTTGCGAGTGAATTGGATTTAAGTGAGGCAGGGATCCGCAAAGACACCAACCTCACACTCTCCTCTGGAGTTATCTGGGTCCAGTGGCCAGGTATAGATCAGGACAACTGGAAATAGCCCTGGATGCAGTGGGAGATGTTGGCCTTTTTAAGCTAAGGTCTCTCTCAGGTCTCAATTTGTCTCACTTGGTTATTGTTTGAATTCTGATGGCTCAGAGTGAATGTTAATAGTAATTGTTTCTGTTTTGACCAGAAACCTTACACATTTTTCCCTTCCAGATTGATTTGATTTGATTTACCTCATTTTTACATTAATCACTGAATGAGCATTGCCTCAGACAAACAGACCTGGGAAAGACCTTAGCCCAAAAAAGTCAAGGCCTCCCACTCTATCCAGGGTCATCTCCAGTCCTTCTGATCTGTATCTGTCCACTGGGTCCAGACGTCTCCAGAGGAGAGAGTGAGGCTATTGACTTTACGGGACCCTGCCTCCTTAAAGTCCAATTCACTCCAAGTCATGACATCTCCATCTTGATGTCATGGTCCTCTTTGAGAACAAACGACAAACAACAGTATCAATCAATCGATCAACAAGCATGTCCTAGGTGCCAGACACTGTACTAAGTGCTGGGGATACAAAAGGAGGCAAAAGATGGACCCTGTCCTCAAGGAGCTTAGGGTACAATGGGAGAGACAATATGCAAACACCAAAGCCAGCTAGATACAAGAGAAATAGGAAAGAATGAACAGAGGGAAGCAAGTCACTGGAACTAAGAGGGATTAGGGAAAGCTTCCTGTAGAAGGTGGGATTTAGTTGGGACTTAGAGGGAGTCTGGGGGGTCAGTAGTCTGAATGGAGGAGGGAAAGTCAAGAGGGACAGCCAAGAGAGAAAGCCCAGAACCTTCTATTTTCCCTAAGTCTCTGCTTTGTTATCTGTAAAATAAGGGGATTGAACTGGTTAGCTTCCGAGGTCTCTTCTAGCTCTGTCTACAAGTCCACCGATCCTCCAATCTTAAATTGCTGTCCCTGGAGCTTCCCGAAAATACCCAACATTAATTGAGGAACAGCTTTTCACTGATACTTAGGTGCCTCACAATTCACAGGCTTGTAAAGCCCCTAGGCCTTTTTCTTTTCATATGTCAGCTTTTGCTGCTGGAGGTTTCATGATAAATGCTACCTACCGGTCATAATGCTTACAATATGTTTCAGGTTGAGGGCCAGTCACTCTTTTCGGAATTAGTGAACTTAGCATGCCTGGCTTTGTACCTCCCCTGGGCTTACTGGCCTACTTTCTTTGAAGGGAAATCCTCCTAGTTTCTTTTGACTGTTTAACACTTCCCCTCCCCCACCCCCTTCCCTCCAGCAAACACTCCACATCTATGACTGCTTAGAGGACTGTTTCCTGGCATTGACCCAGATCTACAGTGGGGTCACCCTGAATTCAAAAATTTCCCAGACAGCACCGAAACTGACTGACTTTTTTTTGAAGCTGGTGTCCAATCCATCAATTTACCAAGGAAGTATGGGCAAGAAAGGAAAGGCCAAAAGAAAAGAGAAATTGGAAAAATAAAAAGCAAAGGAAAGATGAAAGAAAATGAAAGTCAGCTCTCTGTACTTGATAAGTATGCCACAGATAAAAGATAACCCAGGTACATTTTATGGCTGATTGCCTGAGGGGGAGGAGAACAAGGTAACAAGCATAACTTTGGAGCATTTAATGCACGTTAAGCCTCTGTAATTCTTGGCAGCTTTATTACTAGATAGTTTGCTGGATTCTTGGGATAAATGTGTTTTGGCATTAAATAAATCAACAGATTTGGAGACAAAGGACCTGAGTTCAAATCCTAGCTTTTTCCGCTTGTGAGTCCTGTGACTTTGGGCAAGTCCCTTAAACTTTCCTTGGTCTCAGTTTCCTCATCTCTAAAATGAAGTGATTGGATTAGGTTACCTCTAAATCCCTTCCAGTTTGAAATTTATGATCAGAAGATCAATGGGATTTTGATATAGGGTTTCTTCTCCTTCCCCATTTAGAATTTCCCAGACCCAAATTGGGGGGGGAGTGAAGATGGCAGAGTAGAAAGACTCACCTATGCTAGCTCCGAACCCACAGCCCATGGATCTCCTCTAAAAAGAACTCCCAACAAATTCTGGAACAGTGGAAGCTGCACAGCAACACAGTGAAGGAGATTTCCGTTGCAGAGAGCCCTGAAAAACCGATCCCAAAGGTCCATCGCGCACCAGACAGGAGCAGAACCCTGCCCTGCCCTGGCCACATGGCACTGAGAGGAGTGAGCTTCAGGGACAGAATCTCCAGCGGCCACGAAGGTCCCTCCACCCACAGACTCACAGGTCAGTGAGAGAGATGGGCTGAGAGGGGAGTGGGGTGTTGCTGGGACTCAGGCCCCCTCGGGAGGCAGCGGCAGAGGCAGTGGCAGAGGCTCCCAGAGTAGGCAGGAGCTGGACAGCAGCTCCATTACTGAAGGTCCCTGCATAAACCCCCTGAGGGAACTGAGCCTGAGAGGCAGCCCTGCCCCCACCTGAGCACCAGAAATTAAGCTCCCATTGAATAGCAGCCAGGCCTGCCACTGAAAGCCCTGAGGCTGGGGAGCAGCATTTGAATCTCAGACCTCAAGCACTAGCTGGGCAGATCTAGGCCAGAGGTGGAGAGGACTCTCAGAAGTCA
>CM053770.1:430811184-430860030 GCA_028658325.1 Potorous gilbertii | reverse complement strand
ACAAATGGGGAGAAAATTTTGGAACCCAAAATCTTGTGAAAATGAATGTAAAAAATTAAATAAATAAATTTATAAAAAAAATAATAATGTCACATATGTTACTTTAAAGTATACAAAAAGCTTTACATATGTAATTGCATTTAATCTCCATAGAAACCTTCTGACATAGGGACTAGATAGAGGTTTCATTATTCCCAGTTTACAACTGGGGAAACTGAATTTTAGGCAGATTAAGCGACATCTCTGGGGCTGCATAGCCCATGTGTCATGTCAGAAGGGATTTGAACCACATCTTCCTGAATCCAACATCCATTGTGCCCCATAGTCTGTGAAGCCGGGTCCTAGGCTTTGCTTGTCCATGAGGCCCTTTCCAATTCCTCTAGGCCAAATTTCAACCCTCTCCCAAGTAGCTGAAAACTCAAAGTTAGCACCTCAATGTGGACTGTTTTGAGAGGCAGTTGGGGTGTAGTGGAAAGAAAGTACAATATAAATGTCAACTATCAGTCATAACCTTATAAGACATCAGAGGCCACCTAGTCCAACTCTTTCATTTCTACAAAGAAGGGACTGAGAGACCCAAGAAATTCAGTGGCTTGCCTAATGTCACACAGGTAGCAATCATCAGAGGGTAATTGGATACAGTTCTTTCCACAGCATATATGACCTTTTTGTAATTGAGGGAAGCTAGGTGGTGCAGTATCTAGAGTGCTGGGCCTGGAGTCAGGAATACTTATCCTCATGACTTCAGATCTACTCTCAGACACGTACTAGCTGGGTGACCTTGAGTAAGTCACTTAACTTGGTTTTCCTCAGTTTCCTTATCTGTAAAACTAGCTGGAGAAGGAAATGGCAAATCACTCCAGTATCTTTGCCAAGAAAACCCCAAAATGGGACCATGAAGTCAGACATGAGTGAAATGATTCAACAGCAATTTTTCAGTATGGTGGAGAGATCCCAGCCAGCATGGTATTCTAGAGTCCAGGGCAGGAATGTGCTCTAGCTAGCTCCAACTGGCTTTCGTTATTTTGTTGTTATCTAGACTTAAGAAAGGAAGAGAAGGAAATGTTAAATGGCTCAGCCTAAACTTAAGGGTGCCATGCATACTTCTTTTTCGTCTTCTGAAAAGCTGCTTGTTAAACTTCTACCTGCCCCCACACCCCTACTCCAGGGTCACTTCTACACCAAGATAAGGCATCAGCATAGAACTTTCTGGGAGGTGCTTTGTCCTAGTCATTCCTTTCCATTTCTCCATATATAGTATTATATATTATATTGTCTGTAAATATTAACTTAAACATCAGTGTTCTAATCATGAAAGACTTATCTGGAGGTTAGGAAACTGATTTACCATGATGCTTAGCACAGTGCATGGAACATATTAGGCACTTAATAAATATTTATTGAATTGCAAATGGATAGTGGGCTGGATTTAAAAACAGATTATCTGGGTTCAAATTTTACCCCTGCCATTGTATGTGACTGAAGCCAATCATTTAACTTCTTTGTGTCTCAGTTTCTTTCCCTGCAAATGAAAGACTTGGACTAGATGACTCTTAGACCTTTCCAGATTTAAATCTATGATAATCTGGGCCCAGCCCTATTACTTGTTAGCTTTGTGGCAATAGGAAAGCTGCTTATTAGTAACAGTTTACAGGAGTGTTATCAAACTCAAAAAGAAATCTACATATAAAGATACTCTGGGGGCTATATATTGAATTAGAAAACTACATATTAACATTATCTGTGTTCTCTTGTATTTTTATTTATTTTATAAAAATATTCCCAAATCCATTTAAGTCTTGTTTTACTAGGTTATGGAGTACATGTTATATGTTGTTGGTGGCCTCCTGGGAACATGTGACTCCTCTGATTTACAATACCTTGTATATAGTAAGCACTTAATATATGTCTGTTGAATTGATATGAAAAGTGAATTTTGCTGTTTCCAAGCTCATGAAGTACAGCATTTTAACAGTCTTTTGGCCCCAATTTTCTCATTTGTAAAATAAAAGGGCTAGATTAAATAATCCTTTTCAGTGGTCTACATTCTTAGATTGTTTCTCATTCAAAGCATTATTTCTCCACCTAGAAACCATATTGTATACAATATTTTCTTTTATGCTCACTAACGACAGTCACTACCATGGACTTTTAGAGCTAATTGGAACCTTGGAGATCATTTAATCCAACTTCCCCATCCTTAAATCCAGAAAAAAAATTCTTTGTTGAAGGTCATCCAGTTCTTTCCCCCTCAGATCATACCAACAAGCATTGAATAAGCACTGTGTCCTAGGAACTTTGGGAGCCTGGGGTGAGATGGAGTGGGAAGAGACAAAAATAAAACAACACCTTCTCTCAAGGAGCTTATATTCTTTTACAGGAAGCAATGTGTACACATTTAACTACATACAGAATTAATACATTTTTTTCCACCATAGGGGAAGCATAAGCAGCCAGGGTGGGGTGCGGGATGGGAATCAGGAAAATCTTATGAGATGCCTGAGTTGATTTTGAAGGAAGTTAGGGATTCTAAGAGGCAAAAGGGAGGAGGGAATGTATTCTAGGCATGAGGAACAATCTATTTAAAGTTTTGGAGATGGGAAATAGAATGTTGAGTGTGGGGACCTGCAAGAAAACTCATGTGGACAGGCCATAACGTGTGTGATAAACCTGGATTTACATTCATATGCCATCAGGTCAGATTGTAAGGAGGTTTCAGTGCTAAACAGAAGAGTTGGTATTAGATCCTGGAAGCAATGAAACTTATTGAGTAGATGAGTAATTTGGTCCAATGTATGCTTTAAGAATACTATTGTGTCACCTGGGTGAAGGATGGATTCAAGGGGAGATAGGTTTGAGATTGGGAAACCAAGTTGGAAGCTATTGAAATAGTCCCGGTGAGAGGTGATGACGACCTGAGCGGGGGGCATTGGCCATCTAAGTGGAGAGGAGGGGACGAAGCAGACAGATGTTAAGGCTGGACTACGATTAGTAACTGAACAGATTCTGGTTGGGGGATGGAGGGGTGAGTTAGCAGCAAGGACTCAATAAGAAACCAGATTTCTTGCTTCTCAGTTCAACTCTGGCCAAGATTTTAGTCATACTGTACTTTGACAAGGTCTCTCCAGGGGGGCACTGATTACTAACTCTGCTAAATGGAAAATAAGACAAAATCCCATTAACATTAATCAGCATCTAGCATAATGCCTTACACACAGCAGGCAATTAATGTTTGTTGGACTGAACTGAATGAATAAGAATTCCACTTTGTATCATTAACTTTTTCTACCTTCCCCTCCTCCCTAAGGCTGCCCTCTTTCTAATCCATCTGTGCAACAGTCCCAGGAGACAGGGATGGAAGTTATTACATTATCATTTTTATCATTTAATAGATAAAGGCTCTGAAACACAGGCAAGTTTCAATGACAATGACTGACATCACCAGGCAGGGACACAGAGCTCCACCCACATGGATTTTTCAAGTTTGTTCTCTTAAACGCAATCCATTGTCTTGTATTATTTAAATAAATCTTTCTAAAATGAATTTCTTATTCCCTGAATCCCTCTTCCCCCCTCCTCCCACCCTAGAAAGAATAGGGAAGAGGGATGACTTCTGATTCTAGTGGTAGAGGAGGCTCCTGGGGAAGGAAACTCCCTCTCTCAATGCAGGACAGCACTATCTCTGCAACTTATAGTCTCAGAACTTTGCTTAAAGAAAGGAGAGATTATTTACTCATCCAGAGTCACACTGATAATATGCGTTGGAGGATGGATTTGAATTCAGGTATTCTTGGCTCTGAGGTTAGCTCTTTACCCACCAAGTCACACTGCCCCTCATCTGCCAGCACATACTGAACGTTATTTAACCTCTTCTGGATGACTCAGGCTCGTGAATATGAGTATTCTTTATTAGAGCAGTGATAGCCTCAGGAGCTAACAAGGTGTGTGGTAAACCTGTTTTCTCCCTATGCTAAATGACCCTAGGCTTCAGTGCTTATGACTTCTTGTACCTTTAAGTTCTTTTTCTTTTCTGTCTACTGGTTACTCCTTGAAGCATCATTGTGACTGCCTATAGCATCTTCCTTTTAATTTACTGCTTCTAATAGACTAAAAGATGGGAAAACAGATATCCAAGTTTCTTAGAGCTGTGCCTAAAGTTAGGACAAATTTGTTATGATTGAGGGCCTGAGGAATTCTTTCTGTAAGCAAAGAACATGGATTTTGATATTTTTGAAAATTGGTGTCTGTGAAGTAAGGTTATTGGGTTAGTTGATCTCTAGAGTCTGGACCTAGAATATAAAGCTACTTAAGGGCAAGGGCTATGCCACATTTGTCTTTGTCTCAAATACATCTTAAACTCAACACGTCCAAAACTGAATTTAACTTTCCAAATTTCTCCCCTCTTCCTAACTTCCCTCTATAGGGGATGATACCACCATCTTCCTAGTCCTCTAGTTAATTGCCATCCTCAACTCCTCTCTCTCATCCCTTCATATCTAATCAGTTATCAGATTCTGTCATTCCCACCTTCTTCGTATCTATCATGTAATCCCTCTTCTCTGCTCTGACACTGCCACCACCCTGGTGCAGACCCTCATTATCCCACACGTGTACCATTGTAATCCCCTCCTCGTTGGTCTCTCTGCCCCAAGTCTCTTCCTACTCCTGTCAATCCTCCACTCATCCGTCAGATTGATCTCCCTTAAAGTCAAGTTTGACCATGCCTTATTCAGTCAACTCCAGTGGCTCCCTATTGACTCCAGAATCAAATATAAAATTCTCTATATGGCTTTTAAAATCATAACTCTGGTTCTGTTCTACCTTTCTAGTCTTCTTATACCATATTCACCCCCCTGTACTCTATCTCCTTGTTATTCCTTGAATGGGACACTTGAGTCTCCTGACTAGGCATTTCCACTGACTGGCATACTCTCCCTCTTTATCTCTCTCCCCTGACTTTCCTGGCTTTATTCTCAGCTAAAGCCTCACCTTCTACAACACCCCTTTCTGGATCCCCCTTAAAACTACAGCTTTCCCCTTGTTGTTCAGCTATTTTTCAGTCATGTCTGACTCTTTATGACCCCATTTGGGGTTTTCTTGTTAAAGATACTGGAGTGATTTGCCATTTCATTCTCTAGTTCATTTTATAGATGAGGATACTGAGGCAAACAGCCAGGGTCACACAGCTAGGAAGTGTCTAAGACCAGATTTGAACTTAGGAAGATGAGGAGCCTGATACTCTATCCACTGTGCCACCCCAATTTATCCTGTACATGTTATTTTTACATAAAAGTTTATATGTTGTCTTCTCCCTTAGACTTTGAATTCTTTAAGAACAGGAACTCTATTGCCTTTATTTTTATCTCCAGGGAATAGCTTGGTACAGAGTAGGCATTTAATAAATACTATTTGACAGGGTGATTGTCTTTTTACCTCAGCCTAATACATTATAGGTTCTTCATAAAAAAAAATTGTTGTTTGTTCCCTTTTGTATCTTATTCCCTCTTGTCTCCATGTCTTATACGTACTAGATGGTTCAATGAATATTTCTTTATTTGAATTTCTATTAAATCACAATGAAAATAGACATCTTGCTTTCTAGGGGCCCTTTGTCAGACTAGTTCATGTTCAACTGAAGTAGCCCTGGGGTTCAGTCTCCAAGTTTTGAGGCACATGGTATTCAGAACAATAGTGCAGGATATAATGATACTGTAATTAGGAAGGTAAATTATTTTGTGAATTATCATATGACTCAGAAATCTAAAATTCTAGTTCATCCTTGTTAAATCTGCATGACATTTGTCTGCTGGGGGAGGTAGGAATCAGTGTGCTCAAACTTAACTTTGTTTAGATTTTATGGCCACAGGCTTCATGAAGATATAAATCTAGGAGATAAAAAAGGCCTATACTTCAAGAACTAGTCACAACCAAATCCTTTCTTTGGCAGCGTTCCCCCCATCTGTCTTTATGGTAGACAAACACATCAATTTCATTCTAAATCAAAATCAGGAGGTATCTAGCAGGGCCATCCCTAGAGGGTTGAGGACCTGGGCCAAATCACTCTCTATGTCCCTCCTCCCACCCCTTCTTTCCCTCTCTCTCCAAACACATACACATTTTTTTATTGAGATGGAATCAGGTATAAATGGACATCAAGGGAAACCCTGAAGCGGAAAATAATTCATAAAAGGAACAGCAGTGTGAAGGACTGTGTAGAAAGGGAATGGGGTGGGTAGTAGTGGTAGAAATCCTAGTATTTCACCTTGGTTGGGGACAGAGGGAAAGATGATGGTATGCATGAATTTCAACCATTTTAAAGCACTAGCTGGAGCTACCTCTTCTTTCCAACCTATTTCCCTTTCTTCTCTTTAGCCTTATCCAAGTCACTGCCCCAGGAACCAGATAAGGGGTAGGGAGGAGAAGCAGGCAAACTTGGCAATAGACCTTTGTTTTCTATGTATTTCTAGCCTAAAGTTCTCCGTAATTGTACAGAGAATTAGAGATAGGAATTTTATGAGAGGTAGCATGATGTAAATGGAATGTGGAGCCAGAAGACTTGCATTTGAACCTCATTTCTATTATCTGCCACCTTGGTGACATTGGACAGCTCCTTTCCCCTCATTAGCCCTTAATTTCCTAATGTATGGAGCACATACTCTGTAACAGTGGTGGGGAACCTGCAGCCTTGAGGTTTTATCTTATTTTTTAATATATAATTTCTTTGTTTTTCAGTTCTTAACATTCACTTCCACAAGAATTTGAATTCAAAATTTCTCCCCATCTCTCCCCACCCTCCACCCCAGGACAGTATGCACCCCATCTACCCCTTCCTTCAGTGTGTCCTCCTACTACCCATCCTTCTTCCATCCCTCTTCCCCTCTATTTTCCTGTAGGGCAAAATAGATTTCTATACTCCATTGCTGTATAGCTTAATTTCCAGTTTCATTCCTAAACAATTTTTAACAATGATTCTTAAAGCTTTGAGTTTCATATTCTCTCCCCCTCCCCACACACCCTCGTTGAGAAAACAAGCAACTCAATATAGGTCATACATATGTAACAATGGAAAGCACTTACCTAATAGTTATGTTGTAAAAAATTAATCACATTTCTCTCTGTCCTATCCTGCCCTCCATTTATTTTATTCTCTCCCTTGACCTGTCCTCCCACAACAATGTTTGCTTCTGATTATCCCTTTCCCCAGTTTGCTGTCCTTTCTATTATCTTCCCTCTCCTATCCCCTTCCCCCTTGCCTTCCTGCGGGGTAAAATAGATTTCCATATCCAATTGAATGTATGTTATTTCCTCCTTAAGTCAAATCCCATGAAAGGAAGGTTCAATTATTTCCTTTCATCTCCCCCCTCTTCCCCTCCATTGTAAAAGCTCTTTCTTCCCTGTTTTATGTGAGATTATTTTACTACATTCTACCTCTCCTTTTCTCTAACTGTTAATACATTCCATTCAACAGTAAATTTCATTTTTTTAAGTATTATCCCTTCATATTCAGCTCACCCTGTGCCCTCTGTCTATACACACACATACACACACACCTCCATGTATATATACATACTTACACATATATAATATACAAGTAAATACCCATATACACCTACATATTCCCTCTAACTACCCTAATACTTAAAGTTACATGAGTTACAAATAATATTTTTCCATATAGGAATGTAAACAGTTCAACTTTAATGAGTTTCTTAAGGCTTCTCTTTCCTGTTTACCTTTTCAAGTTTCTCTTGATTCTTGTATTTGAAAGTCAAATTTTCTATTCAGCTCTGGTCTTTTCAATAAGAATGCTTGCAAGTCCTCTATTTCATTGAAATTCCATTTTTCCCTCTGCAATATTATCCTCAGTTTTGCTGGGTAGGTGATTCTTGGTTCTAATCCTAGCTCCTTTGACCTCTGGAATATCATATTCCAAGCTCTTCAATCCCTTAGTGTAGAAGCTGCTAAATCCTATATTATCCTGATTGTATTTCCACCATACTTGAATTGTTTCTTTCTGGCTGCTTGTAATATTTTCTCCTTGACCTGGGAACTCTGGAATTTGGTTACAATATTCCTAGGAGTTTTTCTTTTGGGATCTCTTTCAGGAGGTGATTGGTGAATTCTTTTCATTTTTCTATTTTACCCTCTGGTTCTAGAATATCAGGGCAGTTTTCCTTGTTAAATTCTTGGAAGATGATGTCTAGGCTCTTTTTTTGATCATGGTTTTCAGGCAGACCAATAATTTTCAAATTATCTCTCCTGGATCTGTTTTCCAGGTCAATTGTTTTTTCCAATGAGATATTTCACATTGTCTTCTATTTTTTCATTCTTTTGGTTTTGTTTTATAATTTCTAAGTTTCTCATAAAGTCACATTAGCTTCCATCTGCTGCATTCTAATTTTTAAACAACTATTTTCTTCAGTGAGCTTTTGAACCTCCATTTCCACTTGATAAATTCCAATTTTTAAAGTATTTCTCTCCTCATTGGCTTTTTGGATCTCTTTTGCCATTTGGGTTAATCTACTTTCAAAAGTGTTATTTTCTTCAGCATTTTTTGGGTCTCCTTTAGCAAGCTGTTTTCTTGCTCTTCATGATATTCTTGCATTGCTCTCATTTCTCTTTCCAATTTTTCTTCCACCTCTCTTACTTGATTTTCAAAATCCTTTTTGAGTTCTTCCATGGCCTGAGATCATTTTGTGTTGTTTTTGGAGGTTTTGGATGTAGAAGTCTTGACTTGTAAGTCTTCCTCTGATGATATGCTTTGTTATTCCACATCTGAAAGGATGGAAGAAAATACCTGTTTACCAAGAAAGTAACCTTCTATGGTCTTATTTTTTTCCCCTTTTTGGGGCATTTTCCCAGCCAGTACTTTTGAGTCCTTTGTTAAGTGTAGGGTATACTCTAGGGACCTCTAAGTTCTCAGTTCCTCCAGGCTGCACAATCAAGGGAGAGGAGTTACTCCTCTACTGGCCTGTGCTCTGATATGTGAGCAACCATAAGCATTCTTATCTGCTCAGGATCTGTGAATAGGGTTTCCTCTCCACAGTCACCATGAGCTCCACCACACCAGTGCTCTTCCTCACCCCAGGACTTCCACTCAGAACTGAGACACTGATCAGCTACTCAATTCCCCCAGGGTCTTTAGGCAAAGGGCTCCAAAAGTGGTTGCTGCTGCTGTAGTGGCTGTCACTCTGGGTCCGGGGCCAGATGGCACTCCCCTCTTACCCAGGTGAAAGAGCTTTCTCACTAACCTTTGAAACTGTCTTTGGTGTTTGTGGGTTGAAAAATCTGAGAACTGCAGCTGCTACCCATGATTCTGAACAATGAAGCCTGCTCCAGTCTTGTCTGCTGCCCTGCCCAGACTACATTGTGCTTCTCTCTGAGCCTGTGTGATAGACTTTTCCTGTTGGCCTTCCAGGCTGTCTTTGGTGCTCTAGAAAATGTTTAGGGTCATTTTTTTTACAGGTATTTTATGGGCTGTGGGGGGAGAGTTAGAGTAGGTCTGTCTTTTTACTCTACCATCTTGGCTCTACCCCTCCCCTACTTTATTACTCCATAGTATGTTATATAATATGATATTTTTCTATTATACAGTTTTAACTATATTAATACTATAATACCAATTAACTCCCTTTTACATTGACAAAGTTGGTTCCCTAAAGCATGACCATTACACCCCCTTGGGTAGGGACCCTAGGAGGTAGGCCTGAGGGGAGTAGAGGTCTCTTTTTCAAACTATTTAGCTCATGAGCCCCCAGTAGTGTGTTTGCTACTATGATTTTCAAGTAGTTGACCAGACTCAGTTAGGAGTATTTACTAAGACGGCATGGTAAAAACATCTGACATAAAATGTGCCCTGAAAAGTCTGTGACACCAGTACACACACAGTCTGGGGGAAAGTCATCTCAAAATAAGAGTACAGATGGCAAAAGAGGAATTCATAGCTACTGGAAATCTTTTTGCTGGAGTCTTTGAGATGTTTCTCTTGAAAATGCTAGTTTTTTTTGCTATGATATTTGTAGAAAAGTTAACCTATATCTATTTTGTACTTGGGTTCTAATGCAAAAAGTGCTTTCGGCTGTTCCATGGAGGCAGCTGGTACATAAAGGGGAAGAATGGAAATTCTACAGATTTCTGAAGTTTGCAGAGTCCTTTCTTTGACCATGGCAGGGGCAAAGGAAGGGAGGCTCTCTCCTCTCTACTCTCCTACAAGTGATTCCTTCTCAGAGGTGACTCTCTCTCAGCTCTCAGTTGCTGCTTGACTCATCTTGATTTTTATAGATAAACTCAAAGGTATAACAAGTTTTCTTTAGTCAATCTGAATGAGCATTCTCCCCATGCAACATCAGTTCATCTGGGGTCTCACCAGAGATATATAAATTTGATTTTATTTACAATTCTGAATTTTCTCACTCCTTCCTTCCCTTCCCTCATCCACTGAGAAAGAAAGAAAAACAAACCCCCGTACATACATGTATATCATACAAAACAAATTTCTACTTTAGGTATATCCCCCACCCCCAATTATTGAAAAATCAAAAAAGAGAAGAAAATATGCTTCAGTTTGCACTCTGAGTTCATTAGTTCCTATCTGGAGATGATGGCCTGCTTTATCATGAGTCTTCTGGAATTGTGGGCACTTATTGTTTTATTAGGGTTACCGTCATTCAAAGTCAATTCTCTTCACCACAGTGCTTGTATTGCATAAATTGTTCTGCTCATTTTGCTTCCTTCCCTTTGCATCAGTTCGTCTAAGTTTTCCAAGTCTTTCTCATCTGAAATAACTAAGTCAATCAAGATCTTTTCATGCATAGTTGGAATGCCTTTGACAGACTGATTCAATGGAGATCTGTTCATACCTGGTTATGGTATCAGGCAATGGCATTTTAATCACTTATTCCAGGTCAACGAAACAGTTTGATTGATTTCCTTAATCAGCCAACCTTAGTGAGAAGGTAGTAGTAGGTGATTGCTAGGGTCCCTTCAAGCTCCAAATCTACAATGCTTAGATCAAAATGAAATCATGTACATGTGGGTTATTTCTGATAATCAACTTCACCAACGGTTTTTTTCTCCAGATAGTCATCCCTTTCTTTGTGCAACCAGGCACATGCTCAAAAACCTTTCCTTATAAAATTTCTCTTGAATTTTTGAAGCATCTCTATTTATGAATCAATATAATACCCTAAGACATTAACGAATATTCTTCTGCAATCACTTTTATCCTCATTTTTTCTACCCATAGAAAAAATTTTTTCTACCCATAGTTTCCTTGAAGGATTAAGCCTTGACATATTTTTCTATTTTACATTTTCCAATGATTTGTACCATAGAGCATTAAATTGCTACAGGCCATATTAAAAAGTACAGCACTATTCAACTTGACTGGAGCAATGCAAATCTGGAACCGATTTGATAAATCTGCCTCTTGATAAGCAACCTTTCCTTGCTAAATTTCACATTCCATTGCACTAATCAGCCATGTGAAAGAGCTGCTGCTAATTCTTTTATTCTTTTGAACTCCCTCACCCATGGACTCAAAACAGCTGCAAGCTCTCCTTCCCTTTGGTGTCCCAGAACTTCCAAACAACCCCGTAGCCTAACCCATCCCAGGGCTCTGAGCCTCAGGAGGATCTCCGACGTTCCTTTATGGATGCCGTAGATCATTCCACTCACTGAGGAGTGCAAATCAAGTCTGATTCATTGGACCTACCTGTGCAGGGATGCCAAAGTAAAACTCCAATATGGAATGATTTTCCCCTTTCAGTTTTGCTTATTTTCATTTAACATGCTTCATTTTGAAACAAATTCTTTCAGATGACCTCTAAAAAGCATAGGCAAATTCCAACAAGTCCAGGCCACTAGCTAGAGTTTTCAAGTGGTGTTAGGCTGGCTACCTTGGTGTGTTTTCTCCTACTTTTCTTTCTTTCTTTTATTTCCCTCCCAACAACAAAAAAAAAAAAGCAAAAGAAAAGAAAAGAAAAAAGATGCAGTTTAACTCAGAAGGAACCTTGAAGTAAATGCCGATTTACCCTCTGAGGCAGTCTGATCCTGATCATGAGATTTATATTTTTGTTTTTTAAAAAACATATAGACTTCAGTAAAGATGCCCTTGATCATTCAAATGGAAAAAAGCAAATATTTCTGGAGCATTATTTTTCGCTTATTGTAAATAGTTAATATAATTTCACCTGAAATGCACCTTTACTGTGTTACCTGAATTATGCATTTTAATATACCTTTAACCTACTTTTGTGATTGAAATGCATTATTTTGTAATTGGAGAAATGGAGAGAATACCTTGCTGGAAACCAAAGAAAATACTTTCAGAGTATAGTCTTTGAACCTCAAATTTCTTGGCAAAAACAAACAAACAACTGATTAGAATAGAATAAGCAGATCAAAAATTACTTCTTAAATGGTGTCACCCCTGACCTAACACCCTAAGCTCTGACTTACATGGACCAGGTTTGAGCTTGGGAGGTGCAGTTCCCCTAAATACCTCTCTGTGACTTGTTTTGCTCTAAGTCACAGTTTTCTCTGGTTATCTGAAGATATAAAAGCAGTAGAATAAGAACCGGCCTCAGAGCCAAGAAGATTTGGATTCAAGTCTGTTCTCTGACAGTTACTGGCTCAAATCCATTTCACTTGCAAGTCAAAAATCACCCTCCTGATGTCATTGATCCTCTCTGAGAGCTAAGGATGTGTAACTGTGGGCAAGTCAATTAACCTTTTGGAGGTCCAAGATGATACTTTGCAATGGATATGGAGACTTACATTGGTAGAGGGAATTTCCTATAGCAATGACATCATGGGCCAAGTCTTTGACCCTGTCTTAAAATATGTACCCACCATGCATCTCTCTATTGTCTCTTCTATCACATCCTTTTTGATTCTTGAGAGATGATGGTGCTCTAATGATTTGCAGCAAGATAGTACCACTAGAGAATGTTAATAGGGTGACCCTTTGTGTGAAATATCACCAACTTCCTCCTCAGCAAGAACTTAATTAGGGTAGTCCCTGCCCAACTTGATGAGACTCAATACAAACGTGTGTTTTCCAGCTACAGTAACCTAAGCCCATGAAACCATATTGTTATAGGAAGGCTTAGTCACTCAATCTCAACAAAGTATTAATAGGTTGACAAGTTTCAAGGCACCCAGGGAGATATCTAGAATTGAGGAGGCAGGGCAATATGCCTGAAGATAACCTGGTGTGATTTTCAGGAACCACAAAATTTTAACTGTGGAAGAGGAGTATACAGGGTCAATCCAAATGATACCTGATCAACTTGATAATGATGATGATGGTGTGTGTGTGTGTGTGTGTGTGTGTGTGTGTGTGTGTGAGAGAGAGAGAGAGAGAGAGAGAGAGAGAGAGAGAGAGACTGACTCTTTGGGACTCTGTATCCCTAGGAAAGGTGTGGAACTGACTCTTGGTGCTTTCTTGGGAGGATTGAAGACATTCAACTTTCACCTATTTTAGCCTGTACTAATCCAATCAGCCCTCTACATTTGTATTTCTTGATGGAATGGGTTTCAAAGCAGGCTATACATACAACAGTCATCTCACTCTGGATATAAGACCTTCTTTTCAAATCATAGAGATAGGGACAGGGATTGGACCTGTGATTCCTGGTTTAGGGAACTCCCAAGTAAAGAAACTCCCTCTGCTAAATCATATAACCACTTTTTTTCCATAAACTATAGTTTGACAGTTGCCTCGAGCACTGAGACTTTCAATGTCTTCCCTTGGCCCATAGAGTCAATATATGCCAGAGATGGGACTTGAATAGAAGTTTTCCTGGCTTCCAGGCCTGACTTTCCATTCACCATATAGGCTTCCTCTCTTTCCATCCATCCATTTCCCAGATGACATCTTTTTTAGATGTTTTATATGTAAGTCATTGTTCATAACAGGCTGCAGCCCACTTGCACCCACCATACATTTCTCTGTTGTTCCTTCTATCACATCCATTTTAATTCTTGAGAGATTGTGGTACTCCGTGATTTGCAGCAATATAGTACCACTGGGAGAATATTAATGTTAATGGAGTGACCTTTTGTATCAAGAGCATCTTGGGATCATTGAAAGCATTATACAGTTTCCTAAATGCAATCTAACCTGCTCTCTTCTTCCTATTAAATTCCAGGCCTGGATTATAGTCCACTTACAATTGTCTGTCATCAACATTATGTACAACGTATTCAATGGATCAGTCCTCCAACTTTATAAGGTATTCTGGGCAATATGCATTCTTCCACTTGATATTTTTGTCTGATGCAAATGGACAGGCCAGTCTCTCTTGAGTAGTTGAGCATCATGTTAAAGAAGTAGTATTATAGTATGATACTTTTATGGCTTGTATAAACTCATGTAGTATTTTGGGGTTTGATATAATCAGGATGTTGTCATCTATAAGCATGAATATACGTAGGACCTCACAATCCATGGGGACTTCATTTTCCATTTCAGACTCTGTATATTATGAATGAAAGGTTCTTGAGGGCAGGGATGGTTTCCCTTTGGTCGTTTTATCTCCAAAACTTAGCACAGTGCCTAACCCCTAGTAAGTGTACTTAATAAATGCTTTTTTTAAATAGAATTGGATTCAATTGAAGGTATCTTTGTTAGAAATCTGAGAAAGGAACTGAAGGCTTTCTAGGATAATTTTCTACAGCATAGTACATCTTTATATCTCATAAGAGATTTCAGCAAAGATAATTTATTGTTTCTTGATTACAAAAAAAACCCACAAACAAGACCATTGAGCTGAGAGAGCAGTAGCCTTCAAAGTCTACAGGATGTCTCCTATGAGTAAACTTGGGTACCACCAAAGAATGGTTTTATTCAACCATCTTCTGATAAGGAATGGGACAGTGATAGGAACTGGACGTGAGATTACATTGGTACTTGGACATCCTGGATGAGAGGACTCTATCTACCAACACAGATTAGCACCTTCTTTGCAATTTATAAATGTAGTGGATCACTAGTATAGAGGCACAGTGGATCACTCCTAAAACTGGAGTCAATAAAGAATGAGTTCAAATCTAGTTTTGGACACTTATTAGCTGTGTGACTCTAAGCAAGACACTTAACCTCTATCTCAGTTTTCTCAAGTGTAAAATGAGGAATAATAATATCTATACCCCAGAGTTATTGGGAGTATAAAATGAGATAATATTTGTAAAGCAATTGTAAACCTTAAAGCACTATACAAACATTTGCTATTATTGGAATTTCCTAGATCATTGAGAGTTTAAGCAATTTACCCAAGGTCACATAGTGTGTTTGAGAATCAGGACTTGAACCCTGGTCTCTCCCTGGTCCCAAGGGGCCACCAAAAAAACCCAGCCTCTCTATTTCAATCAATCAAAGCATGAAAGAGGAAGACCTTTGCTTGCTGGAGGTGTTTGTTTCCTGTTGTGGATGGTGATTTTGCTGAGTGTATTCAACAGTATGGCAAGAAAAAAAAGGTCATGCAGAGATGGAAAATGAGAAGGGGGAAAATCAGGATTCATTCAGGCAGATTAGGGCAAGGAGATGTTTAATATTTCTGACCTTGCAATTTTTCCCTTTGTCATAGGAATTTACTACAATTATAGCAAAGGTCTGACAAGATCAGAGGAGATCTGATACCTATAGTCCCCAAGCTTCCTGTTTTACTTGGCTGGACTTGAGAAACCGAGAACTTCAATTGTAATTGGACACCCAAATGTGGCTGCTTGCCTTCTGCGACTTGCTGAGCACATATTTTAGTAAGAAAGGCAAAAAGAGTCTGTTGCCAAACCATTGTACAAACATCACCATCGCTCTCCACATTTTAAATCCTTTACAATGGTTCACCAAGAGAGGACAAACAAGTAAAGTAAACCAAGAGTTATGGAGTAGAGAAAGGGAAATAGATTGGATGCCAGTAGCTAAAGGAATTTCACCACTTTATAGAGGTGGTTGCTGAATTTGTGACTTGAATCTTTTCTTCTTTATTTAGTGATTATTTATTAAAGCTGGAAGGAATGCAGTGGAACATAAGAAATAGTTCCTGGCAATAAATTAACAATAGTCGATCAATAAGCATTTATTATGTGCTAGGCATGATGTTAAGGATGGCTGATAAAAGGAAAGGCAGAAGTAAGTACTCCCAGTCTAAAGGTGGAGACCATGTGCAAACAACTGTGTACAAATAAGATATATACACAGGTTAACTGGGAATAGTATCAGAGGAAAGGCATTAACATTGAAGAAAGGGTAATTAATTCTTTAGCCATATAATGGAAGTCAATGGTATTTAGACTACTCCCTTTTCCCATAAAGGTAAAGCATTGCCACCACCTTGGTGGAGGCCCACATTACTATTGTAAAAGGCTATTGTAAAAGTCTACTGGTAAATCTGCCTGCCTCAAGTCTCTTCCCACTCCAGTTCAACCTCCATGAAGCCACCAAATCACACACACACACACACAAAATCATCAGTGATTTTCTCAAACTGCAGGTCCTATCATGTCACCCTTGTACCTGATAAATTCCAGTGACTCCCTATCACCTCCAGGATCAAATACAAAATACTTTGGTGTCAAAAAGCCCTTCATAACTTAGTGTTCTCCTACCTTACTCCCTGATAGGTACTGTTCAATGATCCAATGCAATCAGCCTCCTTTGCTGTTTCATGAACAAAACCATCCATCTCTCTGGTATGGTCTTTTCTCTAGCTGTCTCCCATTCCTTGAACACTCTCCCTCCTCATCTTTGCTTACTGCCTTTCTTGGTTTTCTTTAAGCCTCATTTAAAATCTCACCTTCTACAGGAAGCCTTTCTCAAATACTCTGCATTCCAGGGCTTTTGTTTCTCTTTACTCTTTCCTGTTTATCCCGAACGTAGCTTGTTAGTACATATTTTGTTGTCTTCCCCAGTAGATAGTGAGTCCTTGAGGAGAGGGACTATCTCTTGTCTTTTTTGTATCCCCAGGGCTTTTCACAGTGCCTAGTATGTAGTAGACACTTAATAAATGTTTATTGACAGACTGACTGAAAGCATCTCCCCAGCAGGATTTTATGAGTTCATCATGACAGCTTTCAACATTCTGAAAAAGGAAGGTGAATGTCATTCCACTTAAAAGAAGGAAAACCAGTAAGGGGATATGAAGTATTCAGGGAGAAGTAACCTCTCTGGTATTAGAGATTGCTGAGCCGTTTCAGGGCTTCTCATTCATCTTTGGTGTTCACCTTTCACCCAACTCTCACCTGTGGCTCCAAGAAGCTGTAGCATGAACAGTGGCCACATTGAATGTCTCAGCATACTGGCTAAACCAGCCTGAGGGTAACTGACAAGCCTCAGACCTGTCAGTGAGTTAGAGGGATGTCTACCCTGAGCATGTGAACACTTCCCCTAGAGGAATGTGCGAACAAGAACAATTTATTCTAGTGGCCATGAAGGCTGCTGAAGCAGGAGCTGTGGTGCCCTTACAGCTTGATCAGACATTGAGGATGCCACAGTGAGCCACTACATCCTGGCATCAAATGTCATCCTGACTTTTGTCTTGCCACTGAACTTGGATGACTGGAAGAGAGAGTGAAGCTGATGACTTTGTACATCTCTGCCTCATTTAAATCCAATTCACCGGCAATTCAAGATATCACATCTTTGTGTCATTGATCCTCTTTAAAACTGAAGGACACACAACAAGAAAACCAAGACCCATGAGATCAGATTGGAAATTAAGGGGACTTTTGAACTAGGCCCCAGACTTATGCCTTTTGGTTCTTTCCATTACATTTCCCAGTATTTGATATTTAAGAAGTTCAAGAAACATTTTATCGGTACACTCCAATTACCTTTAGAGAAAAAACTAAGTTGTATTTCACATGCATTATACAGAGCTCCATAAGGGTTTATGTGGTTTAGCCTTAAAAATTTAATAAGAACTTAAGACTGATCTAGCATTTTAAAGTTTCTAAACCACAACTACCCTAGAAGGTAGAAAGTTAAGTGACCATTTATATATGAGGACATTGGGAGTTAATTAGGGAGGTCAAAGGTCTATCACAGAAATACTAAATGGTAAATTCAGGGTAGCAAAACCCAAAATTGACATTTTTGTCAGACATAATTTAAATAGGCAACATAGTCCCACAGTTACCAAACCTTTCCTTGATTCAGTTTCCTTTCTATAAATCTCATTGTTCCAAAAAGAGTTATGTAAATGAGTTCCTAGCAAACACTATATGGTAACCATCTTTTACCATCTGAGGAACCAGACGCTTTCTCTTAGATCCTTTCAGAAGTTTCTGTGTCTCTTTATGCTGCTTTTTTCCCCCTTTGCGTTTCTCGCACAGAGCTCTCTCTCTCTCTCTCTTTTTTTTTACAGCCATTTCCATAACTACGGCATCCACACAAGAAAGGGGCAGTATCTGCACAGGTCATTCTCACAGGGATGAGAAAGGAAATATGGGACATGCAGTTGCTAGTGTTTTCTTGGTCATCTCCTCTTTTTGAAAGATCTCAAAAATTGAATCATCAAAGCCTTTGGGATTGTGTTGTCTCCAGAAAGGATTTCTTCTCAGTTATCAAGACCAACCATTCTTCTTGATTTTATCTTTTTAAGAAATAATTAATGAATGTTTACTGATACATTAAAAAGTAAAAATAAACATAACATTTTTAATAATAGTTTTTATACTAATATCACACAAAACTTAATTTTTAGTAGAAAAATTAGTGGGAAACAGCAGCCTTCAAATATTTCATATTAATCATGCTTTTCATATACTTCAAATTTATACTGAATGCCTTTTCCTTCTTGGACATCAGTAAGAATACCTGGATATACTGGAAGAAGTTTATATCTCTTTAGATTAATTTCTGGAAAAAAAAAACCATGTCATTCAAATTTTGAAATTCTTGTCACAAATAGTCACTGATGACCAGGTTTGTTCATTGCTTCCTTATAAAGAGAGCTGCCTCCAACTACCCAAATCATGTCCACCTTATTTGCTAGTTCTGCAAGTTCTTGAAGGTCTAATGCATCATCCAGACTTTTGGCAAGATAGTGAGCTCCAGGACAGGCTTCCCTTCCAGTCTTGTCTGGCATTGAGATTGGCAGTGTTTCCTGGTCAGGGAACCATATGTTGAGATCAGGACACTGTAATGTTGAGTTTTGGTGTGCCTGAGAGCCCAAAATACTGCTACCCTGGGTCCTGCTGAATGAAGTCAACCCAAGCCTTCTTACAGCCAAAGTATAACAAAGTTTATTAAAGATTCACTATATTGGGTTGACTCTTAAGAAGCCTCCTCATTTGTGATGCTTGTATTGACACGTAGATCAGATAGAGTCTGAGCTAGATTGAATCTGAGCCCTGACTTTGAAAATAAAGTGCCATTTCTTTGGAAAACAAAACTACTAATGTTCTTTTCTTTCTTACATTTTTGTCACTTCTCAAAGACTCCCTCTCATAGAATAGTCCCTTGTAACAACAAAGTAAATTGACACAAGGGCTTTTTGTCATAACACATGCCTTATTCCTCATCTGCAGTATATTATTTCTCTACAGAGAAGAGGAAAACATGTCTTACCATCAGGCCTCTAAAGTCACTCTTGGTTAACATTATGTTTTGGTATAAATTATATTGCTGGTTCTGTTTAGTTTTCTTTGAATCAGTTCATCTAAGTCTTCTAAATTCTTCATATTTGCCATTTTTATGGTTCAATAATAGCTTACTGTATCAAACATCATTATTTAGTATCATTTTCTTCATGTAGATTATTGAGTATTAAGGTTTCAAATTAATACTGAAATTATTGAATATTAAGCATTAAAATGTGTCAGTTAAAATGATGAAACAAATTATTGCTAAAGGAAGATGGCAAATCTCTTCCATTTTGTATCTATTCTCTATTTTCCATTTTAATTTCTTTTAAAAAGTTATTGATATCTTTAATTTTTATATCACAATTTCCCCCTGGATACAACAATTAAACCTTCCTTAAAATAAAGAAAAACTATTAAACAAAACTGATTCAGAGACTACAGCTAATGGTATATGCAACATTCTGTATTCATAGTCCCTTACCTCTCCTATGACAAGACTCAGGAAAAGAAATGTGTTTCATCATCTGTTTTCTGGAACCAAGATTTCCCATTAAGATTATTCAGAATTTGACTTCCATTGGTGCTATTTTTGATTGTGGTAATAGTCATTGCATATATTGTTCCCCTGTTTCATTGAGCATAGATTCACTTAGTGTTTCTCTGAATTCTTCAGATTTATCATTTCTTACAGCACAGTGATATGCCATTACATTAATATACCATAATTTGTTCAGCCATTCTCCAATTAATAGACATCTATTATGATTCGAACTGGATGGATCAGGGAAGGTTCCATTGAGGAAATAGGACCTGAGTTGAACCTTAAACAAGCTGAAATGAGGAGGGAGTATATTCTAATGTAGGTGAAAACCTGACAAAGTGGAGGAGGCAGATGACAGGATGAACTCATAGCAGTCTGGTTCAACTAGAATATACAGCATGTGAAGAACAATGATGTGAAATAAGCTAACATGGAACCAGTTTGTGGAGAATCTTGAGTGTCAGTCTAATCTCCCTCTCCTACCTGAGAATTTATGATTGACATGAAGCTGAAAGGGATACTTTACCCACTGAGTGGTAGCATCAGGATCCAAAAAGATTGCAGTAGACTAGATTATTAGATGGAATATGATCAGATGAAATTTAATACAGATAAATATAAAACCTTACACTTTTGTTGAAAAATATTGTCTAAATATAGGGTGATGGAGGTGTGGTTGGTCAACTATTTCAAAGATCTGGGGACTACAGGCTCAATAAGAGCTGATGATATGATGTGGTAACTAAAAAAGCTAGGGTTAACTTAGGGTGCATTTGTCCAGAACAAAGGAGATGACAGTCCTGTTCTATGCAACCCTATGCCGTATCCAGAATATTATGTTCAGTTATAGGCACCAGATTTTTGGAAGCACAATGATTAAGTGAAAGGTAACCATCAAGGGCAGTTAGGATAGTGAAGGGACTAGAAGATGTGTGACATGAGGAAGGGTGGAGAGAACTGTGGTTGTGAGATCTTTCTAGCTTTTTCAATCACTGCTCCTCTTTTTCCATCTTGTATTCCAGCCAAACACCTATTCTCCATTTACTTCAACACCTTGTTCTTTCTTGCTTTTGATTATTTTTTTTGCACTATCTGGAATGGTTCCCCCTCCCATCCCCTGCTAAAAGCCTACTCATCCTTACGGGCCTAACTCAAATGCCATATACTCTGGGAAGAATCCCTGTCTCCCCAAAGCTGCAGGTGTAGTTTCTCTCCTTCCACTTTCAGAGTACTTTATGCCCTCATTATGAATTATGAATGCCCTCAGTATTCTGCTTTGTAATTTAGTTATTTTCTCCCTGTCTGATCTCCTCTGTTTGATTATAACCTATTTGAGAGAATAGATTTTGTCTTAAGGGGACCCCATTCATTTTTGAATGCTCCACTGGGGCCAAGATAATGTCTGGATATAGTGAATGCTTAATAAATGTTTGCTGAATGACTGACTATATTAGAAAGCATCTAGAGAACATGATTCCAATACAATCCAGTTCATTTGCTCCCCCTTCACCCTTAGGCTTTAGCTTATTCTCTGGGAGTCAGGAAAACAGCCTGAGGCTTGGATCTGCAAACAATCTCAAGACTCAAGACAAGTTTCACATTTGCCTTTAGATTTCTTTAAAAATAAATAAATAAAATCCTCTTCTCCTGATCTGTAACTTCAACTTGGGGTAAAGTTGAAAAGGAGAGGAGTTCAGAAGACCTATTGAAATAGAAAATGTGAGTTGGAAACCAAAGACACAAATTAGATTAAGATGAAAAATTGTTACCAGAAGTATAGAGAAAATCCTGATTATACCATTAGATACAGGATTAGAAAGGACTATCTTGGGAAAGCAGGTAAATATAATAGTATAGCTTCAGCTGGGTCTCCATAATAGAAATACAAATTAAAGTTGGCTACCATCAAAGGAAATTTAGATGAAATAGACCTGTCAAACTGGTTACAAGACTCACTCACTGATCATTGCTTAGTTATTCCTAAACATAAGATTTCTCCAAAGACTCTGTCCTGTGCCCTCTTCTCTCTTTGTTTCGAAGAGCTCACCAAACCCCCATGGGTACAATTATCCTCTTTTTAAATAGATTAACTCCCAGATCTAAGTAACCCAGAGGTGGGCCTCTAAGTCAAGTGCTATCCTTCTACTAAATCTAAACTTCACAGAGCGAATTCCCTTAATAAAAGGATTTGTTCTGTAAAACTTGGACTCAGTCAAAAGACCTCACCCAAGGACCTAGAAGGTCACATGTAGGCTCAAGGCTGCAGGTTCCCTACCCTTGATCTAACCCTAATCTCTCCCACATTCCAGTTTCACATCACCCATGACAGGAGTGGATCTCCTGGATCTCCCATGGGTACCAAACTCAGTATGTTTAAAACCAAACTCATTATCTTCCCCAGAACCCCACCACCTTAATCAATCTTTCCTCCAAGGCCCCCTGTTCTTACATTTAAACCAGGTTCACAACCTCAGAGTCATTCTCTAGTCTTCCCTACCCCACACTCCCTGTATCTGATCAATTGCCAGGCTTTGTTGATTCCACTCCCCAGGATCTCTTATATCCATCCCCTTCTCTGTATTTCTTAAGCTTACTCCTACTCTAGCTCAAGCTTTCATCATTTCTCAATTTTTTCAATAGGCTTCTAATTGGGCTCCCTGATTCTGGTGTCTCCTACCTCCAACCTATTCTTCCTCCAAAATAATCTTCTTAAAGCATAAAATTGGCAATGTCTCTAGGATGAGATGTGAATTCCTCTGTTTTGCATTTAAAGCCCTTTTATAGTCTGGCTCCAGCCCACATTTCTAAATATTTCACATTATTCCCTCTCACATACCGCATGGTTTGGCTAACATGGCATACTAACTGTTCTATATATTTGGCATTACATCTTCTACCTCTATGTTTTTTCCCTCCACAGACTGTCCTCAATTAGTAGGTAGCACCAACTAGAAACATCCTCAAACATCTATGGTGGGTCCTGTAGAGAAGGCTAAGCCAGATTCAAAGTACTTTGTATGCATGTACCCACTCAGAATCTTTACTATTCAGATCAAAGCAAAGGTATTTAGTGAAATAATAATAGGGTGTTATGGGGTGTTCATGGAGGACCAGTATTTCTGGTATGAGGAGTTGCTCATCCACATTAACCCAACTCTCACCTGTGGTTTCAAGACATTGTAGTATATGCAGCAGACACACCCCAGTAAAACTTTCTCAGCTGGTTAAACCAGGTTGAGGGCAACTGACTGGCCTCCAACCCATCAGTGAGTTGGGGGATGTCTATCTATCCCAAGCATGTGAAGACTTCCCCTAGCAGAATGGGTAGATGAGAACAGTTTTGTTGTAATGGTCAAGAAGGTGACTGATGCCGGTGATGTGGAGCACTTAGAGTTTGGAGAGATAATCAAAGATACCAAGATCTACTGTATCCCTGGCCATTACCAGTCATTCTGACTTATGTCTTACCACTGGATGGTATGATGACTAGATGATGACTGTTAGAGAGAATGAGGCAACTCTGTTTCACTAAAATCCATTTCACATGCCAATCAAGACATGGCATCATTTGGTCTTCTTTGAAGATGAAAGATGAACAGCAGTGAAATAACATGATAAGAAAAGCCAATTTCCCCATAAACTTAGGTGACATCTTCCCACAGTTATGCACCATCAATGCAAAGAGTAGACATGTAGGTAACACATATGGACCCCTTTAAAACGTTTCATACCTTTTCATACCTTTGTTCACTTTCTCTCTCCTCTCTGGATTTTAATAACACTGCTCTATTTTTGTTCTATTTTTACTTGTCTGACTGCTCCCTCTTGGTCTCCTTGGCTGGATCTTCATCCTTGTCCTGTTCCCTAACATGCTCCCTAAGGCTCTACCTTAGGCCCTCTTCTATTTTTTTCGCTATATGATCTCATCAGCTCCAACTGATGCTATTGTCATCTCTATGCAGCCTATTCTCAGATCTATAATACCAGACTTGGTCTTTCTTCTGAGCTCTAGTTACCAGCCACATATCCAGCTACCTATATTACATTTCATAGTGGATGTCTGGTAGGCATCTCAAAATCACCATGTCCAGAACAGGGCTCATTGTCCTTTGTCAGCTCCAGCCAATCCTTTCTTCTTTCCTAAAACTATCTTCCCAGTCACCTAGGTTTGCTACTTTTGTATCATGTATCATTTGAATCATTAATTTTAATTTTGTATCATTTGTATCATTAATCCCTTTCTCTGATTCACTCAACAAATCCAAGAAATAACCAAATCTTATCATTTCCACCTTTGCGATACTTCTCCTACACTTCCCTTTATCTCCACTCATAGAGCCACTACTACCCTCGTTCAAGACCTCTTATCAGGATTACTTCAGGAGACTTCTAACTGGCCTCCCTGCCTCTGTTCTCTCATCACTTCAATCTATCTTCCACATCACATAGCAGTCAAAGTGATTTTCCTACAGCATAAGTCTGATCATGTCACTCCTTTCTCAGTAAACTCTGATATGCTACCTTCACGATCATTGTAATCTAAGGCTCTTCACAACCTGCCTTCTGCCTTTCCAATCTTCTCACAATTTGCTGGTGTTCAGTCATTTCAGTCATGTCCAACTCTTTGTGACCCTCCCTGGGGTTTTCTTGACAATGATCCTGGAGTGGTTTGCCATTTCCTTCTCCAGCTCATTTGACAGATGGTAACAATTTAGGTAAATAGGTTGAAGTGACTTGCTCAGAGTCACACAACTACTGTCTTAGGCCAGACTTGCACTCAGGAAGTAAGTCTTCCTGACTCCAGGCCAGGCACTCTAATCATCTCACACTCTAACTCCCCTCCTTTCACTCCAAAATACTAGCCCACTTCATGGTCTTTTAACATGACATACCATTCCCATCTCTAACCTTTGTTTTAGCTCCCATGCCTGTAATGCCTTCCTTCTTCATTTCCACTTTTCTCAAGACTTGGCTAAAATGACATCTGCTGAAAGAGGTCTTTCTGAACTTCCCATCCACCTTTGTGTTTCTCTCTAAGGTTACTTTCTCTTTCTTCTAGGTACCTTGTATGAGCCTATTAATTTATATGATGTCTCCCCCATTAGCATATAAATTCCTTGAGGGCAAGGCCTTTTTCTGTATTCTTGCCTGCCTCTGTCCTGTTTTGCTGAGGACACAATATATAATTGCTTAATAAATGCTTGTCGATTGATTGATAGTAGTACATAGACACTAGTACAGCAATAACGAATTTTCAAGGGCATGTGTGTGGAGTTGCTCATGACTATACAAGATGCATGGCTGGGACGAATACAGGAAAAGGCAGCTCATATCTGTGATTCTGCCATGTTACTGCTACTTTGGAGGTTAAATAGATAGGGTTTGATAACCACTTCGATGTGGAGGAGAGGGCTGAGTCAAGTGGTTTTGAGCCTGAGGGCCTAGATGATTAGTGGAGCCTTTAGTAGAAATGGGGAAGGTAGGACAGGGGGTAGACTTAGGAGAGAAGACTGCAGAATCAGAGACGCTTGGTTGGGATCTCTCCCCCTCTCCTCAGGTATTCTGTGGATGCAGCAATATTGACTTCCTTGCTATGTCTTGCATATGACATGCCATCTCCTGACTCTGAATGTTTTCATTGTCTGTGTCCCTCCTCACCATCCTGCAATGCTTTCCTTCCTCATCTCCACCTCTTAGCTTCCCTTGCCTCTTTCATGTCTCAGTTAAAATCTCACATTCTGTCAGAATCCTTCTCCAGTCCTTCTTCATCTTAGTGGCTGAGTAAGACTTTACATACATTAGATATGTGTCTTACATTTCATCTTATTACATTTGACCCAATGCTCTAGTTTTCTGAGATCTTTTTGGATCCTATTATCCAACACATAAGCTATTGCATTTAGCTTTGTGTTATTTGTAAATTGCCAGCATGCTATATATGTCTTTACAGTGGATAGAGCACTGGGTCTGGAGTCAGGAAGGTGTGAGTTCAAATCCAGTCTCAGATACTTACTTAGCTGTGTGACCCTAGGCAAGTCCCTTAACCCTGTTTGCCTCAGTTTTCCCATCTGAAAAAAATGAGCTGGAGGAGGAAATGGCAAAACACTCCAGAATCTATGCCAAGAAAATGGGATCACAAAGAGTTGGACACGAGTGAACAACTGATGTTTTGCCTTCTAACCTTTGTTTGAAACCTCCACTTATCTCCTGAAGCAGCTCTATCCCACTTTAGGATAACTAGAAGGGAGGTTTTCCTTATATCAAACCTAAATGTGCTTCCTTACAGCTTCTACCATTCTTCCTAGTTCTGCTCTGTGGTCCAAGCATACTACTTGAAGGCAATGGGTATCAGATTATATCAATTCTTCTCTTCCCTAGGCTAAACATTCCCAGGTTGTTCAACCAGTCCTCATATGGCCTGGTCTCAAGGCTTTTCACTCTCCCATTTGCCTTTCTTCGGATACTTTCTAGCTCATCAATTATTATAAAATATTCCTGTTCTTGTCAGACCAGGGCAGATTAACGAAACCTAATATTCAACTGACTTTGTTTTCCATACTATATTAATAAATCATACGGAGCTTGTAGTTTACTAAGAACCCTAGATCTTTTTCACGTAAATTGCTATATGTTCCATATCTAGCCATATCTACCGCTAATTTGATTCCTTGAACACAGAGTAAGACTTTACATTCATTAGATATGTGTCTTACATTTCATCTTATTACATTTGACCCAGTGCTCTAGTTTTCTGAGATCTTTTTGGATCCTATTATTCAGCACATGAGCTATTGCATTTCGCTTTGTGTTATTTGTAAATGGTCAGCATGCTATATATGTCTTTTTTCAAGTCACTGATAAAAAAAACCAAAACATTAACAGCCCAGGTCATTGGATACTGCATTCAAATTGTCCTAAAAACATTAGTAAGTGTTCTTTGGATCTGGCCATTCAACTGATCCTGAAGCTACCTGTCTGCCTCATCATGTAATACAGACCACATCTCTCTAGCTCCTCCATAAGAATAGCATGAGACTAAGCAAAATATTTAATTCTAATCTAGGTAATAATAATGAAACTTCACATTTATGTAATGCCATAAGGTTTGTAGTCTGTATTGGAGACAATATCTTATTAGATTTGCAGAACGACTCTGTGAGGTAAATAGTCAGATAAGTTTAAGTGACTTGTTCAAGGTCATTTAGCTAGTGAGTATATGAGGTAGGATTTGAACCCAGGTCTGCCTGACTCCAAGACCAGTGTTCTGTCTCTATCTCAAAATATTCCTTTGCTATACCAATCTACCAATCTAGGAAATGAGCTTCTTCTGGCATGTTTGGATTTTTTTAAATCAACATTTTAATTGAATATAAGACATTTTTTCCCTCTCCACCCCAAATTCCTAAATATCACCCTGAAAAAAGCATAATCCTTAGAAAAAGTACTGCAAGACTTCCAGTACATGCCACTATGCATATCTGTAGCTCATCCATTGTTAACAGAAAGGAAGGATGTGTGCTTTGACTTTGACATAGTCTGTTGTATTTGACCCAAGTTTCGTGGCTTTCAGTGTAGCATGACTGATTCTTGAAGACTTTGTGATCTTTCTTTTCTAGATGTATATTAACCATCCCTTTAATAAAACAATCTAGAATTTCATCAGAAATAAAGGTTGAGTTTATGTGTTATAGTTTGCAGGCTCCATTTCCTTGTCTTTTTTGAAAACTGGGGTCACATTTGCCCCTGGTCAGTATTGTGGCACCTTTCCTATTCTCCACAGCTTTTAAACATTTCTTAAATTTATTTTTAGTTTATGGAATAAAACAGTATAACAGTATAATAAAAAAGAGAATTGTACATGGAACTACAAATCTATTATGTCCAATTTGCTATTCCTGTAAATAATAAAGTTATCATGTCAATTTCTTTTCTTCTTTTTTCTTTTCCCTCCTCCACTCTAAAGATGTCCACCGTTAGACACAAATATGTTTATATGTATATGTAAAATGATATACGTACTTCTATTTATCAGTCCTTCCTTTGGATGCAGGTTCATAGGACCTTTATAGTTAATTTTGCTATCTTTAATAGTCAAAATGACTTAGTTGCTTAAAGTTTTTCTGAAAACAATATTGATAGTACTGTGTACTAGTACTAGTGCTAGTGCTAGTACTGTTTGCTCTTCATTATTTTGTGCAAGTCTGTCCATATTTTTCTAAGATCACTGAGCTCATCATTTCTTCTCTCACTTTGATCATATCCACTAAGTTATTTAGATGTTCAATCATTTTGCTTTGCTGTACTCATGGGGAAAAAAAAAGGAAACCACAAAAGTTCCAGTTTATGCTTCAACATCTAATTCAGGGGATAAAGAGTTAGAGAAATCCTATGAAGTATTTCACAAAATCCTCCATTTCAAGCTGATATAAACATTGGTACTCTGTGACTTTAATGTAGAGGTAGGAATTGAGATGGGGCAGGTTAACAACAAATCTATTTGGAATTATGCTTCAGGATTAAGAAATGAAAAGGTCAAATGTTCACAGACTATTCACAAGCCTCATGCATACTTTCTTCAAGAAATGAACTAGAGGCCTCTAGGAATGATGAGCACTGAAAAACAATACCAAAAAGTGAAATTGAACATATCCTAATAGACAGGAAATGAATGGTTACTGATGTGGATGTCATTTCCAAATCAGCTGTGTGCAGATCATTGACTTTTTAGTTCAAAGATCAAAATCAATACTAAATGAAAAGACTGGATAAAGACAAGATGACCATTTATAATTATAAGGACTCTAACCTGACGTATTCAAATAGGCTATTAACATAGAAAAATAAGAAATGGATAATGAAAAAGATGGTAACACAGACTATCACTATTTTCGATCAAAGTAAAGTAAATACTGTGACCAGGAATCCAAAGGAGCTCAGAGACCATCCAAGTCGGAAAATACTTGATTTTCTTGGTGAGCAACGAGACTTGGCAGTTAAGGGCAACACTGATTTAGAATCTAAACTCTTCTGCAAAATATTATAGAGAGGAACGATAGAAGATAATGAGCAGTGTCCCCTAATAAAAGAATGAAGGAACAATGTATAATTTAAATAGAAATACGAGAAAGAAATAGGAAGGCTTTCGCAGATAATTTTGTTCTGTACAACACATCTTCATGGTTACACGCTTGTCTATAAGATGCGGGGAATACAAATTTCTTTGTTTCTTATTTGTTGATTAAAAAATCACTATTGGAGTGGAGATTACTTTTATGTATAGTTTAGATTAGATGACTGTGATTCATAGAGCAAAATGCAGTCTTAACGGCTCATCTCTCCTTTAACTAAGGGTTTACTGTGAATTTATCCAATCAAATTCTCAGCCCATGGCCTAATCAATAAGGACAATTCTTTTGCCCTGTCTCAGCTGCATATCAATTGAAGTCATATGCAATAGTACAAACTGTATACAGTTCTTTAATCATACCATTATAAATGAATAAAGCCAAATGCATCAAAGCAACCAGCAAAATTTGGAAGCCCACAAATTCTTTGCAGGCCTTGCAGCTCCAAGTCTTTGCAGGCAAGCCAAAACCCCAAGAGCTCAGTCGTCCTCCTCCAGCTGTTCCTACAGGGAGCTAGCAGGCATCCTCTCAACAAAGGAGAAAGAAAGAAAGGAAGAAAGAAAGAAAGGAAGAAAGAGAGGAAGGAAGGGAAGAAGGGAGGAGAGAGAAAAAAGAAACAAGAGAGAAAGAAACAAAAAAGAAGGAAAGAAGAGAAAAAGAGAGAGAAAGAGAAGGAAAAAAGGAAAGGAAGGAAGGAAGGGAGGGAGGGAGGGAGAGAGGAGGAAGAAAGAAGAAAAGAAGGAAAAAAAGCAGGAAGGGGGAATAAACTCCTAAAGGGTCAATGTCCAGCTCCCAGAAGTGAATTAGGAGCTCAATGTGTCCCATGATCTCTGCCTCATTCTCGAGGGTGGCATGGGTTGAGCAGGTAGTATGAGGATTCTACTTCCATGGATCCTGGATCAACTCCACATGTATTAACTCAGTTATTCCTGTACCACAATTCGAGCCAGTAAGTATAAGGGGAAGGAATTGTGTAAGGGAAAAAATAGCCCAGATTTCTCAGTGTGTTCGATGGGTAGAGGAGAAGAAGGAATGCACAGGGGCTCTTAGTCAACGACTGCAGGTGCCATTTTCCGTAATTTCTCTCTTCATATTCCCTCCAGTCCCTCTTGTGCTGTTTCTCCAGACCAGTTTAAGTTTTCCTCTGGGTTGTGTAATACCAACCATTCCAGACCAAAATCATTCAACATTTCTTGAACATTTTTTCTGGGCTAGGAAGAAGAACAAAACCCCCACGTTCCAGAGAAGGCCCTTAGTGAAGGCCAAGACTACTTCCTCTGCCTCTGGGAGAAGAATCCAGGCAAACATCTGATACATTCACTCATGTTCGTATCTCTATATAAAGTATGATTACGAATAAAACAATTGTTGTTCCATTGCTTCAGTTATATCTGATTCTGTGACCCCTTCTGGGATTTTCTCAGGAAAGATATTGGAGTGGTTTTCCATTTCATTCTCCATCTCATTTTACAGATAAGAAAATGAGGCAAACAAGTTGAAGTGCCTTGCTCAGGGTCACACAGTAAGTGTCTGAGATCAAATTTGAACTCATGAAGATGAGTCTTTCCAACTCCAAGCCCAGCACTCTATGTACTGTGCTACCTAGCTGCCCTGAATAAAACAATACTTCCCCACAAACGTCCCATCCCTACAACCCCCCAAACTCATCATCTTTCCCCCATAACTTGCTCCTCACTCTGATATCAACTAATTTACCAGTTACTCAACAAAATTTTATTAAGGCCCTATAATATGCCAAGCATCATAATAGGTGCTGGGAACAAAACGACAAAAATTCAAGTCCCTGTCCTCAAGGAATTTATCCTTCATTTCTTGAGGCACCTTTATTTCTACAAATGAGAGCAAAGTTCTACCTGCCCATCTCCCATGCTCAAAACCTCAGAGACATCTCTATTTCCTTTGGTGAGTCCTGTCATGTCTTCCAATGTAAGGCTATATATAGATACCTTCCTTCTTATTTTAGATTATAAACTCCTTGAGGGTAAGAACTACGTCATTTTCATTTTTTTAGCCACCCCAAGCCTGGCACATCATCCTTAACTCAGTAGGAGATCAATAAATGTTTATTTACCTGTTGAATAGAATTGCACTTTTCAGCTACAAAGTCTAAGTCTTGGAAAGGAATGATTTTCCCAGTGTTACAAAGCTGGTAACATTCTAGAACTGGAGTCATATTCAGGTCTTTTATCACCAAGGTCAATATTCTGTCACACTATGTTTCCCTTCTGTAAAATGGGGATACCATTTCCACTAATCTGCCTCACAAATGTATTGTGAAAAAAGTGCTTATTTGGTTGAATTATAGGCCTTTAAGAAACTTTGAAGGTCATCTAGTCTCACAAAAGTCACACAGCTTTCAAATGAACGAGAGTCTGGATTTGAACTTCAGTCTTTTGATTCCAAATCTAGGCTCTTTCCATTATATGTAGCTGCCTGCTTTTAATATACTACATCAATGTATTAATATTATTTTAGCCTTCTGATATATACTTATTGATTTGACTTAGAGATATCATTTGTCTCTTGTCCCTTTTAGGGAAAAAATTGTCCCTGAAATGCTCTAGTTCTATCCTGTCCATGCTGATATCCAAGTAGAGCCGTATGCAGTGATGACAAAAGTTCGAACTGTAAGGAGACCTGGATTGCAGTTCCACTGCTGCCACTGGTGGCAGTGTGGCCCTGTCCAGACATTTCAGGCTCCTTGAGCCACAATCACCTCATCTTTTCATCCAGTAGAAAGGGAGGTAGGTGAGATGGTTAGTTGCACCCGGGGAACTGTGTGCCTCTGACTTAGTGAACTGAAATCAATTATGTGAATAGACTTTAGAAAACTGTGAAATGATAGATGAGTGTATTGTTAGTGAGAATGATCTTTTTAACATAAATTTGGTGTGATCAACTAAATTCAGCTGTAACATCATAGAAATATGATATCTTTTTGATTTACCAAGGAGTGAGTTTCTTTTTATATTTTTAAGGAACAAATTCCAAGAAGCCATGACTCTTGGATTCAACTCCTGCTTCCAACACATGCAGATTTTGCTCTCCTGGGAAACAACGTAATCTCATTTATGTTTTTTGCTGGGAGATCTTCAGATTATATCATATCTAAGTGAGCTTCTGTGGAGGGAATTTCCACACTTGAAGTTCTTCATACCAATGGAAATCAAGACATTGGACCAAAACAAATCAAAATTCCAATATTGGAATTTACAAGGTAGACCTTTTAGCTAAACCTTATGTATCATATTTTGATAGAAATGCTCATTATTATTACATCATACAGCAAAAGTCATGTCAATTCAACTTAAATTACTACCTAAGGTTTGGGCTGGGCATTTTTTTTTGTATTATAAAATCCCATTTCATCTCTTAAATGTTTCCCCAGGGAAAATGAAAGAACAGGCTACAAATGGACAGGTTGATTATTATTAATTATGAAAGTACATTCGTATTTGTGATCCCTATATTTATATTCTGTGGCTGATTACTTGGTTTCAGTTAGCTATTCTTGAAACCAAGGTTGATGGGCTTAGTACTTTACTTGGCTCCAGATACAGACTATAACCCTAATGTCAGGCAGTCATCGCATTTATTGGCCCTTAAAAGGACTTAGTGATTACATGAATGAATTAGTTCGAATCTATCCCTACTACTTGAATCATAGTCTGAAATAGGGGTATGCAAAGCAGGCAGCCCCCTGAGCTACAATATATTAAAGGAATATAATGAGGAACATGTTAATATACCACTTAAAAAATAAATTTACATATTTTGAATGCTAGAAAATTTCACTCCTAATAGCAATAAGGTATTTAATGGGTGACAAAAGAAGTAACATGTTAGAAAGAATTAAAAATTTTGGTAGACAACAAGGGAGGGCAATTTTTAAGCATGAGGCCATAATTTCACACTTTGCTTAGTTCAGTAGAGACAATTTTCTTGAGGATAAGTGCTATTTTTTATTTTGTCTTTGTACCCCTAGCACTAAGCACAGAGTCTGGCACATAGTAGGTGCTTAATAAAACTTTCTTGGATTGGATTATAATAAACTGATCGTCTCATAAGAGCCTTGTTCCAGCCCTATTTGGACAAAAACGAAGTGTGCATGGCCTCAGAGGGTGGACTTGTAAACTTACCTTAGGATGGAGTCCTTGGTATAGAACAAATGCTTACCAAGCACTTTTTGATTGATCGAAGAGTTACAATAGCTTATATTTCTGAAGCATTTAACGAAGCACCCACCTCACCTCCTTCTGAGGATGGTAATATGGGTATTGTTGTCCTTATTTTACAGATGAAGAAACTGGGACTCCGGTTTTGTCCACAGTCGCATCGCTGGCGCCAAAATCCAAATCCAGGGGTTGACTCCAAACCCAGAGATCTTTGCACAATACCTTGTCCACACGGTCCTCGTCCTTACTCCACAGTCCTGGTCACTCAATGTCCATGTCTTGTGAAGTAACCTTGTTCCCTCTTTGTTTGGATGATGTTATAACTACTGAACTTTGATCTGTGGTAGCCAGTGACTGACCTTCAGGATCCGTCCTCTTTCATAGAGGAAGACTCAACTAAATTCTCCAATGAATCCCACTCGAGTTCCATTTTCTGAATAAGTAAGAGGGGGTGTGGCATGGATCAAAGGATGGAAAAGGATAGCCTCCCGCAGAATTCTCAGGAAGGACTAGGCAGAAGAGAAATGGAGCCAGGGGCCCCTTTCTGCTTCACTAAGCCTGACCTTATCTCAGCTGAGCTAAATCAAGAAAGTTTTGTCCACACCTCAGATAAGAGAAGCAGGAGAACAAGAACCCCTGGAGTATAGGTCCTCAATATTTTTTTGTTTCATGAGCCCCTTTAGCTATCTGGTAAAACCTGTAACCCCACCACCCTTCTTTCCTCAGAATTTTTTTTAAACTCAAGGTTGTAAGAAATGATAAATTTCATTTAGAGGCTCATGAAAATAAAGATAGATTTTTTTTAATCCCCATCTAAGTTCATAAACCCCCTAAAATCAATCCACAGTTTCAACTTCCATGTTCAGGATTCTTGCCCAAGGGGCTAATACATACGCTAGGCCAGATGTGGGGGGTCAGGACTGCTGGAGACTTGAAATATCCTGGAGAGAATTAGGAGCAGCCTCTGCCTTGGTTCCACTCAAACTGTCTAGACTCTGTCAGAATCATGGGATTTAGAGCTGGAAAGAACTATAAGGATCATTCAGTTTAAGTCACTCATTTTATAGACGAAGAAACATAGGCTCATAGAATTTAAATGACTTACACAAGGTTAACACAGTTAAGTATTAGAACTGGAATCTGAACTTAGACTTGGACTTTGTATGTAGTGTTCGTTCTCTCTTGGATCTAAGCTTCCTCATTTTTTGGGGGGGTGTTGTGTATGTTTTAGGGTTTTTGTGTCACTTTTATTTAATTCAACTTATTTCATTTATTTGTCTATTTATTTTAAGCAAGAAAGGCCCTGCCAAGTTCTGGAGACACAAGGACGGTAAATAAAAATACAGACCCTCAAGGAAACTGCATCCCCCCTCACCTAGGGAATATAACACTAGAGAGAGGAGGAAGTCAATAGAAATGGAAATTGAGGGCAGAGTCTATAACACTGAATGAGAAATAGAAAAGTTTTCATGATAGTACACTCAAGCTGGGTACATTTCTCTTGCCAAGATCTCCCATTTCCACTTCTCATACCATCCCCCTTCTCTAACAGTTATTTTGAAATACTTACCTTTCTCATCAGATTTTAATATCAGATATATCCTTGAAAGAAAGGTCTTCGTTTTCATCTGTCCTTGAGCCCCCAGCACTGGGAATAATTCCTTTTGCATAGTAGGCATTTAAATAATATCAAGCTTGTAGACAGGAAATGGTTGATCTTATCATCCCATCCTCTATCCTTACTTAGCCTGGAATTTAAGCTCCTTCCAATTTGGTTCCCACCAGCATTTCAGCTTTAACATGTACCACTCTCCTTGATTTAAACAAAATACTTGAAATCAAGAGTTCATCTTCAGCCTCCAAGCATTTGCACAAGTGGTTCTCCCTCCCCCTCAAAAAGATACTCCCTTTTCATCTCCACCTCCCCCCATCTTTACCTTCCTCCAATGATCAGGTAAACTTCTCTGATCCTTCCTCCTGTCAATGCTTTCTTTCCACAATTTTCCTTGAGCTGTACATTCGGATGCATGTTGTACTCCCTCTCCCCAGTACAACATAAGGACAATTGGGGGCAGTAACTATTTTTATCTTGGTCTTTTGTGCCCCCAGAACCTAACACAATGTGTGAAGCAGGCACTTAATGAATTAAGTTGAATTAGACAGATAGCTTCTGTCTTCCCGGCAGGCAGCAGGCTCTCTGAGGGGGTTTTGGGGTGCCCCACCAGTGCTCTGTGACATCCAAGTGCTGACATCAGCTTCCTCTTCACTCCCAGTCCGGCCCAGAATCCACATCTCATCAGGTGTTGGGTGGGGGAGGACGGACACAGCTCAGTCAATGGATCCTGATTCTCTGGGATATGAAAGTTCCCCCACTCCCTTTACCCCTGACAGACCCTGGGGTTCAGACCCACAGACCGGGAACGCTCCATTCCCAGCTATACCGTTTAGTGGAAATAAACAGGTGCAGAGCATTAAAACTTACTGGGTTAAGTCCTTCAGGCTTCTTAGAGAAATCACTGTGGATACAGCACCCCCTTGTGCTCCAAATGGTGCAGTGACATCTTGGAGACAAAGCTGGAAACTGACAACTTCTTGTCAATTACCAACTTTTCTGCATTTCAACCAGCAGACTTGCTCCCTAGCTAACCAGAGTGTGTGTGCGTGTGCGTGCGTGCGTGCGTGCGTGTGTGTGTGTGTCTGTGTGTGTGTCTGTGTGTGTCTGGGTGTAAGATATCCTTGGAACAGATGGCCTAATCAAGTAATCAAACATCGGGGGAAATCCGGAGAGAGGCCAAGTCGACATTTTTCCTTTGCAAAATTGGATTGCGTTGCTTAGTCTTGGTATTAGTGAAGGGGCTCAGATCTCAGAAAATAGGCTCAGCTTTTACATATTTTCTTTGCTTAGGTCTCTTATATGGGTCAATTCTAATTAGATGTTTTTCAATTTATATTTAGTTAGCTCTAAAAGGATTTCTCCATGGTCATTCATGATTCTATAGTATTATAACAAAACAAAGCAAAGATAAAGTGCTCTGAAACAACCACCTGCTAATTATTTTTCCATTCCTGATTAAACCATAGTTTTGTCCCTGCTCCAGGAAAATTTTTTCCCCCTCAAATTGGATGCAAAGCTGTGTGAATTTGGCTAAGTCCCTTAACCTCTTCTAGTCCTGTTTGATCTGTAAAATGAGGGGGTGGACCTAGAAGATCAGCAATGGCTCTTTCAGTTGGAAGGTTAGCTATTTTATCTAGAGCTCCCACTTTCCTTCAGAAGTTAAAGATAAAGGAGGGGAGGGAAAGAAGCACTCGTAATAGGAAAATAAATAAGTAATGGATCTAGGCTCTGGGGATACAAACACAAAAACCAAACAGTCCCTTCCCTCAAGTTGCTTACATTGTACTGCGACCAGAAAAAAAAATATTGAAAAAAATAAACAAAACAACCCAGCCCACAAAATCAGAGGCAGATTTTCTCCATGATATTGTGGGAGGGAGAGGGAGAGGGTGAGACGAGAAGGGAAGAGGGGAAAGAATAAAGAGCCTAATGACGTACAGCACCTCCTGATGAAGTAGGTTTTCCATATTTGTGAAAGCTTTTATTTCCAAGGCCTTTGCTAGTTCATCTGGTTGGAGAGAGTTCCTATCATGATTGACAGGCTCCCGGAGACATACAGTATTTTAGAGAAATCATAAGAAGGAGGTACATAAAGAAACCTGTTAAATGGAGATAATTCCCATACTTTGGGGTCAGAGAAACCTCTACTGATAAGTGTTAGTGAAAAAAATAGAAGCTCACCAATTTCAGTTTTTGCTTGGATAATCAATTACGTAGGAAATCGAGTTCCACAATCAAAACCAAGAGGTTGTATGTGGAGAATGCTTGAGGACGGGTTTTCGCTGTGTTTTCTCTCATGAACTTTCATTAGAATGTGCATTTCCCTATCTATTCCGTCTGTACTTCAGCACTCATCTTTTCCATGACAGGGACTCACCAGGATGCTGGGCAGCAACATCTGCAGATATGAGGGAGTAAAGGCATTAAGAAGACCTAGAAATTATAAGTAATTCTATGCCTTCTTACCAAACAGAGGCTGCCATTTTGTGGGGAAAACCTCCCAACACTTTATTAAAAGTTCCTTTAGCCTAAAAGGACTTGTAGCTCTTAAGTATATTGGGGGGAAAATATGGTTCACCTCAGATGGAGCACTCAGTTTTCAATGAAGTCCCATTTTTTCCTAATGCTTTCCAGCTGGGTTGACTTTAGGCATAAGGAGGTCAAGTGACTTACTGAGCTTACACTGAAACAAATCAGCTGGGATTTGAACTCAAGGACTTCTCCGGTTCTCAGTTCTTTGCTGTAATCTGTCAACCACATTGCTTCCTGGTTTTATCCTACTCTCTATTTAGTTGCATCACAAAACCAGCGTTCTGTCTGGCACAACCTACTCCTCCAGGCTGTCTCTGCTTTGGGAGACTCATGATTGGAATAAGAAGCATGCTCCAGGTCAGGCTTGAGATGTTTTGGCAGAACAACATGGGGGAGATTGCTCAATGCCTGCCCACAGAATACAGTGCATGATGAAAGACATAACGATTTCTTTCCTAGATCTGAGATTGTTCAATTCATCAAGCACCAAGGTTTAGAAAATAAAAATCTAGGCCATATTTTTCCCATTATATGGTGTGTTTGTATGTGTTTATCTGTGTATTATAAGGGAATCCCTTTGTTTATAAGTTGGAACCCACAAGACACAAATGGCCAGTCATCATTCCGTGACCAGTGACCTACTGTGGTATTGGATAATCCTTGAGAGTCACATCACTAGCCAAGCCTGCTACATGTAGAAGGGAATTCCTAAGTGGCACAGAGTGTGGAAGGAGCTTGGAACATGCTACAGACATTCATGTTTTTTAAAAGTAAGTCTGCCTTCATCTCTCATCTACTTCCAAGAGCCACATTTTAATTGCACTTTGTGAGTTTAGAATTAGATAAATATCCCAATTTAGATTTAGTTAGATCTAAAATGACTTAGCCATAGTCATCCATGAATCTGCAACATTTTTTTGAAAAATAACACACTGAGATAGAATTTTGATGACAAATACATAGCAACATTTTTATCACTCTTCTCTATATAGTAACTTTTTTTGAATGAACCATCTTGGACAGCATCCTGCAATGGGCTTAGTTGCTTTAAAAGAACCTCTCAGGAATCACAGGAACAACTTAAGCAAGGTTCCAGTGTATTGCATTTTGCTAGAAATGCTTAAATGCAACCTATATATTTCCATTCTAGAATCCTTCTTGAAGGATTATCATTTGGCTCTGCAATTGTACCTAAAAGTTGCAGCTGGGTATATGCAGAAAAAATTCTCCCTGCTCTGTCATTCCCCTACTCAAGAAGCATTAAGAGTTTCCTTTTTCCTTTCAGAGATGGTAAAAATTGCTGTTTGTCATTTAAAACTCTTCACAATTTGGCTCCAACCTATCTTTGGGAGTTCATTATTCTATACTCTCTCTCCCTTATTCTCCTCTAGACTCAGTCAGACCAGCCTATGCATGGCACTCCATCCTCTATCACCATTCCTTTTTCATATTCTTGGAATGGTCTCTCTTGTCACCTCCACCTAACAGAAACCATAGTACCTTTTAAATCTCAGCTTAATACCCTTCAAATGTTCTTTCCTGATTCCTTGATTTGCTAGTGCTTGACTTATTACTGAACATTGTGTGCATAACTGGATGGGACTGATGCATTCCCCATATGGAAAAAACTGGAAAATCTGCTTCCAGAAAGGCATGATGTTGGGTAAAGGAAGGACCCTGCTTCCAGATTTGGAGAGGCAATCCTGTAAAAGGGGCCTTAGGTCTTTCTTCTTCAAGGCTGATATGCAGCCCATGAATATGGACTTTCTTTCTTTGCCTCTTTGCATGTATTCTTCTCTGTTTTACGTGAAGAGATTAGAGATGGCTATAACCTCGTAAGATTCAAAAGGCAGGAGAGGAAGCCATCAGAGTCCAAGACCTAGAATCTATGCTGGGAATTTTCCAAAACACAGACAGTGAGGAGTAAGGCCCCTAGTGACCTGGCCAGGCCAGTCTAACAGCAGCAAAAATGCAGACTCATCCACCCATTGGCCATGTTCCATTTGGAAGTGAACTTATTTGGATGAATTCTGTGTAGAAACTGTATGAGGTTTGAGGCCACTATCTGTCTATAGGGACCAAAGTGTTGAAGGTGTGTGTGTTTATATTTCTGTCCTCAATAGATCTTTTCAGTAAATGTCTCTTTGTAAAGAGTATTGGTGTTAATTAGGTCAATGGAACTGGGACACTAATCACTGCTGGCTGGCAGTGGGGAACATACTAGAGTAGAGGACAGAGCTGAGATCAATAGAGAAAAGTCACCCTCAACTCCTCAGGGAGTACTCGAAGAATTCTAAGAGAGAGATGTAGACAGCCTCACTCTTGACTCGAGTCAAGAAAATCATATATAATATGGAATAGCACATATATCTTAACATGTGATATCTAATATATATATATATATATATATATTCACAGATAAGTAAATAATGCAAGTTATACACACACACACACACATACACACACACACACACAATATGTATTCCCCCTAGTAGAATGTAAGCTGTTGAGGTTGGAGAGTTTTGTCTTTGTATCTCTGCCACGTTGCACAGTGACTGACATGTAATAGGCACCTAACACACTCTCATTAATTGACTGATTGAAGTTTAGGGAGATTTTTAGTGGAGAAGGAGAGCTAGTTCTGTATTTTGTATTTCTGTGATCATGGGCAAGTCATTTAACTTCTTGGTCCTCAATTTCCTCATCTTCCAAAGAAGGGACTGGGTGTTTTCCTTCTCTGTGATGAGATTCCGTGATCCTCTCATAGCAGATTTACTTTCCTTTCTGCAGTGTTTAATTCTTCCCCTTTATGAATTTTCTATTTTAATCTATGTCAGACCAGGGTGACTCTGTTTTACCCTGAAGGTATTTCTAGTGGGCCTTTTCTCATGCTTTCTAATGTTTCTTTTCATCCCAAATAGGTTCCTCTTTTGAAGGCTATATATGAAATGCCTCTACAAGTATTAGAAAAAGAAGATGACCTATACTTCCCCTTCCCCTTTTTCTTCTGAATGGTCACAAATGTTCAACCGTTTAATTTCTTCATATTGTCACTTACCACACAGTACAGCAAAACCAGAGTAATTTATCCCCAAAGGATCCCCCAACACAAGCTCTGCCACGCAATGAGGACATTATAGACGTCAAAGTGATTTTTCCAAAGTTCAAATCTGACCATGTCACTTAGCTTGGGATCCTCACTCAGTAAATTCCATTGGCTCCCTGTTATCTCTAGGATCAAATAGACTACCATGTTGGGCACCTGAAGATCTTCACAGTTGGGCCCCATTCTGCCTTTCCCACCTTCTGACATGTTACTTTCTTCCATTTCTTCTTGGTTCTGCCATACTGGCCCACTTGCTTTTCCTCTCATAAGACAATCTATCTCTCGATTCCTTGACTTTGCTCTGGCCATCTCTCATTCACAGAATGTTCTCTCTCCTTACCCTTATCTCCTCATCTTGGGATTCCCAGTGTCTTTCAAGACTTGTTTCAAACTATGTGAGACCTTTCCTGGTTTCCCCAGCTGCTCTTCAAGTTTACCTTGAGTTGAGTTACATATATTTTGCATATACATCAATATATCTGTCTCTATCCCTATACATAGATGATAGAGAGGAGGTCTTGAAGTGAGGAAGACCTGAGTTCACATTCTTCCTCTGATGTATCTTAGTTGTATAACATTGGACAAATCACTTATCCTTTTAGTATTTTAGGCGACTCTAAATTGAAGAAAAACTGTTGATCTGCATTTGTTAGAAATGTTGCATAGAAAACCATCAAGTTTTCTATGCAACAAAATCAAAGGCCCTATCCCTATATTTGTACATGCTGGCACCCCCATTAGGATGTGATCTCCTCAAGGGCAAGATTTGTATCCCCAGTACTTGTAGCTCAGTACCTGACACTTACTACTTATTTAATAAATGTTGACTTGATTGCTTACAAATCTCAGGGACAAATCAAACCATCCCATGTAGCCCTCATTTCAAGCACCCTGAGTTTCTTTCACCCCAGTTACCACTTGTTGGTTTGTTTCATTATTAAGGAGTCCATTTGAAAGTCCTCTAAGGTCCTGGGCCAGAGAACAATATTCAACAGCAAGGAAAGGCCACTACTTAATACTCATCATTGGAGACTCAACTAATTTATTTTCTCTCATCACAAAGCATTCTCTGATGAACAATAACTTATTCTTTCAGTTAGTGTCAACATATGGCAGATTGTTTCCCTGGTAAGAAGTGGACATTACATCACTCAAATAACATGTCACTTAACTGTCATGTCTACAGCATCTAGGAAGCATATGGAGCCATTTTATTTTTTGTGAAAGTTCCAATAGATCCTAGAGATATAGCATTCCCACCACCATTACTGTTCAGCCCAGGAAGGGACAAACCTCTAAGCTTCTGTCCCTCCAAAGGGAAGGGTTTGAGGTGGTCAGTTCGAGGTTAGAAATGTCTTTCCTTTTATTTCACTATTGCTTACATGTATAAGCTTGGAAGTTATTTATCTGATGGGCATAAAATATTGCAATTCAGGCTGAGGCTTCCTGACTCTGCAATGACCTGCTGATTCAGTGGAAATAGCAATTAAACCAATTGTTCCAATACACAAAAAAAACCAGGTGTTCAATCAATTCTTTCCCTGAATGTGTGAAAAGTTACTAAGTAGGGTCTCATCTTAATATCACATTAGGAGGAAAGCCTGGTCAACCAAGGAAGCTGAAGGGTTGTGTGTGTGTGTGGAATTGCAAGGTTTTATTTTCAGCTATCAACAGACTGGAAAAAAAGGGCCAACTTATTTATATTCCTTTATCCCTTAATGTGGGTACTGAATAAGTTAAAGAACATTTCATCCCAAACACAGATTGCTTTCATTTCAGTTAAGCTAATGTTTTGGTTCCTTATATATTTTCTTATTTTCATTAATGTCAAACACCAAACTTTTTTTCTTCTTCTTGAAAAAAAAAGATTTACAAGCACTTACACAGCACTCAACACAAAGTAGGCTAAAGGCTCATAATAGTGACTTTTGCTTTTTAAAAAACATCCAGCAGACTAAAATAAAATCATTTTAATTAACTCCTTCCTGAGTAACTAAAACCTTGGAATGTGCTGAAAAGTTATAATAAATAAGGCAGTCAAAGATTAACCAGCTTAACATGTATTTTCTTTTAAATTAAACTATGTAAAATGTACAATATATTTCATGATGTACAAACCGTGTGTGGGCCCAGAGCCAGAAAGACTTTTCCTTAAGTGCCAAATAAATTTATGGAGTACCTTGCCTTTGAGGGAGAAAGAGGCATAACTTCAAGGCAGTTTGTTAGGTAAAAATAACATTAAGGCCCAGCAAGTAAATCAGTCAACAGTTTTTGCTTTTTTGTTATAAAGTGGTCAAGATAGAAATGCCTTTCAATCGATAGGAGAAGCTGACTTACAGAATGGAATTAAACTTCAAGCAATTGCCACAAAGGGGCCAAATAAACTTGATGACCCACTACTCTACTGCTCTGACTAAAGCATGTTTTAAATCACCTTTGTTCATGCTAAAGGAGAGGATACGGTTATTCTCATTTGATTACAAGGTTCCACAGTGTGTAAACTAATTCTTCTTTACATGTAATTTCATAGAAACCATTTAAAGTCCACAAGGCAGAAGATTCTCATTTTGTGTCCTGACACTGGCTGTTAGCCAGGCCACTTTCTGTTAGGGTACCTTAATGGTAGTGCATAAATCCCTCAAATGAGTAAGAAGGACATTTCTCTTTTAACAACATTTCTTCTAAATGTTTATCCTACTTGAACACTACAGCTCTTCTTAACTACACCCCTCTTTGGATGGAAAAGCACACCCACAAGGATGCCAAGTACCGCTCACACAGTCGGGCTGGTCCAAAGCCAAGCTGATTTCCTGTGGGTGTGGAGACTTCTTAATACATCTCATGATAAAGTAGCTTTGGGGAGGACTTGCCTATTGTCAAATGACTTGTTTTAGATTTTGACTACTGTCCAATTTAAGTGGGGGTGGGGTAGGGATGGGGAAGGACCATGAACGATTTATATGTGTTTGAAGAACCTTAAAATATGTGGTTTGTAAAAAGCCCAAAGTTTGATTTAGTGTAAACTGGACCCTGCTAATATGCCACCGTCGCCATCTGCAGGCCTGCTTGTAAGTCAAACGTGAAGTCGCCAAATCTGGTCAGCTCGCTCCCTTCTCCTACCTTTTCCTTGTTTTCAAGTATTCTTCACTAAGAGTTAGCCTTTTCTAGGGATATTTACATTTTAATCCCAAGGAATACATATCATATTGTGTAATATTGGAAATCATGTCAATGAGAAAAAATATTTCAGCCCTGGGATTTCAATCAATACCACAGAAATTATGCCTACTTGTAATGGCGGTCTTCTGTTGGTGAAACTAACTATGGGAGGTGATTGATACAAGGCTGCTCTTTTGCCAGGGGAAGAACTGTGGTCCTACTGTTACTTGCACTGAGTTCATCACCCTTCTCTATGAAAGTAGCTGCTTCCTGAGGTAATAGAGACAAAAACATAATGAGTATTGAGGGTTGAGTGGAAAGTGCTAGATTTGGAGCTAGAGCATCTGAGTTCGAATTCTCACTCTGCCACTTAATCCCTGTGTAATTCTGGGCCAGTTTTTGAGCTTCAGTTTTCTCATCTGTAAAATGAAAGTGTCATATTAGATCAGGGGTCTATGGAACTTTAAAAACATACTTTTGTATCTGTATGTCCATATAATTGATTTCCTTTGTATTTTATTGTATGCATTTAAAATTAATATTCTGAGATGTGGCCCATTGGCTTCACTAGGCTGCCAAAGGGGTTCATCACATATCAAGGCTTAAGAACCACTGGATTTAAAGTCATTTCTAGCTCTGTTTATATAATCCTATGATGTTAAGTTAATTCAAGATTATTTCATGGGATTTGTAAACCTTTTATCTTTTAAAGAAGCCTCATCCTCTGTTGCTTGCCTTTTATTAGCTGAGTTAGATATGGTCATTGTGACGAGATTTTGTCCTTAGTGGCAGGACTTCTTCAGAAAAACTGAAGTGCTCTCCCTAAGGTGGTGACTTAGGATTTCATCTCAAAGCAATGCTAAGAGTAAAGATGCTTATAGTAGCTAGAAATAGTTCAGGATTATGGCCATTTTCTAATGAACCCTGAATCCCTAAAACTTCATTACTAAGTCTTCCTCCTTACTCTTCATATGGACTCCAGATGTTTAGATGGATCCCTCAGTGACTTCTTTTCTCATTCGTGTGACCATCACCCATGAGTAACATTCTTAAGAATTAGCTATCTTAATGGAGCTTGGCAGTAGTGCAAAACATGAAATTGGATTGATTGTTCAGCACAAAGAGTCCAAAGAGACTTATGCCGATGCCGTTGTTTGGTGTTCACTCCCAAGACCAAAGGTACTGACAAGACAACTTAATTCCATTTATCAATTCAAATTCTTGAAGCTTCTAAGGAAAAAGTTCATCCATCCTAATAGGCCCAATTCACTCTGGGAAATGCTTCCTATTTATAAGCTAGTGTGACTTAAGCTGGCTGTCCTATTTTCTTTGTGACCTGGACTATTACATGATTCTTAAATTCCCCTGGACTTTGTGAAAACTGACTTGCATTGTTGTCGAGAGGGACTGAGATGACTCTATTATCATGGAGACAATTAATATTTTGCACAAATTATTTTGCAAATGGTAGGCTGTTTGAAGATAGAACGTCCTTCCCAAACACATCGAGGAAAGCTATTTTATGATGAGATGTTTTGAGTTGGAGCCATCCAGGGTGTCCTAGAAAGGATCCTAGGGAGCCAAGAAAAACATACAATAAAATTAAACAAATAAAACCCGCAAAACCGGGTATCTCCCATTCACCCCATCATGTAGGAATGTTTTTTTTAATGCAACTGTGCATTAATTTAGTCCCTTAAAGATTCTTTTTGAAACAAACAAAAAAGCTCTGAAGAAAGAGGGATGAGTCCACTGGAGGTTGGCATGGTGCTTGCATCACCTCTTGTAGATGTCTTCCAACCATTTTTCATCATCTTGCTCCTCATCATCTATTGGTTCCTCAGTTTCCAGTGGAGTAGGAATAAAGAACTGTGGCCTCACTGGTGGCTGGTTGACGTGAGACTTGAGTCCAAATTTGCGCTTGAGCAGGTGGAACTGCTCTTTGACAAAGTAGTAGAATTCATACTCATATCTCATGCGTTGGTAGAGAATTTGAATGGCCTCAGGAGATGGGACGGTCTTTTTTACTGTCACAGTCATGTTCCCCAGTTTTCTATGTTCTGAAAAAGAAAGAAACCAGAAACTTATCAGTATCCTCCACCACACACACACACACACACACACACACACACACACACACACACACTACAGTATATAGAGTGGATTGCTGAACCTAAGTCAGAAAGACTCATCTTTGTGAGTGCAAATCTGACCTCAGACACTTACTAGCTATGTGACTCTGGGAAAAATCACTGAACCATTTACCTCAGTCTAAAATGAGCTGGGGAAGGAAATGGCAAGGCACTGTAGTACCTTTGCCAAGAAAACCCTAAATGAGGTCATGAAGAGTCAAATGTGACTGAAATGACTGAACAAAAAATATATATATACATACATGCATGCATATGTATATACATATACACATACATGCACGTATGTATTGCCCAAGCTCATTAACCAACCTTATCTGGATAAGAGAATCTAGAAATCTATGTAATTAATAATGACTGAAATGGTAACATGTACGATATTCAGTACTTTTCCACTTAAGAATGTTTCTCAATAAATATGTAAAACCAACAGTTTTGAAATTCTTGAATTATTTTATTTTAGATGATCTTAACAGCAAAAGACAACAAAAAATGTGATATTTTATGTCTTAAAATAGTTAAATAGTCTTAGCCAAAAAAGTGGGTACTTTGAAGACCCTATGCATGAAAGGAAAGGATCATCTTTTTAAGAAGAATATTCAACTGGTACTGCTGTTCCACACTGAGGAATGGACTATTTCAGTCCCCAAAGAATTAAAAAGAATATTATCCAGACAGCAATGTAGAAGAGCTTTTTGGTTGTGAGTAGGTCAAACCATGAAACCAATGAGGAACTCTGAAGAAACAGGATTAACAGATGTCATCAAGGACTTGTTGAAAAGAAGGGAAGGTAGGAAGGTGATGGTGAGAGATGACAAGTAGGTAGCCAGAGTACTTTCCTTGTATCTTTATGATGTAAGGAGGAAAGAAGGAAAGACATCTAGCATGTAAAGTGGGCTACTGCTGGCTGATTTATAAGAAAATGTTGGCAAGAGCTGTACAGGGTGGGGCAGGCATGGATGCGTGGCAATCAGCATCACTGGAGAGAACTCCAAAATAGAGGAAGCAAGGTACTAGACTTCAAAGTATAGTACACCATACAGAGTTACATCAATTCAAACTGATTATTGATTTATCCTTATGTATCGATGAAATGAATTGAAGTCAATGAAAGGTAAATTCATTCCTGAGTATGTTAAAACCTATGTCCTTCATTTATTCATTCTTCCACATTGGGTTCCATATTGGCAAACTGAAGAATATGCAGAAATAGATAGACTGAGGGTTATAGACCATTCTCTACAAGAATCATCTGAAGGGATGGAAAATGTTTGGCTATGAAAAGAAAAAACAAATCTAACTTCCATATGACAGTTGTTTTTAAATATTGAAATGCTGACATGTGAATGGGGAATTATTAAATTTATTGTACGTTTGTCTCCAGAGAACTGACATAGGAGTAGCAGGTGGGGTTGTTGAGAAGTAGATTTAGGTTTGATTATAAAGGGAAATTTTTTTTTGAACAATTAGAGCCAAAGAAAAGTGGAATAGACTGCCCAAGGAAAGAGTGAGTTCCTTTTTGCTGGAGGTCTTTAAGGGAAGACTAGATGACTACTTGTCAGAGAAATTATGGAAAGCATTGCTGTTCAAGGATAAATAGAATTAGACAGCTTCTAGAGTTGATTCCAACTCTAAGATTGTGTGTATGTATGTTTCAGCCTTGATTTTAGTCTTAAGGACCGAGCCATAAAATTTTAAAGAAGGCTCCTAGGACAGCTCTCTTCATTTCCCACTAAGTTGCATGCCTTTGGACTGAATTCTATCATGCCCCCAGGGACCGCATCATCAGAGAACTCATCATTTGAGTAAGACTGTGTCAGACTTGGTACTCACACCTTTCCAGTACCCTTAGTAGCCTCTATCCCTCTGATCTGAAGGTAGGACAAAGAACTCCTTCCAAATTCTCCAGGCTTGTAGGTCAGTCATTTCTTAAGTTCCTAGTTGGCTGTATTCTTTTGAATTAGACTCTACCATGCCCCATTGCTGGGAAACTTCCTTCTCCTTTCTTCCTGTTCATTGTTTTCCTTGAGAGAGCTCCTTTCTTTTTAGTATTGGAATACCTACCCAGTGTTTGGTACAGTACCAGGCACATAGTGGGTACTTAATAAATCTTTATTGCCTGACATTTGTGAATATGCACCTTCTGACATATTACTTGCCAATATGTGAATCAATGCATGCAGGTTGAGAAAAAAATGGAAATGTTTTAGTTCTTTTAAAGGGGTGCTTTAAATTTTTTTCCTATTCCTGAAGTAATTCTAATGCTATTTCTCTTCAGAATGGTTTGATGAACTTTATCCATATATATTCTCTTCTCACCCTCACCCCCATATTTTATAATCATACCCTATTTGACCTAAAATGGTCTTAACCCAGCTTAAAAAACCACCTTATATATCATTGCTCTGAACTGTCTGAATAATTGATTTGAAACAAAAATCAAATCTATTTGCAGATAAGGATTAGACTAAGATGCAATTTCCTAAAGATTTAAAGAAATGTTTTAAAAATATCATTAGGACTGGTGTAGGCACATAGACCACTCTGAAGGCTATTCATTGGGATGTGTATGTTCTAGTATTTCACCTAAAAAAAAAATTTCACCTAATTATCTCAATATGTCATGAATTTGCATTATACAATATTCAAAAATAGGTTCATTGGCATATGTTTGTGTGATTTACTTATAGTTAGGGCGGAGCCAAGATGGCGGAGTAGAAAGACTCACATTTGCTAGCTCCGAACCCACAGCCCATGGATTCCCTCTAAAAAGAACTCCTGACAAATTCTGGAACAGTGGAAGCCGCGCAGAAACACAGTGAAGGAGATTTC
>CM053770.1:430708228-430810684 GCA_028658325.1 Potorous gilbertii | reverse complement strand
GAAAAAAACTAAGACCATAGAAGGTTATTTTCTTGGTGACCAGAGGATTGCGCCATTCCTCTCTGAGGATGAAGACATATGCTTACCATCAGGTAAAGACATAGGAGTCAAAGCCTCTGTATCCCAAATATCTGAAATAGATTTACTTATAGTTAAATAAGGAGTGGGAGAAAGATAGAACTCAGGAATTTGTAGTCTCTTATCTGAGCCACTCACTAGATGCCATCCCCTGGCCATTAAGGCTCTTGTATGATTTAATGGTTTTCCCCTTTGCCACAGTAGAATTAAGGCCCAAGGATTTCTAAGAATGCACTGAATCTAAAACAGTTTAATCACTTCAACCTTGCCAGTGTTTTGCAAGATTAATTCATAAAGAAGCAGGCTTCCCTTTCAAGAACAGTTTGGTGGTTTCTGTGCTTTCTACTAGGTGGACACAGAAGCCCTGGACGGACTGGTGCACCTACCTGAATCAATAGGAAATCTGGGAAGTGAGTTATCTCTACTCCCTTCAATCAATCAATCAATCACCATTTATTAAGCGTTTTACTTTATACCAGGCACTATGCTAAGTGCTGGGGATACAAAAAGAGGCAAAAGACCATCCCTGTCCTCAAGGACCTTGCAAATCTAATATAAATACCATTCTGTAGAGAGAGGCCTGTGCACCAGAGAGGTTTTCCCTTCATAGTCTAGCTTTTTTTAAAAAGGAAATTGGAACTTAGAATTATAGCACACTAGATGACTTTACTCAACACCTCCATTTTCAAAATGAGGAATCTGACACCCAGAAAGGATACATCACTTGCACAAAGTGAGTCAGCAGAAGTTTAAAAATGTCCTGATATAGGGGCAGCTAGGTGGTGCAGTGGATAGAGGACCAGTCCTGAAGTCAGGATCTGAGTTCAAATCTGACCTCATGGACTTGACACTAGCTGTGTGACCCCAGGTAAGTCCCTTAACCCTGATTGCCTTAAAAAGTTGTCCTGATGCAAATTTTTGTCATGAGTTCCAGTATTCATATCTCTCCTTTATAATACAAGAAACACCCCACCTGCTTGAGAGGCAATATAGGACAGGAGCAAGTAAAGTATTTTGGGAAGGCCCAAGTTCATCCCCACCTCTGAAGCTGACTGCGTGGGTGACCGTGAGCATCATTCTTCCCTGTGAAAGGGAGTCAGACTACCAGGCATCTGAGATCTCTTCTCCCTCTGGAATAATAATTCAATGCATAGAGACCTGAATTATGTGAAATAGTAATGGGGAGTGGGTGGGGCAGAGGGGAATAAGGTCTCCGGAAATCACAACTGAACCATCAAAATGCTAGGGCTACAGGCTTCCATTTCTGTCTGTTAAGTCCTCCACTGTTTTGTTTCCGGAAGCCAGTATAATAGAATGGCAGCTAATGTTAAGTCCTCCACTGTTCTGTTTCCAGAATTCAGTACGATAGAATAGGTAATATTTATATAACCGTTGAAGATTTGTAAAGTGCTTCACATATGATCTCTCATTTGATACTCACAGTAACACCAATGGGGTTGGTGTTACTATTATTTTTATTTTACAGATGGTGAAACTGAGGCTGAAGTTCAGTGACTAGCCTAGGGCTGGCACAGCTAGTATCTGTGTTGTTTCTGTGCTTTTCACACCATGTGGACATGGAGTTCAGGATGTAGACTGACTGGCCCACTTCCTTTCAATTTCTTAGGAAATGGACTCTAGACTTCTTGATTCTAAGTCTACCTCTGTGTTAGACTATGCCACTTAGTTTCCTGTATACATGTTCTAATTGGCTGCACCTTTTTATACACTGATTTTTAAAAAATAGATGTGAAAAGGTGCTTCTTGATCATGTATGGGTAAGGCTTGCTGGCCTCTGTTTACTGTTTAGTCATGTCTTACTCTTTGTGACACCATTTGGGGTTTACTTAGCAAAGATACCAGATTGGTTTGCCATTTCCTTCTCCAGTTCAATTTTACAGATGAGGACACTGAGGCAAACAAGGGTGAAGTGATTTGCCCAGGGTCATACAGCTGGTAAATGTCTAAGGCTGGATTTAAACTCATTCTTCCTGTGTCCAGGCCTGGTGCTCTATCCATTCTGCCACCTACCTGCCCAATGGCCTCCATCTTCCTGTCAAAGTCTGAAGCTCTGATTCTTTGATTCCTACATAGAGTTTAGAATTAAATATAGATGTGATTTTCACTCTTTGAATATGCCAGGATTTTAGGAATCATTTTAAATATCTTGCCATATCTACACAATTTCCCTGCAACTGAATTATCAGACTTACTTACAATAAAATATTTTCAATTCTGTATGGGAAGTAGCTATTATCAAATGATGCACAAAGCAACTTATTCCTATCACAGGTTCTTTATACTTTGAAAGTATAGTGATGAAATAAGAATATTATCTAGATAATTTTAGGAAAAAGTTTTTTTTATTTGGGGCCTGAAATTATATAAATAATTCCCTCATTATCTGCTTTGTTTTCTGTGGACAGACAATGAATCTATGTGCTAACTCTTTCTGCATATGAGTCTTTTTGATACAGGGATTGTATATGGAGGCTTTAGAAAGACCTACAGGGAACATCCAAATTTAAGAAGAGAAGACTGTTCCCCCCACCCCTTACTCCCCTTCTACCAAAATAAATGACTGCTGGTGCCATCAGTCTGCAGCAAACCATCTAGTGGCAGTTTAAATTCATTGTTATACAGAGCCCGGGAAAGGAGGAGGAGGAACATAAGGCAATGTTAGATGGGTTTTCCTCTTCAGTCATTCTTCCTCTGAAGAAATATAAGAAAATCCTGGCTCAGAGTCTGAGGATGCAAATATGGTATACTACCTTTGTAAAATGGGAAAAAATAGTGGTGATGATAGACTCTTTGCGATGTTTTGCCTTTTTTTTTCTGTTTATTTTCTCTCTCATCTCTCTCTGCTTCTCCTTATCTTTCTCCACTCTCCCTCCTCTCTTTCCCCCACCTCTCTCCCTAGGGGAGGACTTCCTTTTAAAATGGGATAATTCTTTCCCACCTCTCACCTGACTGCAAAGCACTATGCTGTAGGTAATAGAGTATGAAAACTGGAGTTAGAATTTCCTGACTTTGAATTTTGCCTCTAACATTTGTTAAGTGAGTGACCCTAGGCAAGACAGCACTCAGCACAGTGCCTGGCATAAAGTAGGTGCTTACTAAATGTTTATGGATTGATTTAACCATTTTCAGCCTCAGTTTCCTTATCTGTAAAATGGGGATAAAATAGCATATGAAGTTCTTTGCAAAGTTTTAAGTACTAGATAAATGCCAACTATCATTCTTACAATGATTTGCTCTGAAGTAATTTCAGCTTATCAGAAACAAAAATCAGTTGTTATTGGTGGCAAAAAAACCAGGAAGCAATCAAAAAGGAAAAGGAAGAAAGCCAGGTGATGAAGGTATGGTGAGAGAGAAAAAGGAAAGAGTCATAGATAAATCTTGGGATGGGGAATGTGAGCAAATTGTTGTTTAAATGTAAGTCAACAATATCTGTACACCTTATAGTCTTAGAAAGCTGCCAACAGCATTGAAAAGTTAAATGAGTTGTCCAGAACCACAAAGACAGATTGTGTCAGAGGTCCAACTGAAACTCAGGTCACCCTAGCTTCACAGCTAGCCCCCTATCCTGTAACAAAACAAGGTGCTATTTGAAATGGGTAGAAGGGGCCAGCTAGGTGGTGCAATGGATAGAGCAACAAACCTGGAGTCAGGAGGATTTGAGTTCTTTTAGCTTTGGATACTTGTCACTTAGTAGCTGTGTGACCCTGGGCAAATTAGGAGAGGGAGAGAGAGAGAGAGAGAGAGAGAAAGAGAGAGAGAGAGAGAGAGACAGAGAGAGAGAGACAGAGAGAGAGACAGAGAGAAAGGGGAGGGAGAGAGAGAGAAGGAGAGACAGACAGACACACACACACACACACACACACACACACACACACACACACAGAGAAATGGGCAGAAAACCCAAAAGTTTCTATGGAACCATTGCTGATTTTTCCCACTTATAGCTTTCTATAGAGCAGTCATTTTATAGGGTCTAAGGATTAAATTCATCGATATTGCCAATACTTTAAATATGTATCTCTTATTCAGAAGAAGGGGTATAATTTTCTGGCATTAGAAATTCAGTAGATACCCTGAGTACCACAAAACCCTGTCACATCACTTCTCATTAGCAATATATTTAGTAAGGTGATAATAGGCATGTTGTAGAATATGGTAACCTCTATTGTCAGGGAGCCTTTCCTTCAGACAGTCTCGAATACTGATGAAATCACAAGTACCATTTATCTGTAAATTAAGATTGGAAAGACATCACTGCCTATAGAGCTTATGTAAATCCACATAAAGTCATTGATTTTTCCATTGATGGGCTGGTAGATGAAGGGGTATACTCAGTATGTCTAAAGATCTTTATTTCACCAACACCGTTACTCCTTCTGCCCATACAAGTCTTTCTACTACATAGCAGATGGTTTTTCCAGTGCTTTTCTGTGGGTGGGAGGAGCCTGGTAGCTGGCCTCCTTATTGAATTTCTTGATGACATAATAGCTAAGAAGTTGAATAACAAAATTAGGATCTCTCCAAATCATGAAAGGTAGAACAATGGGTTCAAACTAATGAGATAAAATGTAATAGGGATAAATATAAAATTCTGCAGTTTTTTTTTAACTACATCAACTTCATGAGCACAGGATTAGGGAGGTGTGGCTAGACAAATAATTAGTGTGAAAAAGACCTGGTGGTTTTGGTGGATTAAAAGTCAGTGAGTCATGCTTAATAAAGAATTCTTAAAAAAAAACCCAGCAAAAAACTATCCAAACAACCCAAAACAACACTGCACTAGAAGCTCGTCCATTTATGCCTTCTGTGCTGTCAGTGTGACAGGTGAGTCAGTCCATTGCTATGTACTCCAAATTGTAGGAAAACCCCAGGGTTTCCCTCCAAACATAACATAGATCTGAGTAAGTTACCAGCTTGGTTATTTGAAGCAGGATCCAACTCTGGCCTGAATTCCATAAATGGTTCTAAAGGAAGGTATTAAGGCTTTAGGGTGGAGTCTCTTCTGTCTGATTCATAAAACAAACCTTCTTTAGGAACTATACTTATTGCTAAAATTATTATTATATTTTTTGTGGAACTCAAAAGGGAGTGGTGGGATGGGGAATTGGAAGGAAGCACTATTCCTCAATGAAGATGAACTATTTAAAAGCAAAAACCAAGAAATGAAGAAACTCAAACCCAATGTGGTTTAGTGGAAAAAGCACTGTCCCTGGAGAGAGAGGACTTGGGTAGAGAAGCCTCTTCTGATATTTACTCTCTCTGACTCTGGGAAAGTCATTTAACCTCTCTGAGCCTCAGTTTCCTCATCTATAAAATGGAAAAGTTGGATTAGATGGCCTTCTAGTTCCCAATCTATAATTCTATAATCTAAGGAGTTTCTTTTAAACTATAGGAAGAACTGAGAAATGACTGTAAATAGCCCCAGTATGAACTTGAATTCGTTTTATCTTGGATAGAGAAGATACCGTTTAAGTCTTGTTGGGGGAGGGTTGGAGATGGAGATAGTAAAACAAATTTTGCCTTTTTAGCACAAAGCTTTTCTTTTAATGGCCCATATCTATCTCTTATTTATATTGTATACAAATATATATTTTTATATAAACATAAAAAAATGTATAAATATATGTATTTATATAAGTACTAAAATATGTAAGAAAGCTATTTTCTTATGCACTCTGAAACTTAGTATTATACAGGCTTCTCTATTAATAAGTAGCTACTAGGAATCAGTATTAAAGCTTCTGTTATGTCCCATTCATGTGATCCATATAGTTCCCAGACACCAGGGAAAATCTGCTCTTCTAATCATTGTATGAATAGAATTTCCACTTTTCTTTAAAAAAAAAAAGGCTTTAGTGTTAACTATTGTAAATGGCCAATCCCACTGAGGTTCAAATCTAGCCACAAAAGACAAAGATAATTTTTTTCAATAATCACATTTTTACAGCCTTTAAAGCTTTACAAAGAGATTTTCTCTCAATTACCCTGTGAAGGACGAAATATAGATACTACTATCCTCATTGAGTAGATGCAGAAACTGAGAAGTTATCCGTGATCACCTAGTCGAACGCCATAGCTGAATCTTATGTCTAAAGTCTATGCAATATGGAAGATCTTGAGATTAGCTGGTATTGGGAGGAGTTCAGATACTATGCCACAGATGGTGAAGTCAGTTTCAAAAGGGGGCTGCTCAAAATGTTCTGAAAAACAGGGGACGACAGGCTACCTTGATGGGAGGGACCATAGCGGATGAATTTGCTTTGTATAGCACTGTGTGGAATTGGTAATTAGTACCTTTGAAAGGGCATTAATGGCTACACTGAATCTTCATTTTTTCAATGATATTGTTTATCTGTAACATGTATAGTACTAAATACCCTCCTTTATGACCATGAGTATAAGGTACTTGTGGTTTCTGCTCCATAGAGAGACTTATAGGGCACATTTCTGAACTGATGCTTGGAGGACATATTGAAATTCACCTTGGATATGGACTTCTCATTATACTCTTTAATGGTAAGAACTTTGTGGATACAAATAGCTTTAAAGGAAAACAGAATGTATATGAGAACTAGTCACTGGTTGATGACTTTCCTGGAGCCTACACAGGAAATAGGATGCCTCCCTTGGCTTTTGACCTAAATATACCTACAGGAGAAATCAATGCTTCCATTGATCCAATGGAATCATTAAGGTGAATTAAAAAAAATAGAATTGATTATTGTCCTCCCACAATGTGGATTTGTCTTAGAAAGACAAATTATTTCATTTTGGAATATGTTTTTCTGAAAAAAACCAAAACTTTTAAAAGTGGCATGAGTGATCTTTTAGCAGGACACACTACTCCAACATCTGGAATTTTGTGGCTTCCACTGGAGTCTATATAGGGTACTGTAAAAGTTTTTGTGCAATTTTAAGCTTTAATTGCTTAAATTAAATTTAATTCTTTAGGAAATATGCTTATTGCTAAAATATGGGGCGGGGGGAGCTCACATTAATATCTACTTAAGCTTAAAAACTGAACTAGGACTTTTCAGACATGCTGTATACTCCAATGCTTAGCTTGTAGCTTTGTTATTCTTCAAGAATGAAGGCACTGGTCATGTTATATCCCTTTACCTGTTTTTTAGGTTTATTTTTTTTTGCTCTGAGTGCATTATGGAGAAAGGGAAACTGTGGCATCAAACAGTTCTCAGTTGCTTCTCTTTTCTTTTTACCTAAAGGGTACAATGATTATTGTAGTCTTTCTCATGTGCTCTTGAAAGTTGCAAAAGTCAGTGTAAATTAGGAATTGACCTTGGAATTATGAATAAATGAAAGAATGGTCCCGGAGTAAGAGCTATATGGAAATAGACACTTTTGTTGACTCCACACCCCTCCCAATTATTATTGTTAATACGCTGTGGTGTATGCATGGTCAATTTCTCCACTCTATGGATCTTTGCTTGTGGCTTTGTACTTTCAATGGCAAGAAAGCCCCATAAATAAGAATATACAGAGATATTAGACTCAACCTACATGGCGGAAAATTTACAAAAAAGCTATCTTTTTATTTCTCTAACCTTGCTAATAGGTCTGAAAAACATTCCTTTTATTGTTAAATTATATCACAAGTAATAATACTAATGGAGGACATGGGACTGACCTTGGATTCAGGAAGACCTGGATTAATCCCACTTTATTCATGTATTTGGCTGTGTGACCTTGAGCAAATCAATTAACCTCCCAATATCCCAAGTAAATCTTCAGGACTATGAATTAGTTGAGGAAGTTTCTTACTGGGAGGTCCATGCAAACACACACCCATACTCACACCCACACAGAGTAATCCATATTTTTGTGTATAGGTAAAAAAATTGTATACATAATCACATTTTCCTTCCTTCCTTCCTTCCTTCCTTCCATCCTTGGCAATTAAGGGTAAGTGACTTGCCCAGGGTCACATAGCTAGAAAGTGTCTGAAGTTGGATTTGAATTCAGGTTTTCCTGATTCCAGGACTGGTTGCCCTATCTATTGTGCCACTTAGCTGCCCCTACATGTATTTTCTAATTTGATCTTTACAATAGCCCTAGGAGATAGGCAAGGCAGTTAAGATCAGAGGATTTAGAAGTGAAAGGAAACTTAAAGACCTAATCCAATTTCTCCATGTTGCAAATGGGGAAACCGAGATCCACTCAGGTTAAATGACTTCTCCAGTGTCATACAATGAGTGATAGAATGGTGGAACAGGGTCTAGGACTTCTTTCAAGGGCCAGTTCAAAACCAACTAGGTTTTTTCACATCACACATTCTGGCTTTGAAGTGTACACATGTGTTCTTTTTTGTCTTGTGACTTGGAGAAGCCTTTGGTAAAATGTGGGAAGGGGCTAGGCACAGTGATACTCATCTGTAATCTCTGCCATTAGGGAGTCTGAGGCTGGTGGATTGCTACAGCTTGGGAGCTGTAGAGGGCTCAGTCAACTGGGTGTCCACACCAAGTCTTAAAACTGTATGGTGAGTCCCTGAGAGTAGAGGGCCACCATATTGCCTAAGGAGGAGTGAATTGACTCAGAAGAGTAAACTCCTGGGTCAATCAGCAATGGGTCAGGTCCACGAGTAGCTGCTGTACTTCTAGCCTAAGTGAGATAAGGAGACCCAGGCTAAAAAATAAAAGTCTAGGAGAGATTGGGAAAAAGTTCTTTTTTAAAAAAATTAATTAATGTATTTGTTTTCAGTTTTCAACAATCACTTTCATAAGTTTTAAATTTTCTCCCCCTCCCTCTCCAAGATGGCATGCAATCTTATATGGATTCTACAGATGCATTCTTATTAAATACATTTTCACATTAGTCATGTTGCAGAGAAGAATTAAAATGAATGGAAGAAACCATGAGGAAAAAAAAACAAAAGAAAACATAACACAAGAGAAAATAGTCTGCTTCATCCTGAGTTCCAATTCCATAGTTCTTTGTCTGGATGTGGATGGCATTTTGCCCTGAGTCCTTTGGGAATGTTTAGGCTCTTGCATTTCTGTGAAGGGCTAAGTCTATCAAACACAGGCCTCACTCACTGCGGTTGTTACTCTGTATAATGTTCTCCTGCTTCTGCTCATTTCACCCAGTATCAGTTCATATAAGTCTAGGTTTTTCTGAAGTCCTCCTGTTTGTCATTTCTTATAGCACAACAGTATTCATTACATTCATATACCACAACTTGTTCAGCCATTCCCCAATTGATGGGCATTCTCTCAATTTCCAGTTCCCGCTACCACAAAAAGACCTGCTATAAATATTTTTGTACATGTGGGACCTTTTCCCATTTTTATGAGCTCTTTGGGATGCAGCCCTAGAAGCAATATTGCTAGGTCAAAGGGTACGCACATTTTTGTAGCCCTTTGGCATAGTTCCAAAAAAGCTCTATAATTTAGGAAAAAATATTTGAAATGCTGGGAGCTTTTTTTTTGCCACTTGCACAATGAGGTTGGATTAATACAAGGATGATTTTGGGTGTGTTATTAGCCTGCTCAGTTGAGGGTACTGACTGGTAAAACTTTCTATTTTGACAGATCAAGTTCACTCAGTATACATTCTAGGAACAGGCCAGGTTTATATGGACCCCCTCTGGATGGGGTGGGAGGGTGGGCACTGTTAATTTTCCTTTACTCCATCTCTAGCCTTTCTGAAAAACACTGCATTATGGTATCAGAAAGCTTAGGCAGAGCTACTAATGCTTAAGGAAGCTAAGTGGTACAAGGATTAGAGTGATGGTCCTGGAGTCAAGAAGACCTGAGTTGAAATCCAGCCTTACATACTCATTAACTGTGTAATACTGGGCAAGTCATTTAACCCTCTTTGCCTCAGTTTTCTCATATGAAAGAGAAGGAAGTGGCAAACCACTCTATTTCCTTTGCCAAGAAAACTCCAAATGGGGCCACAAAGAGTTGGACATGACTGAAACAAAGGAACATCAATAGCAGCTAATGCTTAAGAAACAAAGATGTGATAGAAGATGCCACAATCTTCTATGAGAACTTAAGTACATGTGTATAAAAATTTATGTCTCTCCTTTCAGACAATGACCCAGTTCCAGGTGTATGTCACTGAGTGCATTCACTTAATACAAATGCCAATTCTATTAAAGCAAAAACATCTGTGTGCACAACCAAACACTGTTACAATAATGTGCTTCATTTACTGAACATTTTGCCCTCATTTTTCAATGCTTTTGAATTCCGTATTCCCATTAGCAAAAATAAAATGCTTCATTTAGAAAGCAAATATTGACCCAGTGGCAAATGAGCCTGCCATGGTTGTAATTGAAACTACGGATTTTTCACCAGCCGTCAAAACTGTGCGATAATATATATATATCTGATTGGAGAGGAAGGCAAGGTTATTACCCTTACATCCAGATGGCTGGTGCCTGAGGTCCTTTTCCCTCAAGGATAGCCTTCACTAGCCAGTTCAAGTAAGCTTCTAGCTTCTGACCCTGAATTTACCAGTGGAGTGTTTGCAAACTGGTAGATTAACCAGATAGTCAGTGGGCTGTTCATGGTCTGGGTGGGGAATTTTGAGGTTGTGTACATGTCACACTAAGCAAATCTTGGAAAGGTTTCTTCTGACTATAACAACTAAAACTATTAATTAGTAACCTACTTGCCTAAAGCTGGGTAATGATTAGGATTCTGCCCTAAAAATGGACTTAAGTCAAAGTCATAAGCAAGCTTTGCTTTCTTGTCCATGACTTGGGCATTTTTGCAAAAGAAATGGCTCTCTCCTAGGCTGCAGTGACACGATGTTTGGGCGAGTTCATAATCTTCAGTGCTCTTAAAAGGTTTTTTAATGTAAATAAAAAGGAAATCACAGAACTGCTCCTTGAAGGCACCCTTACTACCTCTCTTCATCTGTCAAACAAGCATAATGGAAAAATGATGTAGGCTTGGCTCTCTGCCAGAGTAAACACTTTGGAAATGCTATGTAAACCCAGCTGTTACACCAGAGGATGGGGCCCCATTTTTATGACCTTCAAGATGGTTGGCCATAGGCAAAATCAGAGAACTTTACCACTCACTTTTATTATATTTTTCAAATTCTATGGGTTCTATAGTAAGCATTTCTTTAATTGCTCCAAAACCTATAGGGAAAGGCCTCCGTCTTTCTGCACTGCAAGCTTATCTTAACATGGTTTGATGAAGATTATTTGCCTAGAATAAACATGAGTTTTGTAACTAAGAGCATAACTAAATTTTATTGTGGGTAAGGAAAAGAAACATCATATGCTAGTGGGCAGTGGATAGAGTGCAGGGCTTGGAGTCAGAAAAACTGAAGTTCAAATCTGGTCTCACATACGTATTATCTGTGTGACCTTGGGCAAATCATTTAACTTCTGTTTGCCTCAGTTTCCCCAACTGTAAAATGAGGATAACATCATCACCCATCTCCCAGGGTTATTGTAAGAATCGAATGAGATGACAATTGTAAAATGCTTTGAGCTCAATGCCTGGCACGCAGTAAATGCTATATAAATGTTAGCTTTCATCTTCTTCGTCACCATCATCATCATCACTATTTTCAAATGTAAAACTCCTCAAGGGCATAGAAGTGAGAAGCCTCCAAAAACAACTTTTCTACGTTGTACTTGTCTAAAAAAGTGTGGCCCAAGTTATCTATAGGCATATGAAGCGGTACTCCAGAAAAATTCAAATGAAAACAATTTTGAGGTACCACTTAGCATCTATCAGATTGGCGAATGTGACAAAAAAGGAAAATTATAAATGTTGGAGAGTATGTGGGAAAACTGAGACACTAAGGAACTACTGGTGGAGCTGCAAACTCATCCAGCCATCCTGGAGAGTAATTTAGAATTATGCCCAAAGGGTTACCAAATGCATTAATGCTACTACTGGTTCTGTACCCCAAAGAAATCATAAAAAAGAGAAAAGGACCTACATGTGCAAAAATATGTATAGCAGCCCTTTTTGTGGTGCTAAGATATAGGAAATCGAAAAGATGTCCCTGAGTTGGGGAATGACTGAACAAGCTGTGGCATATGAATGTAATAGAAAACCAATGTGCAATAAGAAATGACAAACAGCTTTCAAAACTAGTATGAACGGATGCAAAGTAAAATGAGCAGAACCAGGAAAATGCTGTTCACAGTACCAGCAACATTGTGTGATGATCAACTATGAATGACTCAGCTCTTCTCAGCAACACAATGGTCCAAGACAAGTACAAAGGACTCAAAGGAAAGTACTATTCACATCCAGATAAAGAACTGATGAACTCTGAATGCAGACTGAAGCATACTGTTTTCACTTATTTTATCCTTCCTTGTGTGCTTTTTTCTTACGATTTGCTTCTTCTTTCACAACTATGACTAATATGGAAATATATTCTGCATGACAGCACATGTCTAACCCATATCAAATTGTTTGCCATTTTCAGAAGATGGTAGAGGAGGGGAGGGGTAAAAATTTTAACTCAAAATCTTGTAAAAATGAATGCTAAAAATTGTGTTGACTTGTAATTGGGGAAAAATAAAATACTATTTAAAATCAAGTAAAATAAATGAAAAAGTGTGGCCTGATGTGTTTGGGTCAAGCAAATTTTAAGAAATTTTCAAGAAAGAGGATAATACTGACTTTTTTTCTTTGAAATAGCTTTGATGAAAGTCAAGGTCAGCCTGGCTATAGCTGAAGCATTTGTGTGATAGAAAGAAAGCAGAGTCCACATACATCTGAAGGCTGGCCAAATGGTTGCTGATCCCATAAAACCCCACACCACGCTGGGCCGTCCTGAAACTGTGTGAACATGATGCTTGTCACAGATTGAGTAAATTCATTTCCTGAATTACAGAGGGAGGCCACACAGTTCAAACTCATGAAATATAGCTACAGTGTGTGCCGACTCCCCTGCAGCTGCATCTAACGGAAGCAAATATGTGTCACTGTGGTTTTCAGTGATGTACGGGTTGAGAAGGGCCCTCGTTTGATATGTCACTCAAATGATCGATGGGATGCTAAGCCTAGATTTGCAGAGGTACCCCAATTAGAAGGGAGAAGGAACAAAAACCACTTCATGGCAGACCCAGTACTGAGGTCTGTTAAAGTAAACAGAAATTTCTGCAGTCATCTTTGTGGAGCAGAAAAATATAAATAATTGCAAAAATAAATAAGTGAACTTACTGAAAAAATAAATTGGAGCTATAGCTCTTTGAATTGCAAAATGAACCTTTTCTTCACGGGTTACTTCTATGTGACGTGGAGTAGATTTATTATTTTTTGTTTGTTTTGGTGCTTGTTAGAATCTTAGCTTTTTAAGAGTGAGGATTGTCTCATTCTTTGCATCCCCTGTGCGTAGCACAGTTCCTAACATAAAAAAGGCACTTAATCAGTGCTGGTTGATTGATTGATTACTTGCTAGAAAGTGCCTGGGATCTCTTAATGTAAAAGAACACAAGCATTATTCAAATAGAATATGAGTTTCTGGAGGGCAGAATCTTTTTCATTTTCATCTTTCTGTACCTAGCACCTAGCACAGTGCCTAAAATACAGTAGACAATAAGTACTTGCTAGATTAGATTGAGTTTATCATGGCCCTTCTTTGTGCAGTCATCTGTAAGGGCACACTAAAAGGAGAGAGGTGTCTGACAGCCATGCGATGGAGCAGTTGACCTTCAGTTCTTGTAAGGATTGTAGGTATTGACACCCTTTAGGAATGTCACCAGGTTGATGAAGCCACATGTTTTGAAAAACATCTGCACATAAGTGCTTGAGGGCATAGCAGGGGAACTGATATTCAGGTTAAACTTTGGGTAGCTTTGATTCTAATTTGTTTCTTCTCACAAAGCAGTCAAAAAGAGCTCAGAAATAATTACTTCCTTTCCCTCATTCCCCCTACAGCAAGTTGATTAAGAAACATTGACTGAATCCCTGGTAATCAATTCATTCAACTCAATAAAAATGATCTTTACGTACACACATCAGTGAAAGTATCTAATAAGTGATCCTTTTTTATAATAGTGATGGCCGTGAAATGTGTTTTGGTATCTTATATATGGTGAACTTTTTTGTTGATAGACCCCCATGAGTAAGGGTCAATCTTAATGTCATTTGCCAGAACAAGACTCATTATTCTTTGTGCTTCCATTATATTTGTTGAATATGTACTTGATTGCTGAATAAGGATAGTGGTCAGTCATCAGAACTAATAATCTACATGCTATGGAATGCAAAACATGATGAAATGTTGATAAACTCTTGAGAGGCTTTAGATGAAGTAGCTGTTTATGGAGACCTAGACATGAAGATAAGTGAGATATTTAAATTCTTTTCTGGGCATTAAGGAATGATGTTTAGTGAGAGGTGCTACTCAAAATAACCCATTCCCTAGCAGGGAAAGTGTGAGATGAAGTTCCAAGGATGCTGTCAGTCCTACAGAAAGATTTTTCAATGCAACTATAAAATGAAACCTACATCATCAAGGTGATCATACAGAATACTACAAAATTGTTGGGCAAACATTAGATTTCACTTGGTTGAAAGTGAATGCAAGCTTGCCCACCATGAACACCTCCTCTTCCCCTTATCAGCAACCTAATATAAACCTTTTCAAAGGGATGCATTAAACCCATTTTGTGTATCTGATAAAAAGTCAGGGGTGCTTTTGCAAAGTGACCAGTAAAAATGAAAAAAAAAAGTGAATCTGAAACATGCTTGTTTGCATAGGAATATAAACATGCAAAGAGGGGTCTAGCAATTTGCTTATTTACAAAAAATTTTACATTCAACTAGATAGTACAGTGCCATCAAAATGATGTGTAGAGGAAATATCAGGACACTGCAACTTCTACCAGAGAGAAAGGTGTTGACGCTTGCTAGTAAGACTTGCTAAAGATAGCATGCTTTGGATTTTTAAGTTCATGGAAATTTAAGTGGTATAAGAGACCTGATTTTTTAAAATGTGAAATATGATAAAAAAAAAAAACTTGAAGAATGTCTGCCTAGAAAGTGTTCTGATATAATGGGAAGTGTGTTAAAGAAGGAAAGTCATCAAAGTTGAAGTTGCTGGGAAATTGTTGAAACAAGTATTATAACTGGAAATAGGTGGTAGGGAGGGCAGTGTTTCTTTTTTTTTTTTTTTATGAGTAGAGAAGAAAGCTTCTTCCTTCAGATAAGAAAAAAAAAGTGAGAACGGGGAGCTTCTAGATCACAGCACCATATGGTTCATGGTAAGGAAAAAAAAATGGTAGACTGAGGGCACAGAAACCTGTGGAAAATTACTTTGGTATCAGACTACTGAAGGAGGGCAGTCACATGGATGATTCTTTAATCTGAGTGACAGATTGCCAGCAGCTGTGAGAAGGTGAAAGAATGCTCTGACACCGAGCAATGGGAAGGTTGAGGAAAAGCTGTCAGAATGGCTTTGGATGCTAAGCTGACTTGAAGTTGGAGTTATTAACCCACTCTGAGTGCTTTTTCTCTAAGATAAGGTCAGGATAAGTTATAAAATAGCAGTCTAACAAAATTTTGGGAATAAAATCAACATTTTATGAAACTAATAACAGGGAGTAGGTTCTTATTTTTTGAACTAAAAAATGCCCTTTGAGTCAATGTATATATGTATCTATATATGTATATATATAGATACATACACACACACACACACACACACACACACACATATATATGTATATGTATAGTATTGTATAAAAACCCTGTGACTACAAAGACAAAACAAAACACTAAACAGTCCTTGTCCTCAAAGGGACTATATACATACTAGGTGGATGCAACATGAATAAGTAAACATAACTTTATGTGTTGTTTCTTTTTATCTATTTTGATAAAGAATTATTTTTGAAAAAGGGATAGCCCTAAAAAAACTTAGAGTTCATTTTGGGTATTTTTATCTCCATAGCCTAGCACAACACCTTTTACATAGTAGGCCCCAATTAAATGCTTTGTGACAGCCTACCCATACTGGAGAGAAATTATTTAATTAAAAAGGAACATAATCACGATTCCCCCTTCACCACAAAAAAGGGTCTTGATTGCAAGTACTGAAACTGCAAATCAAAACATAAATAAGATGGTAAAAATTGCCTGGTAATTAGAAGATATTTATTGTTTAACAAAAATAAGAAACATTTTAAAAAGCATTTACATGAGTGGAACACCAAATGGCGCTGTGGGACCAGAGGTTTAATAGCAAAGAAATGAAAAAATACCTGTTCACTGTCTTTAGAGCTTAACACTTTAAAACATACACACATACATGACATAAGAACATTTATAGAATTGTATTAATGAGTGCAGAGTAATTTGGTGCAGCTAAACTAGCTTAAATGCTTAAGAATTGGAGAGAAATCAGAACCATTATGAAGGAATTCAAGTAGAGGGCCAAAAAAATCAAAGGATATGAGGCTACTGAAATGAAACAGCAGAGTCCATTTCCGATGGGGGACAACAGCTTATATGTCTCCTTTTGCAGAGATCAGAAGAGAGTTCTCTGCACATAATCACAGTTTTGGAATATGAAAATATCAAAGTAGAATTAAGAAATCTAGCTAAGTGTTGACAAAGGTCTCCCAGTAAAATCTCTGGTAGGGGGAATTGACTACTGAGATCTTTGACTTTACAAATAACTTAATTCCCTGGGGGAGAAGTGGGGAGAAGGAATGAGTATGGGTAAGTAACAGTCGTAATCCTATTCAAAATGTGCTCAGAAGACAGACATTCACAGATGTTTGAGAGGGGGAGAAGAAATAAATGATAGCATTAAACAGAAAAGCTTGAGTTTCTCCAAATTTAAGCAAGAGATGAATTTTCATATAAACATATGCAGCAACACATACTACCATCATATCTTAAAAGTATTTGATTGAACAAGTCAACTGGTTAAATATCATGTGATGCATAAATATATCAGTTTTACCAATTTTGAATTATATGAATTACCATACAGTATTCTGCATTATACAACATTCTTCATTCTTCTTCAAATACTATAAATGTCAAATGTCTGAGTAATTGATGAATCACTTTTCAGAGAAGTTACCTTTTCCCTACATTTCTCACATTTGCGATAGCGTAACCAAATATAAATATGCTCTTTGATTTATGATTTTCTAATAACCTTTGCTCCTCAGGTGCTTTCACCAAATGATTTACTTTTGCCTGTGCTGGGCTTATTTGGTATGTGGACTGTCTATAGTCATTGCAACTCAGAGAATTAAAGCTTATATTTATTTATCAGTATGTACAGGCCTCTTTGGTTTCACTGAGGGTAAGATTTTTTGATCATGAAGCTAGGGAATGATGAATGTTAAATCCCATTTTTCACTGTCCAGTCCTAATTCAATTCCATTCAACAAATAGTTATTGAACAACTGCCATGAGCAAGGCAATTTCTCCAATGTGATACAGTGAGTCATTTAATCCTTTGTGACTTGAAGCTTAATGTAAAATGGTGACACTCGATACCATCATTTCAAAACTTTCTACATAATAATAGTTGCAATTGACATAGAATAAGTTGCATTTGACCGCAAAGCATACACATATTATCACATTTGAATTTTATGACTTCCCTGTGGAGTTGCTACTACAGATGGCTCTTCAATTTATACAGAAAGACACTAGATTCAGAGTTAAGTGACTCTTCCAGGGTTGCGCAGTTAGATTTGTGATTCAAACCCAATTATCTCATAACTTCAGGTCCAATTAATTAAATTTATTGTCTAAGCTGTGCAAGGCACTGTGCTAGTGACTGGGCATATGAACACAAAATGAATTTATTTCATGAAAATGAAATTACTTCAAATTTGATATATGGTACCTACCAACTTAGCCATCTATACATCAGGCCTATGAAGATTTCCCAATGATAGAGATTTTAACCTTTTTTGAGTCATGGATGACTTAGGTAGTCTGATGGGAGTCTGTGGACCCCTTCTCAGAATAATGTTTTTAAATGTGTAGTATGGAATATGTAGGATTACGAAAGAAGTGAATTTTATTGAATTTGGTTTTATATTTATTTTTCCATCTAACTTAAAAAAAATTCAAGGACCCCAAGGCAAAAACCCTTGTGTTAGAAATTATCTACTAAACAGGAGAATGGTTATCTGTATCACATCTGTATCAAAAAGTCACATATCCTTCTAGTAGTTACAATCAGCTTTTGCCCTACTACATGTATCCTACACAGTAGTCAAATTATACCGTATTCATTATTTTCTGAACAGTAGTTCTTCATTTCTACTGAAAAATATTTGTCCATGCTTTTCTTGGAATGATTTCCATCTCCCTACCTCTGGGCCCTATGTTTAGTCTGTCAGAATCCATCCACCCTTTAAGGTGCATCTTATATTATCAGATCCTTCTCGAACCTTTCCTGATTTTCTTGATTGGGTATTTTTCTTCACTTATTATGTTTTACCTTACATTGTAATTTTTCATTCACCTTTCCCTTACCTCATGTTTGAATATGAGCTTCTTGGCAATAGAAAGTATATTAACCACCTTCTTATATCACCAAATGCCTAGCACAATACATGCACATAGCTGGTGCTCAATAAATACATGTTGAATCAAAGGTACTGACTAATAGGATGAGTTTAAGATGAGAAGAAATAGCACCGTGTTTCTCTTTTGGATAAATTTAATTTCCTCAAATTTTTAAGCAGCTTCAAATGATGCTGGAGTAATTGTAATTTTTATTTTTATTTCTTGTTTTTCTCTACAAAGTCCAAAGAATTCATCCATCCATCCATCTATTCATCCATCCATCCATCCATCCATTCATCCACAAATTCAATGAATATTATCAAGCTATGTACTATGCACAAACCACTGTGCTAGGTGCAGAGGATAAAGGCAAAAATGAAGCATCTTTTCCCTTCAAAGAACTTCCATTCTATTGGAAGAATATAGCATTGCACAGGTAATTAACTAAAAAGTACTTTAAAAAGGGAGAGAGAATTAACAACTGGGGGGAAGGTCTAAGAGAACTTTGTAAAGGTAGTAATATCTATCTCCTCAAGGCATGGAAAGGAAAACTGTGTGTGAAAAGTGTGTGATCAGGTTAGATAATTACAAGCAGTTTGAGAACAGAGAATTGTAGATTTATAATATCATTCCAATCTGCTTCCTCTCCCTGCCCCAAGTTCTCCTGGCACCAACGATATACCTTAAATAAATCACGCACTGGTGATTCTTGAAGAATACTTTTATTTCTGCCCTCTGTTCATCTAAGTAATTTGTATTTTTCACTGCCCTATGGTGCATCATTCCTCTATGTATTAATGGTTAAATTTGAGTGTGTAATTATTTATATAACCTTAAAGTGGTTGTAATGGAATTAGTTCAAAATCTGCCTTACATATGAGTTCCATTTAGGACAATTATTTAAGATTTACATGCATAAGTAACTACTTTTTCTGACTAGGGTAGATGGGTATTGTTGAAATCAGCAAGAACCTGAGCTTATACTCATGAATAAGTAAGCATATTCAATTATATCATTTCCAGAACAATAAAAACCTCTAGTTTAAAATAACTGTGTAAAACTCTTTGTAGATGGTACTTTCCTCTCTGCTTTTGTAACTTCCTCCAAAGTCACTAATGATCTCTTAATTGCCACATAGAACGAACTTTTCTTAGTCATCCTTTTTGACCTCTCTGAAGTCTGACGGTGCTGACCCCTCTCTTTTCTCCTTGATTTTCTCTTCTCTCTAGGTTTTCATAACACAATTCTCTGCTAATTCTCCTCAACGATTTGATTGCTCCTTTTCAGTCCCCTTTGCTGGATCCTCATCCAGGCTGCACCTTCTATCTGGGGGCTTCCCACAGGCCACTGTCTTGGCCCTCTTCTCTCTATATACTATTTCACTTAATGATCTCATCAGCTCCCATGGATTCAATTGTCATCCCTGTGCTGATGATTCTGAAATCTGCTAATCTCTCCTTAACCTTCCTGCTGACTTCCAGTCTCACAAACCCTACTGCCTTTCGGACATTTGACACTGAATTTCCTATAGACATCTCCAACTCAACAGGTCCGAATCTGAACTCATTATCTTTTCTCCAAACCTTCTTACCATTACTATTGAGGGTGCTACCATCCTTCTAGTCCCCCAGGCTTGCAACCTAGATGTCATTCTTAACTCTTCCCTTGTTCCTCCACCCCTATTTCCAGTCTGATGCCAAATCCTGCTGGTGTTTACATTTGTAACATTTCTCAAAAGCTATCTACACTTTCACTCCTCTGATACTATAACCACCCTCATAAAGGCCCTCATCAATTTAGGCCTGGACTACTGATTTAGCCTGCAGGCTGTTCTACCTGCCACAACTCTCTTCATCCCAGGCTACCTTCCACATGACTGTCAAAGTGATCTCCCCAAAGCACAAGTCTGACCAGGTCATCGCTCTGTTCAATAAACTTCTGTGGTTCCCTATCACCTCAAATAGAAAATCTTCTATTGGACACTCAATGTTTTATATAATCTGGTTCCCCTCCACCCCTTCATAACTCGTCCAGTCTTCTCGTACCTTACACAACTCCACATACCTTGGCCTCCTTCTTGTTTCTCAAATAAGCTACTCTCTCTTCCAAATCTGGGCATTTTCACCAGCTGACCACCATGCCTGGTATGCTTTGTCTCCTCATCTCCACCTTCTAGTTTCCCTGGCTTCCTTCCTGTTCCAGTTAAAATCCCACCTTCTATAGGAGGCCTTTCCTAATTTCCCTTCATTTCAATTCCTCCCCTCTATGAGATTATCTATAATTTGTTGTGTAAGTAGACTGTCTGTACATACTTGTTTGCGTGTTGTTTTCTGCAGTAAGTTCTTTGAGACTGTGGACTGTATTTTGCTTTTCTTTATATTCTCAGCAGTTAGAGCAGTGACTGATGCAGAAGGTGCTTAATAAATGTTTATTGACTGTCCTAGAATATCTACCCCAAAGCCTTAGGTGATTTAAATAATGCCACTAAAAAACTTAAAGAGAAGAACATGGAGAAAAATGAGTGTACTGTGTTGACTTTGGGTCACTTTAATGAAATATAAAGTTTGTAATAGGAATGCTTATGAATCTGGATCACAGCCCCAGGTTTTGTTGCTGGAGCAGGGTTTAAGTCTCTGTGTACATAGAGATAGGGAGGGATCGTGGGAAAGAGAACTAACTTCAAAAAGAGTTGTTCTGCATTACTAGAGTATAACTTCTGGAAGTCAGGTGTGACCTCTTCCAGACAAGAAAAACAAGCGGGGTTTTCTTTTTCTTTAACATTCCTACAAAGATTGTATCAAAAGAAAGATCCCAAAGGTAGAGCAGGAGAGAGGTGCTAGCTGCAAACTTCAGACAGCAGTTGGGAGCAGAAGGGAGCAAATTCTGGAGCTAAGAGCTTGGGGAAGCAGGCAGCAAGGCATAGAACCATCAGCAAGGAACAGGAAGACATTGCAGAGAGAGGCATCGCTCAAAGCCACCAAGAGAGAATAGGTGAAGGCCAGATTAGGGAGAGCCTCAGCCAGAGGAAACTGATCCCCCAACTGCTAATACCTGCTCTGCCAAATTACCCCGAATTAACTACTTTGTGTGTGAGAACATAGGCATAGGTGAAATTTATATTTATGCTGAATATCGCTTCATAGGGATTTATCCTATAGGAACTCATTAGAATGTAATAAAATAAATAAAAGAATGTAAGCTCACTGGGAGTAGGGATTATTTCATTCTTTGAAATATACATAGTAGTGTTTAATTAAATATTTGTTGATTGAATAATTAAGGCTACTGTAATGGTCCAGGTAACAGGTGATAAACGCCTGAAGTAGGATAGTGGCTACGTGACAGAAGGGGACAGATGTGAGAGATATCATGGAGAGGGAAACAATAAGATGTAGCAGCTAATTGGATATGAGAGTAAGTGAGAGTGAAAAGTCAAAGGTTATATTGTTAAGTGTGTTACATAACAATACGGAAGATGGATAAGGTTTGTGGGGGGAAGGGGCAGCTAAGTGGCACAGTGGATAGAGCACTGGGCTTGGAGTTAAGATCCCTGAGTTCAAATCCAGCCTCAAAAACTTCCTAGCTGTGTGGCCTTGGGTAAGTCACTTAACCTCTGTCATTGGAGAAGGAAATGATAAACCATTCTAGTATCTTTGCCAAGAAAACTCCATGGACAGTACGGTCCACAGGGTCACAAGGAGTTGGACATGACAAAAATGACTAAATAACAACCATGTAATGAGATCTCTAACATGGATTGCAACCCATCTATACCTACTTACCCTGTGAGATTTACTCTGCCTCATTGAAAGTGAAGAGATAGGGGTGGGGGTGGGTTACATATCAGCTACTTCTTTTGAACAGAGACAGCGAGGCATTGCAGAACTAGCTGAACATTTCTGATGCAGCCATGAGGAGGTCTGGGTGGCACAATATGGGTGTGCTGGAGGGGAGTTATTTACCTAATGATTTCCAGAGAACTGGTCTGGGTGCTTGGGTCAAGGTCACTGACTGACTTGTAAAAGGGAGGGGTGAAGATGGGAAGCAGAAAGGGAAAGACTAAGAACTTGAATAGGGTTGAAAGAAGGTGGAGTGTTGCCCATCAATAAGGGTCATGCCGTTGTGTTGGAGACAAAACCCAGGATTGGCTACTGTGGGAAGGGTGAAATATGGCCCATCTTCTCAGTAACCCTGCCTCCCAGTTAGGAAAACTGTCTCCCAAATTTGTGAAAGGAGAATAGCCAAGAGGGGACCTTCAAATGATCCTGGGGCCTTTATATTAATATAGTATCTGACATAAGGGAAAACTATGCAAGTTGCCAAAGGTGCACAAAGAAATAAAAGAAACTGGTCTAGGTCTGGAAGGAATTGGATAGCAGCAAATAAGAATTTTATTAGACTTAAGAATATGACCCAGAGCAAGGATTAACAGAACTTTATCAAGGTTCCTGATAGTAACTGTTTATAGCTTCATCTTTAAATTCATAGGATGTTAGAATTGTAAGCGGGACTTTCAAGGTCATCATGATAAATGCCATTTATATAGCATTTTATGTAGCATGTCATTTGATCCTCAGGAACTCAGGGTGGTAAAGGCTGTTCAGTCATTTCAGTTGTGTCCACTTCTTTTGTGATCCCATATGAGGTTTTCTTGGCAAAGATACTGGAGTGGTTTGTCATTTCCTTGTCCAGCTCATGTTACAGATGAGGAAACTGAGGCAAACAGGGCTAAGTGACTTGCCCAGGTCACATAGCTAGTGTCTGAGACCAGATTCGAACTCATGTCTTTCTGATTCCCGGTCTGGCATTCTATCCACTGAGCCACCTTGCTGTCCTCTATGTACCCTACAGCTAGCTGTTAGCAGCACAGAACCTAGAGGTTATGCCTACCCTTCCCTGCCAAATGATCCACCCAGTATAATGAACTACCTCTCAATTCAGTGACTAATAAATAAAAGCCTAATGAAAATGTTACCCAGTTAAAATTTCTTTTTATATTCTACCAGAAATTCTGAATTTGTTTAACACAGATTTTTACTAAGTGGTGGCTGTGTTTATTTCCAGCACAATTCTTATTTTGATAATAGCATTTTAAATAAATGTTAAGTATCATCTTACCCCAATTCTGAAATGGATACTGTGTAAGATATATTTATGTTCTGCTAAGTATGGGACCGCAGTGGTTTATGATGGAATATATTTAAATATGGAAACTCAAAAACTTTTGCGGATTTGAGAACTGGGCAACACACCTTGCCTACCCCAACATTAAAGGAACTATGATGTGATTTTGAAAAAAAGTTTAAAGAAATGCTTTTAAACAAGTTTTGGTAGAGTAAAATGTAGCTTCTAACATGCAAGTTTGTATCCATTAGACTGGAGAGGGTTCCTGCTTATGCTTTACCATTTTTACTAAAATAAATAATTTCACTTTAAATTGTTTGCTTTCTTAAATTCCTTCCCCTTCGTTTACTAAAGTCTTTATAGAACCCAATGCTGTTGACATAAGCGAAGCAAAAAGCTTGACTGTTAACCAAATGGAATCTTTGCAAGCACTTTTTATTGAAGAGGCCAATTTCAGTCAACTCAGCTACTGGATTGGATTCTGTCCTTCCCTCCGCCCAGAAAACAAGAGAACAAAACAACATACTTAGAACAAATACAGTCAATTCAAAATCACAACTTGAACCAATCACCTTCTCGGAAAATTCTGGTCTGTGTGCACTTGGCAAACCAAAACTTAATGGGATTTTATATTTTGCTATAACAATAATGGCGTGACATTTATGTAGCATTTCAAGGTTTTCAAAGCTCTTTATAGGCAGTAGCTCATTTGAACCTCACGATAGCTAGGTAAGGTAGTTATTCTTACTATTCCCATTTTACAGATGGGAAAAGTAAGGCTCTGAGAGGTTAGATGCACAAAGTGCCACAGCCACTAAATGTTTAAGGCAGGATCTGAATACAAGATTCAGTCTTCTCCTAGGTCTTAGAGCACCTGATTTTGCCTTTTATTCCCTTTAAGTGGCTAGTGGACTCAGTGGATAGGGCTCTGGTTTTGGAAAGAAGTTTTTAGTTCCAATCCTGCCTCAGATGCTCACTAGTTAGGTGACTCTGAGTAAGTCACTTAACTGTTGTCTGGCTCCATTTCCTCACTTGTAAAATGGGGAAAATAATACCACCATGCTTCTAGGATTCTTCTGAGAATAAAATGTTTGCCTACTTTAAAGAGCTATATAAATGCTAGTTACTATTCTTATTTATTTCAATATAAGATGAGTAAAGATGGATATATATTATATATATATTTCCTTTGCATTAGCAAAAAATAGTCCAAAAGCCAAGCTGTAATCTAGATGAAGTGAAAAGGCACATGCTAATACATTTCTACTTTCTAGCTTTGATTTGGAGATAGGTAAGCTCTCAGGACCTCTAGATGGCTACTAAAAACCCTGTAGTTTTATCAAGTGTGATGTTACACAGAGTTTATGCATGCGCGCACATACACACACACATATATACATACATACGTGTGTGTATGTGTGTGTGGGGGAAGGGGAGAGTTAGTAAGAAATAAATGTTCACTGAAGGACAGAATATCACATTTCCCTTCAAACTTTAACATTCTGTGGTGGCAATGATTATGCTTTTTATATATTTAGTAAAAAATCCTTTATTTCTTATTTTCATACCTTAATTCTAAAAGGAAATTTTACTGGGAAGAAATCAGCAAAGTCAAAAATACACTATTGAATGGTACTTATGCTAGGTAATACTTTCCTCATTCTCTTCTACTTTGTTTCCATCTTGTCTCCTCCAAGGCATCTGCTCAATCAATTCTCTCTTTCTCTCTCCCCCTCTTCCCCCTCTTCTCTCTCTCTCTCTCTCTCTCCTTCTCTCTCTCTCTTTCCCTCTCTTATTTTCCTTAATACTTCTTCCTCTGTTGTTTACAAACATACCCAATGTCACCTATCTTTAAAAACAACAACTCCTTTACTTGACTTTGCCACCTGATTTTACGTATTATCCTATATCCTCTCCCTTTCACAGTGAAATGCCTTTGAAAAAACTATCCTTTTCCTATTCTTTTCACTTACTCTTCATTTCTCAATTCCTGTAAGATGACTTCAGTCCTTATCAGTTCACTAAAAAATATTCTCTTCAAGGTTTCCATTGGTGTCTCATTTCTAAATCCAATGATCTTACTTTTCATTCTTCTTGGCTTTTCAGCGGTATAAAACAGTATTGAGCATCCTCTCCAATGTCCTGGACAAAGCTCTCTCATTTTTCTCCTCTTACTACTCTGACTACTTTTTCTCAATCTCCTTTGCTATAATATCACCCCATGAACTGTGAAAGACTATATAACCCAGGGCTGTATCCTGAACCCTCTTCTTGTTTCTGTCTATTATCTCTGCATCTCACCAGAGCCCACAGGTTCTATCAGCATCTTTATGCAGATGATTCCTGGATCTAGATATCCAATCCTTATTTCTCTCTAGAGCTCTCCTCCTTGCCCCTCACTTATTAATAACAGCCCGGTAGAAATCTCTATTTATAGGCATCTCAAACTAAGGAAGTCAAAGGGAACTTGTTATCTCTCCCCCTAAAACTACACCTGATCCCAACTTCTCTATTTATGTGGGATTCAACCATTCTTCTCGTCACCTGGATTTACAATACGTTCTATTTTTCACTCACCCTTCACTCTCCCTTACAACCCACTCACATTCAAGCAGTTGATGAATCTTGATTCTATTTTCCCCAAGTCTCTCTCATTTGGAATCTTCTCTCCGTTGCCTGGGCTTTTTTCAGGCCCTCCTCATCTCTCATCCATACTATTGCAATTGGCTCTTAATTATTCTCCCCACTTCAAATCCCTCCCCTTCACAATACTATATTCCCGAAACACGTCTTACTGTTACTCTTGCATGAATAAAGCTCTGATATTTTCTCATTACCTCTAGATAAAAATACAAATTCTTTTGTTTAGAAAACAATTTCACAGTTTAGCTCCAGCCTGTCTTGCCTGACTTATTAACTTTACTTCCATTAATATACTCTACATTCCAGTCAATTGACATCCCTGCTATTTCCCATACATAATATTTCTATTTTTGTTGTTCAGTTATTTCAGTCATGTCCAACTCTTGGTGACCCCATTTGGGATTTTCTTAGCAAAGGTACTGGAGGGATTTGCCATTTTCTTCTCCACTTCATTTTACAGATGAGGAAACTGAGGCAAACAGGGTTAAGTGACTTGCTCAGGGTCACATAACTAGTAAGGATTGGGACTCCAGGCCTGGCACTCTATTTTCTGCACCACCTAGGTGCCCCATAATCCTGCTAACTAGTGTATTTCTTGTGTTTTTATCTGTGACCTATACTTATAAAAGAATAGAAACTTTTGGAAAATATTACAATGAACAGAACGGATATTGTTCTCAGTTCATTCAATGCACTCTAAAGATGATCTACTGGAGTAATAGAAAGATTGTGTGTTATTTGTAGTATATAGATTTCAGGAAATCAAGAGGGCTGTTATAACATAAAATGGCAAAACAGATATATTTTGTAACTTTTAGATACATCATAGATGATTATGAGAATATATTTAATTTGACCTTGACTATTAAGACTACGTTAAATTTATTACACTGTTCCATTAAAAAGTTATGCCATGATCACAGCATCATTTCAGGCCTCTTCCTTGGCCTCATTTAAAGTTTGTGTCCACTTAGCATTAACAGTGTGTAATAAAATGCACCAATGTATTACGTATCTTTTTTCCCCATGAGATAACTCTTAATTGTTCATTGATATGAAAAAAAATCAGACTTCAATCTGTATCAGGGATGAGGTATGCATGTATTTTTATTCTTTTGATTTATATGAGAAACAAATTTGATGAACAAGTGAGATGTATCACAGTATATGGTCTGTAATACTAACACATGTCTTCTATGAACTAAACATTTGCATTAGAAAGGAACTCTATCTCTGGACTTCAAGAGCTCTTTTTACAATAAGGACCAAGGAAAATAACTCGTCAGTTAACTGCAAACACAAACAACTTCCAAGGAGTCGAGTCTGCCCAGAGCAGGAGGCTCTATATGGGCTTTTCCATAACCACGAAAGAATTGGAGCCAGTAAAGCTCCAATTCCATATACCACTGTGATATCGTGCCAGGGAATTCTGAAACTCAGCATTCGGACAAATAGGTTGTGGAATTATGATGTTGGTCTTGTATTTGAAACAAAGAGACAGGACTGGCTGGGGGACAAGAAGGTATTTGTGAAAGGCATGGATTTTACTCCCTCCACTGAATGGCGAGCACACAGGATGGCAAATAGTGGCAGATAAACACCCTGCTAAAGACCAGCCTCACTCCTTGGCAGGCCTTGGATCGTCCCATATCCAGAAGTCTCTTGGGAGATGACACTGGTTTTTATGGCTGACCTGCAGAGGAAGTCTAATGTGACATGGGCATCATAGTCTATAAGACATCCCGTGGCTTATTTTAATGAAACTGCTGGAGTAGAGTAGTCCTAGATCCAGTGTAGCTTCTTTCTTCATCTAATAGACTGGTTAAAAGTGACAACTAGCCTCCAGAAATGGGGGGAAGGGAAGATTTTTTGTACCTCAGGACATTTAAAACATCTAATTTTGGTAAGTAAGTAGTTATGTGTGGATTTAAGATGCAAGTTACTTATGATTTCACCACTAAGTTTTTCTTGGCTTTTGCCTCTTTTATACAAAAACATGGCCTGCTGGGAACAACAGCGGTAGTCAGAGAATCCTTGTATGTGGCAATCAGGGAGCTGTACAGTTGATTAGGGTTTCTCTACCTACCGAGGCAAATTCTTAAGATGCTACCACCACCTCAAGCATTTATGAAAGTGCTTACTCTGTCAGGCACTCTGCTAAATACTTGGGATGCAAAGGAAGGTAAAAAACATGGTCCTGGCCTTCAATAAGCTCACCAAACAGTTTCTTGGAAAAAGAGCTTCCCTAGGACACTGCAACTTTTCCTGTTGTAGAATTCTGCAAGACTTTTGGGAAATGGAACCTATAAAATATATACTACATATTTATATATAATTTCACCTATTCTCTCAAAGGAGCAGTTTCATTATCTACAATACATCTATATCTCTATTTATATTTATCTTTTGTTTTAATCATTGCAACAACCCTGAGGTCAGTGGTAAAAGAATTATCTATATTTGATGTTGAAACCACTTCTCTGAGAATATATGTGATTGTCCAAAGTCACACAGCCTGCAAATGGTGGGTCTTTAGATTTCAAGACCGTACTTTTCCCACTCTATACAGCTCAACAGCTGCAGCTACTTTCTCCTTAGTCCTATATACCTAACCAAAATACACTTATAGGCTTAAATGATCTGGGACCAGCCATGAACCTGAGGCAGGGTGTCAAAGGTCAAGAAGTATAGCAGAACCTGAGGCAGAGGTCCATTAGCTAGCTTTTGAGCCAAAGTCAAGGAACAAGCCATAAGACTCAAGCCCAAATGGAGCTATAGTGAATTGGTGGTCTGGAGTCAGGTTGAATGCTGCAAGCCAAGAGCTGGGGCACTAATGTGGTCAAGGTCAGGATTTGGTATCCAAGCTAGGGATCAGAACCAAAGAATGAGTCCAAGTAAAGCAGAAGCAGTCTCAAAGGATCAATAGACTAGAACCACCCAAGAGGAGGGGCCAAGGAAGGTGCCAAGGAGCTATTCCACTGTTAGGAAAGGGACCAACTGACTAATGACTAGAGTATAGAGGAAACCAGTTTGGGAGGTAGTTGTGAAATTGAGTACACACACATACACACACACACACACACACACACACACACACACACACACACACACACACACACACCCCTCTCCTCTAGGGTACTGCTCTGTCACCTCAACAACTGGCTCACATCTTATATTTTTTTGAGAATGTGTAATGTTGGAAGAACACTGATCTAGGATTCAGTACACCTAATCCAGTCCAATTTTGTCTCATTTAATACGAGAGATATTTATACATCACGTCTAAGGGCACTATGAGACATTGTGGAAACAGACAAAAATAAAACTATTTCTACTCTCGAAGAGTTCTCCCGGGGGCTTACAATTGCTACTAATCACTCCTTGTGGAAAGGTTTCCTAACAGGAAATGGCTCATGAGCTAGAACTCACAGGAAGTCAAAGGATTTCAAGAGTTACAAATTGAAAAGTACGTGCTAGGCATGCAAAGGTATGGAATTAAGGGATAGAATACCAAGTTTGGGGGACAACACTAGACCAAGAATCCGGCAGTACCAAGCAATTGTTCAAATCTGGACGTATCATTTTACCACATCTGAATCTTAATTTGTAAGGTGAACCTCAGCTGTAAATAGGCTTCAATCACATCATGTCGATAGTCCTTAACACAGGTATGCTGGAGAAGACTTAAATTTTCAGTGTGGTCATTTACAACTCTGGAATCAATTAAGTACTATAAATCAGGGCTTGGTTCATTGATTTCTAGTGTTAAGAAAGGGCAGCTAGGTGGTAGAATGAGTAGAGCAATGGGTTTGGGGTCAGGAAGTCTTGAGTTCAGCTCTGGCACCAGACACTTACTAATTGTGTGACCTCAGCCAAGACACTTAACCCTGTTTGCCTCAGTTTCCTCATCTATAAAATGAACTGGAAAAGGAAATGGCAAACCACTCCAGTGTCTCTGCCAAGAAAACCCCAAATGGGATCATGAAGAATTGGACACAGCCAAACATCAACACTTTAAGAAAGTGATAGACAAAACGTTAATAATGCTGATTCAACTTAGAAGAGTATCATGTATTTTCAGAGGGCTGGTTATTAAACATTTACCAGCATAATTCCCATTCTTATATATGGGCCAGGCAAATGGTAACAAGTTTGAACATAGTCCTCTTCCAAATAATAATAATTAAAAAAACCAACTACAAAACTGAAGGAAAGTCTTATCCCACATCTAGAAGAGAGCAAACTATGGATTATGTTCATTTCAATCAATCAATAAACATTTATTAAGTTCCTGCTATGCACCAGGCAATGCGCTAAGCATTGGGGATACAGAGAGGCAAAAGGCAGTCTCTCCCCTCAGGGAGCTTATGATCTAATGGGGGAGACAACAATTCAGTCACTTATATCTACCCAATCATTGAATACCATTAATAGTTCACTGAAAAAAGTTTTTCCTATTTTTGACATATAGCAATATAGAATTTTAATACTGGGCTCCCTTTCATTATGGTTTTTCCTTCCTTCCTTCCCTTCTTTCTTTTCTTTCTTCCTTTCTTATTTCCTTCCTTCCTTTCTGCCTTCTTTCCTCCCTCCTCTCTCAACATTTCTTTATTTCCACATTTCTTTCTGTAATTTTTTCCTAGTCCAAATGAATTTGATATCCAGAGCACATGTAACTGGGAGAGGCTTTGGCTGTTCATACTGAAAGACTTTGACTATTGGGACCATTATTAACCAAAGTTGAAAATGACTTGGATCTCTTTAAAGAATCCTCCAGATGCTTTACTGACTTACAGCTGGACCCAGCATGCCTGTCTCTGGTGGTATTACACTGGAACCACAGGCATGTAGTAGACTCCACTTCACCACTAAATCCCATGGTTGAATGAGATTTAGATTGTATCAGTCTTATTTAAATATGAAAGCAAGCTGATAGATGGGAATATCTGAGTACCATCCTCCTTTATCTCAGCTTCTCCTTTGTCCTTCCTTCTCCTGCACCCAAAAAGTTTTATAAGAGCTCAAGAAACCAAGAGAGGTTGCCAGACACTTAGAAGAGTATTGAGCTCAGATCATCATTTGGACAATGTTTTTTCCCTCATTTTGGTACCAAGGCAAAAAAGGAGGGAGGGTAAAGGAAGAAATATAACCACATATAAAGCCACAAATAAGCTACTGTATGTCAACAGAAATCAGATCCTGACATCAAAATATTTTTTAAGAAAAAGGTTGACATTTTAAAAGTCTCTGCTAATATTTCTTGAAGATGAGGGACTAGGAGATGTCTCAAGTAGAGAAGAGGGAACTGTTTAGCAAAGCACTTATGAAAATGACTTCAATTTTACAAGGAATTAAAGTTACAGTTTTTGACTCTGGATTGTTAAAGGCAAAGATTCCACCAAAGAATGTATTTGAAATATAACATTCTTTTTTTGTAAACATATCTTTGGAAGGATATACCCAAGTAACTTAAAGACCATTAAACTCTATCTTAACAATGTGATGGAACCATGTTCAGCTGAGGCAAAATTGACAAAACCATACACTAAGATGAAGTTTAATAGCATATATGGTTAAAATATCTACTCATATATGTTCCAAGTCTTGTGTGGTCTTTTTTGGTAGCCGTGGAAGCCGACTAGATTTCAGAAAATAAGTTAGTTTTCCAGGTCTGGGGCCTAGAGTTAACTCACATGCACTACTCTTTGCTATAATGTTATAATACCACAGCTATGGTTTATCTAAATGCTTCCCTGTACAGACACAAGGTTACAACTTAATCTGGGTTTAGAAAAGAAAAATTATTTGACCTTTTTTGAGTGGGTAAGTAGGATGTGACATTCTAATATTTGTGTGAGTGATTGTCAAAATCTTCAATCATATTGATTCTTAGATGAGAAGATGCTTGAGGGCAATCTCATTTCCTTAATGTAAAATCTTTTATGTTGACGGAAATCTCTGCAATTTCCTAACATGACTGAACTGTAAAACTGAAAATGTGGGGCTTGCCACATACGAGTTGCATGACTTTGGGCAGGTCACTTTAACTCTCTGGGTCTTATGAGAGGGTTGGGGCAGATTCTTTCTAGGTCTATATATACAAATCAATGGATTGTCAAAGATTCATTCCAAAAAATCATAAAAATCAGGCTTGGCTATGCAGTTCCAGCCTCACAGCGTAAGGTCAAAGGTATACTTTCTATCATTTGTGATTTGAGCACATACCAAATATTGGCCTTCAGCATAGTTCTCCTTTGGTTCTTTGTGATGGTGGGAAGGTGACCCTGAATTCTCAGTGACGAACTAGAACTCATTCTATCAAGCTGGAGTGGCTTTGATTATGGTTCTGACGAAGGACTGAGTCTGTTGGGTAACTCACTTAGGAGAAGGATTGCTATGCTGCCCTTTGGGTGACACTTCTGGGTGTGGCTACAAACAGTTTTTACAGATCATCTTATACCCATCAGGCCTTTGTCCAATCACTTAATCTCCCTGGACCTCAGTTTCCTCATCACTAAAATTGGGTTGAACTAGATGACCTCTGATCTCTCCGTCCACTCTAAATCTGTGATCATATGATGCTGCAATCTACCGAATCGTATAAATTTTGTAATCTGTGTAGGTTGAGGGTGGACTTCCATTAATGACATTAAAGATCATTAAGTATTAAAGATAAGATATCAAGTCCAGGTAGGGACTCTTAACCTGTTGTGTGTCCCTCTGGCAGCTAGGTGAAGCCTATAGATCTCTTCTCAGAATAATGTTTTTAAATGTATAAAATTAAATATATAAGATGATAAAGAAAATTCATATTAAGATATAATTATCGAAATATTAAAAAAGACACAAATTTATGGATCCCAGGTTAAAAACCCTTGGTTTAGCAAGATATTATTATATGTTTCAGTCATTTTTTTAGCTTTGTCTGATGCTTTGTGATCCCATTTAGGCTCTTCTTGGCAAAGATATTAGAGTGGCATGTCATTTCCTTCTCCAGCTCATTTTACAGATGAGAAAATGGAGGCAAACAGGGTTAAGTAATTTGCTTAGGGTCCCATAGCTAAGAAGTCTGAGGATAGATCTGAATTCATAAAGATGAGTCTTCCTGACTCCAGGCCCCACACTCTATCCACTGTACCACCTAGCACTCCATCGTCACGTGTAAAAGCCCCAGATACTGGCTATTTATTTAAATCTAAACGGAGAAAAAGGTACATGGAAGAATCAATTCCCAATCACCTGGAGATGGTTTAGGAGTAGCCCTGCATAAGGATCCTTCCAACTTTTTGATTCTGTGACCTATGAAAACGTATAGTTCAGGGCATAATTTGTACCTAGAGTATTCAAACCCACCAGTCACATGCTCCCTGCAGAAATATGACCACACTCACGTGTAAGTACCAGTTTCTCTGGCTCTCTTTGTAAAGGGATCAGTAACTGCTTCACAGCCTTTAGCTTTAGTTTTAATTCGTGACACTTGGGTAGGGGGGAGAAGGGAGAGAATGGGGACATGCTTGATTCTAGAAAAGAAACACACCTCATACATCTGCAATTCAGCGTTTTCTTTGAGCTTGTTTTCCCACTGACTTGTTTTCCTTGCAGCCTGGGCTTTAAAAACATTTTTCTGGAGGAGCCCAGGAGATCCCAGTGGACCCAACACCATTGCTCATATGGAATGTATTTAGAGAGGAGAGAAAGCTTGAACTGCGTGGTTATATTATTTTGAACTGGCTTTGTACATAGCATGGCTGGAATTTCAGAGCTGGCTTTTGTTCTTGTTCGTCATGAAACATTTGTTATATGAGCTGCTGTTAGAGCAGCAGCTGCCCTAGCAAAACCAGCTCAATGGTTTCTTGTTCCCTGGTCTAGAGAGTTGATGAACAGGACTTGGGATCCACAGGAAGAATTAACACTCCCTGTCTTTTATGTGATTCTGGCTAACCTTGGTGGGGTTGGAAGATATATTCCTCCAAAATTGAATGTGATGGGGAAACCTTTCCAGTAATGTCAAATGGTATCTGCTATGAATGCTGAGGTGTATCCATCCTTGTGATTGACTTTCTTCCCTCTTCAAGAAAGTTCCTTGTGTTCTGATTTCTTTTCTAGGTACACTTTTAAAGAAAGGACTTGGAAGTTTTATCCTAACATGGTTGATGTTAGAATAGAATTCATTAAGATGCAAGTTCACTTGGATCCACTCATAGAGGCTTAATTACTAAAGAACCAAAGAAACCTGGACAAGGAAGGCAGCATGGTATAGTAGAAGAGCATTGAACTTGGAATCCTAGGAACTGTATTCAAATTCTGCCTTGATGCCCCCTACCTGCATGATCTTGGGTAATTCACCTAATCTCTCTGATACTCAGTTCTTTTAATCTGTAAAATGAGGAATTTGGATTGATGACCTCTAAGATCACTTCTAGATCTAAATCTATGATCCTAGGAGATTAATTAATTAATTCACTTATAAAATAGTGTTATGGTGTAGACTTTGAAACCAGTCAGTGTTACAGAGAGGATAAACTATGGGCCAAATATTAGAGCTAATTAATGTCAAAGATCACAATGGTCCACAATAAGAGATTTATATAAAAATAGATGCATGTATAAAACAAAAGGTCAAATGTGACTGTATGTTGTCATAAAAAAATCCAGTTTGGTTAGTCTCATGACATGACAAGGTTATGAAGCCACTTACAAGCTCTCTCACAAGATCGGGTGGTCAGGACTTTCAGACAGTTGAAGATTGCTACTATTCAAGCATCACCCTCTTGTTCTCATCAATGAGGAATCATGTTGGATTCCATTGTGGGATTGTGGATAACAAAATGAGAGTATAGGATATCACATGTAAGGAACCACAGAAAGGATGAAATATAAGGGCATCAGCTTGCAAACATATGTGTCTAGGTCTTTGCTGCAATACTGCCTATTTTAACTTCATTTATAGGAAATACACGTCTAAAATCATGAACAAAATATTACTTTTTTTGTCAATGAAAATCTCTTGACCAACATGTTAAAGATATGCCATGATACAGACCAAAAAAGGTACATACTTAGGTAAAATTGTGACTGACTAGAAATAGAATTTCCCCCCAATGCAAGGTTGAGACAGAATATGACCTCGTATCATAGTCCTAGAACATAATTATGTCATTGGGGTCCAAAGGAGGTTGGACAGTGTGTTGGTTCATGAGATGCCAATGACCACTTGATCTTTATATGAACCAGTAAGTCATCAGAGTTCACTTATATTACTGCTTCAGTTTGCTTCTTCCATGCTTTAAAAATAGAACAGTTTTGCCACGTTACAGGGAAAGTCAATGAACTGAAATCTGCAATGACTAATTTTGTCCCAGTGTACTTAATGCATAGCTTGTGGTCATATTACTGTCAAGCTCAACTAAAAGCTCTATGAAATAAGAACTGACTGAATTCAGAAGTAGGAGAAAGTTATCTCCAAATAGAACATATTCTTAGTACACCATTCAGAATAGAAGTATTTTTATGCTGAGTTTTCATTTTTGTGGAAATGAATCCCAAAAGAGAAGAAAGGACTCATGTTTTAATAGTATTCTCAAATCTTAGCTATCATATGAGGATACTTCACATGAAAGAGATATACTCTTTAAGAGTTGGCTGTGGAATGGATTTCTGACAAATAAATAATTTCTCCTTTTGGACATAATTTTCTTACTCAGGAGTACTCTATATTAATGAAGTCACAGGTGCCTGTTCCTATATATATATATATATATATATATATATATATATATATATATATATATATATATATCCCCCTATCCTTATCCCAGGCAGCTGGGTGGCATAGAGGATAGAGGGCTGGCCAGGACTGGAGTCAGAAAGACTCATTTCCCTGAGTTCAAATCTGGCCTTGGAGACTTACAAACTGTGTGACTCTGGGTAATTCTGTCTCAGTTAGTCATCTGTAAAATGAACTGGAGAATGAAATGACAAACCTCTCCAGTATTTTTGCCAAGAAAATCCCAAATGGGGTCACAAAGACTCAGACATGACTGATAACGACTGACAACAACAAAGATACTTGATAAAAATGAACTTATCACTTGATCAAATAGATGAAACATTCTGTATGGTTTTTTTATCTAGACATATTTCAGTATAGGTAACTCATTGTAGGGAAACTTCCTCTAGCTATGCAGATTAGCGATGTCTTCACAACTTAATGAGTTTTCTTTGGACACTAAGAGATTAGGTGACTTGGCATGTATTTATAATACATGTAAATATAATAAGAAAACATTTTATTAAATGAAATACACTATATAAGTATTTGTTAAATAAATATCTCCAGAAGTAAAAAGTTCGCCAGCAGAATGATACATATGCTAAGTAAAACTTTATGACCTGAAAATGGAATGTCTTAAACTGAGAAATGAAGGACAAAAAGTTTAGTTTTTTGAGCGAGTACCTCCTATATCTAGTAACCTATCTGATCAGTACAGATTGCACCTAACAAAACTACTCCGACAGACCAGGACTCATCAGCAATGTTGATGACATACAACAGGGAAGATCTCTCAAAATCATAAATCCGAGGGCTTACTGCTTAAGTAAAGTTGTGTTAATGCAGTAAGAATATATATTAATTCCTTTTTATGGGGAATAGTTATAGAGCTGATGTTCTGCTGTGTTTCTTAGCTGACTAGAATAGGGAAAAAATAGACAAGGATGGATGTAGAAAAAGGACTTGATTCATTCAAGTTTTGTGAACTCATGACCTTTTTCAGTTTCCAAGTTAAAAAAATTTTTTTTGGAACTGGTGTGAAAACCTAATCCAATTGCAAAAAATGTAATAAAATGAAAACTCCCCTCAAACATCCTGGATTGAATCTGGGTCCTAGAGACCCTGATGAAAAGGAATAGAGGCTCTGGCAGATCCAAACTGAATCTTTTGGTATTCAGATTTGTTTCTTGTGGAAATGAATTACAAGATACTTCCGTTCATTCAGACACTGTATATCTGAGCTCTCTATCGCAAACTGCAGTTTCTTACATTCCTGAAAAAAAATGGGGAGATGATGCCACCTTCTGGACAAACTTTATTAATTCATTAACTTTGTTTTATGTAATATATAGTACTGTAAAGGAAACCAGTAAAGCTCTTTTTAAAGGATTACAATTGAAAGTCCTTATTTAAAATAAAAGTCTATCAAAACTACTGACAGCTGTCCAAAATCTACTTATCAGAAACAATAGAAATTTAACAGTCTTCCAGCAAAAGAAGTTTAAGAATATCCATTAGGGGGAAATTGTTTTTTTTAGCAATAAGCCATTGAAAGATTTCATTTTAAGATGACTTTAGATAAATCCTTTATTATACATACTCTTAATAAGATCTAGGGAAAAAATTCCTCTGTCAGAAATATTTTTACTTAGATTGTGGGTTGTCACCAATTGTTGAGAATTCCATTTTGATGACCTTTCTAGTCAATATGATTTTACTAATGAATAAAAAGCATGTAAGCGGAGATGTGAGAACCTCAGTCCCCATAATCAGCCTACGATCTTTTCTGGGACTTGTGGTTGGTTTTTGAAGAGGTCACTGAATAAAAGACAAGTCTAAGCCTGACATTATTTGGAAAGAGGGAGGCTTCTATAATTATCCTGAGCATTTCCAGAGATATTCTATTTGACAGGTTTGTAGCTGATGAAATTAATCTGGGATCAGTTTAGCCCAGGCTATTAAAGATTTAACAAGTGGTTATGAACCAGGTACTGTGCTAAGGGCTTTACAAATATCTCATTTGATCCTCACAATAACGCTAGGAGATAGGGGCTGTTGTGATACCTAGTTTATAATTGAAGAAACCGAGACAGACAGAGGTTAAATAACTTGTCCAGGGTCGCAGAGCAAGTAAATATCTAAGGCCAGATTTGAATTCATATCTTCCTGACTCTAAGTCCAGGACTATATCAACTATGCCACCTATGTATCTCTTTAGCTGGCTAAAGGGTTTGTCCTACCTTCTTTTGTCCCACAAAGAAACAAGATATCAGTGTCCAGTATGCAGGGATTATGTCTATTCTGTGATGAAAGTGGATGAGAACGCAGAAGGTTTATGCAGAACTGAGAGGATGGAATAACCACAGGAGAGCTGAGATGGAGGTGGTCTTGGGGTGAGAACTTTGGTGTTGAAAGAACGAAAGGTCATCAGCAACAGGAAAAAAATGGTACACTTGGAGCATTAGGTTCAGAATTTTGACACTAATTAATAACTTCCCAAACTGAATGAACAATAACTATGATAGCTTCCCTATTAAGCGGATTACTATTATGAACCAATTTCAGGATCATCCAGCAAATATTTAGAAATTTTTCTTTCCTTCCTTCCTTGCTCCTTTCTTCTCTCTTTCTTTCTTAAAATATGCCCATATTAAAACCATTCTACCAGGTAAAAATGTATTATTATTTTATTACTAATACTCTACATTCTAAACTTTACAGTTAAGAATGAATATTTACATCCATTATCTCATTTTAACCCTTGCAACAATCTTGTGAGGGTAGAAGGACAGATATCATTCCCATTTTAAAGATTAGGAAACCGAGGTTCTGCTAGGTTGTACAATGTTACACTGATAGTAAGTGAGAGAACTGGCACCAGTACATCAATATTTTAACTGCTAGCTTAGTGCATATTTAAAAAAATGAAATAGGATGAGCTGGAAAAGATGCTAGAGCTCATTCAGTCTAACCCCATAATTCTACATCTCAGGAAACTGAATCTCATAGAGGTTAGTCTTGCCCAACGGCAAATAGCCAGCCTGGGGCAAAAACCAGTACCAGCCTGGATTAGTTCAGTATTTTCTCCTATACCATACTGCTTCTGAAATGCTGTCCTTCAAAAAAAAATTAAAACATATCACTATTCACTATAAAATGCCAGACTTTAAATCTGTTTTGTATGGAGTAGCTCAATATGACATTTTTATTGATCACAATTTTCCTGCAGGAATTGGATGCTGAAAGTTCTTGTACTGCCTATTTGTCACTGTTTTTTTATAACCTCCAAATTTGTGTATTTTGGCATGCATCTGCCCCCGAAAGTGGATTAATACACTTATAAATCTGGGGCTCAATTATCATTCCTTCAAAATAAAAAGAAGACAACGTTTACACCTGGGTTCCGTTTATCATCCTTGTTTCACTAAAGCATTTAAAAAGTAATAGTCCTTTAAAAATCAGTTTCCAATTTACAAACAGGTTTTATCCCAAAGGGTATTTAGGAACAATCTTTAGACACCTGTTTGAAATTTAGGGCAGGTTTTCCCACAGAATCAGTGCTAAAAACTAGTTGCCCATCAGTCTACATAAACCTATTTTGTACCTACAATATAGGGACAAAATCTACAATGCAGCTTAAATACTGTTCCTCAGCAATGAAAAAAAGTTGAAAGACCTACTGCTACAAGTTAAAATGAAGGAGATAATTAACAAACTATTATTCAATTTAAAAATAATAGCAAGCATTTGTGTAGTGTTTTAAGGCTTGCGCAACATTTAGCATGTTATCTCACTTGTTCTTCATTACAATTCTGCACCATATGTGCAATTCTTATCTTCCTTTACAGATGAGAGGCAGAGAGAGGTTACGGGACTTGTCACACATCTAATAAATGTCTGAGACAGGACTGAAACTTGGGTCCACCTGACTCCAAGTCCCACATTCTACCTGCCAAGAAAACTGTCACACACACACCCCCCTATACATCTATATCCATCCATCCATCCATCCATCCATCCATCCATCCATCCATCCTAGGGGCGGCGAGGTGGTGCAGTGAATAGAGCACTGGGCTTGGGGAGTCAGGAAGTCTCATCTTCCTGAGTTCAAATATGATCTCAGACATTGACTACTGTGATCCTGGGCAAGTTGCTAAACTCTGTTTGTCTCAGTTTCCTCATGTGTAAAATGAGCTGGAGAAGGAAATGGTAAAACACTCCAGTATCTTTGCCAAGAAAACCTCAATTGGGGTCACAAAGTGTTGGACATGACTTAACTGAAAAACATTTATCTGTCTGTCTATCTATCTATCTATCTGTCATCATCTATTTCCTTTCCCCACATCTCCCTCATGTTATTTCCTTTCCTTTATTAGTTCAAGGCAGAGAGATGTTAGTCTTAGTTTAACACCACTGGACTATTCAAGGACTCAGTTTCCTTTACAGTCACATAAAGAGTTTGGATTCTAAGACTGAAAGACTTGTCACTTTTTGTCCTTGGACACTTGTGGGTGCACATGCAATGGTAATGTGGCTGTCTAAGCCTCAGTACCCAGTTTCCTTTAAAGGCACATGAAGTGCTTGGACTCCATGTAGTCACCGAAGGACTAGTCCCGTTTATTTCTTGGACCCTTCTGGCTGATCATACAATGGTCATTTGGCTCACTAGGCCTCGGTTTCAGGAAGATACCTGGGAGGGGTGTTTTAGTCTAAATGGTCTTAAGGTCTTCTTACTTCTAGGTTTAGGAAATTGTCCTTGTTCACATACAGATCCTGGAAGCTCCCTAGGCCTCTGTTTCTCCTATGGTCACAGTAGGGGGTCTGGCTCAAATGTTCTTGAAATTCTTGACATTTTTAATCCTTGGATCTTATTAGTGATCTTACACTGAGCTGTCCAGCTTTCTAGGACTCAGTTTCCCTTTGAATCATATAAGGAGTTTGGACTCTAAGGCCTCTGAAGGACTTGTTACTTTTTGTCCTTGGACACTTGTGGGTGCACATACAATATTCATTAGAAACTCTAGGTCTCAGTTTCATGCAGAGTGGAGGGACCTCTAGTGAAAATGCTGTTCATTTTCAATGCCCAAATTCCACTTACTGGTTCCTTAGAGTGATTATCAATAGTAACAGTTTCTCTTTCCCTCCCAGCTTGATTTAGTTATTTTTTTTCTTCTGCTCAGTAAAAGGGCCATTCCCTGACTACTTCTAAAAGAGGCCTATTCATTCAATGGGTGTTACCTCCCTCTAAGTGAATACCTGACAAGGCCAAGGTCCCCCACTGCATTCTGGGCAGTCTCCAGTCATCCTAATGAATATCTGGTCACTGGATCCAGATGGCTCAGGAGGGGAAAGTGAGGCTGGTGACCTTGGACCCTCTCTCACTCAGAACTACATCAAGCACAAGTCACGTCATCATTTCTTTGATGTCATAGTCTACTTTGAAACTGAAGGATGAACACAGACAGACACTTATTAGGAACTCTAAGAACCCTAGATAAAAATGCTTCATGAAAAATATATTTGAAGTTGTCCTAAAAGAAATTTAGCGATGTTGAATTCAAACTTAATAAACAAACTTACAGTTTCCTAATAGTTCTTTTGCAATATACTGCTGAATAGGACACTCTATCAGGTATTTGGGTTAGAAAGATGAAAACTTTTCTTAATTGTTCTCAAGACATTTGTATTAGGAGAATTCTGCGTCCTTCAAGACATTCTATAATATGTATGCATACACACAAGTGTGTATGTACGTACATATTGACATACATATGCCCATACGTATGTATATATTTCCATAGCTTGAGGCACCTCACATCCAAGCAAAGTGCCTAGCTAGACAGAGCACTGTAACTGGAGTCAGGAACACCTGAATTCAAATCCAGCCTCAGATACTTATTCATTATATGAACATAGGCAAGTTGTCAGTAACTTCTATTTGCCTCAGTTTCCTCATCCATAAGATGAGGACAGTAACAATACCTACCTCCCAGACTGTGAGGTCAGAATGGCCTAATATTTGTGAAGTATTTGCAAGCCTTAAAGTGCTACATAAATACTAGCTATTATCAGGATCACAGCAAATTCAGGAGGGAAATAGAACATTACCATCATCAATATGCCTCTTTTACAGCTAAGAAGACTGAGTTTGTGAGTTTAGAGATTTGCCCAGGGGTCCACAGCAGGCAAACTGTGTTCTAACTGGGATTTAAATGCAGGTTTCTTTTGACTTTTGAGTACAGTGTTCTTTACTACATCACACTTCCTCTTCTATTAGGGGAAACAGTACACGCATAGAAATATATGCTGCTTTGTTTCCTTTTAGTTCCTTATTTTCAAAAACAGGAATTCTCTGTCTCTCTCCCCGCTCCTTTTCCTCCCTATCTCTCTCTATCCATATGTATACACACACACACACATACACTATATATACACGCACACACACACACACACACACACACACACACACACACACACACACACACACACACATATATATATATATATATACTATATATGTACTTTTTTCTATACACCCATACACACACACACATATACATATATGACAATGTAAACCGTTTGTTCAAGTGGAAAGAGATTAAAGAGAGGAGGAAAGGTTGCTCGTCTTTTTGGATGTATGAGAAAGATAATAAGAAAAATAAATTAATTCTGTAAATTAAGCTTCACAGGCTCTAGAAGATGCTACAATCTGTTCTCATACAAGCTCTGCCATATCATATTGTTTCTCTTGATCTTATCTGGAAACTGCTCAACTTGCCAGTATGGCATTTACATGTGACTCAATTTCCTTTTTACTTTGCCCATCAGGATGCGTCTGACTAATAGACGTAGGAGCTTCTATCTGATATATATCTGAAATATCTGATCACAAAGTTAGCTATAATCATGATCATGATGACTCCATGAGCTAAGTAGAACATGATAATTAACATTATGTCTATTTTATAGATAAGAAAACTGAGTTTCAGAGAGGTTAAATGACTTGTCCAAGGTCTCACGGCACCTAAGTGTTAGAGCTTGGATTGATCACATACAAAATGGTTTTTCATTTGTGGATTTAAAAGATCTTAGACACCTTGGTTGATGAACTTCTTCTTCCCCTGAGTATCTTTAAGATATATGTCAACTGTATTTTGACTCAAGTTCCTTTGACAAATAGGGAAACAGAAATAGAGTTTAAGATACTGAGTATCTTACTGTAAGACAGTTACAGTACGTGAACCTGAACCCTGAATTTTATATTCCAGGCATCACTGCTCAAGCTTGAAGGAATTTCCTTTATTAATGGAGCAAACACTTTCTGTTCTTGACCTCAAGTTCTTTCCAATTAGCCTACGTGACCTTTTGCTCTCTGAACAACTGCCTGTTGACAGTGAAAACTCATCCAAAGGGCCTCACCTGGGTTTTTGTAGATACTGAGCACATCCTTGAAGTAATGAGGTAAAAATCTTTCCAATAAAAGCAGCACATCTTCCAGCTCTTCAAGGATCCCCACAAGTAGGAAATGTTCATTCACGTTCAGTTTTGCTCTTTCAAGGGCCCATTCACCAGGCTCCCTTTGTGGAGAGAGACATCAAGTTTAAGTAAAAAGATTCTGTCTAGGAATGCAGGAAGAGCATTCTGAAAATCACTTTCAATGTTACTTCTGTAAACATGTAGGTGTGACTATAACATCCCCACCCATTTGCTTTTTTTCTGATTTAAAAAATTTGTTTTGTTGTATTTGGTTTTTACATCATCTGCCTTTCTCAATATAGCCCTCCTCAATTCCATTTCAGAGATAAATCCTTTATGACAAATAGTAAAAAGAGGAAGAAAAAATTCAGGAAAACTAACCAAAAATTTTGAAAAAGTCTGATATTATACACAATATTTAACATCTCTAGTCTTCCACTCTGTAAAGAAGTAGTGTGGGTGAATATTTTCTTATATCTCTTCTTTGGCTCCAAAACTGGTCATTAGAATTTTACAGTATTCAGTTTCAATCATATCATTTCATTGTATCATTGTTGTTTTTTCCATTTACATCATTGCTACTGTAATTAGCTACCTAAGTTATAAGCAGAGTATTTTTTAAAAAAAGAATTTAAGTAACTAGTAGAATTTAATACCAAATAATGCCAAGGTTAATGGAAGGTACATCTGGTCAACTCTAGAAGTCATAATATAATTTTAGAAATGAGCCTGACACTTTAGAGGCAGCATGGAGTAGTGCAATGAGTGACAGATCTGGAATGGGAAGATCTGGGTTCAAATCCTGCCTCTGATGCTATCTACGTGATATTGGGCAAGTCACTTCTCCTTCATGGACCTGAGTTTCCTCTTCTATTAATGGAGATCTAGGATTAGATGGCCTATGTAGTCCTTCTAACTATAAAAATATAATATGTTATTTATCCCAAATCATGCAAAACACATAACTGATATTAAAAGCTATAGTAATACAAGGTATCCCAAAAATCTTGGAATAGTTTTAAGTTACTAAAGTTTGAACTAAGACTCTTGGGTTGTACTGTATGGAGTAAGAAAAACAGCAATGACTGGAATACAGATTTTTCTCAATCTGTTTATTCTAATGGTTTCTCTAGTCCAAGATCCTGCTGTTGTGGGATTACCCTGTGGAATTAATCCATCTCTCAATAAGCACTGAGTAAATGCTATGGTACTATGGTACAGAGCTATGTACTAGGCACTGTTAGGAGTTGGAAATAGATTCTGCCCTCAAGAAGCTGACGTTGATCATCAAGAAAAAAATGACTCAGTCTTTAAAGAAGTCTATTTATGATGAGGTAGAGGATGGTCAACAACATTCCCATCAGAATTCTGACTTCAAAGAAGCCTTCAATTAAGAGCAAAAGAAATGGGAAGTAAGAAAAGAAATGAAATAAGGAAGAATGTGAACTTCCCTGTGTGCTTGTCAAATGCTTCATCACAGATTACGAGAATGAAAAGGAACCTCAGAGGTCATCTACTGTAATCCACACCCAGAAGGAATCCCTACTATAGCCAAAATTTGCCTCTGGGGGAAACTAATCTCTCAATCAAAAGGTTTATTTCTTATCAGAGAAAGAGTTCCAGGTGGCTATCATCACTTGTTCTTTAGATTATAATATTTGTCTTCTCTTCAATGACTGTTCATTAATATTTCAGGGAAGCAGGTTTCTCAGAATGATATCTGGAAGAAAGACAGCATGGTACAGTGGAGAAAACAATGGATGCGGAGTCAGAGGACCCAGGTTCAAATTCTACCTGTGTCATTTATGACCTGTGTGACGCTGGGCCAATCATTTAACTTGCCTAGGATCCAATTTCCTCAACTTTATAAAATAGACAGCTTTAATAAGATGACCTATAAGATCCCTTCCAGCTCTAAGTCTATGATCTCTACATGCATCTAAGACCTCTTATGAGCACTCAGTTGAAAACACTAGGAATCCCTTTCTTTTAATATGTTGATTTGCTAGAATTATGAAACTGTCTGCTAATAAAGTAATGGGAACATAAAAAACTTGAAGACATACTTCAGACCTGTTTGAACCACTTTCTCACCAGTAAAAGTAGGCACTTTAAAATTATGTATAAATTAAAATTATACACACACACACACACACACACACACACACACACGTATATACTGACTCTAAGAGCCATTTTTTATTTGCAGGGAAGGTGTTCAAGATACCCTGCCCTCCCTGAGCCACTCTCCTCTATTCCCTGCATTAAACCCTGATTTTTTAATTTTAAAACATCTATTCTACCCTAGTAGACCATAAGTGTTGGCTCTTGGCTTCCAAGCAGCAGAATAAACAGGGGAGTGAAGGAGGGAGTGAGGGAACAACATGTAATAACTATTATCCGCAACCATCCGCAATACCTGGAGGAGGGACTAGATTATGGTCCAAGTTGAGAACCAACTACATAAACAGGAAGCAGGGCCAAGATCAGAGTTAGTCAGGTTAACTGCTCCAGAGGGATGGATAGAAGATAATGGACTGAATCTGAGAGTAAAAAGGTTGGAAGTCAAGGGGAGGTTCAAAGGGAGTAAGGTCAGTTAACACCATGGAAAAGGAAGAAAGTGAAGCACTGGGAAATGATGGTTTATATCACCAAGAGACAGCATTCATTTAAAATAGCAATGGACCAGCCATGTGTCTTCCTGCCTTAGATGTAGCCTTATTGTTGTGGATTTGAACATCCTCCCACCTTATAGAATTTCCCCCCAGAGTTGAAGGTTATGTGTATGCCATTTTTCATGTTTTCTCTTCCAATTCATACCTTCATAATCTACTATATATACTGTAAGAGATCCCATTGCCTGAGTTCAAGATAGCTTAGATTATATATTCTTACTGTATGTTCACAGTTAATGAAGATGGACAAGAGATTGGTAGCTGTAGTTTTGTTTCCAGATGAACATGCTGAAATGACTGGTGGAAATTAGAGTGAATGTGTCATACAAATAGTAATCATAAGTGCTAACTAGTAAGTCATAGGACTCATCACCTGCATTATTGGGAAGGAGATGATATCTTGATCCATTAGGTTCTTCCCCTTCCAGTTTGATTTTTTTTTTTATTAAATGGGCCATCCCCTGATTCACTTATTTTTTTAAAGTTAATTTATTTATTTTTAGCTTTCAACATTTACTTCCATAAATTTTCAATTTTCTCTCCCTCCCCAAGATGGCATGCAATCTTGCATGGCTTCTACACATACACTGTCATTAAACATATTTTTACATTAGTCATACTGTATAGAAGAATTAGAATGAATGGGAGGAACCACGAGAAAGGAAAAAAACAAAACAAAAAAAGAAAATACTCTGCTTCATTCTGCATTCAGACTCCATTGTTCTTTTTCTGGATGTGGATGGCATTTTCCATCATGAGTCCTTTGGAATTGTTTTAGATCCTTGTATTGCTGAGAAGTCTATCAAAGTCAGTCATTGCACACTGTGACTGTTATTGTGTACAATGTTCTCCTGGTTCTGCTCAGTTCACTCAGCATCAGTCCTTGATTCACATGTTAAAGAGGCCTATTCACTGAATGGTATTGCATCACTTAAAGTGAGCACTTGAAATCACCTTAGCTTAAAAGTTCCAAGGTCTCCCACGACATTCATCCTGATGGATATCTGACCACTGGACCCAGATGGCTCTGGAGGAGAAAGTGAGGCTGGTGACTTTACACAGCCCTCCCTCACTCAAACCAAACTGCAGGTCATGTCATCACCTCCCTGATGTCATGGTCCTCTTTGAGAAGGAAGGACAAACCACACAACCACACCTTAGTTTCCTGCAATATCCATTGGCATGCAGGTTTCAGGAAGCCAACCAGAAGACAACGTCTGTTCCTGATGGATGACTTGTAAGGTTTTGAGTATGCTCATGTGGTCTACCATCATAGCTATGGTGGCAGAGTACAAGTATTGCTTATTGGGCATCTCTTGGGTGGTATACTGTGAAGAGCAAAGTTTCAGGTGCATAAAAGCTTGTCTTCCTTGAGGTTGTGCCAACTTGTACTATAGACGCAAGGCTTGTATGTAAAAATCTTGTGCCAGCTATAGGACCAACTGATCTCATAACATAAGAGATGAGAAAGTCAAACCATCTAAAAATATCTCTGCGTATGTCACTGAGGCTCATGAGCTATCCAAAGATATTCCAGGTTCTTGCTCCTCCAAGATGGTATCATCTGACCTCTAACTGGCTTTTTAATACATGTGATTAGGCTTTCGATCTAGTGCAGTATTGCTCAATTGAGATTAACCTGCATAAGAACTAAAGGTTCTCCCACAGAGTGGAGAGAGCAGCACACGTTGTGAGAGGTCAGCTAGAACACATTGCAAGAATAGACAGATCAAAGGCAACTAGGTGGTGTAGTAGATAGAGCATTGCCCTTGGAGTCAGGAGGATATGAATTCAAATACAGCCTCAAACACTTACTAGCCATGTGATCTTGGGTAAGACACTTTACCCCAATTGTCCCCCCCACAAAAAAATAGAATAGATGCATCAGTCTCTTTGATAAATTGTTTGTGGCCAAGATGGCAGAGTGAGAGCTCATGCTCACCTAAGCTCTAAGACAAACTCCTTCAGATACCTCTAAAAAGAGAATCTGAACAAATTTTAGAGTGGCAGAATCCACTAGGAGACAGAGTATGATTTGCAGCCCAGGACAACCTGGAAGGTCGACAGGAAGGATCTGTTGCATAGGCCTGGAGGAGTGCTGAGTGCACAGCACACAGGCTGTACCAGCGCGGATCCCACTATAGCAAAGCTGAGCAGGAAGCCCTGGGCAGTTTGAAGTAGCAGCAGCACTGCGCATTCTCAAACACATCAGCCCAGGTCAGGAGTCCAGTGGAACTGAGTGAGAGGGAAGCGCAGTACCCCAGGTAATAGCAGCAGAGCTCCTGAGATGATCAGTCTGTAGATTAAATGTCCGTAAGATAAATTGTTTGCGAGGATCCTAGTATCAATTGTAGCATTTGTTTCTGCTGAATGAGGACCTAGTCCACAAAATTTCTAGAGGCCCCAGGGCCTAAGAGGGGACCATAATGCCAACTGATTAAGAAGTTCAGTCTCAAGGTTAGATGGACTGCTGAGAATTGGTCAGTCTGGGAATGAGTGAAGGAAATCTTCTGAAACCTACTTGTTTGTGGAGCTGAATGATAGCTTAGTTCCTTGATTGTACTCAGAGCTATAACAGTAGTTAGAGTCTTTCTGGGTTTTCCCAAGGTGCATAGACTCTCCAGTGTTGCACAAGAAGACAGGTTTAAAAACTTATGGAAACCTTATAGTAACTAGCAAGAGACAGAATCCTATGCAGGTCAAAAGACTTGCAAATAAGTTGAAAATAAAAGGTTTTTTTTTTTTTTTTTAAAAGAGTGCAGTTGGTTGATGGCTTTCTTGACTCATCATTAAAGTTTCTAAAAATTTATCAATCCAGGTGGGTGTGTTCTACCTTGACTTCTTGTTAAGGAGCTAGCATCTTGTACCATGGTCTCTTGCCTTTCTTGTTTCATTTCTTTACTTCCTGCAAGGCCTCAAGGGCTCCCCAGAGTGTAGCCAGTTCTTTTGTGGTCTGGCCCAACTGTTACTGGAGCTCAATGTTCTGGAATTGCAGTCCCAGTGACTCAAAGACAAGCCAAGAGAGTAGAAAACAGCTCTCTCACTGTCTGAACCATGGGGTGGAGGAGTTACTTTTTATGTGTGCATTAAATAAGATTGTGGTGTTCTCTTCTATTGAGCTGAAGGCAGTGCAGAAGTGAGGGGTGAGTATAGTCAATGTATGATGACATTGACAATGAATAGGTTTGGAGAATGAAAGAAGGCATCATCCAAGGCTAGAGAAAAGCAGGCAAACAGAGAACCAGGTTAAGAGAAAAGCCAAGAGTTTATAAACACTAGGTATAAAGTAGTGAAGAAAGTTTGGAAATAAAAAAGATCCAAAGGCAGGGGAAGGGGAAGAGGGAAAGTGTCAAGAAGAATGTCAAGGAAACATCAAAGAGGAAAGGAAACAGAAAACATTGGCGAGGGACAGTTGGTCTTAAGTAACACATCAGCTAGAAATGGACTTTTTCTCGGGTAGCAGCATGTGAGGGAATCCCAGCCTCCCCAGCTGCAGCCATGTGCACGTAGGTCTGAAAAGTAATATTTCTAAAGGCAAGGCATGACTTTTATTCTTCTCATCTATATCTCTATATCTTCTATAGCTTTTAGCATGATTCCTTACAGTGAGTGACCATGTTCTGAGACTGTTTTGGTATGTGTTAAAAATGAACAAACAAAATATTGTATTGTCAAACAACAGATCACTTTAAATTTTTAATTGTTTAAATTTAAAGCTTTTCATTTAAATTTTTAAAAGTAAAATTTTTAAGTGTAGGTCACTGAATTAGATGGGAGATGGGATTTCTCAGGAGAAGCAAGTAAATGGGGAAACGTGAACCCTAGAAAAGCAGCATGACAAGGTAAAAGAGGGTCTAGATTTTGAGTCAAAGGACCTATATTTAAATTCCAGCTTTGTAACCTGTGTGACCTTGGATAAATCAGTTAACCCCTTGGGCCTTGGTTTCCTTATCGATAAAATAAGACAATTGGGCTAGGAGACTTCTAATATTTCTGACATTCCTAAATTTTATGATCTACAAATACTTGTGATCTATAAATACTTGAAATAACAGATTCAGAATAAAAATGTTATGTAGAAAGTTACTTAACTTGTCCATGATCAAGCTAAAGATATCAAACATATGTATGGCAAGTGGGGCAGCCTTCCAAATTCCCATTGTTTGAAGCAGATTAAAATGTAACTTGGAAATACTTAGCAAAACAAGGAAAAATACAATAGAAATTAGATAATGCTAATTTATTGTTTCTAAGTCAACATGTGAACAAGGAGCCATTTCTGATTGAGTGTGACACCAGTGATATAGGAAAACTCCCTAAGACTCTACACTGCACAGAATGTGCTGATCTGCATTGGCAGAGTGAGTTTCTTCATCTGGGAGATCCCCATACGAATGAAATCGCAGGTGACGGTCCTGTTGTCTAGTCCGTCTATTTTATCTTTTGTGCTTAAGCCTTAATGTTAATTGAATTCCAGAAATGTGGGGTGCCAGGGATGAAAGTGCCTAATACAATGTCTCAGACCAGTGTGCTTTCAATATATAATGTTATATTTCAATTTCAATACCATGTTATATTGTCTCATATATATGTACATATATTACACACACATACATACATACATACACACACATAGACATATTGGTCTTTACCTGCATCTTGGATGTTGTCCACAGAAATATGGTATGATGTAAAATAATCTTGGGTTCGAACATTCAGGATAGTTTTCAAGAATGCACTCATTGATATCCTAAGAAAGAAAGCAGTAGATTTAAATATAGCTTCTGGGTCATGTCATAGTCCATTTTATTTTAAGAGCAGTAGATACAATTCAAATAAATAGGAAAGTTTGCACAAGGACAACTTAGAGAAGAAACATGGTTCATGGATTTCATGGAATGATATTTAATGTTCTCTTTTCATCATGACATTCTATCTGACCGTCTAGGTTCAAGCATGTCTTTGTTTCTGTACTCCAGTCATTCAGCCACTTTGGATGGTACTTGGACATTTGTCATAGGAGTAAATTTTGCACATTTCCAAAGTGAAGATGGAAAAACAATATTCTCAGACATTTCTAGATTGTTTACAATTTAAAGGCACAGGCTATGTTTTATATTTTTTGGATCTCCCTAACAATTTATACAGAGCTTTGAAAGCAAAAGTTACCCAGTAAATAGTTATCAAATGAGTAAATGAAATTATTGACAAGTGGCTTTGTACCAACAGAATTTTCCTGCCTACTTTGTGGAGGTAGTCCAATGCATTATTACAAATTACAAATCTTTTGAAGGATTCAGAAATCTGTTAGAATCATACAATTTTCAAGATGGATAGGACTTCAAATCATCCAGTTAAAATCTTTCTTTTTGCCGTTTTACAGAAGAGGAGATGGTGGCCCAGATAGTTAAGTGATATGTTTAAGGTTACATAATGGTAGAGTTGGAAGTGGAATCATAATGCTTTCACTTTATGAACCTATAAGGCTGTCTACGTTGACCGTACTACAGGAAGTTATAAGATGAAAGGAGAAGGAAACCACCTCCATCATTCTTTCATATTATTTATTTATTTAAACATATTTCCACGTTAGTCATGTTATGAAAGAAAAGTCAGAACAAAAGGGAAAACCCGAGAGAGAGAGAGAGAAAGAAAGAGGGAGAGAGAGAGAGAGGGAAAGAGAGAGAGAGAGGGAGAGAGAGGGAGAAGAGGGGAGGGAAGAGGAGAGGAGAGGGAGAGGTGAAGAATAGCATGCTTCAATCTGCATTCAGACTCCATAGTTCTTTCTCTGGATGTGGAGAGCATTTTCCATGAGTCTTTTGGAATTGTCTTAGATCACTGCATTTCTGAGAAGAGCTAAGTCTAACAAAGCTGGTCATTGCACATGTTGTTACTATGTACAATATTCTCCTGGTTCTGCTCACTCCACTCTTCATCAGTTCATGTAAATCTTTACAATCTGAAATCTACCTGCTTGCCATTTCTCATAGCACGATAGTATTCCATTACCTTCATATGCCACAACTTGTTCATTCATTCCCCAATTGATAGTCATTCCCTCAGTTTCCAATTTTTTGCCACCACAAAAAGAGCTACTATAAATATTTTTGTACATGTGGGTCATTTTTCTTTGTATATGATCTTTTTTGAGATATAGACCTAGTAGTTTTATTGCTAGATCAAAAGGTATGTGCAGTTCTAACAGACCTTTGGTTACTCTTCCAAATTCCTCTCCAGAATGGTTGGATCAGTTCACAACTCCACAAACAAGGCATTAGTGTTCCAATTTTCTCCAATGTTTATCATTTTCCTTTTTTGTCATATTAGCCAATTTGATAGGGATGAGGTGGTACCTCAGAGTTATTTTATTTTGTATTTCTCTAATTAATGGAGATTTAGAGAGTTTTTTCATATACAATAGATAACTTAAATTTTTCCTCTGAAAAATGCCTGTTCATTTTCTTTGACCATTTATCAATTGTGTAAGGAAAACTTGGGGGCAGCTAGATGGTACAGTGAGTAGAGCACCATTCCTGGAGGTAGAAGGACCTGAGTTCAAATCTGACCTCAGACACTTGACACACTTAGTAGCTATGTAACCTTGGGCAATACACTTAACCCTAAGTGTCTTGCTTCCTCCCCCATAAAAAAATTGACTCAGTTCTCTATATATTTTAGAAATGAGGCTTTTATCACAGATGTTTGCTATAAAAATTGTTTCTCAGCTTTATGCTTTCCTTCTAATCTTGATGCATTGGCTTTGTGCAAAAAAATTTAATGTAATCAAAATTATGCATTTTAAATTTCATAATGTTCTCTATCTCTTGTTTGGTCATAAATTCTTCCCTTCTCTATAGATCTGACAGGTAAACTATTCCTTTCTCTCCTCTGCTTATGGTATCACCCTTTATGTCTAAATCATATAGTCACTTTACATCATTCATTCTTTTTGAAAAAGTTCTTATTCTAACTAGGGAATGGCTGATCAAACTGTAGCATAAGAATGTACTGGGGTACTACTGTGTTAAAAGAAATGAAAAAAAATGTTTCAAAGGGATATGAAACTTGTATGAAATGAGTAGGACCAGAAGAACAATTCATGCTGTAGTATCAACGTTATAAAAACAAGCAGTTCTTAAAGATGTAAGAACTTTTACCAACTAAAAGATTAACTATGATTCCAGTGGACTGACTAATAAAATAAACTGTCCACTTCATGACAGATGATGACTAATAAACAGAACAAGAAATACATTTTTGAAGGTGGCCTACTTAGAGATTTTTATTGCTTGACTACTTATTTGATCCTTCCATCTGTCCTTCCTTTTCATTGGATGGGGAAGAGGTAGGAAGAAGACAAAATGCTTGATAAATGGATAAAGAATTTTAAAGTTCTTAAGAATATCTTTTTTACTTAGCCACCCTTTCATACAGAAAAAAAGAAAATATTCCTCTCCATCCTTTGTAACAAAGAAAAAAAGGACAGAACAAAAAAGCAATTCAGCCAAATTAAACACATAATACTTGAGTCTGAGAACCCTGTCTACCCATAATCCCTGACCTTTACAAAGAAGGGAGGGAGCTGCATTTTCTATTACTCTTTGGAGACGTTTGGTCATTCCAATTAAGTTTTGTATTTAGTATGATTTTTCCAATTATATGGTTTGTAGCCATTTTTATATTGTTTTCCTGGTTGTTCTTTATTATGCATCAGTTCATAGAAAATTTTCATGCTATTGGTATATTTTCTTTTCAATGTTTCGTATGTTACTTTTATGTACTACAATTTGTTTAGGTATTCCCCAATTAATGAACCTCCATTCTGACAGTGAAATATCTGTATCAAAAGGTATAGTCATTTTAGTTACCTCTTTAACATAACCAAAGTATAACATCTTTATATTTCCTTCTGCACCCAGATTATCTGCTTAGCAGATAATACATGGTAGACATGCAATAAATGCTTCCAAAGGAATGAGCAAAGTGATAGTGGGGGTGGGAAAAATTTATGCCACTTTATTAGAACATTGAAATAGACTTTCAAGGTCTTTTGGAGGAGAAGGTAACACATTCAAATTTCCAAATAAAAATTGTATTTACATTATTAAAAATTCCCCCTTTCATCTACATTAGTACCCATCAAAGGGATGAGTTCAAAGAGTTTCTTTTAAATCCTTTGGTCATTGATAAAACTAAAAAATCTTCAACACAATCAATATTAGATAATGTCACTGCACATAAATAAATGATGGTTTAGCTGTAAGATCAAGTTGAAGCAGAAAATATGTTATAAAGACATACTTATTAAGTTATAAACTGCTTGAATATTAAGTGGCTCCAATCAAAGCTGAAGGATGAGGATATCTTAGGAAATTTGCAGAGATAAGCACTTTTGGTTGTTCACTGATTCAACTTACACTGGAAAAGTGAAAACCAGTGAGAAAAATTACAATTTCCCAAATGAGAAAACCCTGGGCTCAGATAACTATACAGATAATCTAAACCTGTCAAGCTCTTCATTTTCTCTTGTCAATGTCCTAATTTTACCTGATCTGAGTGTTTGAAACCAATTTTACCTACTTTATCTTGATAATGTATTCCAGATATTTTTTGTACTTGTCAAGCTATTTCTGTCATTGAACAATTTCTAATGGGTAATGCATTTTTATCCTTTCCCTGCATAGAACACTTTTGGGCTTAGATTGTTTCTTTACTTTTGTGACAAGTTAAATTCTTTGACAACTTTCCCCTCTTACAACTTTACTTTCCTCCACAGCTCCTGTTGCTATAGTCAAACCAATCTATTTATCATCCACTTCTTATGACTTGCTAATTCTTTCCTTTTCACTCCTTTGAAAATTTTTAACATTTTTGATAGAAATCTTCCTAAAATGCATTATCAAAAAATTACAGAATTTGAGTGTTTGTAGGGACTCAGTGGCTATTTAATCCAGCCCATATCCTTATGGAATCCTACTGTGACATCTGACAAGAATTTAGGTTTTGCTTTAAGACCCCCTTTAGAGGAAGGGGGAGACCACTGTCTAGTGAAGAAACCCCATCTACTTTTGGACAACTTAAATTGTTAAGATTATTTTTACATTGATTCTAAATTTTCTTCTTTGGAATTTCCATCCTTTTCAATTTTATAAGTAAATTACATTGAATATAAATAATTTTTTCTAATGACTCAGAGACACCATTATGTACATCAATCTTATACTACACAGTGGCATCCTCAAGAGGTACTGAGGTGAGTTTCTTGTTGTCCTTTGATCTCAAAGAGGACCAAAATGACATCACTATGTTGGAGTCAAGGTGTAATATGTCTGACTATGACTGATAAAACCAGTAAGAGACCAGAAGACTCCACACTGGTGGGCACAAATTTCAACATGAACATTTGGAGTGGAGATGTCTTAAAATCTGTGCATCTCATGTTTCTTTTGACTTTAAGCAATTCTGCTTTCCTTATAGAGTATGGTCCCTTATTCGATGCAGACATGTCATGCTGGGCTGTCCGTTGCCACATGACATGCAATTGATTCCAAAGTTCATGGTACTGAGATATGGAGGGCAGCTCACTTCTATACAAAATGCCCCCAGATTTTGAAGAACTTGATATCAAATAAGGACTAATCTACTTTTTAGAGTTTTTTTGTTTTCTCCCTTTGCAATTAAAATTGGTTTCTCATCTTTATCAGTGTGTCTCCTTTGATACTGTCTTTCCTTGTATATATTTATGTGGGTTATCAGCTGAATTCAATGTGAAAGTACAAGTGATTTGTGACCACTATTTGTGGCTTATGGTCTCTTTTTTCCTTCTCTTCTCTCCTCCCATCTTCTCTCCTCCTCTCTTCCTCTTTTTCTTCCTCCCTCCCTCCTTCCCTCCCTCCCCCCCTTCCTTCCTTCCTTCCTTTCTTCCTATCATTTCTTGGTATAGCACTTCTTTCTTCTTTCCCCGTTGAGCCATTCTTTGTAATAAAGATTAAATAAAGAAAAAACAATTAGCTCAGCAAAACCAACACATCCACTGTCTGACAGTATGTTCAGTGTTCAATACCCATAATCCCTCACTTCAAATTTTTTCATTTGTTTCTGTATTACCAATTTCGTAGTGAATGACTGAAATAGACAGAAGCCTGGTCTATGGGCAACTGAATACTGATACACGCACTTTTGAAACATTTCTTGAAACTTATCCCAAGATGTTTTGTATTTAGGTTTGTTCATCTTAATTAGATGATAAACTCTATGAGGGAAGGGACGATTTTTTCCCCTGAGTTTTTGTATGCTAATCCCCAGTCCCTGGGACACTTAGTCTGACACTCAACTCACAGTAGGGATTGAATTAATGTTTGTAATTTCCTCCAATTACTTACAGGTATTTCTTAGTTCCTACACAGCTCTTATGCACATAGACCCATGACCTCCCTATGGTGTTATGAAGGTTTGGGTTCTTGACAACTATCTCAGTAGAGTTCAAGCTTTGCCATATTCTTCCAAACTAGAAGGACTTTGAGAATGCTCCTGGTGATGGACTTTATATTTGTCACTTGAAAACCAACTAGCTAAGTAAGCTCAGAGAGGTTTATCACCAGATTTTTTAGAGGGTAATCCAGCCCATATCCTTATGAAATCCTACTATGACATCTGACAAGAATTTAGGTTTTGCTTTAAGACCCCCTTTAGGGGAAGGGGGAGACCACTGTCTAGTGAAGAAGCCCCATCTACTTTTGGACAACTTAAATTGTTAAGATTTTTTTTTACATTGATTCTAAATTTTCTTCTTTGGAATTTCCATCCTTTTCAATTTTATAAGTAAATTACATTGAATATAAATAATTTTTAGAAGATAATATTACATTGAATATAATATTATATTACATTGAATATAAATAATTTTTTAGAAGATGATCTCCTAACTTGTAGAGAGATCATGATATGAATTAGTGTGGTGAGTACCCACATCTCTAAAGTATTCTAATTTCATAGCTAAGTTTTTATATCTGTGGATTTTTTTAGTGAATCAGTTGTTTTACTTCTTTTTTCTTAAACTTTTCTTTGGAATCTTCTCTAAACGAAGTTGACTGACACAACTTTCTCTAATTCTACAACTGTGGACTAAATGTGAGGAACAGTATTATGGGGAGGTATGGTGGTAAGGGGAAAGAGCACTCAGAGTGAAAGAAGACCAGAGTTCAAATCCTGGGTCAGATGATTCCTACCTATGTTACCTTGGGCAAGTCACTTATCCTCTTAGACCCCAATTTCTTCATCTGTAAAATTAGGGGGTTGGATTAGATTGCTTCTGAGGACCCTTCCAGCTCCATAGCTATGAAAGTTCTAGAATGGAAAGGGATCAAAGATATTGAGTAGTTCAACATACTCATTTGAAAGATGAGAAAACTGAGGACCAGAGAGAAATTACCTATTTAGGATCACAAAAGTTACAAGTAGTTAAAGCCAAGTGTGTGCCAGAACCAGTCAAACCAAGCTCACAGGATCTAATTGTTAGAATCTCAATGTCAGCATTTACACTTTGAAAATTAACAAATGCTACAAATCAGGATTTGATTCATTGTTTTATTGGTTGTCCAGGCTTAAGAAAGCAATAGAAAAATGTCAAATTAAACTTAAATATGTGTCATGAGTATATCTCTCCCCCTGCCTGAAAATTGATTGTTAAATATTTGCATCTCTGAGGAAAGCCTCTTCCTTGCACACCTTTTCCCCATTTTACCTCTTCCTTCCTTTCTCCCAATGTATCTTTCTTTCTCACCACTTTAATTTTTTTATACCATCCCAACATAATTGACTCACACTCATGGTCTCTGTCTATGAAGACTCTTTCTAATTTTCCTAATAATGCTCTTAGAGTTGCATGTATGATTTTCCCATATAGGGATGTAAAAAAAATAAACTTTATTGAGTCCCTTATGAATTCTCTCTCATGTTCATCTTTTTATACTTCTCTTGAGTCTTGTTTGAATGCCAAATGTTCTATTTAGCTCTATTTTTTCATTAGAAATACATAAAAATTCCCTATTTTGTTAAATATGCATTTTTTTCTCCTTAAGGATTATACTCAGTTTTTCTGAGGAAGTTATTCTTGGTTGTGATTGGACTCCTTTGCCTTCTGGAATATCACATCCCAAGACCTCTGCTCCTTTAATGTGAAAACTGCTAAATCTTGTGTTATCCTGACTATGGCTCTGCAATTGAAATTTTTCCCCTGACTACTTACAATATTTTCTCCTTGACATAGGAGTTCTGCAATTTAGCTACAATATTCCTGGGAGTTTTCATTTGGGGATCTCTTTTAGGGGGTGATCTGTAGATTCTTTCAATTACTCTAGTTTGAGGATATCAGGGCAGTTTTCCTTGATAATTTCTTGAAATATGATACACAGGCTCTTTTTTGATTGCAACTTTCAGTTACCCAATAATTCTTAAATGACCTTTTCTTGATTTGTTTTCCACTTGAGATGTTTCCTGATGAGATATTTTTACATTTTCTTCTATGTTTTCATTCTTTTGACTTTGTTTTACTGTTTCTTGATGTCTCATCATGTCATTAGCTTTCACTTACCCCATAGTAATTATTAAGGAATTATTTTCTTCAGTGAGTTTTGTATCTTTTTCCATTGACTAGTCCTGCTTTTTAAATTCTGTTCTTCAGTGAATTTGTGTGCCTGTTTTACCAAGATATTAATTCTCTTTTCATAAAATTTTTTTTACTCATTTAACTTCCTAATTTTTCCTCTACCACTCATCTTTCTTTAACTCTTCAGTGCTTGTTGGGCTTGGGTCCAATTGGCATTTTTATTTGAGGCTTTGCTTGTATTTGTTTTCACATTGCTGTCCTCTTCTGAGATTGTGTCTTGGTCTTCCCTGACACCATAGTAGTTTTTATGGTCATTTTTTTGTTGTTGTTGTATGCTCATTTTTTTGGATTACTTGACTTTGAACTTTATGTTAAAGTTGGGCTTTGCTCACCTGGGAGTGGGGTTTTTAGGCTTTTTTCGTGAGGCTTTAGGCTTTTTTGTGTTACTGTCTTCAAAGCTAGTTCTGGGGGTATGCACATTTTTTTGGTGTTTCCAAGGTTGTGGGATCTGGGGAGAGGTGTGGTTGCTGCTCTCCTGGTCTGTACTCTGGTCTTTAGCCAGGAAATGCCCCTGTTCCACCACAAGTGCTGTACATTCTCTTGACCCTAGAACTGTAACATGTAGCCAGGTCCCCTGCTCTTCTGTAGCCACAAGCACTAGTACTTCTTTCTTCCTTGCAACTGTGATCAGGGCCTCTATTCCTTTGTGACAGACCACAATTATTCCTCTCCACCCTGGAACTACAATCAAGAATTACTGATGGGCAACAGAGTTGCCAATCAGTGCCAGCAAAGCGTCCCCTGTAATCTCTGACCAGCTATCTGACTCCCTTACCATCTCTGGACTGAGAGCTCCTGAAGCTGCTGTTACTGCTACTTCTAAGGTCCACCACTTTTATTGCCTTTTTGTGTGTGGGCTCTGGACAGACCTTCACCCTGGTGTCACAAACCTCTTCTGCTGACCTCCTAAGTTGTCTTAGACTAGAAAAATGGCTCATTCTGACCTTTTGTTAGCTCTGATACTTCAAATTTTGATTTAAGAAGTTATTTTAAAATTGTTTGGAGGGGAATGTTGGAAGAGTTTGGTTTGGTTGCTGCCTCTAATCCACCATCTTGGCTCTGCCCCCCATACCCAATTTCTATGGATTTTGACAGCAATTTGGAGATATTGCAACTGGCTGGCTGCTGTGGGACAGAAACGTTACTGCTTCAGAATGGTATACTGGAGCTTATGAACTGCAACCACAGGCTACAGGAGAGCTGCTCCTTTAGCCAGAAGCAGCTGTGAAATCATTGCTATGAAACCCAGCCTAGAGGGCTCTCTCATGGTGATTATTCTTTGACTTGGTTGCTTCTAAGTCTTATCAGAGCATTATCCTCTGTTCAATACCTTCTGCTTGTTAACTGGATTGATTGTGAGACCTCGGAACACTTTCAAGCAGGAACTTATTCCATCTAACATGAGGTCATTTCTTATCAGTAGGCACTTCCCTGGTAACATGATTAGCTCCAGACTCACTTCCTAATCCTTCTGGCCCCATGGAGCCAGAGCAGTCAGCTGCTGAAAGCAATTCACACTCTCCAAGAAATACAAGGGATAAACACTGGTCCAGTCAACAAACATTTACCAAATGCATATGATATGCTAGGTACTGGAAATTCAAAGATAAAAGTGAAACAGCCACCACCATCAAGGAGTTTATATTTTAATGGGCAGGAGAATATATACATGGAAAGGTAAATGCAAAGCAGATACAAAATAAATTTGAGAGCAAAGTACTGGTAGCTGGGGGATTTGGAAAAGTTTCATGAAGATGGTTGCAATTTAACTGAGTCTTATAGGAATCCAGGATTTCAGGAGGGAGCAGTGAGGAGGAAATCTAAAGTCTGTGGGACAGCCTGTGCCAAAGGCAGAGAAATGTGAGATGGAGCATCATATGTGAGGAATAACAGGATGGCCAGTTAGGCGGGACACTAGCATGTGTGAAGAAGAGTAATGTGTAATAAAGTTTGAAAGGTAGGATGTGGATAGACTGTAAAGAATTTAAAAATCCAAACAGTTTACATTTGATTCCAGAGGTAATGGGGAGCTACTGGAGTTTACCAAAATGGGGCGTGTGTCTGTGATTTGGAAAAAAATCACTTTGGTGGTTAAGAGCAGGCTGAAGTGGGGAGGGACTTGAGGCAGGGAAACCAATTAGGCAAAGGAAGAGGCAAGGAAGGCTTCGATTAGGGTGCAGGCTATGTGAATGGAGGAAGGGGACAGGTGTGAGCAACATTGTGGAAGCAGAAATGACAAGTTTTTGGCAAATGATCAGATGTGAGGGGAGAGTGAGACATCACAGAGGACAATGAAGTTGTGTACCTGGGTGACTGGAAGAAGGATGATACTTGCTAAAGAATGAGGGTAAAATCAGAAGAAAGGTGATTCCGGGTGAAAAGCTAGCAAATTTGGTTTTAGACATGTAGAATTTTAGATGTCTATAAGACATATAGTTCAAAACATACAATATGCTATTTGTAATATAGGACTAAGGTGTGGGAGAGATATGAGGGTTACATATATACTCACACTCATACACACATGCATACATACTCATACACAAGTACATACACATGCAAATGCAGGTGTACATGCATGAAATACAAACAATTCACATGTGCACATATAAATATATAGAGTGCATACATGCACATACATAAGATTTTATACACATGTGCACACGCACACAAATATGTGCATGCATACACATGTGCATGTATGTCTTGGAGTCATCATGATAGAGGTAATTAAACCTATGAAAGCTACCTAAGAGGGAGGTTATACTCTCATTGCTCCCAGTTCTTTCCTCTCACTATCTTTTAAAGATAATGACAAATAAGAGATTCCCCACTTCTTTTCTCACACTGATTTCTATTTATAAGTGGAAATTCAAATTCTACCTTCAGTTAAAAGAAATTTAACCAGAAAGACTATTCAGTAGAATGTAAAGTCCTTAAGATCAAAAACAGATTTACGTTAGCCCTTATTTCTTGAGCACCGAGTACACTGCTTTGCACAGAGTAGGTAGTCATCAGTAAATATTGACTTGAATTACAAAAGACAAGCATTTATATGTTGAATTGAATTACAAAAGACAAGCATTTATATGTTACTATTCAATGCACTGTATCATGATATTATTTTCTTAAAGTTAATTTTAAAAAGTTTTATCAGGATGTGCTACTGTTAGTCACATAAGAAGTAGTTCTATCCAAGTGGTCTTAATCTCTGACACATAGAATTAATAGGAATTTTAGGGTCTTTTGGGAAGAGGAGGAAGTAGTGAATTTCAAGTTAGGGGAAGGACATTGTACTAGGACACAGGATACCTGTGTTTTGGTTCCAGTTCTGTCACTAATTAGTCATATAACCTTGGACAAGTCACTTAACATTTTTGTGCCTTATATGCTCATGGGCTGTACTAGAAAATCTTTAAACTCCTTTCTAGTTTAGATTTAGTTTCATTCTTTATAAATAGATTAGATTGAACTAATCTATCAAATAGCTAGTAACAAGAATATCTTGTAAGATTAAGAATTTAGAAAGATTGTTATTTTTCTCTTAATTGGTAAATCTGAAAGACTTTTCTAAGTCCTCATCCTTTCACCCTATCGATTATGTTTGACACTGCTGACCACCTTCTCCTTCTGGATAGTCTCTTCTCTCTAGGCTTTTGTGACACTCTCTGGGTTTTTGCTTTTCACATATACTCCATCTTAGTCTCTTTTCTTCATTTATCTGACCCATAAGTGTCAGTGTCCACCAATGTTCTGCCTTAGATGCCCTGCAAGTCTCTCTTGGTGACCTCATTAGCTCCTACGTGTTTAATTGTTATCTCTATGTACTAGACTTCCAAGTCTTTATACATAGCCTCAGTCTCTTATCTGGCTTCAATCCTCTATCACCAACTGCCTATTTGACATTTCAGACTGATGTACTGGAGACATCTTAAATCTAAATGTCAAAAGTAAAACTCAGTATCTTTCCCTCAAAATTTACTCCTCCACCTCACCCCCTACCACTTCCCTTTTTCTATCAGTCATTACCTTTCTTATAGGCTCCTGGGGTCATAGCTTTGGTATTATTTTCCACTTCTTTACTCTCTCTCATCCTACATATTCAGTCACTTACTAATTTTTTCCTTCTCAAGATCTCTCACATCTGACACCTTTTTACACACATCATTTCCACTTTAACTGAGGCCCGAATTACCCTTTGCTTACAATGCTTTCCAAAAATGAGACAATAGTTGTAAAGTGTTTAGCACAGTGCCTGGCACATAGTAGGTGCTTAATGAATGCTTGTTCCCTTCCCTTCCTTATTGACTCAAATCTCTCTTTGCTTCGGTACATCCTCCAAACCACCAAAGTGATTTTCTTGACACACAGAGCTGACCATGTTACTCCCTACTAATAAACTCCAGTGGCTTCCTATTGCCTTTAGAATTAGAAACAATTTCCTCTGTTTAGCTTTTAAAGTCCTTTGAAACTTTTTCTCAATATACTTTTTCACTTTGCTGTACATCGTTTCCCCTTCCACACCTTACAGTTCAATCAAGCTAGCCTATTTTCCATTTTAGACAAAACTCTTATCTTCAGTATCAAGCCTTTGCATTGACTACCTCCTGACTGTCCGTGGCATGTATCCTTCCTTCAAAATGTTGCTCAAGCATCACTTTTGGTCTTTTCTGAGACCCTGAACAGTTGATGCCCTCCTCAAACTCCCAAGTAGATAGCTACCTTGTATCTATTTGTATTTATTATACATATATGTATTATGTATACACTTATAGATTTACACACATATATTATACATACACACACATATACTTATATGTGTTCTTGTTTAGAATGCAAGCTCCTTGGGATTATTTCATTTTGTTGTATTTGTGTTTCCAGGGCCTACCACACTGTCTTATCTTAGAGAACATCTAGGAAATAGGCATATATCTCTATCTGACTAAAAAAAATCACTATCTGACACATAGTAAGTGGTTAAAAATGCTTGTTGATTGACTGATTTTTAATACCCCAAATTATCAATAAATGTTAATTCCCCATTGACGATAGACTCATATTCCACATTTCTTTTACAACCCAAATCACGGCATGGTACCTTCTTTCCTGTACCTTGTGTCTGCAACTCATTTTCCTTTAACACATTTTGTTAGCATGGTTACTGGCAACTCTAATGTGGTTTTATAGCAAGGCCCATTACTTCAGTTAAAGTATGAAAGATCTAGGGAAGGAAGAGAAAAATGGAAAAAAAGAACGTGCTAGGAATCCTAAGTCAAGCTGATGGTACAATTTGGTAGAAAAATGAGCAGTATGCAGAAGCAGGATAAAAAAATGCCTCTTAGCAGCTGCTGTGTCCATGTAATAATGTAATACTCTATCATGAGTTTTTAAAAAAAAATTAAATTTTAAGCTGATTTGGTAACCAGTGTTCATAGTCTAAAGAACATAAGTATTAGAAAGCAGTGGAGTGGTACAGAGGAAGCAATAAAGGAAGAAATGGTCACATGTTCTGGGTATCACCATTAAGACTTTAATTCCTATAGTGTATCCATACAATGTGGGCATATCAGATGTGGGAGCAGGCAATTTATTAAGTCACCAGAAATTATCTTAACTATGAAGGAGGAATAAGAATATATTCCTGTCGTACTAAAGTAGGTGACACAGTGGATACAGTGCCAGCCTGAAGTGAGGAAGACTGATCTTTCTGAGTTCAAATCCAGCCTCAGACACTTACTAGTTGTGTGACTGTGGGCATATCACCTAACCCTGTTTGCCTCAGTTTCCTCATCTGTAAAATGAGCTGGAGAAACCACTCGAGTATTTCTGCCAAGAAAACCCCAAATGGGGTCATGATGAGCTGGACACGACTGAAAAACTACTGAGCAGTAAAAACAACAACTAAGGGTGAAGGTATTTATTATGGACATCAACAAAGCTATCAACATTCTCCTCTGGGCTTGGGGGACCACCTAACAATAAGAACATGGCTGAATCAAAATCTCTTCTCTCTTAACCATAGAATCATTTCTTAACCTTTACATTTTTGATTAATTTTTTTCAATTACAAGTATTTACTTTTTTCTCTCTTTCTCTTTCCCTCCCTACCACATCTGAGAAAAACAAAAAGAAAAAGAAAAAAGAAAGACATAATCTTTACGATGAACCCGAGGATCTTAGGATCATGGAGGTAGAGCCAGAAGGGATCTTAGAAGTTATCTAGTTTCATACCTTCAGCTTACAAAGAAATTGAAGCCTAGAAAAGTGAGTTCAATTTGCTCAAGGTTCCTCCATTAATAAAGAGCAGAGTCAGGATTTGAATTTAGGTCCTGTAACTCCAAGTTCATCAGTCTTTCTACTGGAGAACACTACCTCTTCATCAAGAACATTCTGGCTTCTTCATCTTTGTTGGTGCTTTGGAAAGAACACCGGGTTTTGGGTTCGGAAGACATCAGCCTTGCTTCAACATTTATTAAATATATGATCTTGGGCAAACTCTCTGATTTGAAATTTCTTCATCTGGAAAATGGAGGAAGGAATAATTGTACTACCTACCTCTCAAGGTTATTATAGACTTTTGCTCTATATAAGTGAGAAATTTTCCTATTGTCATACAGTTTTTATGTTAGGCGTAACTCTCTTGTCACTCTTTCTTCTTTTGTACTTTCATCCCTATCTAGCTCAGTTTTAACCCTGTTGAGGCTCTGTCCTCCTACTCTCCCCCTCCACTGTGGTCTGTATGTTATTGTTCTGGCATTTTGGTCATATATGATCCCATTTGATGTTTTCTTGGCAAAGACACTGGAGTGGTTTGCTACTTCCTCCTCCAGTTCATTTTACAGATGAGGAACTAAGGCAGACAGATTGTTACTTGCTCAGGGTCACACAGCTAGTAAGTGTCTGAGGCCAGATTTGAATTCCAGATGAGTCTTCCTGATTCCAAGCCCAGTGCTCTAGCCACTATATCATCTCGCTTCCCTGCCGCTTATATAGGCCCTATCCTATCCTGAGCAAAATCTGCTAAATACTCCATGCTTTCTACAAGTATATCTGCTGCCTTCTGACATTAACTGAAACCTGGCTTCCATGGGACACCACCACTTCCTGGCTACTTTCTTCAGAGGAGTTTACTAGTCCTAACTTTTGCAATAAGCAGAGGACTTGGAGTACCCTTTATTCTCTGACCACTATTCTCTGCCATCATCTCTCAACACCTCATCTTCTGATACTCAGATCATCTGCTTATACACCCTCTTTTCATCTTTAAAACATCTACATTAAGTTTCAGTTTCCTTCATTTTTGTACCAGTGTTTCCAACATTGGCATGAATGATCCTTCCAAAAGGCTGGAGTGACAAGTCCTAGACCTTCTTAATCCCAATTAATCAACCAACTGAGAGGGTAAGGGCCCAAGCCAAGGCCTTTGTCTCTTACTCCAAAGACTTTTAGTCCCATTTCTCTAAAGGGCCCTGAAAACCTCACCCTGAAAACTCCTTCAATTTCCTCATTTGATCTAGCATTCTCTTGAGGCTCATAGGCTTTTCACCATTGCTGTGCCAAATCTCTGTTATGCTTTCCCACCCTTGATCCTATCAAAATCCCATTCTCCAGGTTACTGGCCACTCCCATCAAGATCCTCCTTAGATTTGATCTTTATTCACTCTAGGTTACAGGTCATTTCCACCAAGATCTTTAGACACCCCAGGTTACTGACCACTCCCATCAAGACCATCTCTGGAATCCCCAGACTACTAGACCATCCCCAGATCCCTCCCACAGTCTTCACACACACACACACACACACACACACACACACACACACACACGCACACAATCCTTCTTGTCTCTATGAAGGCACTCAGATTCAGTCTAGTTCTGACTCCATCTAGCTCAGACTCTACCTGGCCCACTTGTTAAAACAAGCTTCACAAATGGTGAGACTTCTTAAGAGTCAACCCAATTTGGCAAAATCAACTTTGTTTTACTTTTGGCTGATAGAAGACTTGGGTAGAATTCGTTTGAGCAGGACTAGGCATGTTAGTATTTTAGGGTCCTAAGCACCCCAATCCTCAACAAAATCATTATTTAATAAGTACCTATTATATGTCAAATATTGTGCTAGATCTAGAGATACAAAGACACACATGAAAACAATTCCTGCCTTCATGAAATTTATAGTCGTGCTGGGCATGACAACATGGACATGCATAGGTTTATGCAAAATAATTCAAGGTGATGTTGAGAAGACATGAGCAGCTAGGAGAATCAGGAAAGGCTTCATGTTGAAGGTGGAGCATAAAGTAAACTAGAGATCCTGAGGATGGATGTTAAGAGCGAGTGTATTTCTAGCCAAGGGGATATCCACTGCAAAGGTATAGAGTGGGGAGAAAAAAAATATTGCATCCGATTAACAGCAAGAAGGCTAAATTGGCCAGACCATGTATGAAAAAGGGAGAGGAAATGTGGAATAAAGAAGGAAGGTTGGGAGGATTTGAAAGGTTTTCTGTGCTGATCAGTGGAGGCTGCATTTGCTTTTGGTGGTAACTGGGGGCTGAGTTTATTGAGTAGGGGCGTGGCCTGGTCAGATTTGCACTACAGGAAAATTAATTTGCTAACTGTGTGTAGAGCATTTAAGAGTGTCCCAAATAGAGAAGCCCCAAAGATCAGATGCATTTAGATTCCATATTTGGTACAGGTGAGAGTATAGCACTTCCTAGCTGAGGGCACAATTACAGAAGGTTCTAAAACAACAGAGGGACCATTTCCAGGCCCAAACATAGTCTGGACAAAATAAGCCTTCAACATCTGCATTTGCTGCTATAGCAGGAAGAGCTTTGACCAAGCAGATGATGAATCACAAACCTATACAACAGGAACAGCATAGCCACAAGCATCAAGCGTGACCATTCCCTTACAGTGACATAATAAGGTAAAAAAAAAATGATGCAGGAAAGAATTCAAGGCTCAAACAGGCATAGTAAGAGTTCAGTCATTCATTGAGGATGGATGCATCCTACTAGCAGTTAATTAAAGACCTTTCTAGCCTTTGGGATAATGGGTGAGGTCCCAGTCCTTAGAGCATGCATAATATCCTCTGCTTGGTTCTTATCCAATGCATGGAAGTTGGGTGAATATACGTGACAGTATATCTTTCCCTCACTTAAAAGCATGTGAAGGTATCCTGTGAGTGTTTTGGATTGGCTGTTTCCTGATCTTGGATGAAGACATATCTGGAGATTGAACAGACCAGGTTATGACCTAGTGAGCTTTGAAAGAAAGATGAATCATCAGACATGCTCTCAGCAGCTAGAATCTCTAGAACTTGTAAGAATAGCATCTGAGTTTATTGAGTGGCCAGTCTCTGGAAAAAACCTCTTGATCCAGGCTCATCAGACAAAACACTGTGTCCTGAAAGGAGCTAGCCCAGCTGAGTAAGAAAGTGATTCATCAATATGCCCTACTTAGAAGAAAACCTGGTTTCTGCTAAGAATGGTAGTGTGGCCCCATGGTCCCAACATGTTTCTACATAAGTCCTTCAGTAACTCTTTGCACAAAGTTTGAGCCCACTCTCCCCAGGGAACTTATGTGTGTGCAAAAAGGAGAATGCCCCAGTGGGTTGGAGGTATATTGGGTACCAATTTTAAGCCTGAACCCCTTGTCCCTGGGCAAGAATATGCCCCCAGTTTTTGGGGGGATTGCTTTTGTACTTCTTTATTCACTATACTTTCTTACATAAATATTAGATAAAATCTTAGGTAATGTTCTTTTGAAAAGGTAAATCAATATTGAAAGAAATACATCAGATGGGCAATTATTTACTGGAACTACAACTTCTATGGTGTTCCCCTAAATTCCAGAGTGACGTAGTGAGCTACCCTCTGGGGAATCCAGCACCAGGTGGGATAGTGAGCTCAGATGAATGGCTGCATAACTTAGCATTAGAGTCATTTCTGATGCTGAGGATCTTGAAAGTAGTCAAGTCAGCATGCATTATTGAATTGACTTGAATAGCCATCTTGAATCTGGACAAGTCAGTGAAAATAAAATTACATAAATATAAGCTATTGTTTTTAATCATCAATTCATCATTTATTTTGCAAAAATTTTTTGAATTACTACTCTGTATAAAATACTACTATTCAATAATTCAGGAAGTCCTTCTTTGGGTTTTAACAAACATGTTATCTTGTATTAGTTGCTTAATTTCCTCTACATTTTCATTTCCTCACTTGAAAAAAGGAGGAATTTGGACTAGATGACCTTTAAAGTAATTTCTACCTCTAAATCTATGATCTCCTCTATGTCTTCATGAATGTCAATTTTTAAAATTTATTGCATTCAACTAAATTAAAATAAGTAACTTTTAAATAATAACAATAACTAGAATTTATATAGCACTTTAAAGTATGAAGTGTTTCATATATGTTATCTTATTTAATTATTTCAACAATGTTATTGGGTAGGGGCTATGATCATTCCCTTTTTATAGATGAGGAAACTGAGAATGAGAGAAGTTAAGTGACTTGCCCAGAGTCAGACATCTACTAAGTTTCTGAGGGGGAATTTGACCTCACAATTTCTTTACTCAAAAGTCCAGCATTCTATCTATCTCACCACCCAGGTACCTCCAATTTCATATTTACATGTATATTATCCATTTGTGTAGCTTAATTTTCCTGGTTGTAGCCCACTAAGAATAATTTTCACCCAAGTCTATATTGTAGAAGCAAGTTTTGGACATCAACCAATTTCCCAAGTGAGGAAAACCATAGCTCCCATATGTAAGTTATTTCAGGTATTTGAATATATTTAGTTCCATTTTTAATTAAAATTAATATTTTTAAGCTCAAATGGACAACTTTTTTTTTTTCAAAACCCCATGTTTAACAAAGAGAATGAAGTTACTATAATGTTCTTCTTTGGGGCTAAGCATGAGTTTATTGCAAACTGGTGGGTATATGGATCCAAAGAATGATAAATTACTCTCTTATAATAAGCTGTAATCAGATACATAGGAGTCATGACTTCAAATAAACTACAAAGGACCTGGAAAAACAGGGAGCTGAATAAAAATAACAATAATAGAATTTTGATGTGAGTCACTTGGCCAAGAGATGAAGGCTAATTCCCTTGGCTATCTGAGGACAAGCGTCATTACAAATCTACAAATGAAGAAACTGAGAAAGAGACATGAAATCTCTGAAAGCTCATTGGCCAAGCTCTCTGACTTCAGAGGTCCTCATCCAAGATGACTTCACTTCTGTGTGAGTCCTTATATTTCTGTCCAAATACTGATTCAGCATTTAATATTTCAAAAAGTTTATAAATATTAAATATGTTTTCTTTCTTGTGATCTAAATATCTGTCTTCATGGGGTTTTCTTCTCCTTTCCTGGACAAATCTGCAACAAACCCACACGTGAAAATCCCCCTTCACCAATAAACCAATTCATCAGCCACAGCTCACCACCCAAGCTAATCCTGAAGACCCTTTTGCTCAAACAGATTTATGTTATCTCCTAAAGAAGAGAGTTAGATCTGAAATGAAAGTCTGTATGTGAGGGTAGCATAGGTTGCAGTAGACTAAATACGATTTAAAATATAAATATAGCTTTAAAAAGGAAATGAAATAAAATAATGTGGAAAAGCACTATGTGAGCCCAGGTAGCCTTGCTGCTCAGGTCGCCATTCCCACAGGGCTGCAGTCAGTTCTGAAGTACAGTACGGCATTTATCAATGACAGCCAAGCAAAATCTCACTGAGGTCCATGGAGAAACCTTGGAACGCCCTCCTGACCACTTTAAACATGGGTTTTAAATACCAGCGGAATGTTTTTAAATGCATCAAATTGGCTGTCACCTTGCGGTAGCAGCCAGACCCCATGAGCTTTCATTCCACTTGCCAGAAAGAATCCACTCTTTCTCTAAGGCATGAGATTTAAAACAAGGAGAGACAACATGGTATAGAGTCAGAAGATGTGGATTTCAGTCCTGATTCTGTTATGGATGACCTTGGGCTACACTGCTCTTTGAGTCTCACATTCCTAGTCTCTAAAATGTGGTGGTTGGATTATATGATACCTCATTCATTCAGCAAGTATTTATTAATCACTTACCCTGTTCCAGACACTATACTAGGTGCTGGGGATATATAAACAAGTCCCAAAACCCAATGAAACAAGCCTTAAAGAGCTTATGTTCTATTGTGGAGTAAATATATATACATATAGGTAAATACAAACTATTTACAAAGAAAGTAGTCACTTGGGGTGAGGAGGTGAGGAGCTTTTATGGAAGGAGGCATAGGAGATGAACTACGAAGAAAGAGATTTTAAGAAGTGGAAATGAGGAGGGAGTGAATTTCTGGAAGGTGAGACAGATTATGAAAAGGCACAGAGATGAATGGAAGATGGAATATTGTGTGTGAAAAACTCCAAGAGGTCCATTTTTGATTGAACATAGAATGCACAAAAGGGAATAATAAGTAAAGCGTCTGGATGAATGGATTGATCAATATTGTAAAGGACTTTAAATATGAAATGAAAATGTTATAGAGAGCAATGGGAGCCACTGAAACTTTTTGAGGAGGGACGTTATATGATCAGATATTTGTTTTAGGAATATTAGTTCTAATAATCTAGAGTTCTATGGTTGTAATTCAATTAAACAAATACATATTAAAATATGTTATGTATAAGGCATTGGATTAGGCAATGGGGTTACAATCTGTTTTCTGAAGATGAATTTCTCTGCTCTCAATGAGCTTAGATTTGACTAGCCCTTATAACATGTTAGAGAGATAAGAGAACACAGGATAATTTGAGGAGGAAGAAAACTAAGACGGGAATCAGAAAGGCTCTGTGGAAGAGATGTCACCAGAGAAATTCTGAAGGAAACTAAGGATACTGAAGACTAATTTGAAGAGTGAGTACATTTTCCAGGCATGAGCTTTAACATGTCATGTAGAGGACAGACTAGATAGAATTGAGTCATAAACCTGTCTCTTATTGTTTTAGGACTAAGTCCCTTAATCTCTATGAGACCAGTTTTCCTTAGTAACTTTCAAAACCTTAGTTAAAGCACAAAGGCAAGAGACAGAATGCTGACTTAGCAGTAGTGAAGGCATAGGACCCTTCCTCATGCAGGATGAGCTGAGATCCCTGACAACAGACTTATATGATGCTTATTTCACTTAGGAAAGGTAAGAAGAAAAATGGCTAATGGAGAGTTAAAAACTAAGATAGTAAAGAGATAACCTAGCTAACCTTAATAAGTTTGAGTCTTTTTGTCCAGAAAAACTTCTTCAATGAGTATGGAGAAAAAAAACTGGCAGTTGCTTTGCTTAACCCAGTGGAGAATAGGAGAGTGAGAGTAGGACTGGATTAGGACATTCAAAAAATGAAAGAAGATGAAGTAGGAAAGCTACACAACAGTTAATGTTTAGAAAGGGAAGTGTTGATGATATCAAACCTTCTCAGAACCTATTTTTTTCTCATTGAAAATGAGGGGATTCACTTATGTGATCTCTATGGTCCTAGGACCTCCTTTCACAGCATTGGTTTTTTTGGGGGGTGAGATGAGGGGGGTGAGCTCAAAACAAGGTAAGGACTGAAAAGTGTTTTATAACCATAAAGTGCCATATAAATATTAGCTTTTAAGTGACAGGATGTGACATGTAGTAGGTAGACTGTACTTGAAGTTAGAAGATCTTCAATTGAGTCATGAGTCTGTCTTATTTGCTTTGGGGCAAGTCCATTAACCTCTATGAGATGAATTCTTCTTAGTAACTTTCAAATACCATAAATGCACACATATGCAAATGTATGCACACATGCCTGTGCATACATATACATATACGTGCATACATATATAATGACAGTCGCTATTACTGGTTAGATCCTATCCTATCCTTCCCTTTCCCTTTCCCTTCCCTTCCTTTTCCAAAACCTTAAATATACTGCACTCTGAAACCCAGAGATTGTACCACACTAGACCCTGGCCTTGAGGGTTGTTTTCTGGACCCTCCTGACTTAAGAGTGATTATCAATAGTAACTGTTGCTGTTTCCCTCCCAGCCTGATTTAGTTATTTTTCTTTGCCTCATTAAAGGGGCCATCACCTTACTACTTCTTAAACAGACCTATTCACTGAATGGGCATACCTCTCCCTAAATGAGTACCAAATAGGCCTTGGCCTAAAGGGACTAAGGTCTCCCAGTGCATCTTGGATCATCTCCAGTCTTCCTGAGGAATATCAGGTCACTGGATCCAGATGGCTCCAGAGGAGAAGTTGGTGCCCTTGCACAGCCCTCCCTTACTCAAAACAAAGTCAAGTACAAATCATGTCATTATTTCTCTGATGGCATGGTTTCCTTTGAAAACAAAGGATGAACACAACAACAACATGATAGATAGATAGATAGTAGTCTAGGGCAAGAAATAAACAAATTCATATACTTTACTAAAGCCAAGTTCACTGCACAGTTGTGACCCCTGGAACTTGCTGTTACAGTGAAGGACAAAGCACAGGAGAGTAAATAAATTAATAAAATAAATTAAATAAATAATTCCCTAAATAAGGTGAGTAGTACATAGATGAACCTAGAGTCTTTTCAGTTGCTATCTGCCCCACTAGAGGAGCTACATTTATCAGAGTCACAGAAATCTCTACTACTACTAACCTTCAAAAATTTAATCCAACAAACATTTATTCAATTCCTACTATGTGCCAAGAACTATACTAGGTACGAAGGATACGCTGACAACAAACATGAAATGATTCCTAGCCTCAAGGAGCTTAATAATAAGAAGAGTGAATGATAATGCTTTAAGGTTTACAAAGCACTTGAAAAATATTCATTTTATCCTCACAACTCTGGGAGGTAGGTCCTACTGTTATCTCCATATTACATATAAGAAAACTGAGGCAAAGGGAGATTAAGTGAGAAAGTGGGAAAGAAGAAAGGAAGGAACAAAGAAAGAACAAGAAAGAAGAAAGAAAAAGAGAAAGAAGAGATAAAGGAAAGGAAGGAAGGAAGGAAAGGAGAAAGGAAAAAGGAAGGAAGGGGAGGGAAGAGAAGGAAAGGAGGAAGGAAGGAAGGAAAAAAGGAAGGAAGGAAGGAAGGAAAGGAAAGAAGAAAAGCACTATGTTAAGTGACTAAGTGACTTGCCCAGGGTTATACAGCTAGTAAGTACTTGAGGTGTGATTTCAACAGAGTACCACTTTAACAGTCATAATAGTTGACATTTCTATGATGTTTTAAGGTTTGCAAAATGCAACGTAATTTGATCTTCACCACATTCCTATGAGGTTAGTGCTATTATTTGCCCCATTTTCCAGATGAGGAGCAAAAATCACACACACACACACAAACTCTGGGGCAGAGTTTGAATTCAAACCTGACTCTAGGTCCAACATGCTATCTGTTGCATCTCCCAGCTACCTGCACTTACAAGTTATGCGAAGCAGTAAGTTTAAGAAGATGGCACCTTCCTGGGAACCAAGTCTCTTCTCTTATTCTTTCCACTCCTTCCTTTAAGAAGGATGGGTATAAGAAACTTTGGACTGGTTAGTAAAAATGAGCTTTCATTGCATAGCTTGATTGTCTGTCTCACCTCCCTTCCCACTGGACCTCACACTTCACTTCTCCCTGTATTTTAATCCATCCTTCACTTTGCTACCAAAGAGATTTTGCTACTGTGCTGATCTGACTGCATCACACCCCTCCCTTCCAACACCCAACTCTGTAGATACAAATTTATTTCCTATTTTCTCTAGGAATAAACATAAAATCCTTAGTTTGGTATTTAAATCTAATCATATTTAGGCCCTTTCCCATCTTTCTAGTCTTCAATACACATTAATGAACTTTTACCATTTTGCCATACTGGCCAGCTTACTCTTTCTGACATAAAATATTCCATTTCCCACACATGTACCTTTGTACTGGCTGCCCCCATATCTGGAATGTTCTCTATCTTCTCCTCTACCTTCCTTTAAGATTCCCCCTACCTTCCATCTCTTGGATGTACATATTCATGTAAATCTTCTCCAAAAAGAATATAAGCTTCTTGAGGGCAAGGGACATCCTCCCTCCTTCCTACCTCCCTACCACTTTTTTCTTCATGTTCCTAGTAATTAACATAGTGCCTGGCACAAAGCAAACACAACATAAATGTTTATTAATTGTTTTTAAGTGCCATTCCTCTCTTATTGAAAACAAATTATTAGAACCTAACAGTTCTACTTTGATACCTCATTATGGCATGGGAGTACACCTGGTTTTTCAGTGGCCAAGTTGATCTGAGGTCTTCTAAGTCCTGGCAATCTAGAGAGGCTTTTAGTGTGAGCCCAGTGACATACTGTTCTTTTTTCCTTGAATGTATTCCTTTTAAAAATTTTATTTATTTTAAATTTATGGAATAAAGCAAGCATTTCCATAACAGTATAATTTTAAAAAAAGATGACCACATACAACTGCAAATCTGTTATGTACAACTTGCTATTCCTTTTAAAAATATAATAAGGTTGTGTAAATTTTTTGCCCCTTTTTTCTTCTCTTTCCCCACCCCCTAGAGACGGCTACCATTAGACACGTATATATGTGTATGCAAAATCATTCTATGTGTATTTCTGTTTATTAGTTCTTTCTTTGGATGCAAATAGCCTCTTCCTTCATTGGTCCTCTGTGGTTAATTTGGGTATTTATAATAGTCAAAGTTGTTCATAAGACAATATTACTATTACTGTATACAATGTTCTCTTGGTTCTGGTTATTTTACCCTTCATTATTTCATGCAAGTCTATATTTTTCTAAGATCATCAAGATCACAATTTCTTAAAGCATAGTAGTATTCCACTATGATTATATAATCACAACTTCTTCAGCCATTCCCCAGTTGACAGGCATCCTCTCAATTTCCAGTTCTTTGCTGCCACAAAAAGAACTGCTATAAGCATTTTAGAATATATAGTTTCTTTTCCTTTTTTACCTAATCATCTTTGGAAATAGATCTAGTAGTGGTAGTGCTGGGTCAAAGGGTACAGGCAGTTTAATAACTCTTTGGGCATAATTCCAAATTGCTCTACAAAATGGTTAGATCAGTTTACAATTCCACCAACAATGAATTAGTGTCCCATTTCTTCCAACATCTGTTGCTTTCTTCTTCAGTCGTTTAAACCAATCTGATAGGTATAAAATGATATCTCAAGGTTATCTTAATTTCCATTTCTCTAATCAATAGTGATTTAGAGTATTTTTTCATGACTATAAATTGTTGATGTCTTCATTGGAAAACTGCCTGTTCATATTCTTTGACCATTTATCAACTGGGAATGACTTGTATTCTTATAGATTTGACAAATTTCTTAATATGTTTGAGATATGAGCCCATTATTTGAGAAACTGTATATAAATCTCACCCCTCAATTTTCATCTTTCCTTCTTAAATTGCCTACATTTGTTTTATTTACACAAAATATTTTTAATGTAATGTCATCAAAATTATCTGTTTCACACCTCACTTTGCCAATCTCTTACTGTTTGTACCTGAGAAAATAATGGTTAAATTCATAGGGATCATCACCAGTGTGATTATAGAGCGGTAAAATTTCAACTGCATAATCTTTCAAAGAGAGACAGTAAAGCTATGGATGGGTAGTAGTCTCTGTTTGGAGAGACAGCACATACATCAACAAACATGACAGAGCCTTGAACTATTAAAACAGCTAAAAGTATGCTCATTAAGCATATTGGAGCCAGGGAATAGGAGGTCTGCCCATTATTTTAGTTTCCATTATGCATTTTGGATGAATAGAGGCCTTTTGAAAACCTATAAAAAGTTAGGGATACTAATACTGTATTCAGTAAGGTAGGTTGGACACAGGTGGGTTGCTGGGCAAGGTTCTCTAAATCTAGCACATCTAACCTTTTGAAAGCCAAGCCTACAGTATCCAATGCTGTTTCAGTCTCCAGGGCAGGGAGGACTGCCAATTGTGCAGAATTCTGCCAGATTGTGTGGTTATTTTATTAGGTGGATGAATGTCTACTAGAGACTAGAGTGAAAACCACCAGACCTAGCCTAGGTTTGGACAAACATTTCCAAGGTGAAAGTTAAATATATTATCATTCACCATTTCTCATAATTATAGTTTTATTGGTTAACCCACCTCAAATTTTCCTTCCTCCATAGATAACCTTCTGGAATATTTATACAAAAAGGTTACTTAAGTGGATGAGGTGTGAATGTTTCAGGTGGGTGTCAATAGAGAAGTTACATGTGAAATCTATTTGGTGGATTTTACTGGTTTTAAATGGGATATTTTACCAAGTGGTGTCACGGCAAGGTGACTTAGACAACTGTTTGTTTATTTTTTTGCGGGGGTGGGGGAGGACTGTGATTTCCTTGACTTGGATAACTTGCAGTGAAGAGACTCCATTTATCAATGCAGATCAGGAATGGTTCTGTAATTTTTAAAATATTTTTATTTTATTATTTATTTTATTTTATTATTTTATCTTTTATTTTATTTTTAATCATATCACATTCATTTCCAAATATCCCCCCATCCATTTGATAAAGAGAAAATTGGCAGTTAAGCAAAACCAACCAATACATAGACTATGTCTGAAAATATATGAAATCCTCCATGTCTATTTCCCCCCATTTTTGTAATGAATTGAGTGAAATGTATTTTCTCCACTCTTCCCTGGGATAAAGCGTGATCATTTTAATTCCCCAGCATTCATTCATCCCATGTGCATTGCAGTAGTCATTGTACACTTTCCTAATTGTGCTTGACTCATTCTACACTGATTTGTATCTTCCATGCTTCTCTGAATTCTTCACATTCATAAAACCTTACCATACATGAAACAAGAGTTAGATGGTACATTTATGTACCAGACTTGTTTCTCTGTTCCCTAATAATAGGCATTTACTTTACATACAATTCCTTGCTACCTACCGCAAGAGATACTTCTATGAATATTTTCGTACATTTCTTTTTGTCCTTGATTTTCTTGGGGTATATATTTAGTGATGAGATATAAGGGGATTGATTTTTATAACTACTTAAAGAAACTAACTTCAAATAAGTTTTTTAAAACTATACATGATTATATCCCTTTATTATAGTTGATGGAAAATGAATAGGATAAAATTCACCTGTATTCGCATTTTAGCTTTTCACCTGGGTGTTATAGAGGAATTTTCTGTTGCATTTTTAGACCAAAGAATTATTATATTTATATATATAATATTAATTATATTATGTTTGCTTTGATAAAGCAAAAGGAATATTTTTGCACCTCTGTGCCTTAGAATTTCTTTCAAGACTCAGCTCAAGCACTGTTTTCTGTAGAAGGCTTTTCTTGGTGCCTCAAGCATCACAGTGCCTTCCCATCTAAGTTTATCTTGTGTCTACTTTGGATGCATCTTGTATGAGCTTATATATTATGCTGAATGTAAGCTCCTTGAGGGTAGGAACAATTTTTTTTTAAATCTTACATCCCCTGAGCATAGTACAGTATCTAGAAGACCCTTACTAAATGCTTGTTGATGCCTTGATTAATTTATTCAAAGCAATTGATGATCTTTTGCATCCTTAAATTTGTGGTTTATAAAATTAGTCATATTTGTATGTGATGTAAGTACATCTTTATATGTGGGGTAGATTCTAAACTTCTAGAAGTCAGACCTTATGTTGATAAGAGGATATTAGCTTTGGAGTCAGAGGGCCTGGGTACAAATTCCATCTCTGCCACTTATTCTCTGTGTAACACAATCTCTCTGGGCCTCAGTTCCCTCATCTGTAAAATGAGGGGTTTGGATGAGATGGCTTCTGAGGTTCCCTTAAGCTTTATATCTACAATCCTAATTGTATCCTATTGCCTAATCCCAAGACAGTCACTAGATCAGAGTTCTTTGCAAATAAAGACATTTTAACTGGTTTTTTTTTTTGGATACAGGTTCTGGATAATAGCATTCAGTCAAATTGCTAAACCCCAGAGTGAAATCCAGAAATGAGATGTGCATAGATGCAAAATACCAGTGAGGATTGTGTGGTGTAGTAGAAAAAATGAATTTAGCATTAAGGGTTATGGGTTCCAATCTTGATGTTGTTAGTACTTTTATAACTAATTTCAATAGGTCATTACTCCTCTGTGATCCTCTTCCCCATCTGTTAAAGGGTCTTTAAAGTCCTTTCCAATTCTAAATGCTAGGGTTTCTAGGGGACAGCTAGGCGGTGCAGTGGATAGAGCAGCAGTGCAGGAGCCAGGAGGACCTGAGTTCAAATCTCACCTTAGACACTTGACACTCACTGGTTGTGTCACTTAACTCCAACTGCCTCATCCTGAGCCACCTCCAGTCATCCTGATGACTATGTGGTCACTGGATTTAGATGGCTCTAGAGGAGAAGTGAGGCTGGTGACCTGCATAGCCCTTCCTCACTCAAAACGAAGTCAAGTGCAAGTCATGTCATCATTTCTCTGATAGCATGGTCTTCTTCAGCAACGAAGGATGAACACACACATACACTGGGTTTCTATGAATCTCTCTCTCTCTCCTTTCTTCTCTCTCTTCCCCCTCACCAATCTTTCTCCCCTCTCTTTCTCCTTTCTTCTCTGTCTCTGTCTTTTTCCTCTCCCTCTGCATCTCAAACAATAAAGGACATATATATGTATTACAAACAATATATAACATATATATTTCTCTTTCTCTGTATATACACAAACACATATGCATAAGAGCAGACAGAGCCTAATTTCAACACATAACAGTGGAAAGAACACTGGAGCAAAAATCAAGAGACCTGGTTTCTGATTCTGACACCATTGCTAATTTGCTATGTTACAATGCCCACATCTTTTTCTTACCACTGTCTTCCTTTCCTTCTTCTGTCACATGAGCAATTGGATTGGATGACAAGTTCCCTTTTAGCACTGACAGCCTTACACATCTGATATGCCCTCTACTGATAGAATTCTCTAACCATCCTGGAAACTGCAGATTCATAGTAAATCTCACTTTCTACATGTTTGACAGCTGTAGTCTCTATTTGCAAAGACTAATGATTCCATTTGCTACTCTGCCTCTTAGATTTAAGTTCATCCAGACCAACTTTGCTCAAGAAGTACCCCATTTGTGACTGCCCCACACCAGCTGGTTTGCCTGCCAAATCTGTATCTCAGCAACCTGTAGCTAGGCCATATCATTTACCGCTGTTTTGAAAAAAAGTTTCTTTGTTTCTACCCGGATTGTACTTGCTAATGGTGTTGCACTGTCCCTCATTTTCCATTATTTGTAGGCCAGTGAAGCTCTGTTTGCAACAAGCTTTTCTCCAGGGCTGGTGGACTACATTTCTGAAGTTCACTATTGGTTTGTTGGTATTGCCTTGTCAATTAATATTGAATTGGGATCATAAGGGATGTTAACAAAGCTGTTCAAAGAACTTGGATGTGAGATCTATAGATGGACAAATCACATGGCCCCAAGGAAAGTTGGACACTGGCACCATTGTGCTGACTTTCAGTTTGGTCAAGTTTGATGTGATATGGGGGCCTTGCTAGAGAAATGGAAGTTTTTGCATAAATCTCTAGCAGAGCTTACAGTACTATGAACATAGGCAGTATTAGAACCTTCGTGCCATCATAGTCAAAGAAGTGTGTTTTCTTTTGGACAAATCCTTTACACAAAACCTAAACAGGCGAAAAGGGCAGAGTAAAATATAAGGTGGAGATCAGAAGAGTGGTGGCAGCTACTATGGTTTTCACCAAATAGTGATTTACAATGTGGAGAGAAATGAGTTATTCGTTGAAATTTTTTTTCTTTCCACCTGTAAAAAGAATCATGAGAAGTGGACCAGGGTCTAACATAGCTTTAATATTTCTTGGAAACAGAACTGAGTGGGGAAACACTAATCCAAACAGATCTTCCTGACCAACATGGAACTTTAAGAGTTTAAAAACAGCAGGAATTTGTGGAAAACCGTATACCTTCTTTAAGGGTTTTTCCCTATAAAAATTATTTATAACCCCTCTGGGCTCCATGAGGTTGTTAAAGCCACTGAAGATCACAGACCTTGGAATACTGATGTATTTGCCTATTCAGCTGAAGAGGTTAATAAACTGTTTTTTCTTTGACTCCCCAAAGTCTCCTACCCTTAAAACCAACACACTGAAGTTCACCCAAAAGATTCAGCACAAATATCACAGAATGATCATGGTCCCTGACCTAGTTAGGTAACCAGGCATCTAATATTCAACTTGCATGTTTACACATTTCTAAGGACCCTAATTCCTATTACCTTTTCCTCATACTATATGCTTTCTATTGAGAGAATATTTCCTATGGTCATATTTATCTTTTGGATGCACAAGTAAAAAAAATAATCTTTAGAAGAAGTAACTCTCTCTTAGAGGAATTTTTAAAAAAATGAACCTGGTTCAAAGAGATAAGAGGTTACTATAGTCATTTGCTGTTGAGGTCTATTTCCAAAGATAATTAGGGCAAAAGGAAAAGAAACTATCTGTTCTAAAATATTTATAGCTGAAGAAGAACTGGGAAATTGTGGGGATGCCCATCAGCTGGGGAATGGCTGAACAAGTTGTGGTAAATGGTCTTGATGGAATACTACTGTGTTTTATGAAAGGATGAACTTGATGATCTTAGAAAAAACATGGATAGACTTGCACAAAATAATGAAGAGTAAAATGAGCATAGCCAAGAGAACATTGCATGTAGTAACAGCCATATTGTCTTAAGAACAATTCTGAGCAACTAAGTTAATTTGATTATTATAAATATCCAAAGTAACTACAAAGGACCCATGAAGGAAGAGGCTATTTGCATCCAGAGAAAGAACTGATAAATAGAAGCATGCACAGAATGATTTCTGCACATACACTCACATGCATGCACACACACACACACACACACACACACACACACTTGTATCTAATGGTAGCCATCTATGGTAGTCATATAATGGTAGCCAATGGTAGGGCAGCAGGGGAAGAGAAAGAACAAAAAAGAAATTTACATGGTAATTTCACTATATATTTAAAAGGAATAGCAGGTTGTACATAATAGATTTGCAGTTTCATGTGCAAATCACCTACCCCCCCATTCTACTATGATAAGAAATGCTTGTTTTATTTCTTAAGTTCAGAATAAAATAAAAACTTTTTTTTTTAAAAAAAAAAAGAGGCAAAAGAGTTCTTCCTGCTTACCCTTTTTTACTCTGAACAAACTGTTCATCAAAATATAAATTTGATAACTCAGAAGAAATCATCAACCCAATATGCTCTGGGTTTCTTAGAGGCAGTATAACTGTACGAATGAAAAATGTATTTATTAATTGTAGGTACTGTGCTAAATGACCAGAAAACAAATACAAAACTGAGTCAGCTTCTCCTTCGAGGAACTTCCATTATAATAAAAGAATGGTGACTGGTGAAAGGAAGTCTGACCAGGACAATCACAAGACTAGCAAGTGGAGCCATAGGGTAATCCATCATCATTTTGTTTCCAAAAGCATTGGTAATATTGATTTGATATTGTAAAAAGAGGTAGGAAAAGGAGACATGAAGTAGTCTGTAAAGTACTAGATTTGGAGCATGAAAGTCCAGTGTTCAGATCCTGCTGCTGACATTTACTAGCCGATCTCAGAACATGCCTCCAGTCCATCTATGCCAGGCTTCTTATCAGCTGCCCTGACACTGCCATATACCAGCTTTCTTCGGAACAAAGAATCAGAACTGGAAAGAATCTTAGAGGTCTAATATAATCCCCCTTTCTACAGTCCATTCCAGAGGTTTCTTTTTTGTTCAGGAAGTGATTAGGACAAATTCAGTGTGGTGCAGTGAAAAAAAAAGGGTATTGTATTTGGGATCAAGAGATCCTCCCTCCAGAACAGACGATGTTTAACTGCATGACCATGGGCCAAGTCACTTTGCCTTAGAGTCTCAGTTTCCTCATCTTTAAAAAAAAAGATGATGATGATAGTTAACATCTACATAGCATTTTACTTTACATCAGGTACTGCTCTAAGTGCTTTATGGCAATAATAATTTTAATCTAAAACTCACTGTGTGTCATGTAATGTTATTTTCTCATTTGATCCTCACTACACCCCTGAGAGGTAGGTACTGCTATGACCCCATTTTACAGATAAGGAAACTGAGGCAAGCAGAGGTTAAGTGATTTGCCTCAGGTCACACAGGTATTGAGTGTCTGAGGCTGGATTTGAATTCAAGTCTTCCTGACTCCTGGTCCAAACACTGTGCCACCTGGCTGTCCAAAAGGAGACTAACACTTATAGTACTTATATTATACTGGATTGCTGTGAGTACCAAATGAAATAATGCATATAAAGAATTTTGCTAAGTTAGAGACTATACCAATGTTAGCAGTAAAAAAAAAAAAAAAGAAAATAATTTAGTATTCTGGGAACTTAGTCAATTCTAATGATATCAACAAAGCATTTGATGGCACTCCCCACCTGCAATTATTCTCCTTAGCTACATATATTGATTTTTATTTCCAAAAAGCTACCCAGAAACCAGTGCAAAAATATTTAACACTGTGCCCAGGCAGAGAAAGGTAGTTCACCTTTACCTTCTACTTCTTGGATTTGAAGCAAGTTCCATTATTTGCCGCTAGCTTCACTGTCCATTGTGTATTAAATAGGATACCTCATACTATTAATATAGATTCTTTTAGGACTGGATAGTCTGGAGACTCTCCATTGGTAACTATGGTGATATTTTGGCTCCCACAAACAAGCAAAAAATGTCAGTAGCCCCCAAAGTAAGGTTTAAAATTCCTGAAGACAAGATCCTAGGGCTTAAATGGAAACTATGTCTTCAAATATGAGCAACTGTCTGTTTAATTCATGAAAACACATCCATATCAAGTGAGAGTTGCTGTCTAGGTCATCAATGAATATCTACCCTTACATCTTGGACAAATTCAAATAAATAATTTAAAGGCAAAGCAGAGCTCAATGTCGAATTTTTTTCCTTCATGTGGAAGAAATTTTTCTAAAATGAAATTACCTCGACTATGCCAAATGAAATGTTATGCTGAAAGTACAAAATTCACTTAAATTCAACAAATGGATATTTGCTGAGTGTCTACTATGTTCCTGAGAAGAAGCTTGAAATTCTTTATATTTTATTGTGTGTATTTGCTATGTTTCCAATTATTAGAATGTGAAATTTCTTATTCACGCCAAGGCCAATGTTTCTTGAGTTGAGTTTTTGTTTTTGTTAGAGGTTTTAATTTCCAAATGATGGAGGAGATGGGGATAGGAGGGAAACAAGGATAAATAAAGGAGATAATGTAAAAGCAGTCCAAATATTTAGAAGCTCAGGGAAAAGTCATTTACCAAATTAACTGGCAGGCTCTCACAATCTATTTGGCAAACACAAAGAACAGTGTGAAACAATAACAACAATGAAACTATCACATAAATATAGGGCCTCTGGCATCTCATATCAGAATGAGAAACTGTTCTTGGGAGCAGTGCCAGTTTCTGAACCTTAGAGAAGATAGAGAAAAGAAATAAGGTGAACCCTGGTTTTTAAGGATACCCTTTTCTGAATTTACTGTTACAATTTGGTCTAATGTACATCTCCTTGTGTGCTATCGTTCAGCAATCTGATGGTGTTCACTCGCTTCCTTATGTGTTTCTTGTATGTATTTTAATATTATGGATAGAACAGATGCTCCTGGTAAGGCAATTGAAGCTGTTTTCAGCTCATCAGAACAAGGATAAAGTCCAGTCACTTTTGTTTTTCCTTCTTATTTTGGTAACAGTCTCATGGGTGATTTGTGGTTTTAAAAAACTAAAATAAAAATAAAACGCACCAGACATTCATGAGATTTGTCTAGATGAATCCAACATCCTAATTCATTTAAGAATACCAAGGGCTAAAAAACACTCCACATTTGGTGTAAAAAATTTTTTTTCTTTTGAGATATATCACTTAACCTCTGTGGTCCTCAGTTTCTTTATCCCAATACCCTTCCAAGATTATCTCTAATTTATCTTATCTCTATTTAATTTATTACATAGTTGTTGGCATACTGTCTCCTCCACTGAGAACAAAGACTATTCAATGTGTGTGTGTATGTGTGTGTGTGTGTGTGTGTGTGTGTATTTCTCTGAATTTTCTAGCACTTAGCAAGTTGCCTAGCACGTAGTAGGCATTTAATAAATGCTTATTGATGGGTCTTGGCTGTAATGACAGGTTTGGACTAGATGAATTCCAAGATCCAGATCTGGAGCCATCATCAGCCTTCAGTAAGAAGCCCAGATGGTTCCTTTCAGTTTCTAGGTCTTGTTCCTCTTCCTCAATCTCAAATCTTTTGGACCCTTTTGCTTTATGTCTAATCCCACTTCTGTCCCCCACTGCAGCTGGCTTTTGGACACAGTGCTTACCTTGGAGATTCTTTAGAATTCAAATTTCTTTGTTTCAAGTCCTTTTAGAAGTAGACCTCTAATAGTGACAACAGCAACTAACCATTCTACATTTATAGAGCACTTTTATTTTTTACAACTATTCCATATCTATTATCTCATTTTAACATACTATTGGCCTGATAAGGTTTCCACATTTCCAGGACAGCAAATGTCGAAAGAGCAGATGTACGCAGTAAAACACACTGATAGGTCTTACTCATTGTTTTTGAAGGGGGGACTCGAATGTGGACAGGAAATGTGTGTTGATTTCACAATAGCTCTAAGCTGTTACCCTAGAGACCAACTATGCCAATGAACTGCTGGAAACAAAGTGATGAATGAGAAGGTATAACAGAAAAATAGTGACCAACTATGCCAATGAACTTCTGGAAACAAAGTGGGGAATGAGAAGATATAACAGAAAAATTATAAACATTGCTAAATAGGCATGGGTGACTTCCCTAGGGCTTTGGAATGGGAGATGGAATAAAACCCGAAAGAAATGGTGAAACTGATGGGATCAAGTCACAGAGACTGAAATGATAGGTGCTAAAATAACCATGATAGAGCAAAGAATTGCTTTTGGTCGGATGCCATGGGACAAATTTCCATCTAATTTCTCTTCATTTTTCCAGGGCACCCTGCACCAAAGGGTGAAGAATCAGAGTATTGAACACAGAAAACACGTAATCATGAAGGAAACAAAAAAATTATAGCAATGATTAGTTTTGAGTTTGCAAGGTCATCATTCAATTGACTATTGCTTCCCAGGTAATCTGCCTGCAACCCAAGCATACTGCCATCAGGTGACTGAGAGCACAATGGGGATTGGCTCATTTTGCGTATTTACAAGTGTGGTCAATTATGCAATTTCCCAAATGCAAATTGCATTTTCTTTTTTTAAAGTAAATTTTATTTTTATTCAACAAAACTCTGTTTTCTCCCTCCCACTATGAAAGAAATAAAAACAAAACCCTTGTTACAAACATATGTAGTCAAGAAATTGGCCATGTTTTAAAAAGTGTCTTGATCTTGTGATTTATTTTAAAAATCATAAACTACTCCCAAAACAAAAAAAGCCATCTTTTATACATAGGTATTCTTCTAGACATGACCTATGACTGTGATCCTTGGAACACTACAATCTCCAACAAATAAAAGTTGTGGGTGAACTAAAGGGTAACAGAGAGCCAGAGAATAGGTGTGAGTTGCCTATATCTTCAGGATACCTTCTAGTGATGGCCCATTTATAATAGATGGCATAAGGGAGTTCATATGATTAGGTAGGTAGATCATATAAACAAGAGTGAGGGATAACAAAAAGACAACCTATGTGTGGCATTGGTACTTGCTAAATATAAAATAAGCAGAGGAAGGCTTTTAGTTCATATAGATCCTCTCTGGAGGATCTATGGGAGAACTTGGATAAAGCAGTATAGCACAAGGAAGTGTAAACAGTTTGCTATTTGCATCAATACAGAAAATATCCACCAATTCATCTGATCACAGACTCATTGAATTCTTGAAGCAGTTAACTGAGAAAAAATTATAACTTTAATTTATGATTAAAATTTACGATAACTTTAGCTTTAAAAAAATACAGCATTTAATGAGAACCATTCAATATAATAATATTAACTGGCAAATCTGTGATTTCATTATTGCAGGGTACTAACCATGAAGAAATTCCCTTTATAAGATTCAATCAGCAACAATTCAACAACTTACGGTTGTAGAATATTGCATGGGATACTGACACGTTAAGCTACTTGCCCAGCGTCATGTGAAAGTGTATATTTTGTATCAGTGACTAGTATGTGACACTAATGGGACTTGAACCCAGACCTTCATGATTCTGAATTGACTATCAATTATAGTATTCTGTCTCTCAGTAAGTATTAGTGACAGTTATATACGCACCAAGAAAGATTAAAAAAAGGCCTAGGATTTGGCATCCTGCTCACTAACTTTAACCTGTTATCTGTGCCTGATCTAACTGTGTCTTCCAGGTCCAAGAAGTTTGCTTTAAACTTACCCTGAATTTCTTAAAGCCAAAACCATCCTGGAGCTGCCAATAGCTTCCTTCCATTATAGTCACAAAATCTTGGCTAGCACCCTTTATAGAAGGACAATCTCTCTTTGGCTTCTCAGCTCTCCTTTACTTGACTTGGTGTCAAAACTCTTTGGCATTTCTATTGGTTTGGCTTGGGGTTTTACTGAGTGTAAAAGACTCTGTCCTACACAGTTAAATCCTATTTATGACTGCTTTCTGTTCCTCCTAGGTTACCTTCTCAGCATCTCTATCAATTCTTTGAGCCACTAACTCCCCGAACTTTTTATTTCCATGTAGGGATGGTTAAAAAAAAGGAGACCATAGGCATTTATTTCTAAATAGCATAAGCCCATGTGACTACCTTTTCCTGATCAGGGATAATTTCCCCTTCTCCTAAATTCAATTCTTGGTTCCTTGGTTCTCTGAATACAAACTTTAAAGCATTCTAAACTTACATCCTACTGTTGGATTACCCTGTTTCTGGTATAGACTTTCCTTCCTGTAAGGAAAAGAACCATGAACAGTGGACCCAGCAGACTAGAGTTCAAGTTCTATTTTGGCTGCTACTTGGGTCATCTGGAGCAAGGTGACTTTCTGAGGCTATATTTCACATAGCCATTGAACTATAGCATTTCTGAGGGAGCTTCCAGCTACCAAACTCTATGACTCTATAGGCAGGGAATACATCCATTTACATATACATATGAAGGAACAAGGGAAGAAAACAGTCATGAAACATTTTTGAAGTTGGGGTTGAAGAGATTCGTGACTTTATAGATATCTCTTGCAGTGGTAAAATATTTAAAAGTTTGAATTTCTTGGTTGTATTTTCTCTCCCAGAGAGCAATTTTTTGTTTTCATTTGGATGCTTGTTTCCAAGCACACAAAAAACCTCTGTCCTCTGGTGCCTTTGTATGTACTAGTGCATTTTTGAGTAGCTCATGGAGTATGCAGTTTCTATTAACCCCAGGACTCAGGTCTTTTGACATCTATGAATCACTCAGAATGCGTCAATTTTTATAGATGCTAGGGGCCTTCGGGCATTTCCTTTCATTATATCCTGTCTCATATTGCTCTTCCCTGAGCAACTTACCCCCTGGCAAGCAAAACATATTTGGACTAGAAATTCCCCCTCTGAAAAATCTAGCATGCCTAGTAGCTTTCAGTCAACATGCATATTTCATGTCATGGGCACTGCAGAGAGAAAGAGAGGAGTAACTCAGCAATTGGCTCAATGGAGGGAGTAGGAAACTGGCAATTAATAGAGGGTTCAGTTTGGGTGAAGGATGTTTTTCAACTTTCATACTGTCCTCGGAACAGGCAATGGATATCTTTGTTTATTTAAAAGTTCTCTTTGATGCTAAACTCTTTCCCCATCCCACTCATACTAGAGACTTAGAATCACTAGTAGCCTCAGAGGGCATCTTGCTGACTCCCTAAAGCCAATTGGGACTCCACTATGTCCAGCATCAATATGGTGAACTCCTAGAAGTGAGAGGCTAACTGGTTGCTAAGGAGGGTGAAACAGTCCAAGTCAGAAAAATGGAACAGGTTTGAGTTTCAGGCCTGATCAGTATGGGGATTAGGCCTCTAAGTGAGGCTGCTTCTTTTTCAGCCTGGGTGAGTATGGTAGTCCCAGGCTCAAAAAACAAAAACATGGCTCTTATGAATATAACATTATTAATCAATGGTCATCCATTGATTGAAGGCCTTCATTGGTAGGGGAGTCATTATCCACTAATGCAACCCATTCAATTTTCTTGGTTTTCCTATTGAAAAAATTTATCCACCTAGCTGACCAAGGATTTATTAAACATCTGTTCTCCACTAGGTACTATGTCAAGTACTGGACACGCAAAGACAAAAGTTAAACAGTTCCTACCTTCACAAAACTTACAGCCTAACAGGAGAGTTAATTTGTAGATATATAAACACATATGTAAAATGAATACAAAGCAGGGGCAGCTAGGTGGTGCAGTGAATTGATACTGGCCTGGGAGTCAGAAGGACCTGCGTTCAAATATGGCCTCAGACACCTGACACTTACTATCTGTGTGACTTTGGGCAAGTCACTTAACCCCAATTGTTTTGCCTCCCCACTCCAAAAAAAAATACAAAGTAGTTTGTGGATGTACTATCAGATGAGAATAGCTGGAAAAGCTTGAAAGATGGTGCTTAAGCAGGGTTGGAAGGCAGAGGTGAGGAGAAAGCACATTAAAGTCTGCCTGTATAAAGACAAAGATGTCTAAAGATGAAATTTTACATGTGAGGAACTGCAAGTAGGGTGATTTAGCTGTACCTCAGATTGCATCAATGTCATCAAACTCAAATAGAAATAGATCCCTGAAGGCAGCATACTGCCTTAGAAAACCACAAATCAACATTATCTGTGTTGAATTGTATTTTATATTTATTTTGTTAAACATTTTCTAATTGCACTTTAATCTGGTTCAGGCCACCTGTGAGTTTGACACCTCTGGAGTTCATGAAGGGGAAGAAAATGTAGGGAGACAAGAAAGGTAAGAAGGGACAAAGTTCTGCAAGGCTTTAAATAATAGGGGATATTACTAGTAGATACAGATAAATTTAAATTCAACCCTAGAGGCAATATGGAACCACTGGCATTTATTGAGTTGAAGAATGACATAGGTGTTTTTCTAAAGAACATCCTTTAGGGAAATCACTTTGATGGCTAGGTAATGAATGAGTTAGAGTGGGGACAGACTTTTGTCAGGGAGACCAAAAAGGAAGCTATTCTGGTAAACCAGATGAGAAGCACTGAGAGCTGTGTAAGTGGGAAAAAGGGAGTGAGAGAGGTGATGGAGATAGAACAAACAAAAGTGGGCAGCTCATTTGATTTGTTCAGTGAGTGAGGAGTCAAAGTTGATGTTGAAATTGTGACTCGCTACAGCACTGAAAGAATAACAGTATCCTCAATAGAAAGAGAGAAGTTTTTGTTTTTATTAAAGAATGAGTCTAGAGGAAAAGATACGTTATGCTTTGGATACGCTGGGTTTGAGATGTCAATGAGACATCCAATTTGAACTTTCTAATAAATACAAAGTGACACAGTACTAGTGAGAGATATATGTGTATACACATACATATATGTATAACATTATCTATGGAAAAATGATAATTGAACTTACGGGTATGAGATCACCAAGTGAAAGAGTACAGAGACAAAACAGCATTTGGTCCTCTTAGGTAGGATAAGTCAATGCAATAAAAATAACAAAACCACCTAAAGTAATTGACTTATTCAATGACATACTTGTCAAATTTCCAAAGCATTACTTCACAGATTTAGAAAAAGTAATTCATATGAAGAAAAATGTTAAGAATCTCAAGGGAAATAAAGAAAGAAAATGGAAACAAAGAAGGCCCAGCAATGTCAGGTCTCAAACAAGTAATAGAGCAGTTGATTGGTGGAACTAACTGGGCATACAACATACATTTATATCTAACATATCTAATACCCTAGTATGTAAGAAACACAAATATATCTAATATTCTAGTATGTAATACACAGAAAGACTCTAGTTACTGGGATGATGACTCATTATTTTTAAAAAAAACTTCTTGGAAAATTGGTAAGCAGTATAGAAGAAATTAGATTTTCACCAACATATCTCTGACACAAAAATAAACTCCAAATGGGAATACTACCTATATATAACAGGTCATACATACCATAAACAAGGCAGAGAAATAGGGAAAAAAGTTACCTATCAGGCCCATCAACAGGAGAAAAGTGCATGAATAAACAAGCAACAGTGACGATCACAGAAGACGGAATAGATAGTTTTAATTACATAAAGTTAAAAAGTTCTTGCACAAATACATCTAATAAAGCTAAGATGAAAAGGCAAACATTTAATTGGGGAAAAATTTTTGAAGCAAGTTTCTCTGATAAAGGTTTCATTTCCAAAATATATAAAGAACAAATTCAAACTTATAATAGTAGCAGTCATCCCCCAGTTCATAATTGGTCTTTGGATATGAATAGGTAGTTCTCAAGGGGAGAAATCTAGGTTATTTATGGTGATATCAAACTATGCTCTAATTTGCTATTACTTATAGCAGTGCAAATTAAAGCAACTTTGAGATTCTACTTCATACCCATCAGAGTGGCAAAGACAATAAAAAAAGAGGAAAATGATAAATGGTGGAGTGGCTATAGGAAAATTGGTACACTAATGCATTGTTTATGGACCTGTGAGTACAACCATTATGGAAAGCAATTTGGAATTATGCACAGAAAAATTATTAAAATGTACATGCTCTTTTAACTAGTTATATCACTGCTAGGGATACACTCAAAAAAGGCCAAAGAAGGAGGAAAAAGTCCCTTATGAACAAAAATATTTACAGATATACAAATACAGTCTATCTATCTCCATGAATATATGGATAAATATGTATTTATATGCAGTAATTAAAGGAATTTGTTTTGGTTTCTACGCATATATTGTAATAAATTATTTTCTTTTCCTTTTCAATGTAGGGAGAGAATTTTTTTTTAGAGGAGTGTGATAGTTATTACAGGTCTGAAATATTGCATGCACTTTCAGATGCTGTCATCCTATGGTGAGTTAACTATTTTACATCAATACATAAAAACCTCTTACCAAGTGGGAATAACATGTAAATGTTTGTAACGGAAAAACAAAACACATCAATCAAACTTTTTTTAAAAAAAAGAAAGAAGATAGAGGACAGAGGGACAGAGAAAGAGATACCCTCAGAAGTGGGCATGGCATGAATGATGATCCCTTAAAGGTGACCAAGAGGAGAAATCCTTAAAGTAGGAGAAGAACCAAGAGAGATCAGTGACATGAGAACTCAGAGAGGAGACAGAGTATTCAGGAAGAAAGGATAGTCAACAGTGTCATATACTGCAGAGGGGGTCATGAAGGATGAGAAATGAGAAGGGGTCATCATGTTTAACAATTAAGATCATCAGCAATTTGGGAGAGAGTAATTTCAGTTGTATTTCAGTTACTTTCTTGGCAAAATAAGGACAGACTATACCTTGTGTTATTGACCAAGGTTTTCATCCAAAAGATATCTCAGAGACATACCAAAAAAAAAAAACAGGTGAGGAAGGAACCCCAGAATCTACAAGATGTGGAGACCCTTATATTATAAAATCCTATGTGAGCATCTGAGCTATGGAGTCACACAAAAAATCAGTCTACAATAACTGCTGTCAGCTAACATGTGGGTGATGTGAGGGGTGGGTTGCATGTCCCAGGAGTGGTTATCAGAATACCAAGATCATGCTGGTAAGTTGTAATCATGCTGACACAATCACCATTCAGTTGTAGAATTTGAATGTGAATGCTCTGACTCAATAACAATGACTTCTGTGGTCCTCAACAGTGATGTATCCCAGATAGTTCAACAGGTATTCTGAAATCTCTCAAAAATGTCCTTGATATCTTCTGATACTTTTGGTTGTCCTTACCCTTTACTCATTTTTATTAGCAAATTAGAGATGGTGGTTGGTCATTATGGTGGCAAGAGGGGTTGCTGGAGTTGGATTACAGTTATGTGTAATGAGGGACTGAGGAGCTCCAGAAGTCATATGGGCATTATTCTGGGCAAAAATGGCAAAGTACTTACTGGCAGAAAAGACAGACACTATTCTGGTACTGGCTAGAGAGGGGGCACATTTAGTAAGGAGGCTATCCTACTCAAAAGGACTTAAATAATGAAAAAAAAGTTTCCTTGGTAGGTTGTGGTTCAATGATGGAGAGTAGCAGAATAATACAGTACAGCTGATAAAAAAAAAAGGGCATCTAAGTGGCACTGAGCTTGGAATCAGGAACACTTATCTTCCTGAGTTCAAATCCAGCCTCAGATACTCACTAGCTGTGTGACCTTGGGCAAATCATTTAGCCTTGTTTGTGTCATTTTCCTTATCTGCAAAATGAGTTGGAGAAGGAAAAGGCAAAACACTCCAGTATCTTTGCCAAGAAAACCCCAGATGGGGAGATATGACTGAAAACAACTGAAGAACAATAACAAATGTATAAATAAAACTGGATTTGGAATCAGTGAACCTGAATTCCAACCCTAACTGGCTTGTGAGTTTAGTCATTTCCCTTCTTCAGGACTCAGTTTCTTCATCCTTAGTATGAGGCAATTTGATTATAATATCACTAAGATCCCATCCAGCTCTAACCTATGACAGGCACTGAAAGTCAGTCAGAAGAGTTTAGCAAATGGGGACATAGTGTATGTTCTGGAATAGGAAAGCAACACAGTGAAAGGAGTGCTTGGTGAGTATCAAGATGGCAACAGTGTTCAGGGTGGATGAAAGAAGGAAAAAACTGGAATCAGAGAATTCTACTAGGATACTATTGCAACAATGTAGCAGTGAAATAAAGAGGGCATTCAGACCCTAATGTGCCAGCAGGGGAAACTGAAGATGAAGGGGATGAATCTAAGAAGGCTTCAAAGAAATTGACAGAACTAGTAACTGACAGCATTTAATAGAAAGAAAGAGAAGAGCCAAGACTGACCTCAAGTTTCTTTCCCCCTTACTTGAAAAAAATGGTTGACTGACTGTACAAAAAGGCATGAATATATGAAGGAATTGGGAATTCTTCAGCTTGTCAGGAAACTTCTCTGCGACATTTTAGATAAATCCTACTGAGGTGCCTGAAGCATGTAGAGATTAAATGAATTGTTCAGTCATATAGCCACTAAGTTTTGAAGAGGGGACTTTCTAACTCTAAATGCAGTGTTCTATTTTTCATGACAGATTGTCTCTATACACAATACTCAAGAAGAAAAAACTTGTAGGGGAATGGTGGGAGCATCTTTTTGAATGAAGTTATAAATGTCCGCAGTGTTGAGGATTGTAGAATTGGGAAGACTGAAATTTTAGATTGATGAAAAAGTCAACACAGGGACCTGTATAAAACAAGTAGACTGGGGAGAATAAGAAGGGATTGGAACAATATCTATTCACTTAGAAGTAAGAGTATGAGCCTCATGAAATTAGTAGAGCTAGAAATTATTGAAAAATAAAACAATAACTTAACACGCATCTGCATTAAAGATTAATCAGATTAGTGGGGCCCTCTCTCCAAATACAAAGTTAAAGTTTCAGACATATATCCATTAAAACATTAAAATATCTTTAATTTTCATAATTGAGTCTCAAATTAAAAGGAAAAAACCCAACAAAGACCAGTTTTCTGGAACTCCTGGTGACCAGGTGGGGAGTAAAAGTGAGGATGGCAGGATGTGGGCATGTCTCTTTGAAGTTTACCCACAATGACTCTTAAGTGTTGAACTTCAAAGAGAAACACGACCCTGACCTAGCCTCTCCAGTCAACATTTCTTTGAAATATCTTGGATCGTTTGCTTTTAAATTTATGTTTAAATAGCCAACTTGAAAAGTTTATATGCTCCAAGTTCAGTTCTTAGGCAAAGGGTTTTTGCCTTTGTAAAATAATGACCTTACACAGTCAGACTCTTACAACTGGTTCACGTCGAAAGTTTCTCAGGTTCCTCTGCACTAGACCTTCAGGACTTTAAAGAAGGCCACAATAGATGCGGATGGGGTAGAGAAGGGGGCCTGTGTGCATATCTTTGGAGTGTTGGTGTCAAAGGTGAACCAGTCAACACCAGGATGAATACTCCACAGGAACTTTCCAATTCAAATTGTCTTAATTAAAACAACCAACTTTCATATCTAAAAAGGGAAGCTAGGCTAAAGAGGGAAAGTAGGGACAAGAAAGGGGAAATTGTTGTAAAGGATTTAAATCTGAAACACTTCCACATTTGAATGTTTACCCAGCTATGCCATCCTGTACCTCCGGTTGACTTGACTTCTGAGTACTAAACAATTTGACATTTATGAGAATTTGTTAAATTTTGACCTTCCTGGAAGTGATTATCAGAAAAGTCAGGTCGGTGGGAGCAAGACTAAACCATCACCCAGTCTGGAACCCCAATAAAAATGACCCCCTCAATATATGCCAAAAATCAAAATTAGCACTAGATCTCTTCCTCATTTGCATGTGCAGTGTAAATGCCAAATTTACTAAGTAATTAGACTGTGAATCATTCCTTGGTTTTGTAAGATTGAGTTCAATTGACCTTTGAAACCTAGTCTTTAGTTTTGCTGGTGCCACCAGACAGATTTATATTATTAATATTCGTATAGTTTCTATTCTAATTTTTATAATCTTGACATTTTTACCAACTCCCCCCTCAAAATTTTTTTTAAGTCTAATAGCAGAAAAATTGAAAGTAATAAAAAATGGGCAAACTGAAGGCTTGATTTTTTTTTTTTTACTGTAGTTGCTTTCCTTCTACAGTCTGAAAATAGGAATTTGGAAATCAAATAAGCTTTTTCTGAATACTAGCAAGGCTCACCAGGGGTGAGATTGGGAGACCTTTTGAAAAGGCTAGAGAGCTCAAATTACACACAGTATGAAAAATGTTTTCTAACAAGTCAGCTCGTGACTATTGCTTGCAAGGCTTGTTGCTTTCCTGAGGGGTGAGGTGGGGCGAAATACTTGAATCTGATCTGTGTATTAGAATTCATACAGGACACATCTACACATGTACATGTGTGTTTACATACATACAGCATGTATGTATAATGTGTACACACTTACATATTATACATAACTAAGTATATCTCTTTAAAAGTAAACCTATAGCAACGATTCTACATTCAGCACCTGAAACCACCAATGTGTCACATGATCTTTAAGTCAACAGGAGTTTACAGCATCTAGTATGATAGTGTGCATACATGAGGAACTCAAATACTATTAATTGATAGAGAGTGAGTACTAATGTTAGCTGGACATTGTATGAGGTGCCATGAGGTTATAAAAAGAATATTAAAAACAGTCCCTGGAGAATTGAAATACAGTCATATGGTATGGTAAAAAAATTTTTTTTAAATCTTATAAATAATGAAAAAATAGAGTATTCATTAAAATGTGCAAAAGTGGTAAGGGAAAAACATTTTAAAAATAATTATCACTAGTTAAGATTAAAATTCTTAGCATAGCAAATCACTTAATGACATTCTTTATCTTACAAGGTTAACATTAATGAGTGGTCTCAGAGCAAATATTTAGATAACAACAACAAATGTTTATTAAGCAACTGGGTGTACTGCACTACACAAGATACTGGGGGAGACAGCAGGTCTAGACAAGATATAATTCCTGCCCTCAAGAAATTTGAAATCTAATTAGAATATGTGACAGGTACAAAATAGGAGCCATGAGAGAGAATCAGGAATTGGGTTAATACACGGAGACAGAGAAGATTTTATACAGAGGAAGGAACATTTGAATTAGGATTGAAAGGACGAAAAGGGAGTGGCATAGGGAGCAGACATAGGGGATAGCCAGAAAAAAAGAAAAAAGATAGGGGAGTGCAGGACATATTCAGAGAGCAGAGAGTTGTAAGAATTCAGCAAGGAAGGAAATATGATAGAAGGCTGAGGAAGGACTGGGTTGTGAAGGGCCTTGAAACCTTTATAGGACTTTTAACTTTATTGGAAGGGAGGTAAAAGTGATCCACTAAAGATTTTGGAGCAGCACAGTGACATAATAGGGGTCTCTGTATAAGACATATTATTCTGGCTACTATATGAAAAATATATTGAATTGGAGGGAGACGGAATGTAACTATGTATTAGGAGGCTAATGTGTTCATCCTTCGTTGCTAAAGAAGGCCATGCCATCAGAGAAATGATGACATGACTTGCACTTGACTTTGTTTTGAGTGAGGGAGGGCTGTGCAGGTCACCAGCCTCACTTCTCCTCCAGAGCCATCTGAATCCAGTGACCAGATAGATATTCATCAGGATGACTGGAGATGACCCAGGATGAGGCAGTTGGGGTCAAGTGACTTGCCCAAGGTCACACAACTAGTAAGTGTCAAGTGTCTGAGGTGAGATTTGAACTCAAGTCCTCTTGATTCCTGCACTGGTGCTCTATCCACTGCACCACCTAGCTGCCACCATAGTCCAGACAGGTGGTAAGGAGGGCTTGTATTAGTGTGGTGTCAGTGGGCATAAAAAAGGAGGGGATAAATTCAAGATGGACATGATAGAGATGGATTAGACAGCACCTGACAACTGATTAAGGTTACTGAGGTGAGATCAGAGGAATTAAACATGAGAAGCAAGAAGAACGGTGGTGCCCCAGAGTGAAAGAGTGAAGTCAGAAGAAACAGTAATTAGTTGAGAGGAAAATAAAAGGAGTTTAGTTTTCAATTCATGGAGTTTGATGTGCCAGTGGGACATTCAGGTAGAGATGTGCCAAGGACAGTTGAGGATGTGGGAGCTTGAGGGCTGGAGATAAAGAGATCATTCTATAGTTAACAATCATTTCATTATAATTTTTTCTACATCTTTTATTACTAGCAAGTTTCTTTAAAAGAAAAGTCTGTCTTTTCCCTCCCACAATTGATGCTGTCTAAAGAAGAGTTGAATTGAAAAGTTAAAGGGAGGCTGTTTTAAAGTCATGTCAAAGTGGGGTAAAGGTTTATTCTTTTCATCATCAAAAGTAAACCAAAGACAAAATAAATACTATAAAAATTTGACTTAATAGAGGTAATTATTTTTGAAGGAAAATCATGATAAATTAAATTAAGAGTTCCAACATCATAAGGTAAAACATAAAGGAGTTTGCTTTTGACATGTTCTCCCCCTTTTCAGGCTATAAATTCAGAGAGGTTTTCATTAAACTCTGAAAATTTACATAGACTTATAATTTGAGAAAATGTTGTTTGTGTTGTTCAGTCATGTCCAAATCTTCAAGACACCATTTTTTTTTGACAAAGATACTGGAATGTTTTTGTCATACCCTTTCCCAGTTCTTTTTACACATGGCAAAACTGAGGTACATAGGGTTAAGTGATTTGCCCAAGGTCACACATCTGGTATCTGAGGCCAGATTTTAACTCATGAAGATGAGTCTTCCTGACCCCAAGTCCAGTGTTCTATCCTCTGTGCCACTTGGCTGCCCTGAGAATGAGTAGGCCATGCCTAAAGGGAAATAAGGCTGTCAGAGTTAGGCAAGTGGTAAAGACATCCTGAATTAGGGTGGTGTCAGTGAGGTATCTAGGGTACTAGATAAACACTATTCATGGTCAGTACATGAAAATGTCATGTGGTAAAGAAACAAGATCCTCTCTACATTCCAGCTGCAGACATAGACATGTGCATAGAGGATGCTGATGGTACCCAGCTATACCATAACATCTTAAAGTAATTGGTATTTTTACATTTTAAAATACTTTTTAAGGCAAAGTTTAGCTGTTAGTCAAGTCAACAAGTAAACATTTATAAAGGGCTTACTATGTGCCAGGCACTATACTACAGAATACAAAGAAAGGCAAAAGTCAGTACCCGTTTTCAAGGAGCTCATATTGTCATGGGAGAGATAAGAGGCAAACACCTAAGTACAAGGAAGATACATACAGGATAAACTGAAGATAATCAGCAGAGGGAAGGCACTAACATTAGATTGCTAATTTAAGAAAATTAAGTTTTCATTTCTTTAATTTGTTTGATGAATAAAATAATGTACCTTTTGCCTGAATACCCTATAAATGTTCATTTACATTAAAAAAAACACAACAGAATCTCCTCAGTGTGCTTTAATGAAATCCTCACTTGAATGAAAATGTGCTATGCACACAGGCAGAAATCAGTCATTTTCACCTTGTCGATAAGGTCTATGGTCAACATTTGTCCTTCAAATATTCATTGTGGTTACCAGCTAATAAATTTGATGGATTGTTTCAGTATCTTCACAGAGACTGGAATTTAATGATGAATATCCAAGGTTAGGTCATATACAAAATGGAAAAAGCACTGAAATCAGAAGTCCCAGAGTCTGATTTCTAACTTTCCAACCTTCTGGCCATGTGAATGTGGGCAAGGGTCTTAATTTCTTCATGCCTGGATTTCTTGATCCATTGGATGAGAATATTAATATTTACACCATTTATCTGACAGGTGTTGCAAGGAAAGTGCTTTGTAAATTGTCAACTTGCATGTCAATATAAGCAACCATAAGACTGACTTTTCAATTGCATTCATGAAAAAATGTGCTGATTTGAGTCCCCATAACTTGGCATATTTCTTCCCGCGTACAATCATCTAATAGAATTGAGTATCCTGTGTATGTCCTGTGTCCCAGTTCCTCCTGCCCCTTGGTCAAGTGCCATCTTTTAAAATATGGGCACATTAACACCTGAAACATGAACCATCCATCTGGAACATGGCCTTTCACACACAGACAGATTGTTCCTAACGCTTCTCAATGCTTTTACTTCCTGTCATCCTACTTCCAAGCAAAGAATTTTATTCTCATTCTTAGATTTCAATCAAAAGAGGACAACACTGCTGCAGCAAGCAGTTTTTAAGACTTATCTTGAAAGAAATAAGTATTTCCCTTCAATTATAGATTCTCTCACTTAAATGATGGTTATTTTAAAAAGGCCAGCTGTTTCATGTTAATATTGATATTTTGTAAGCACTAGAACTTAGAATTCCAACTGAGCTTCTAATACATCATTTAGATGTTTTAGATTCATTTCTTCTATTTAGCTTTTATTCAGTAAATTATCCTTGAAAAGCAACTTTCAGGCATGGGTGGAGGTCATTCAGATTTTGAGAACTCATGCCTCTGTGAAAAAACAGGAGAAGAGAAATACTGCAAATCTCAAAGTATATACAAGACAATATTTAGGTTTCCTGAACTGTTTATAATATTTGAGAATCTAAATTCTCAATCAAACAAGCAAACAAGCACTTGTTAACTGCCTACTGTGTGCTGGGCATTGTGCCAGTTTTTTACTCTCTTTGTATACCTATCACTTAATATATTGTCTAGCCACACAGTAAATGTTTAATAAATATTTGTTGGTTGACTGGAAATACAGAGACAAAAACAAAACAATTCCTTCTTTCTAGAAGGTTACATTCTGTTGGAGGAGAAATACAAGTCATGATATGATATATGTAAAATAAACAGATGGTCATTTTTGGGGTGGGGATTCACTACTTATTGGATGATGGGAAAAGACCTCAAGTTGTAGATAGCCCTGAAGCTGAAGTTTGAAGGGAGCTATAGATTGCATGGGGCAGTGAGTAAGGAGGTTGGCATGCCCTCTCTAGACATGGGAAGTGGCCTACACAAGCACCCAAGTAATGGTGAGTATAAGGAAAAGCAAGTAAAACATTTTGACTGGATCACAGAGTGCAAAGTAGGGAATGATGTTTGCTCAGTCTGGGGAGAGAGGCTGGAGTCAAACCAGGAAGAAATTTAAATACCATATAGAGGAGTTTGCATTCTATTGTAGAGATAATAGAGATTCACTAAAGCTTCTTGAGAAGGGGACATAATCAGACTAATGCTGTACTTTGGAAAATGTGTGGCGTATGGATTGGAAAGGGCAAGAAGGAAGAAAGGAAGGAAAGAAAGAAGGGGAAAAAGAAGGAAGGAAGGAAAGAAGAAAAAATAAGGTAGAAATAAAGAAGGAAAGGAAAAAGGAAGAAGGAGAGGAAGAAAGATAAAAATAAAGAAGATAGAAGGAAGGAAGAAAGAAGGTAGAAAGAAGTGAGAAAGGAAGGAAAGAAGGAAGGAAGAAGAAAGATAGAAAGAAGGAAGGAAGGGAAGAAGAAAGGAAGGAAGGAAGGAAGGAAGGAAGGAAGGAAGAATCCTAGGTAACTCAGGTGGCCCAGTTTGTCTTGCCCCTTTGTCAAAGGTCACCTTTCAAAATATGGGCACATGGTCATTCACACACAGAGAACCAAGTGAGGCCAGTTTCACAAGATTCCAGAGATAAGAGAAGCCAGAAAAAGAAGGTGGTCAGTCATTCAAATCTTGCAAAGAGGCCATGAATGACAAAGATTGAGAATGTCTATATGATCGGTCAATTAAGAGATCACTGGTTACCTTGGCGAGAGCAGTGTTAGCTATGTGGTGAGACTGGCAGTCAAGAGTGCAAGGGTTAAACAGTAAGAGGAGAGGAAATAGCAACAAAGGTAGAACTTTTTTTTTCAAGGAGTTTAGCAGTAAAAGGCTGGAGAGATGTAGAATTAGATCTTTAGTGGTAGATTCTGGTGAATTTTATTTTTAAGATAAGGGAAACCTGAGTGCATTTCTTTTCTTTTCTTTTTTTAAATTTATTTATTTATTTTTGAATGTTCTACAATCACTTCCTTAAAATTAAGATTTTATCCCTCCCCACACCTTTCCCCCGCTACCCCACTTCCCTCCCCATGACAGCATACAATTCTGTATAGGTTCTATACATACTTTCCTATTGAGCACATTTTCACTATAGTCATGCCATGTGGTCGCACCAAAATAAATGGAAGAAATCATATAACAAATCAAAACATAATACACTAAACCGCCCCCCCCCACACACAAACATGATCTGCTACATTTTGTGAATGACTTCCATATTTCTTTCTCTGAGTGTGGAAAGCATTTTGCCTTAGAAAATTTTCATTGGGATTTTTTTTTTCAGTAAGTTCTTGTGTTATTACAAAGTTCCAAGTCTACCAGAAAAAACTCTCGCACACTGTGGTCATTGCTGTGCACAAAGTTTTCCTGGTTCTGCTCCTTTCACTCAGCACCAGATCATATAAGTCCTTCCAGGCTTCCCTGAAGTCTTCTTGTTCATTATTTCTTATGGCACAATATTACTCCATTACATTCATATACCATAATTTATTAAGCCATTCCCCAATTGATGGGTATCTCCTTGATTTCTAGTTCTTGGCTACCACAAAGAGTGCTGTTATAAATATTTTTGTACATGTGGGTCCCTTTCCCATTTTTATAATCTCTTGGGGATACAGTCCTAGTAGGGATATTGCTGGGTCAAAGGGTATGCACATTTTTGTAGCCCTTTGGGCATAGTTCCAAACCATTCTCCAGAATGGTTGGATGATCTCACAGCTCCACCAACAATGAAT
>CM053770.1:430617316-430708128 GCA_028658325.1 Potorous gilbertii | reverse complement strand
TGGAGGTTGGGGAAGGGATTGTGTAGGCCATCTGTCAGAGGAGATGGGATATAGGGTACAACAAGCAGAGTGGTTAGTTTGGATCACAGAGTAAAGGAGGAGAAAATGGAGGTGATATTAATAGATACTGAGACATAGAGTAGAGAAGAAAGAACTTCTGGTGAACGGCTTCTTTTTTTTCCAATAAAGTGTGAAGGAGGTCTTGCTGAGAGGGTAGAGGGTGGTATGCTAAGTTGAGAAGAAAAGAGGTTTGGAACAACTTTTGTAGGGCAATGACATAGAAAGTCAATTAAGGAAGTATAAAAGGTTTTTGGGTTTTTTAAAAATTTTTACTTTTTGCCTTGGAGTAGGGAGGGCCCTGACGATATTAGGCAACATAAATTTGGCAACTAAGTGGCATAGTAGATAGAGAACTGGCCTTGGAATCCCAAAGACTTGAGTTCAAATATGGCCTCAGACACTTACTAGATGTGTGACCCTAGGCAAGTCACTTAACCCTGTTTGCTTCAGTTTCCTCATCTGTAAAATGAACTGGAGAGGGAAATGGCAAACAACTCCAGTATCTTTGCCATGAAAACTGCAGACGGGGTCATGAAAAGTCAGATGCAACTGAAATAATTGAACAACAACGAGATGGTAGCAGGGTTGAATAGCTTTCTCCAGCTCCAAGGAGAAGCATGTGAGTAGGAAAACAAAACAAAAAATTTTGGATAGAGTTTTCATTTTCCAAAAGGGTTCCCTCCCTGCTTTTTAGATAATCAACTCCCTAAGTACAGCTAAAGTATGGTTTAATGTATAAAGATTCAACTTCATTCCTTTCAGGAATACATCTATTGTTAAAGGCTATATGAGATAGTGATACACTCCAATGACATTATTATTCTTTTCAGAAAAAATATAATAAAAACACCCTGAAGAAAATTCGGGCTATGGTCCAAGACAGTGATGTTTAAAGGTAACTCTTAAATTTATACTATGAAACCCTTGTTTCATTTCTGTACGAGACAGATTATTCAAGTACTTGGAAGTCAATACGTATAAAACACCCTTACTATTAGCACGTTATAATGCTGATATGTAGGGGAGACACAATATCAAATTTCCCTAATAATTCATCAAAACCTGCTTTGGGGGGGCAGCAAACACTTTAGTGAAGAGATGGGCCATTAGGTACCATCTATGAAATGTATCATCTTAGAGAGGTGCCTAGAGCAGTGATGTCAAAGTCAAATAGAGATGGAGGGCAGGGAGGACACTAAATCGTACATAAGGATCCCTATAGGCTACATATAAACTTTGAAATTCCCATATTCATTTTATTTATTTTATTGTGTTTTTATTTATTTTGTTAGGTTTTTCTCAGCTACATTTTCATCTGATATGGGCAGGATTTAAGAGTGTCATTGATTGCACACAGCCAAGAGCCATATGTTTGTCACCTGCAATGACACAGTAAGCTGAAGGGATTTGTTTAGGGTTGCACAGCTCTTACGTGGCAGAGAGGAGTCATGAAATTAGGGGTTTTTTGGCTTTAAGGATGGCTCTCTATCATCTACCAGAAGTTCCCAAAATTTCTGGCCTACTGACTCCTTTAAAAAATTACTCAGAACCCCTACAGAAATCTACTTTCTTTAACCTTTAAGTGTTTTATAAAAATTTGCATCATTTCAAACTACTACCACCCCCTGGATTGTTCTAGTTCCTGCCACCCTCCCCCCCACCCCCACCACAGCAGTATTGCCCATCTTGGAAATCTATGCTGGGCCATACCACCTCTCTATTTTGGTAAGATAGATATTTAAATGATTCAGACCACTTCTATTCCAGTCATGAAAATGAATGTAACTGCTGTTGTAATGAAGCGACATTCTTTTTTTCTCTGAAGGACAATGTAGTAAGGGGATACATTCGTGTTTCTGAGCAGATATGAGACCAGCAGGCCATCTGAATAAAAAAAAAAATACATTCTATGTAAATGTGCAAAGTGGATATTTTTGTGGACTTTTTAGAAAACTATGAGCACCAGCCATACAGTGGTGAGTGAAGAGTTTCTGGGGGGGGGGCGCGGGTAAGAGGAGACAGCTGTAGATTATTGAGCTAGCTAGCTCATCAGAGAAAGGGAGGGGATAAGCTCAATAGCTGAGTTCAGCTGACAGGTGGCCACGGCCACAGATGCACCTGGCTGAGATTTGGATATGATACTTGATGCTACTAATGGGACCTTCGAGTAGGAACTTGTAGCAGGAAAATCTGACTATTCAGGTCACAGTAGAAGTACTTTTTCTCTCCCATGGTGACAGCTCAAAAACTGACCATGATTCATTTTCTTAAGTTCTTGGCTCCAGACAAACTGATCTATTCCCAGTCCATATTATTCCCCCCGTGAGCCTGTTTTTCTGTGATTTTGCTTACATCATCACCCCTTCTTAGAAAGCCCTCACTCATCTCATTTTAGCTTATAACAAATGTTGTTGTTCAGCCATGTTTGACCCTTCACGGTTTTCTTGGCAAAGATGCTGGAGTGGTTTGCCATTTTCTTCTCCAGTGGATTAAGGCAAACAGAGGGTAAGTAATTTGTCCAGGTTCATACAGCCAGTAAGTGTATAAGGTCAATTTGAACTCAGGTCTTCCTGACTTCAGTGCTTTACTCACTGAGTCATCTAGCTGCACCATCTTACAAATCCTAACCATCCTTCAAAACCTAGCCCCAAGCCTTCCAAATTTATGCTCTTCTATAAGCAAGCTCTCTCCCTTTCCATAATCACTTCTGTTGTTGAGTCATTTCAGTTGTATCTGATTTTTCATCACCCTTTTCATCATAATCTATTTGGGGTTTTCTTGGCAAAAATACTGGAGTGGTATGCCATTTCCTTCTCCAGATCATTTTACAGATGAGGAAAGTGACGCAAACAGGTTAAGTGATTTGCCCAGGTCACATAGGTAGTAAGTGTCTGAAGCTGAATTTGAACTCAGGAAGATGAGTCTTCTGGACTTTAGGCCCAGCACTCTGTCCATTATGCCACCTAACTGCCTTTCATAACCAATATTGTGCTCATTTTACAGATAAGGAAATTAAGGTTTAGAAAGGTTGTCACTTACCCAAAACCATACAACTATTGTGTCAAAGGCAAAATATGAACATATGTCTTTTTGTTTCCAGGTCCCACACTCTAATCCCACCCTAGCAAACTAAATTGCTATTTAACTTTTTTTTGCAGATTTACAGCTTGTCTTCCCAAGTAGTTTATATTGCCTCTGATAGCACTGTTGTCACTGGTATTGCCACCCAAAATTATTCCCTTTACTTGCTGGTAAGTGTGGAATTCCAAAATGTTATACCTTAGACACAAGCCTAGGAATTGATAGAAGAGAAACCAGTTTTTCTCAGTTGTTTCATCCAGCATCCAGGTGTCTCAGACAGTGCAATAATAGGCCTTGACTTGTCTGGTCCCTAACAGTCTACATAATCTAGGGCAGCCCATGAGGAATTCCCACTTTCAGGACACTGGATACAGAAAGAATTTCTCTAGATAAGTGAAAATTTCTCCGATAAGGGGCAATAAACCCAACTCAAGAGATTAGCATAGGACTGTGGTATAATGAATAGATAGCTGGGTAGAAATATTACATCAGAATTATAAGCTTAAATTCTCCAGGCTTCAGTTTTCTCATCTTCCAAAGACAGGTTTGGATTTGATAATCTCTATGGTCAATTTCAACTTTAAATTTATGATTGTATGAGGGCCAGAAAGCCAGTAGCTGGAAAGGCTGTGTTCTTCGGGGGCTCAATTTCCTACACTTTCCAGCATCTCACTATCCTGAGACGCTATGAAGTCAGGCTAGCTTGAAAGGTAGTAACCAACAATGGGCTGGGCTTCCTCAATGGCTCTCAGGTACAGGTGCCTTTTGGAATAGGTAGAGACCTTACTTATATCCCATACAGTATTTGACAGAAATAGTTTATTGTGGGTATTTTTCTCTCTTGCTATAACAAGGCATCTTAATGCCTAAAAGGCTTAATAGCACCATGGTCAGCAGCCAGATCTTGTCTATGGTCAGCACCATGATTAGTACTATAATCTTACAGCTGAAAGAACTTTAGAAAGTTCAGTCCAATCCTCTCATCTTAATATATAAGTAAATTAGAACACAGAGAGTCTGATTGTAGCAATTCATGAAGTTTTATATCCAAGGTGCCATGAAAGAGGAGAGATCAACTAATCTATAAAAGACTGTGCTCATGGCTCTTCCACATGGATCAGAATGCTTCTCTGATCTGCTTTTCTTTGTCTCAACCTTCTATGATGATCATAAGGTTCCTCTAGTGGTTGGATCTCCCTGATACCTCAACCTAGTCTGCCAAAATCATTGTCACTCAACCTTGATCCAAATGCAACACATTGATTTAAAAAAAAAAATCCTGCATAAATATAGAGTGTAAGCAGTATGACTGGACAATAGCTTGTAAGAAAAATGATGGAGGCAGGAAGCAGTTTAGTTAACTCCACTTTCAATATGTCATCAGTGTGACGTGATAGCCAAGAAAACCTAGTGTAATTTTGAGTTGTTTTAAGAGAGTGGCATAGCTTCCTGGTATGAGATGCTAAAAATCCAACTGTACTATGCCCTAGTCTTAACATATTTGGAGTATTATATTCAGTTCTGGGTACCATATCTTAGGTAGAACATTGATAAGGTGAGAAAGGTAGCATATCAGAGTGGATAGAGAACTCTCCTCAAAGCCAGAAAGACCTTGATTCAAACCCTAGCTCTGACACATACTGGTTATATGACACTAGACTGGTCACTTAACCACTAAATGCTCTATGTAACTCTGTAAGACTTTAAATGGCATAAAGAGTATTGACTTGCACTTGGTAGAAGAAATTTTATCATCTTGTTGCTACTGAGTCATTTTAGTCAAGTCCAGCTCTCCATGACACCATTTCGGATGAATTCCCTCTCTCAATGACACAGTTGTAGTTCCTTTCTCCTATTTATAATGTAAAAAGGTTGCAGAGAAGCACAACTAGGATGGTTAAATGTCCTGATGTCATATGACAGGAGGATCAGTTGAAGGAACCTGAATAAGAGAACACTTGATGGAGTGTGGTATAATATCTGTTTTTCAGTATCTGAAGGACTGTCATGTAGGAAAGAAATTAGCCTTTATGTTCCTGGCCTCAAAGGGAAGAACTAGTTTCAGTGGACAGAAGTTTCAGAAAGGTAGATTTCAGCTTGATATGATGAAAAACTAGTTCTGGACAATTAGAACTATTCAAAATGGGTTGTCTCAGTAAGAATTGTTTCCTCTGTCACTAAATTTTTTAAAACAGAAGTTAAATGCTTCTCAGTGATATCTCACGAAGTATTTCTGTTCATGTATGGGGTATATTAAGTGCCCTTGGAAGTCCTTTATAATTGAGAGGACTAATGATACCCCATAGAATGGAAACCATTTCCCTTGATTTATCATATTACCACTTTACTTTACATTCTCAAACAACTTCCATATTGCTTTTTTGAAAGAGCCTTCTGGTTGACCATCTTATATGCCTGGATTATATCTCCCAGGATACTCTATGAGGGCACTTTGATGATCAATGAATTGAAGATTCATAAACTTAGAGCTAGAAATGACCTAATCTAGTCTAACCTTCTAATTTTATAAGTGATAAAACATAAACCTAGAGAAATTGACCATCCACAGTCATACTGGTAATAAGTAATGGAGTAAGACTCCTCCAGATCTTTTGATCTGCACTGTGACCCTCTATGTTACTGTGCAGCTTTTCTTCTAATACTAATACATTCCCAATACCATTAAACTAATAAATATTTATTAAGTACTTACTATTTCCCAGATACTGTGTGAGTTTCTAGAGATCCAAAGATAAGAAATAAAATAATTCCTACTTTCAAAGAGCTTATCAGTTTATCAGTGGAGACAATGTGTATATATGTATACACATATATGTATATATGTATGTATTCACACATATAATGACCTGAAAGAAAAAAAAAGTAGTCTCCTACCCCAAGATCCCAAGACGGTACAGTCTGAAGAAATTTGTTTTCCCAAACAAATTGAAATTGATCCCTGTAGGCTGCATAGTGGCTTAGAAAACCACAAATTAACATCATCTATGTTGTATTATATTTTTACTTATAGTTAAACATATTCCAAATACTTTTAATCTGATTTGAGCTGAACTAGGGGACCCAATGGTCAGAAGTCTGACACCTCTGATTGAAATCATCTTTTTAAAAAATCTCTTTAATGCTTCTACATTCTTATTATTACCACAATTAATTCCCTTGTCTTTTGTGATCTAAAAATCATCAGAGATAGTATCTGATCAACAGGCACCATATATTTCAGATATAAAATAACGTGCTTTGTTCATCTTTCATCAGAGGACCATATGTCACCCTAAACATATAGTACCATTCTTTTAGGTCATTGGGAGAAAATACCTCAACCTCCAGGAAACTCAATCATATCTAAGTAGAGTCAGAGGAAAACAAATCTGGGGTCCCTTCTAACTCAAGATCTATGATCTTATGATCTATGACTTTTGACTTTTTCTCAAATCTGAGACAGACTGAGGCACTGACAATCCCCACCAGGGAATGGATTTTTTTGTTTCCTATTTCTCATTTTTCCTCTTATTCTTCCATTCCATTTTCTTCCTTCTGCTTCCAGTGACACCCAATGATACCCAGAGACATTGCTTTACCCTAAAAGTGGCATATAAATCTAAAGGGGGTGCTGACTCTCATTATGAACACACTTCATTCCACTAGACATTTCAAACACATTTCACAGTGGATGAGTACTTTTAAAAAAATCTTCTGAACTCCCAGATTGCTTACATAAGCAAATTTGGGTCCTTGGAGGCATTTTCCTTGAGGATACCTTCTCTGATATTTGAAGAGTGAGTGTGTTTGCTTGGATTAAGCTTCAACTCAGAGCCTGGGTTAGTTTGGTTTCCCAAGTAAATAGACACAGGACATATGCCAAAGAGCATGGATCAAAAGCTTTCCCTGGCTGTTAGACTGTTAGGCTCACAGAGAAAACTGGTTTCCTCAGGCCCATATCCCCAAGGGAATGGGGTCTAATTAGACAACTTGAGATCTCAACAGACTAGGTCCTGGTGGTTTTAGTGCTCTCCCCTTCATGTCTTGGCCAGCACTAAAACATCATTCCCATTTGCCACAGCAAGTGAGAGTGACTGACTGGTGGGAAGCTTCACTTTTGCAGAAAAAAGTAGTTAACCAGGGATGGGCCTGTTCCCTGGCAGGGGAGCAGTGGAAAGGAGTTCCCTGCACCTGTAAGGACAATGGCAGGCCCCAAGCCCTTAAAGGAAGATTTTTGTAAATGCAGATATTTACTAAAATACTTTAAAAAACCTACTATTCCAATGTATTTTCTCTTTTTTTAGTGGCAGTCGTTATTATTTTTGGGAGGAGAGGTTCCCAAAGCCTGAGGCGTCTCCATTCACAAGAAGATCTCAGCCGGTTGAGGCAGAGTGGAAATTTCCACCCATCAGAATTTGGTATGTAAAATTCCAGAGCCAAAGCACTTTCAGAGTTCAGGGCTTTGGGACTAATTAAAATGCATAGCTTTCTGAAAACCCTTGCACATTTTTGGCTAATTTTCATTCTTTTTCTGTGATCCAACTGGGCCAAAATGATTCATCGAGTTCTTCATGAATTAGGGAGCTATAAATTATAATTTTTCCTTTTAATATTCATTACCTTTCACATTATATAGCTAAGCAGTGGATTATGGAAAAAACTTTCCTGTTGGGTGATTTTCTTTCCTACTTTCCCTCTTTTTTCATTAGTAAACATGGGGATAATACTTCCCAGGAATATCCAAAGGAATAATCAGCTCCTTGAAATTCTCTGAAAATGAAAAGTATTGATCATTGTCTAGATTTACCATCTCACCACTAAGTTTTTAAGGTCAGCTTTAGGGGCAGTGGTACAAAGGGCAAAACAGGAAATCTATCTCTGGGCAATTTAGTGATTTAAAAAGTCTTGAGTTTTATTAGGGATCATATCACCTGCTGGCTGTCTGCATCCTTCATGTAGTGTCAGCTACATGGTCAGCTAAGTGTGCTTAGTTTCCATTTTGCCTTTGAAAACAAATTACTGTAAGAAAGAAAAAGGGGTTAACATCTTTGTGTTGATAAAGAGTATTCTCCTTGAAGTCCCTTTTTAGTCTTGGTACGGTCGGTGCCTGGCACATAGTAGGTGATTAATGAATGCCTGTAGATTCATTGAAACAAAGAAAAGAATGACTCGAGTGTCTTGCTTGGGGAAGCTTAGTCTTCTGATCCTCACATGGCAGGATATCAAGGTCTTCTGCCATCCCGGTTGCTTTCCCCAGACAGTCTCTAATTTATCATTAGGGGACAGGATCTGGATCTCTGATTTCACTGGGATAGAAGATGCCTGTGACATTCACTGTACTCTTAAGTCAGGCATTTTGATGGGAGAAATGTTCAATTTAAACCATGAAACAGGATATGATTGTACCCTACTCAGGTTGGCTTCCTATAAGGCTTATGGGATCTGTATTTTTAGAATCATATCTTGCATGGTTGTTTTGCAATCATCATTTCCCAGATGAGAAAATTCCCTTTACTAAAATAGGTCTTCAACTTAAAAACCTATGGGTTTCCTAAAGCACTAAGAGGCTTATTCATACATGCAGTATATGTTGGAGATAGGGCTTGAACCCAAGTCTTTCTGACTTGGAAGAGAGTTTTCTGTCCACTACAATAGGCTGCTTCTCTCACCCTTATCAATGTTTTACCTAAAATATGATACCTAAAATTGAACATAATACTCCAGATGTGTTATGATCAGGACATAGTACAGCTGGACTATCTGCATCTTGTTCCTGGAAGCAATGCCTTTCCCTTAATGCAGTTCAAGATCACATTAGGCTTTTTTGGCTGCCATGTCACATTGTTGACTTACATTGAAGTGTAGTCAACTACAAGTTAGGCAACCTTAGTTTTTATATTGTTCCTGTTTTTATGGGTCTATCCATGTCTTGTCGGTCACTTAATATCTTTAGATAGCTTTTTATTTTCATTTATAAAATGAGAGATTTGGGCTAGATCATCCTTAAGATTGTTTCTAGTAGTTGGCCTAAAAATTAAGAAGACCTGAGTTCTGTCTGCCACATACTGCCTATGTGACATTGGCCAAGTCACTTATCCTACAAATACTCTCCAATATTATATTTTGGGTAGTTTTCTCACCCAGGAGTTTCCTATATCAGTGAAAGTCCTATCTGAAAACCAATTAAAACCCTATGATTCTTTGGTTTTGAATAATTTCTCCTCAGAATCTCAACATCACAATAGCAGGATATTTCTCCACCATGACAGGGCCTGGACCAGACTTGCCCCTCAGCTGTATGCTAAACAGTTTCCTTTTAGGCTCAGGACCAGCAGCAAGGTAAGTTTTACTTTGGTGATTAACTGCAATCAATGAGTAGGGAAGCTTGGGCATTGGTATAAACTACTTCATTAGTTTATGAAGCACAAGTCATGCAAACATATCGATCCATGTGTACTCTATGTTATAGCATAGAGTTTAGCTATCTAAAGTATAATTCCAAAGACACAGATTTGATAAGCCCATAGAAAGCCAGCCTGAGGAAGTTATAGTCACACCCTGTATCATGTTTAAGTTGACCATTTCTCCCCTAAAAATGCCTGACTTAGTGTACAATGGATGTTGCTGGCAGCTGTCTTACATCCTGCTGAGAAGCAAACAACCACCCTCTTTTAAGTCAAGCAACTGACCACCCAGGCTTGCCAAACAGAGAACAAGCACTGAAAAGGGGCAGTTTTATTTTCAAGCATTTAGTAGTACTGGAGAGACAAAAGTAAAATTCAGAACTATTTTCCAAAAGAGCAGTTCACTGTCTCCTTTTTAAATAAACAAACCCCTCTTTGAATAAGAAAAATGAGTTGCCAACAGAACCAAGCATGGCCAAAATTGTGAAACAAGCAAAGTTTATCTTCAGAGTACCTCCTCCATTATCCAACTCTGTCCACAACCAGGTGTCAATATTTCCCAAACTGATTTTCTTTTCCCCAGGAAACTGATCTGATAAATTTATTCATATAGTATAAGGGACTAAATATATTTTTTCCTTTGGGGTTAAAATATTTTCATTTTAAAAATAAGAACCTGGAGGCAGCAGTGCTCAATCCAAAAGAATGGTTCTCTAATGCTAAAAGCCTAGATACTGGTAGGCCTATAGGGAAAGAACTTTGCTGTACTTCTCAAGTCATACTATGTAGAGAGGTAATTCCCTTACTTTTCAACACATAGGGTTGACCTTCATTTTTTTTTCTTTTTTAAATGTAATTAAATTTTTTAATTACAAAAAATATATTTTCTTTTTCTCCCACCACTCCCACTGGAGAAAAAAAGAAAAAGAAAACCTTTGCAATAAATATGCATACTCAAGCAAATTTTCTACACTGATTTCTACACTGATAATGTCCAAAAAATAGATGTCTTAATCTGTACCCTGAGCCTAAGACCTCTTTATCAGGAAGTATGTAGCATGCTTCTGAAGACATGACTGATCACTGTGGTCAATTAGAGTTCTTACATCTTTCAAAGTTATCTTTAAAATGTTGTTGCTATTGTACAAATTGTTACCTTGTTCTCTTAGTTTTGCTTACTTCACTTTTTATCTGTTCTAAGTCTCCTCAGGTTTCTCCAAAACCATACCCTTCATAATTTCTTAGGCCATAATGGTATTCTATTACATTCATATACCATAATATATCCAACCACTTCTCAGTTGATGGGTACCCCTTCTGGCACTCAATTTCTAAAATTTTATTAGTTTCTGAATACATCTGTATGATTATTTTTTCTCATATTATAATTTTTATGTCTGCGTGAATATGCCATTGGTTATGTTAAATAAGCATAAAAAAAAAGCTTGCCACAGTAGGAAAAAAAATCTAAGTAAATCCTTTTCTAACCCTTGGTTTCTATTCACATTCAAATAAATATTATTTATATGACATACTCCAATCTTCAGTTTTTATACAGTTACTGTCATGACCTTATTCAAATTTCACATCATACCATGGTTAAATCAGAAATTTAGCAAAACATTTTGATTAAGGAAAGTCTTATGAAAATGGAATGCATTGAAAGTTTTTTTAAAGTGTGTGTGTGTGTGTGTGTGTGTGTGTGTGTGTAACTCAAGGTCCCAAATGTGTCTAAATAGACTTTTTCAGAAATAAGTTATGTTGTTCATTACTCAATATAAAAAACAGAAGAGGATAAAAACTGAATGTATACCTGTGAGTACATGCGAGACTTAGTGAGACTTATTAGGATACACATCCCTTCTTTAAAATATCATAGAAAAATTCAACCTCTTTCTTTTAGACACAGTTCACTTCATTTTAGCTTTACGAAGCTGAGAATGATTTAGTAGGAGAATTGCTACCTTCAGATAAGACTTTCCAGATATAAGCCTAAGATAGTTCTGAGATAAGGCTGCCATGCTTCTTCTACTAACCAGCTTGTGCCTTCAGGTGAGTCACCTAACCTTTCTTAGTCGCAGTTTCTTAGTCTTACACCTGCAAAGATATTTAGAGTTCTCTCATTGCATAATTCTGATCTTAATACAAAATCACAAAATTTGAGAATTGGACAAATTCTCAATGGTCATCTTGTTCAACCAATAGATAAAACCGTCCTTTTCTTCTCCTAGGAAGATATTGTGTGGATCCGTGATGTATGAAAGTATTTAGAAAGGTATAAAATGTTATACCAATTTCAAGTGTTATTAGGATTACTTTAAATTCAGTGTAAATAGTAAATAAAATGTTTATTTTACTAAAATGATATTATTTTCTCATAGGAAAATGATGCATCTTACTGAATTACAGTTAATGGGACACATGCTTTAGCTATTTTTCCGCAATGATGGTGGATTTGGATCTCTCATTTGACTTTCTTTTTAAACAACAGGCAGTGTCAACTGACTGTTGGTCAAGTGTAGAAGTGAAATACAGATAGATCTTGGACCTATAATATTGGCCTCAGTAGAATTATATTCTAATCAACTGAATTAACAAGGTTCATTTTCATTGTTTTTATAAACCAATAAAATCTAGGAGAGGGAATACAATTCCTTTCCATTTCATCTCTTACGTTTGGTTGCTTTTTTAGTTTTTTAGTATCCAGGTCTTCATGGGCCCATTTTGGGGTTTTCTTAGCAAAGATCCTGAAGTGGTTTGCCATTTTCTTCTCCAGTCATTTCATTTCTATTAACACCTAATTTTAAGACATCCAACTAGTTCTCCTTCTTTTAATTAGTGTATCTTTGTAAAGATCAGGGTAAAGGCAAATTATAGAAACAGGCACAGACTGTATGGTGCAGCTGTGTGCAAAGTCTACATCAAAGCAAATCCTTTAGTCTAGAATCGAGTCATAAGAAAGTCAAATTATCATGAAGATGGCAATCCTGTACTAGGATTTCCTGCAGTTTACTTATATCCTCCTTTGAACCTAAAACATCCTGGAGACAAGCCAAGTGAAAAAAAACCAAAGCACCTTTTTTTTAGAATGTGGTAAATTATGTTCTGGATTAACTGGAACAAATGAATTTGGCAAGGTATTTTAAACCAGTCAACAATATCTACCACTAGCAGAGTTCTGACTGTTTTGTGAATTGGGCAAGTTGTTTAGAATATGAACTACAACTTACTCATCTGTAAAATGGGAAGATAATGCTTGAACTTTCTACCCCATAGAGATATTGACATATAAATGTGAGTTGCTGTTATTGTTATAATTCTAACATTGTGATCGGTTTTAAAGGAAAGAGATGACAGAGTCCTTAACCTCAATAAGGTTGCAGGTTAATTCAGAGAATTGATAGTGTCATTTTATAGGTAAAAGCACTTACTAGATATCTCTCTTCCTGTCTCATGCTTGGTGTGCGGATCATATGGTTCTGTTCCCCTCTCCAGTCACCGAATCGACGGAAAAAGTAGTTGGATAAAAATCGGTTGACAGGATCCCTAATGATGTTAATGTACACGGGTTGGTCTCCTCCAAACCTAAAAGAAAAAACAAATGCAAGGATTTCATGAGAAATTACAGTCACTTCAATGAGAAAAATGAAGTCTATTTTTGAAAGTGTTTCTCCATTAGATTTTGATTTACTGCTATAACACTTTCTAGCCTGTTAATGTCCCAATGATTGTTCAAAACAAAGAAATCATGATGAGATTCATATTGCTGGGGGTAGAGGGGAGGAATTACAGCCCCTTGCACATCCAGTCTACTCAACCTTCAAACAAAGTATTGCTTCTTCTCTAAGGTGAACATGTCATACACTCACTCAAGGTTACAGAAAGAAATTACAATTTCAGTGGAGAAACAAAAAGAATTATTGGTATGAAAAATGTAGCACATTTGTCTACAAAGAATTTCATTTCATTGTACTTCAGAGAAAAAATGAGATTACAGTGCTCATCCTACCCACCTGAAAGTACTATTATAAAGCTGAAATGACACAATGGCTATGAAGGCATTTTGAAAAACATTTATTAATATGAATTAAAGTTTGTCTTGAGAACGTCTGACCTTTGTTGTTAGCTTTCTTTTTAGGGAGGAAACACTCACTAAGCTCTGGGCATGATCCAATCTATCCTTAGGAGGAAGCTCTCACTGATGAATCACTAACACCTCAGTGTATTTTAGTTCGATAGGTTACTCCTATAGTAATAGCCTTATTTTTCAAAAGTATCATAAGAAAAGTGACAAATTTCTAATGTTGGTCCTCTAGATAGGAGATCTTTGCCTAATGCCAAGAACTGATATTCAATTTTAAGAGCTGAGTCAAATCAATGCTGAGAATCTTTCAATAAATTAAACCAGACCAAAAAGAAAAAAAAAAGGAAGTCACAGTTTACTGAAAGGATAGTTTACAAGTTCTCTTTGGATAAGCAAAAAAAGGAGTTAGTAGAGTTGGTTTTCTCATACACCCTGACTTAATATGGAGTATCATTACATAGAATCCCTATCTTGTCTTCTAGTGATGATGAGAAGAACCAGCAAAGAAGTTACTGAAAATAATTGTAGCTTATACACCAACATCTGCTACACAGGGTTAAGAAGTAGAAAAGTTATTTGAAGAACTTGATGAGATTTTTAAAAATTAAATTATTTTATTTGTTTTCAATGTTCTACAATCACTTCCATATAGCTTACATTTTCCCCCCCTTCCCCCTCCTTCCTCACTCCCTCCCTGAGACAGTATACAATTTTATATAGGTTCTACATACACATTCCTATTAAATACATTTTCACCTTAGTCATATTGCATAGAAGAATTAAAATGAATGGGAGAAATCATAAAACAAGACCAAACAAGCCATAATACAAAGAAAATGGTTTGCTTCATTCTGCGATCAAATTCCATAGTTCTTTCTCTGGAGGCATTTTGTGGAAGGCATTTTGCCTCAAGAGTCCATGGGGAATTTTTTAAGTCCTTCCATTGCAAAGAAGTACTGAGTCTACCAGAAAAATTCCTCTGCACACTATGGTTGTTGCTGTGTGCAAAGTTCTCCTGGTTCTGCTCCTTTCACTCAGCATCAGTTCATATAAGTCTTTCCAGGCTTCTCTAAAGTCTTCCTGTTCTTGATGACATTTTTATAAATCAAATCAACATATACTTTGATGCTCAATGATTTTAACTGAAAGCAGGACTAGTAGATGCTAATCTACTTAGCATCTACTAGATGCTAAGAATATTAGATTTCTCACAAGCTTTATCTTGTATATCATGAATGCATTCTTTAGGAAGAGAATCAGAAGGTGCCAAGCATCATAAGTATTGAAAAACATGCAAAACTGATTTTTAGATCAACTTGTGTTGACTTATTTAAAAGGTAAGATATGGTTAGTTACTAATGTGAGAATTGAATAAGAATAAGCTATTTATATGATCAGTCCATTAATTAATCTGAGTGAAGATAAAAGTAAACATAAAAAGAAGAAAGGATCAACAAAAAGAGATGTAAAAAAAAATCTCAGTAGCCTCAATCTGATATATTAAAAAGGGGGATAAAAAAGGAAAATGCAAAAAAGCAAAAACATTGACCTTTATTATTTCTATTTTCTATAAAATTCAACTGATAAAATGAGGAGGCCAGAAAAATCTCAAAATTTCCTTGCCATGTAGAGAGAGATGGTGAATAAAAGCAACTCAGGTTTAAAATGCAAAATCATTTGTCAAACACCACAGAGGAAAATTACTAACAATATTGCCTGAAGAAATAGCAAAAAAAAAAAAAGAGGTAAAAACAAGCATATAAAAATCTTGGTATAAAACCAAGTTACCCAGCATTCAGAGATGAAGGAGATAGGAGGAAATGAACAGACAAAATGAAACTGATCTGTTGGCATTTCTACAACAGTCTATTTTCATAACCAGTGAGAGAGGCTCTGATGCACCTCAATCCCTAGAGTGTTGCATAAAGGAGTAGAAAAGGCACTCAGAAAATGAAATCAGAAAGATCTAGAGGTAACCTAATTAGAAAAGCATCAAAGGCAGAGTTATAAAAGATGTTTCAGGGAAGAAAAGAAACTACAGTTTAAAAAAAATTACTATCCTATATGACCATTTTCCTTTTTACAAAAATCTACATGAAAACTAGAGAAGAGAAAGAAGTTTACAAGGAAACACAGATGAGTAGGGCAGTGGTAGTGTTATTGTGGTAAATTTAATGTACACTTTAAAAAAATGTAATATTAATTTTTATATATGTTCCTCTTTTTCTATTCTTTCTATATGAATATATTTCTGTTTATTAGATTCACAATAAAGAAAAGGAAAAGTTAAAAGTCAACAACTTATTTAGTCTCCATGGAAAGAGACATTAGGCTTTCTACTTATTTTGTATTCTTCAAGTGCCTACTATCCAAGTTAGGTAAATCCTTACAAATAACTTAAATTCAATTCTTATATAAATAACATACATGTGTATGGAAATTAGCCTTATTGAAAATACATAGAATAAACAGCAAGTCTTTTGAAAATAATTTTCTATAATGGATAATCTCCTTACCAGCACAAAATGGACAGAATAGTGCAGAGAATGAAAGATGTGGCTGTGTTTACTGTTTGTTGATTAAAACAAAATTGACTCATTGAAGCAAATTGTAGTTTTGAAGACTCTCCTCCTATAAGATGTCTTCTATCTGTTATGTTAGAATCATAAAAAAAATTCCTTAAAAATGAAGCTATAGACAAAAATGTTCAAAAGTACTTTTATTCTCAACAGGAAGTGGGACATAAAAGAAGTTGAGGAATGTTTTGCTCAAGGCCTTCCCCATTGTCATGAAGAATATGCTGTGTGGGATCCAAATAGAAGAGAGAAAGTCTATAAATAATGAGGTTCTTTAGATGTTCTTTGTGAATGATATTTTACTGATTACAGAAAATCCCAACACAATATTGGGCCTCCTCAGGGATAGCTATAATTACTAAAAAGAGTTTAGCCTAACCAAACTTACAGGAAAACTAGATGCCCAATTATCCAAACTATGAAATACATTTGGAAGCCTGGTTTATCAAGTTAGTATGTATTTCTGGGGCTGATGTGTCACAGATGGACAATAATTTGAGCCCAGAAATGAATAGGAGGAAGAGAGCAGGCTAGATGGAATTTGGGAAAGTGTGAATTACTTTGGATAATTCCAAGTTGCTCTTTAGCACAAGCATCTTTTTAACATATTTATGGGGGGTCCATATAGTTGTGAATTTTGGAATGCCACAATTCATAGTCAAAGTGATGGATGATCCAAAAGTAATAGAATGATGACAAGTTGGAACCTATTTTCAATGCTGATCTATGCTCAATGGCATATAGGACATCATCTAGGAAATGTATGATATGAAAAGAAAGTGTATCAAACACGCAATGAGAGCAAGTTACAACAGAATCCAGTCTGAATACTTGGCTAGTGTCTATGAAATATGAAAAAATTTAGAGGACATCCTATTACATACTAGGTCCATCCTCTGTGGAACATCTATGGAAAAGTATTGGTAAGAATTCCCTAGGATGAAAAGGCATTCATTGGATTTAATTCAACAAACATCTCTTAAGAGTCTACTGTGTGTAAGGGACTGACAACGAAGTAATTCCAAGGAAGGAGCATTAACAAATGGGAGAATCAGAGAAAACAACTGATCTGAGCCTTGAAGAAAAACAAAGATTCTGATAAGAGGTAGGGGCAAGCACATTCTAGTTTTGTGTGATGAGATGGAGCAGGAGATGGAGAATTATGTTTGGGGAAGAGCTAACAGCCCAGTTTGGTGGGAACGTACCATTCACGAAAGGCAGTAAAGTGAAATAGACCTAGAAGAGTAGATGGGATTCAGAACATAGGGAGCTTTAAATTCTAGTATGTTAAATTTGCATTTTATCCCAGAAGCAAGGAGGACTCAGTAAAGATTTTTGAGCATGATATGTGCCCTGAAGAGAGTTTTTTCCTTCTACACACAGCACTATGGACGATGCACTGGATGGAGGAGAAAATGGAAACAGGGAGGTACAACTTGCACCAAAAGAGGGAATGCCTCTATTGACAACACCACAGATTCATGTAGCACTGAGGCAAGATAATTTTTTTTCTTTTAAATTATTTTGTTTTCAGTTTTCTACAATCACTTCCATGTATCTTAGATTTTTTTCCCCATGCTCCCCCTCTTTCCGTGCTCCCTCCCCAAGACAGTGTGCAATCTTATATAACTTCTACACATATGTTCCTATTGAATACATTTTCACCTTAGTCATGTTGCACAGAAGAATTAAAATGAATGGGAGAAACCATGAAACAAAACAAATCATAACACAAGTGAAAACGGTCTGCTTCATTCTGCATTCAAATTCCATAGTTCTTTGGATGTGTAAGGCATTTTGCCTCAAGAGTGCACTGGGAATTATTTAGGTCCTTGCATTGCTGTGAAGGACTAAGTCGACCAGAAATATTCCTTGCACACTGTGGTTGTTGTGGTGTACAAAGTTCTCCTGGTTCTGCTCCTTTCACTCAGCATCGTTTCATATAAGTCCATATCAGGCCTCTCTGAAGTCTTCCTGTTCATCATTTCTTATAGCACAATAGTATTCCATTATATTCATATACCACTATTTGTTCAGCCATTCCTCAATTGATGGGCATCCCCTTGATTTCCAGTTTTTGGCCACCACAAAGAGAACTGCTATAAATATTTACATGTGGGACTCTTTCCCATTTTTATGATCTCTTTGGGATACATTCCTAGAAGCAATATTGCTGGGTCAAAGGGTATGCACATTTTTGTAGCCCTTTGGGGCATAGTTCGAAATTGCTCTCCAGAATGGCAGGATCAGCTCACAGCTCCACCAACAATGAATTAGTGTTTCAACTCTCCCACATCTCCAACATTTATCATCTTCCTGTTTTGTCATGTTAGCCAATCTGATAGGTGTGATGTGGTATCTCAGAGTTGTTTTGATTTGCATCTCTCTATTCAATAGTGATTTAGAGGATTTTTTCATATGACTATGGATAGCTTTAATTTCTTCCTCTGAAAACTGCCTGCTCACATCCTTTGACCATTCATCAATTGGGGAATGACTTGTATTGTTGTACATTTGACTCAATTCTCTATATACTTCAGAAATGAGACCTTTAATCACAAACACTAGTTGAAAAATCCTTTCTTCTTCCCTCCTAATCTTGGTTGCATTGGGTTTGTTTGTGCAAAAGCTTTTCAATTTAATGTATTCAAAATTCTCCATTTTGTACTTCATAATGTTCTTTATCTCTTGTTTGATCATGTTTCTCCATTCTCCATAAATCTGGCAAATACACTATTCCTTGATCCTCTAATTTGTTTATAATATCAGTCTTTATGCCTAGATCATGTATCCATTTGGACTTTATTCTTTTGTACAGTGTTGGGCATTGATCTATGCCCAGTTTCCAGTTTTCCCAGCAATTTTTGTCAAACAGTGAGTTCTTATCCCAGAAGCTGGGGTCCTTGGATTTATCAAACAGTAGATCGCTATATTCATTGACTATCGTGTCTTGAGTACCTAACCTATTCCACTGGTCTTTCCCTCTCTTTCTTAGTCAGTACCAAGTAGTTTTGATGTTCCTGCTTTATAATACAATTTGAAATCTGGTAGGGCTAGGCCACCTTCCCTAGCATTTCTTTTCATTAGTTCCCTTGATATTCTGGACCTTTTGTTCTTCCAGATGAATTTTGATATTATTTTTTCTAGCTCTAGAAAATAATTATCTGGTGGTTTGATTGGTATGGAACTGAATAAGTAAACTAATTTAGGTAGAACTGTCATTTTTATTGCATTTGCTCAGTCTACCCACGAGCAATTGATGTTTTTCTACTTACCTAGATCTGACTTTATTTGTGTGAACAGTGTTTTGTAATTGTGTTCATATAGTCCCTGGGTTTGTTTTGGCAGGTAGACTCCCAAATATTTTATAGTGTCTACCCTAGCTTTAAATGGGATTTCTCTTTCTATTTCTTGCTATTGGGCTTTGTTAGTAATATATAGAAATGCAGATGATTTATCTGGTTTTATTTTGTAACCCGCAACTTTGCCAAAGTTGTTTATTATTTCAAGCAGTTTTTTACTTGATTCTCCGGGATTTTCTAAGTATATTATAATATCATCTACAAAGAGTGAGAGCTTAGTTTCTTCTTTGCCTATTCTAATGCCTTCAATTTCTTTTTCTTCTCTTATTGCTAAAGCTAACATTTCTAGTACCATATTAAATAACAGTGGTGATAATGGACATCCTTGTTTCATCCCTGATCTTACTGAAAATGCATCTAGCTTATCCCCATTGCATATAATGTTTGCTGATGGTTTTAGGTAGATACTGCTTATTATTTTACGGAAAGTTCCATTTATTCCTATGCTCTCTGCTATTTTCAAAAGGAATGGGTGTTGTATTTTGTCAAAAGCTTTTTCTGCATGTATTGAGATAATCATGTGGTTTCTGTTAGTTTTGTTGTTGATATGATCAATAATGTTGATAGTTTTCATAATATTGAACCAGTCCTGAATTTCTGGTATAAATCCTACCTGATCATAATGTATTATTTTTATGATAAGTTGTTGTATTCTTTTTGCAAATATCCTATTTAAAATTTTTGCATCTATATTCATTAGAGAAATTGGCCTATACTTTTCTCTCTCTGTTTTGGCTCTTCCTGGTTTAGGTATCAGAACCATATTTGTATCATAAAAAGAATTTGGTAGAACTACTTCCTCAATTTTCCCAAATAATCTATATAGCATTGGAATTAACTATTCTTTAAATGTTTGATAGAATTCATTTGTAAATCCATCTGGCCCTGGAGATTTATTTCTAGGGAATTCATTGGTGACTTGTTCAATTTTTTTTCTGAGGTGGGGTTATTTAAGTACTCAACTTCCTCTTCTGTTAATTTGGGAAATTTATTTTTAAAAAAATATTCATCCATCTCATATAGACTGTCGAATTTATGGGCATACAATTGAGCACAGTAATTTCTAATTATTGTTTTAATTTTCTCCTCATTGGAAATAAGTTTGCCTTTTTCATTTTTGATATTGGTCATGTGGTTTTCTTCTTTTTTTAAAATCAAATTGACCAAAATTTATTGATTTTATTGCTTTTTTTCATAAAACCAACTCGTAGTTTTATTTATTAGTTCAATAGTTTTCTTAATTTCAATTTTATTAATCTTTCCTTTGGTTTTCAGTATTTCTAGTTTGGTATTTACTTGGGGATTTTGAATTTGTTCTTTTTCTAGCGTTTTCAGCTGTATGCCCAATTCGTTGATCTCCTCTATCTCTATTTTATTCATGTAGGCATTCAAAGATATAAAACTTCCCCCAAGAACTGCTTTTGCAGAATCCCATAAGATTTGGTAGGTTGTCTCATTATTGTCAGTCTCTTGAATGAAGTTGCTGATTGTTTCTATGATTTGTTATTTAACCCACACATTCTTTAGGATTAGATTGTTTAATTTCCAATTAATTTTTAATTTATCTTTCCAGGGCCTTTTATAACATATAATTTTATTGCATTATGATCTGAGAAGGATGCACTGACTATCTCTGCCTTTCTGCACCGGAATGTGAGGTTTTTATGCCCTAGTACAGGGTCAATTTTTGTATGTGCTATGTATTGCTGAGAAAAAGGTATATTCCTTTCTATCCTTGTTCAATTTTCTCCAGAGAGCTATCATATCTAACCTATCCAGAGTTTTATTCACCTATTTAACTTCTTTCTTGTTTATTTTGAGGTTAGATTTATCAAGTTCAGAGAGTGGGAGGTTGAGGTTCCCCACTAATATAGTTTTGCTGTCTCTTTCTTCCTGTAACTTCTTTAACTTCTCTAAGAATGTGGATGCTCTACCACTTGGAGTATATATGTTTAGTAATGATATTGCTTCATTGTCTATGGTATCTTTTACAAGATAGAGTTTTCTTCCTTATCTCTTTTGATTAGGATCTATTTCTGTTTTTGCTTTGAGCTTAGGATTGCTATCCTTGTTTTTTTTATATCAGTTGAAGCACAATATATTCTGCTCCAACCTTTTACCTTTATCCTGCATGTATCCCCTATTTCAAATATGTTTCTTCTAAACAACGTATTGTTAGATTATGGTTTTTAATCCATTCTGCTCTTCATCTCTGTTTTATGGGAGAGTTCAGCCCATTCACATTCACAGTTACGATTATTATCTGTGTCTTTCCCTCTGTCCTCTTGCTCCTTGTTTATGCTTTTAGTTCTCCCTTCTCTCTTCCCCTCCACAAAAGAGTTTTCATTTTTGACCACCACCTCTCTCAGTCTTCCCTCCCTTCTTTCAGTCCCCCTCTCTTTTACTTCCCCTTTCCCTTACTACTTTCCTTCCTTTTAGCCTCCCTTCCCTTTTCTTTCCTCTTTTCCCTCCTACTGCCTATAGAGCTAGTTAGATTACTAAACTTGACTCAGTTTCTTGTTACCTCCTGGAACCAAATCAGATGAGAGTAAATGTCAAACAATGCTCATCTCCCTCTGCTCTTTCCCTCTACTGTAATATATTTTTATGCCTCTTCTTGTGTTGTAATTTACCTTTTTTCTGCCTCCTCCTTTTTATATCTTCTGTTACAATCCCTTTTCACCCTTAAATCACATTTTTATCTTCACATTATTTACTTTATACCCAATCCCTCTATCTATCTAGCTAGCTCCCTTTTATATATCATAATAAATATATAATTCTCAAGATTAACTAGTATCATTTTCCCTTATAGTATATATGTGTGTGTGTATATATATATATATATATATATGTATACATACTATATGTATATAATATATATATATATATCTATATCTATATATATATATATATATATATATATACACAATTTGCCCATACTGAATAACAAGTTTCTTCTCCAGTGTTTACCTTTTTATGCCTCTCTTGAGACTTGCATTTGAAGATAGAGTTTTCTATTGAGCTTGGGTATTTTTATCAGGAAAGTCTAGAAATCCCTTATTTCATTGAATGTCCCTCTCCTTGCCTGAAATATTATACTCAATTTTGGTAGGTAATTGATCCTTAGTTGTAGTTCCACCTCTTTTGCCTTATGGAATATCATATTCCAATCCCTTTAATCTTTTAACATAGAAGCTGCAAGGTCCTGTGTGATCCTGACTGTAGCTCCTCGATATGTGAATTGTTTCTTTCTGGCCACCTGCAGTATTTTCTCCTTCACTTTTTAGTTTTGGAATTTGCAACGATATTCCTTAGTGTTTTTAGTTTGGGATTCCTTTCAGGAGGTGAACTGTGGATTCTTTCAATGACTATTTTGCCCTCTGGATCAAGGACTTCTGGGCAGTTTTCCTTGATGATTTTTTTGGGAGATGTTGTCTAGGCTCTTTTTTCATCATGGTTTTCTGGTAGACTGATAAATACTTAGATTTTTCTCTTCTGGATCTATTTTCCAGGTCAGTTGTTTTTCTAATTAGATATTTTATATTTTTTTCTATCTTTTCATTCTTTAGATTCTATTTGACTGATTCTTAGAGGTTCTACTTGCCCAATTCTAATTTTCATCAAATTATTTTCTTTAGTCAATTTTTGCATCTCCTTTTCCATCTGTTCAATTGTTCCTTTTAAGAAGTTATTTTCTCCAGTTAGTTTTTCTACTTCCTTTTCCATTTGTCCAATTTTCCTAGTTAGGTTTTGTGCTTCCTTTTCCATTAGTCCATTTTTCCTTTTAAATTCTTCCATGATTTCTTTTTTCATATTTTAAAAATCAATTGACCAGTTTTTCTTCTATTTCCCTAATTTGGCTGTAAAAATTCTCCTTGAACTCTTCCAAGAATGTTCATTGGGCTTGAGACCACTTCATATTCCCTTCTGAAGTTTCAGATGGGAGTACAGTCTTAATGCTGCCCTCTTTGGTATACGTGTTTTGGTCCTTGTCCTCATAGAAAGATTCTATGGTCTTACCTTTTCTGCTTTGCTTCTTGCTCATGATGATCACTTTTTCCTGGCTTTTAAAGTGGATCTTTGCTTCTGGAGCACAGGGGCCTCTGTCCCACAGTTCTTGCGTTTAGAACTTGAGGCTTTGTGTATTGTGGCCTCTGGTTCTTTCAGCTAGAGACTAGAATGCTGCAGCTTACCTGGTGCTAAGCTGGCTGATGTGCCAAAGCAGAGGCCAGGTGAGGTTTGAGTTTCCCTGGAGTTACCCTGGAGCTAGCTGGGGAAAAGGTGGTCTGGCCACAGGAGGTCTCCTCTCCTGAGCACAGGCAGGTTCAGTGGCTGGTGAACTAGTGTTTGCAGTCTTCCATATTCCCCTGGCTGTGCTGATTCATACCTGGGGTCTTGGTTTTGAGGATTGCAGGCTCTATTCCTCTAGGGCTCAGGATCTCTTCCTGGTTAGCTGAGATGGGTTTGTCTGAGATAGCTCTGGTCCTGCACTGGTCCCCTTTAGCCACACCAAGATAGACCCCTTCCTTTGTGATTTTTCCTAGCCTCATGGGCTAAAAGACTGTTTACCCCTTCGGCTGATTTTTTTCTAGGGAAATATTCTATGGGTTTTTCAAGGTCAACAAGGGGAGGGGTAGAGCATTTACTGATCACTCCAACATCTTGGCTCCTGGAAGTTCAAGTAGGTGACTTACAGACATTTAATCTATGGGCTGATAGTCTCAGGAGTGGCTGCTGCAGTTACCTGGGGTTCTGCAGTTCTCTCTTTCTCAGTTCCACTGGAATCCTGTCCTGGGATGATACGTTTGAGAATCCACACTGCAGCTGCTGTTTCAGATTGCCCAGGCTTTCTTGCTTGGCTTTGCTATGGTGGGGTTTGTGGGGTCTGCACTGGTACAGCCTGTGTACTGGTCGCTCCTCCAGCCCCATGCAACAGATTCTTCCTGTCAACCTTCCAGTCTGTCCTGGGTTGAAATCTGCCACACTGTCTCCTATTGGACTCTGCACTCTAGACTATGTTCAGATTCTCTTTTTTAGAGGTATCTGAATGAGTTTGTCTTAGAGCTTAGGTGAGTAGTCGCTCTCACTTAGCCATCTGGCCTCAGACACTTGCTAGTTGCGTGATCCTGGGCAAGTCATTTAACCCTGTTTTACTCAATATCTTCATCTGTAAAATGAGCTGGAGAAGGAAATGACAAACTACTCTAATATCTTTGCCAAAAAAGAAAAAAACCCATATGGGGTCACAAAGAGTTGAATGTGACTGAAATGACTGAGCAACAGCTACCACATGCATATGATTAACAATAAACTTGAAATTAGTTCTATGAGACACCAAGCACATAGATATGTCTTACCCACTGAATTAAGTTATGCTTCAAATTTTATAGCACACAACTTAATTCACAAACCTAGCTAAACCAGAAGACAGAGCACATACCGTTAATGTGATGGAAATAGTCAAGCAAACTAATGATACACAGTTAACAATAAAACACTGCATAAGCAGACTTCATATGAATATTGATCACTAAGTTAATTGCAGACTCATCTCAAGAACCACCAAGACTAAAATACAGTGAAGCAGTGCCTAGGAATCAATGAGCCAGTTCCTATTGTCAGTAATTGCCCTTGGCCTTGCAATGTGTTTGTCACTACAGAGGTTAAAGCCTCTTAAGTATCTGCAAGACTAGATATGGATGATTCACTCATGTATATATGCATTATAAGCAAATGGAGTAGTCATCCAAGTGCTTGGATAATCTTCCAACTTAGAGGGCTGGGGAGGTATTTAAGAACTTGCTGTACAAGGTCAGAAAACAGAAATACTTGTCATAGGCCTCTCTTTTTCCTGGTCCTGGAAATAAACATTTTTGCCTACCAGCTAATTTCACTATTCAAACAATGGGTAACATTTAAATAGTACTTTAAGTTGGCAAAGCACTTCACCTATGTTATCCCTTAGGAACCTCACAATAACCCTGTGAAATAGGGTCTATTATTATATCCTGTGTTATAGATGAGAAAACTGTGGCTGAGAGGTTAAGTAACTTGTCCAGGATCACACAGCTAATAAGTGTTTGAGGCAGGATTTGAACTTGGAACTCCCTGACTCCAAGACCAGCACTCAGCCACTGCACCACTTAGCATCCTCAAACAGTTTTCTGTGAAACTGAAGGAAAAAAAAAACTTCTAGAGTAATCTGAAATAAGGCAAATTTCACACTCAAAATTTGTTGCTAATTTAATTCCCAGTTTCATTAACATAAATATTGTTTTACCACCTTCTTTTGTGGTTGTTCTTTCAACACTTGTCAAAACGATCATGTTTTTCTCGTTTTATTTTTTTCTTTTAAGTTATTTTCCTTTAGGTGTGTGTTTATTTCATTAAGTATTATACTATATTATATACTATACTTAGGGGCTCCAACACCATTATTGGTTTTATTGCGTTGAATTTTCTTTATTTCTCTATCCTCCTGACTTACAATTGACTTATTATCCATTAGTTCAATTAACAAAAATCACTCACGTAGGAGTAGTTTGTGTGGGTTATTTTCTGAAAAACATAACCACAGAGAAGTATTTTGGGTATGATCTTACTAAAATCCCAAATATACAGTTTAGGATTTGGGAAAGACCCTGGATTTGGAGTCAGAGGAGCTGGGCCTGAAGCCAGATTGGCTATATAAAACCTATGGCACACGGGCAAAATGTTTTATCTCCCTGGGATTTGGATTTCTTTTTTGTAGTATGAGAGGTTTGGGTTATATGAACTCTAAGGTTCTTTTAGTTCTAACTTCTAGAAAAGTTATATATATTTTAGGTTAGTTATCAAGCTACTCTATATTACAAGAAGGAAAACTCAATTTCATTTACTGAATAAAGATGTAGTTATACTTCTCAACTTCCAAATGGAAGATGTTCAAAAAATAATTCGTAAATTGGTTGTTTGGAAATTGAAATACATTTCCTAATATAAACAATGTTATAAAGAGTCATTCAGTCTCCAATCCAACTTACAAAATTCACTTAATCCACAATGTAGCTAAAATAGTAATTAAAATAGCCTGAAAACCCAATAAAACCTCTGACACATGATGTGGGCTTGCCTGAGCCTTAAACACCCTGAAACTAGATTCCCTTTGAGAACAAAGGCAGTGTTGGTCAAGAAGAGTTCCAGTAGCAGGGGCTATCTATAGATAGATAGATAGATAGATAGATGGATGGATGGATGGATGGATGGATGAATGGATGGATAGATACATAGATGTCCATATGTATGTGTACATATATGTATATACATATATGTACACACATATATGTAAAGACAGAGAGAGAGGGTTCATAAATCATAGACAATGGAATATTTTAACCAATAGCACATATGCTTTTTTGCTTCTTTTGTTTTATTCTGGCCTGATGGTAAAAGTCAGCAATCAATCAACGGGTGCTGAGTTTCAACTTGTTCTTTCAGGAGTTTTATAATTATAAGGAAAAATGCCTTGCAAGTTATAGAACCTTATACTTGTTTGTTGCTTTACATTGAATTGAATTGCAATTTTGTTGTTCAGTTGTTTACAGTTGTGTCTGGCTCTTCATGACCCCATTTGGGGTTTTCTTGGCAAAGATACTAGAGTAGTTTGCCATTTTCTTCTCCAGCTCATTTTACATAATGCGGAAACCAAGGCAAACAGGGTTAAGTGACTTGTCCAGGGTCACACAGCTAGTAAGTGTCTGAGGTCAGATTTGAACTCAGGATGAGTTTTCCTGACTCTAAGCCAGGTACTCTATCCCCTATAAAGGAAAATTTATAGAAAAGACCCAATTAAAGTCCATGACTATCTAGATTGTGGGGAGATGAAAGGTTAGTAAGAGTACTGTGAAAGAGGCATATGAAAAATGCTTTGGATATCTGCAGTCCCTCAGGGTTATGAACCCCGTATGAGATTACAAGGGCACCACAGTGGCAGAATGACAACTGCCCAAGGAACGACCCACCAAGGTATGGATTTGGCGATTGTGATCAGCAAAGGAATTTGGAAGGTCTTTCACACATTCTTACTATCTTCATCCTTTCCCCAGACTTAAAATTTCAGCTATGTAAAGCTGAGTTACAATCTGGCTAAATTCAAAGGCTGAGTATGGATATGGTTCCAGAGATTGGCAGGACACAGTCCTGCTCCATGTTAGAAAATATACCTTAGGGGAGTACCAGTGCTTAACCCAGTGTGTGATACATAGTAGCTGCTTAATAAATAAATGCTTATTGTTTGGAAGTGTGTGTGTGTGTGTGTGTGTGTGTGTGTGTGTGTGTGTGTGTGTGTGTGTGTGAATGCGTGTATGTGTGTAATAGCAATTCTATGAGATTCAACTGATAACATGTAGAAGAATTTGACTTACATTCTAAAGTTGGCAAGTTTATGCACATTACTGAAAAGTAGTTGTGACACTCATGGTATATCCTGAAATATAACAAGAATAATGTTTTTTGCATAATATTGCATTTTGAGGCTCACCAACTTCTTTCCTAACAACAACCCTCTGGGTCAGTTTAGTATAAGCATAATTATCCAAGTTTTACAGGTGAGGAAACCAAGGCTCTGGAAGGTTACCTGACTCATACAGTGTGTATGAGTCCATAGTCAGAAAATATCAAAGTCACAACCTTCTTGTGTGACCTTCAACATTTCACTCCACAACTCAAGCAATCAATTCTTTTCCATATTATGAGAATAACACCAACCAATTTTTACAGGCTTATTGGGAAGAACAGCTAATAAAAATATGATTGCAAAGAGCTTTGAACATTAAGTGCTATAGAAATGCTTAGGTCATAGAACACCAAATTTAATGAGCAATAAAATAACAATAACCTAGCTCAGCTTCCAGCTGGAAGACCTCAGTCTATAGGAAAGGAGTTGCAGACTATGTATTCAGAAGATAGGGAGTTCAGGGTTTCATTTAATTTTTTAAAAGGGAGAAATGAGAAGAGTCAAATGTATTTTCTTTGGATATTCCTAATTTTTTATTTCAGCTTCAGGTAACTTATCTTTAAAACAGGAGTGGGATAGAATAGGTAATACAATGATCTCTTATCGCCCTCACATTCTATTCATTTGTTATTTCTAACGGAAAATTTCAAAAGACAATATCAAAGTCATTCTTGACTCACAGACAAGAACCACATGCAGCTGGAATCAAATCAATCATAAAGAATACAATAAACCCGCACTTTGTGCCCTCCATGCTTCTTGGCTTTGTTGGGCCACGAAGAAGTGCAATACACTCTACTTATGAGGAGAGGACGAACATATAAAACAATCAAGCTCAGAAAGCATAAGTGCGCTACTCACGGTAAGTGCAAGAATTAGAGAAAAGAGATATCGGATGGGGTTGAAATAGAGAAGAGTTCGTGGAGAAGGTGAGACTTGTGGTGGGTTTTGAGGGAGGAAATGGGATAGGCAGAAGGATGTAGGAAATGGTTATAATATAAGCAGTAACAAAGGTATGGCAGGAAGGAACGTGGCATGTGCAGGGGAGAGTGAGATTGGACAAATGGGAACAGAAAGTACAGATGGGTGAGTCTTTGTTGTTTATAATGGTAATGTTCTTAAGGATATGAATAATGAATCAGAAAAATAGATAACTAGCTAGCTAGATAACTAGATAGATTAGACAGATAGATGGATGGATAGACAGACAGATAGACAGATTTATGAAGCACTTACTATGGGCCACATGTTGTGCTAAGAGCTGATTATACAAATAGAAGACAGTCACTGCCTTAAGGAACTTACATTCTAATGTAAAAAACACCACATCACTGGGAGCTGGGAAGTGGGGCTGGTGGAAAAGGTATCTCAGAGAGGGAAAAGCAGCTATAGCAGAGGAGAAAAAAATCTGGAAAATGAGTCCAGCTATGAATGAGATCAAGTATGACTGAGGCCCTTCCTGAAATACTGGTTGAGGCAAGAGAATCACCAATCCAGACACTAGGCTTCAGGGCAGAAGTTTCTCCAAGAAGGTTATTGAGAAGTCCCCAGAGTGAGTCTCTTTATGCTTTACACCCTCCACCCTTACTGTAAATAAATCCTTCAAATGTTAACAGCCAGCCTCTTTCACTACTCTTAATAATCCCACTCACCCCTGCCACCACCATCCAGGTAGAGGCTATGAAACCTAGGACAGGATAACTCACCTTTAGAAACTGATCAAGACTTAATCCTAGGCCATCTCCCTCTTGTTTTCTTTCTTGAGGTAGGCTATGGGGAGGAGGGTGGGCCTTTTGATAATGGTCAGGAGGAACAGCTCCTCTGGGTAGTTGGAGAATAAAAGTTGGACAAGAATATTTCTGTGCAGACCCCTGCACTGTGTCACCCTTTTCCAGGGAGTGTTCGTTCTGTTTGCACTCCAACAGGGGTGGTACAGTCTTCCTTATTTTCCAAGGGAAAAGGAGGGAGAGACAAGAACTTAGAATAAGAGAATTTTGGTATTTAGTAGGGCTGGGAGTTAGTCTTGGTTGAGGTCATTGGAAAGCAGGATATTGAATTAATAAAACAACAAATTGTGGTTCAATGGACAATAAGGTCCTATGATTATGTAAAACAAATATAAATGGGAGCCCAAATTGCGAAGGGCTTTAAAAAGAGGGCAGAGGAGTTTGGACTTGATACAATATGGAGTCATTTTAGGTTCTTGAAGAAGGGGGTGGTGTCTTGATAAAAGAGGTGCTATTGGTGGCAGTAAACATGATGAACTGAAGTGGGACAGACTGGAATATGTCAAAATATTTAAATGTTTTTTTTTAAATTGAACTTTTGAGCCATATAGCTAAAATATTACGGGGCTCTCAGTGGTTTCTGAAGTTTTTGTCAGCATCATGAAAATGTGAAAGAGATGAAAAAGGAACAGATTACTTTGCTAATGAAAATGAAAACAAAGACAACATTTGGGAATGAAAAATGGAAACCAAATTGAATTATGGAATTAGCAAAATTGAATTAATTTATACAATATTGCCATCAGAGGGCAGGCTTTGTTCACATCAACAATTAAGAACAGAGTAGAAAGGAGGGAGCATGGCCAATATCCTCAGCCTTGACTGCATTTTGCAGAGCCTGCTTCTTTGGAAGATTGATTTGTCTTTTAAAAGAGTTGAAGCCACTGTCTCAGAAAATCAAGGAAGGAAAAGAGGACAGCAAAGGAGGGTGAAGGGGTCATGAAAGCGGAAGGAAGAATAAAATGAAAAATAAATGCCAAGAGGAAAAAATGGAGGCTGCAACTGTTTAAAGAATTCTTTTCCCATGTAATTTACTTGAGCTTTTCTCTGCTGGTATTTTGATAGGCACGGGAAACTGAAATAAGATTCAATAATGTTTTCACTGGAAACAGAAATTGAGAAAAATATGTGGAATGGAAAAAGAATTAAAAAAAAATCTCAGAAACCAGAAAAAGAGAAACCAATAATATGGCATTTAAGCAATCCTACTGTGAGCAATGGAATCACCCTTCATTCCCTAGCTGCCAGTGAGTATCAATTAAAAGACAGATTGGTTCCTCTGGGGACACCGATAAGACAGTAAGAAAAGATTCTTTAATCCTTCTAACAATGGGCATTTGTTCACATGGGCTTGGAAGAAACATTTAACTGTAGTCTATAACTCTTCCTTTGCAGTCAGCTCTATTTCAGGAAAAAAACGCTTATACAAAGGCCACTGTTGTTATGTTAAACCTTTTTGTTTTGTTTTGTTTGAAAGTAATCTTTTATGTTAGTAAAAACATCTGGGAAATGTTAAAGGCAAGCCAATTTGGACAAATATTAAATACTCTACCACTATAAAAAATTGAAGCATCTTTAATTTATTGATCCAAATTAGATTACCTAAAGTATGTGTCTAGTATAGTATACACTTGATTTGAGAGACAGTGTAAAGAAAGAGTACTCCCTGGTTTTAAAGTCTGAAGACCTGAATTGGAATCTTGACTCCCTTAACTTACTTACTATCTGTGTGACCTTCAATTAGTCATTTTATCTATCCCTCTGAGGGCCTTGACTGTGAGAGGGAAGGTTGGACTAGATGAACTCTTTCCAGCTATAATCTTGTAAACGAATTGCAAATCCTAAAGTTTATGTTTAACTCTCCATTTTGATCTCCAATTCACACTTCCTGAGGCCTAATAGCAAGTTATAGTTGACTGATTTGAGTTTTTCTTCTCCTTTCCCTTTGGGTGGTTGTAGTGGTCAAGACTGAAATAGCCAAAGGAAACTAATAAGGAGGAACTAAAAAGATGAGTTTGAAGTATTCATGAATTTTAAAAACCAGCTCCTGAATAACAGAGTTGAATGCATCATATTTTTACACCACTTATTTGATATCTTTCCAAAATCTTTCTTTCAAGATAAAACTTCTACATTCCATGCTTTAAAAAAATAATTGAATAAGGCTTGATATGATGCCAGATGCTTTAAGAGACTTGAAAGTAGAGAAAATTTACACATAAAAGAGTACATGTGTAGAAAGTGGATAAACATTCATTTTCAAACATTACTTCACCACAAAATATACTGCAGCATACTATTAAGATGGCAAAAGACTAAAGACTAGACTACCAATTGTTGTGTTCATCCTTCGTTGCCAAAGAAGACTATGCCATCAGAGAAATGATGACATGACTTGCACTTGACTGTTTTGAGTAAGGGAGGGCTGTGCAGGTCACCAGCCTCACTTCTCGTAGTCATCTGAATCCAATGACTTGATATTCATCAGGATGACTGGAGATGGCCCAGGATGCAATGGGAAACCTTGGCTCCTTTAGGTCAAGGTCTATTTACTTATTGGTAGAAGGAATTTCTTAATTGTGAGTATTAGTATGGTATCAGGAATGGGACTTGAACTTAGGTCTTCTTGACTTTAAGGCCAGCTGTCTATTTACGACACCATGTTGCCTGTCTAACAACTATTTACCTATCTTAGACCTGTGATTTCATTGGTATTAGACACTCCTAGTGAGTGTTAATCTCCAACTGCCTGGCAATTTATAGTTTCAGAATTCCCTGGGGTCACTGAGAGATTAAGGGACTTGCCCAGAGTCACAAAAGTAGGATGTGTTAGGGATGGAACTGAAACTCAGTTCTTTCTGACTCAAAGTTAGCTCTATCTACTACTTCATGCTGCATTATCTTAGGCTTTATGATTTAAAGTATGATATTTATAATGGGTCAATTTATATTTCCTGCACTCTGAGATAGCAAAGGGAGAATCCTCATCTCAGGAGCAATGAAAAGGGAGCCATCAGTTAACAAACACTGATTTAGTGCTTGCTATGTGCCATGTACTGTGCTAAACAACAGGAATATAAGCAAAATGAAAGACCATCATTGCCATCAAGGAGCACATATCATATTTTAATGGGGAAAGGTAACACCTAAAATGAAGGTGAAAAGGTAGAGCTGGTATTCTATGTGGGAAATGAAGAGATGGTTGGCCTGGGTGCCCACTGTAAATGAAAGTCTTGGGAGGTGCCATTCAATCAGAGGTGGGAGCAAAGGGTACTTGGAGGTGTGAATTCCTGGGCTGACTTGATCTCCCAGGATGAGAAGTTTTCTAGGCAATGAAAAAAGGAAGATAGCTATGCTTTATAGTTTATTGATGACAAGGCTCAATTCTGGCTCAGGTATATAATATATTGTTCTCCTCTCTAAGGCTCTTCTATGTCTATATCATATTAGAACTATATTCAGCTCTTAATCATTGAGAAGAGGCAGGGATGACACAAAAGAACATAAATATTGTTTCTATTTTGCTTCAGAATACAACCAGAAATACAGCCACATTCACTGGCTGCCCAATTTTTTTTTTGTTATTTGTGTTCTAGGATTTAACCTGGTTATTGCAGATAATTTATAAATCTAATAATTTATTATTTGAAATATTCCAGAGGCACAGGTGGTGAAAGCTGAGGAGGTTGATTTGTGCAGGATTACTTAGTGGGACTTATTAGTAAAGATAAAATGAGCAGGATGAATTAATCATGACAGCAGGAGAAGAGAAAGTCATAAGGGGACCCAGAGAGATAATTCTTAGGCAGGAGTTCTTACCTTGTTTGTGTTATGGACCCCTTTTTTGGGTGAAGTCTATGGACCCTTCCTCAGAATAATATTTTAAAATGTATAAAATAAAATATCCACGATTGTGAAGGGAATAAATTGCATTGGAAAAAAGGCATATTTCCTCCATTCATATTCAAGAAGTCCCTGAAATCTATGCATTAACTCCTCAAGAATATATGAACCCCAAGTTAAGAATCCCTACTTTACAAAATATATCAACTAATCAAAAATAAATTATTTATTACTATGCACTTACTGTTACTAGGCACTCATTAAGTGACAGGTATTGTGTTAGGCAATGAGAAAAGAGAATAATGAAAGTCTCTGCTCTTGGGGGATTATATTTTATATATATTATATATATATATATTTTATATTCTACCAGGGGATTCACATGTACTGGTAACACATAACATGAAACTGAAAAGGGGTGGGGCTGGTGCCCTGTGTGGGAAATGAAAAGGTGACTGGCCTGGATGCTCACTGTAAATGAAGGTACTGGGAGGGACTAAGTACATATAGATGTATGTATATATATTGATTTCAACATATGTATATACACACACACACACACACACACACACACACACACACACACACATACAAACATATACATATGCTTTTCTTTCCTCATTCAGCTATCACCCTAGTTTAGGCCTTTATTATCTATTGTCTAGAAAGAGCCTTCTAACTGATCTCTCCTCATTCTCTTCCCATTCCAGTCTACCTTCCAGTCAACCTAGTTGCCAAAGTAATTTTTCCAAAGTACAGTTCTAAACATATCACTCCACTAATCCTGGAGTTCTGGTGGCTTCCTATCACTTTTAGGATGAAATATACTGTCCTCTGGCACTTAGAGCCTTTATAACCTGTCTCCTTCCTACTTTTCTAGCCTATTTATATCTTATTTCCTCTTCCACATACTTGGTTGTTTAGTCATTCTTCTTGTTCAGTTGTATCCAAATCTTCATGACCCCATTTGGGGTTTCCTTGGCAAAGATACTGGAGCAGTTTGCCATTTCCTTCTCCAACTCATTTTACAGATGAGGAAACTGAGGCAAACAGAGTTAAGTGACTTGCCCAGGGTCATATAGCTGCTAAATGTCTAAGGCCAGATTTGAACTCAGGTCCTCCTGACTCCAGATCTGGCATACTATCCACCACACTACCTCACTGCTTCTCACTACCCCACACTCCCCACAACCTCTACAATCCAGCTCTCCTGGCCAATTTGCAATTCCTTTCATGTGACTCTCCATCTCTCATCTCAATAATGCCTGGAGTGCTCTGCTTTCTGGCTTCCTGAAAAACTCAGCTGAAATCCCACCTTCTGTAGGAGACCTTTCCCAGCTGCCCCCACCTCCTTATTGTGACTACATTCCCCTTTCACACCATCTGTTCTGTGTCTTATATGTATCTAGTTATTTACGGGTTCTTTCCTCCATGACTAGACATTCTGCTCAGTAGGGACCGAGATTATCCTTTCTCTGTACCTCCAATGTTTAGCACATTGTGTGCTATGTTCTCAAGCAATTAATAAATGCTTGTTGACTTACTAAGTAACACACATATAGTACATACAGAACAAGAACAAAATAAATACAACATAATTGAGGGAAGTGTGGGCAGCTAGGTGTCACAGTGGAGAGTGCCGGGCTTGGAGTCAGGAAGACTCCTTCCTGAGTTCAAATCCGGCCTCAGATACTTACTAGCTAAGTGACCCTGGACAAGTCACTTAACCCTGTTTGCCTCAGTTTCCTCATCTGTAAAATGAGTTGGAGAAGGAAATGGCAAACTGCTCCAGTATCTTTGCCAAGGGGTCATGAAGTATAGGACATGACTTAACAACAAATTGAGAGAGATAGGGCACTAGCAGTTTGAGGTTTAGGAAAACCTTCATGTTGACTGTGGTGTTTCTAAAGAGTTTTGAATGATCATATGAGATGGAGAAGAAGAAATTCTAGGCATGGGAAGACAGTTGGTGAAGATACAGGGTTCCAAGTGTGAAGACCAGCAAGGAAGTCTACTTGGCAAGAGCATAGAGTACAAACTACACATGCATAACCTATATTGAATTGCTTGCCTTCTCAGTGAGGGTGGATGGGGAGGGATGATGGGAGAGAATTTGGAACCCAAAGTTTTAAAAACAAATGTTAAAAGTTTTTACATCCAATTGGGAAATAATATGAATAAGCAATGAGGTACAGAAATCTATCTTGCCCTACAAGAAAGTGAGGGGGATGAGGATAGATGGAGTAGGGTGATAGAGAGGTGGACAGACTGGGGGAAGGGGTAATCAGAATGCAAGCTGTCTTGGGGTAGAGGGGAGGGGAAAGATGGGGAGAAAATTTGGAACTCCAAATCTTGTGGAAATGAATGTTGACTAAAATAAATTTTTTTTAAAAAAAAGACTGTAGAGTATAGGAAGATGAGTAATGTTTAACAAGACTGGAGAAGCTGGTTGGGGCCTGGTTGTGGAGGGCTTTAAAAGTCAAACAAAGGAGTTTATATTATACACAAAGCAATAAGGAGACTCTGCATTTTATTTAGTAAGAAATGACAGTCAGACCTATGCTTATGGGAAGTCACTTTGGATGTTATGTGGATGATGAATTGGAATATCGAGGGATTTAAGGCAAAGGGACCCATTAGGGGGCAACTGTCTCTGGAGGGGAAAGAGGTAGAGATCTCATAACAATTGATATTGGTGGGAGAAAGGTCAAAGAAATTCTGGTATTCATTAGCTGCAGTACCAGACCCCATAAATAGTGAATTATATGTGAGCAAATTTCCTAATTATGAACACGGATTCTAAGAAACCAACAGCCAAGAGTAGAGCATGAAATACGACTTAGAAGAACCAAGAGGTATTTGAAGCTAGTAGCAAGGCCAGGTATAGGTGTCTAGTCTTTAATGGTCCTATTTGTATCTGTCATTTAAGATCTTTTTATGATCTGGGAGCCAGGGACAGACCTCCTATGGGACAAAAAGTCAGAATCAGGCAAAAATAGACTTTTCAAATAGATTTTGTGTTGGGAACAGCATAAAGATGCCAGAGTTGGAGAAGGAGATTATGGAAGTCTAGCCTCCTTGTATCTGACCACATAGCCTCCAGACAGGAAAGGCCCCACATGGTAATTTGGGTCAGGAGAAAGAGGATGTAGATTCACAACAAGGTAAAGAGCCTCTTAAAATCTAATTAGCTAGGGAGTTTACTTCAGATAGACAAAGTCTATCTGAGAAGACAGGTCTATGTAAGAAGAAAAAGGGAACTTGAGGTGGTGATAAATGGAGGAATAGAGAGGATGAGGACATAGCTGGCTACTTTCTAAATACATTAGGAAGTCTTAAACCCAGAGAGAAAGATCTTAGGTGGCCAGATTGGGAAGGATGCCCCTCATTCAGGAACTCAGGAGACAAAGACATCACTTCTCTAAGTTCATGGCCACAGAGTCAAGGATGATGGGAAGCTTTCTAATGCCTCGCAGGGAAGAAATCTAGGAGGATTTGTTTGGCCATAGTATGTTTTCTTCTTGTCAGAGGGTCAGTTCTCCCTTACTTTTTTTTCAGGGTCAAAGAAACAGATTCTGGAAGGACTAGGCTACCTAACAATCCAGCCAAACAGAATTTATTAGCTAGAAATCCAGCTTTGACAAGAGTGGGTTGGACCGACTCAGGAAAGAAACCAGGAAGAAAAGATGCCAGTCAGGCAAGAGAAGGGGCATTGAAGATGGAGGCCTGGTTTCTGGCACATTTTGCATGTAGGATCAGGATTAACTGATGAGAACTCTTTTAACTTGGAAATTTTCCCTTCCTTGGTTATTTTAATCCCTTGTATGTTTCCTTATAGTGCTTAGTAATAAGACCTTTACACAAAAATCTAAAGAAGGATTGTGAGTTGTTTCCAGAGAACAGAACAAGGAAGAAAGCAAAAAGGCCTACACCATTTCCAACAAGGTTACCCTGGGTAGCTAAACTTAGTATGAAGAGGAAAGTAGGGTTACTGATGGTACAAGGCCTTGGGCTTGCTGGTGGAAAAAGTAGGGTTTTGGAGGACAGTAGGACCTTGGTGCCACATTTGTGAAACATCAATGATCAACTGAAATGTGTGTGTATATGTGTATGTGTGTGTGTGTGTGTACGTGTGTGTGTAGTCTAGGCTAGTGTAGAGTCAATTAAAAGCTGAAGTCAATATGTTTATGGACAGTTGTAATGCAAATTGTACCTTGGAGAGAGTTTGGGGTTTAAGCCTTCAGGGGACCTATTCCCTTTCCAAGGGGACAATACCATGAGTTACAGATCATCATTCCTAGGGAATCTTTGCTCATCTCTGAGAAAGAAGACCTTGTTTATTTGTTTGTTGTTTTTCAGTTCCAGCAGAGTGGCAAGAATTCCAGGACCAAAGGGTCCCACGATGTCTAGGGAACTTCCCTAGCAGTCAAATCCTGTTTTAGCTCCCCAAGATCAACATTACTCAAAATAAGACTATTTTGATCAATCTTGTTTTCAAGTTACTGATAGTGCTTACAGCATTATAGATGAATTTTCTGCTTTGTTGATATTGATTACTTTGTATTAGGCTAGCATCATGGTTTCAAATTCCTTTGAATCTCAAATGCTTGACAGCCTCCGCTCCAGGAAGCAGTTCTGTATAGACTAGTGATCTTGTTGTCTTCTCCATTAGAATGGAAGTTCTCTGAGGGCTGGGAATGCTTTCACCTTTTTTCTATCCTCACCACTTAGCACAGTACCTAGGCACATAGTAAGAACTTATTAATGTTTGTTGGTTGATTGCTTGAATTCTTAACAGCATAATATGATGCATGTGAAAGTGTTTTGAGTTTTTTTTTTAAATTTAAAGCATTGTACAAATATAAAGTATTATTATTCCTTTACATCTGAGTTACAGAATCGGAACCTTAGAGGCGGACTTGAATTAGATCTATCTCCTCTATGAAGCATATATTACCCCTCTAATATGCCCAGCTAATGGTTAACAACAACAACAACTACTGATACTACTACTACTTCTATTATTACCACTACTAACTACTACTACTGCTGCTACTACTACAGCTACTACTACTACTGCTACTGCTACTACTACTACTAGCTGGCACTTACATGACACTCTTAGTTTTGTGAAGCAATGTTATCTCATTCAATCTTCATAACTTTCAGAGGTAGGTGTATTACTAGGTATACCCATTTTACAGATGAGGAAACTGAGACTGAGAGGCTAAGCATCTTCCTATAGCTTTGTTGCTGTTCAGTCATTTAGACAAGTCTGACTCTGTAGCCTTGTGGACCATAGCACACTATAGACAGTACATGGGGTTTTCTTGGCAAAGATACTGGAGTAGTTTGCCATTTCCTCCTCCCAACACAGGTTAAGTGACTTGCCCAAGATTACACAGCAGTTAAATACGTGAGGCAGGGCTTGAACCCAGGTGTTTCTGATTTCAGGTCTAACTTTCCACTATACTACTTTCTAGCTTCTATTTTGAATATCTTTGTGATATTCAATATAGGAACTCATTACAATGAGATAGCCCATTCTATTTTCTGACAACTCAATGTTTGGAAGTTCTTTACTTGCTGGGCAAAATTTAATGAACTATAGAAATCCACATGGAAACTAAGAGATACCAGGGACTCAGAGGAAATCAATGACAGTAACTTTTGTTATAAACCAGCATTTCATTATGAAATCACTTCCTTCTTTATGTTTTTTAAAAGTGATTTCCATCTGTTGGATATTTTTATAAAGTAGGGATCACTTTACTAAGTTATCTTGTACCTCCTCTTCTTTAGACTATATTTCATCATTCTTCTAACTCTTCCTCTGATTATCTGCTTTCCATTCTCTCCATATCTGTGGCTTGTTCAGCACTCTCTCCTATTTCTGTATATCCTTTTAAAAGTTTGATAATCCAAACCTGGACATACTAATGCAACAAAAGTCTGACAAATATTTATCAGCAAGGTTACCTGCTGGCCCTTTCTATCCTACTTGTTTGACTATGTCCCTGCATCACAAACACAGGCACAGAGGATCTGAAACTCAGAAAGAATCAGAGAAAGAATAGGGACCATTTCCTCCAATCCAATCATTCTATAAGTGAGGAAACTGAGGCAAAGCAAGCTCCAAGTTTGAAGATCTATTTATAGCTGGTGATTCATCAAGTCCAATAACATTTAAACATATATGAACTATAAATGAATATAAAAAGGTGAAGCTTATGAAAAGAAAAACAAATGAAATGGCTAAGAACAGTTGCAGTTCAAATCATAAGGGAGAACCTTAAGATTCAAAACAAAACAAAAACAACTCAAAAAATTCCTATTTGCAATATAAATTCTAGCCTTGTGTTTTACCTGAAGTGGAAACTACAAATTGGAAATCATCTTCATGTTTTTGCTAATGAAAAAGAATATTGAGCAACAAGGCTATTTTAGAAGACAATTGAACATATTTCTGGTAGGGGTATTTTAAGAAGCAGGCTGCTGCTCAGATTGGTTAAATAAAATCACTGCAGGTTCCTCTCCTCTTTTCTCCTACTATACTTTTACAAGGGCAGGAAAAGGAGGGTGATTCTGCTGCCATGGTTACTGAGACTAACCACCTGAAGTCTCTTTGCCAAGAGATGGAACATTCTCTATCCAGCTTTGCCCCAATCCATTGGAACATTCTCTATTCAGTATTGCTCCAATCACCAAGTTGTTTCCAGGGTCCTGGTGAAGGTATCCTTGGATCTTTGTTTTTCAATCATTTCAGTGGTATCTGACTCTGTGACCCCATTTGGATTTTTCTTGGCAAAGATACTGGAGTGGTTTGCCATTTCCTTCTCCAACTCATTTTACAGATGAGGAAACTGAGACAAACAGGATTAAGTGACTTGTCCTGGGTCACATAGCTAGCAAGTGTTTGAGGTTGGATTTGAACTCAGTAAGATAAGTCTTCTTGACTTCAGGCCCAGAACTCTATCTACTTTGATACCTAGCAACCCAGATTCTTAAGAGCATATAGTTAGAGATGAAAAGGACCTTAAAGACAATATATTCTAATTTCATCATTTAACAGATGAGGAAATGATGCTCAAAAAAGGTTAAACTTAAGGGGATATGTGAGTGACAGAGGTAGGAGTTGAACCCAAATTCATGGATTCCAGATCTAGGGCACTTTCCCACCAAACTGTAGAAAATTAGAAAGTACAAATTCATTGTCCAAATATTCATTCATCTGAGAACAACAACCCTTGTTGATCCTAGATCTCATTATTATTTGTTCTAGAACTACACTGAATTATTATTGAGAATTAGCTTTTAAAGAGAAATAAAAACACTTCGAGAGTAAAGTTTGATTTAAAAAAGAATTGTTCATAAGCTATAGATCTGAGCACATCAAAAAAGAAGTAAGAGAACCAGCAAACTGGGAAATATGTTACCTGGAGAAGTTGAGAAAATGAACATGACGAGTGAATAAATAGGGCTGTTCCGCAGTACTTATATTTTTAATCAGTTCCATCTGAAATAAAAAAGAAAAAGAAAAGAGGTTTTAAATAGAATGAAATTAACCAAGCCAAAGAGTGTTATTTGTTTGGCATCCTTTTTGCACACTCTTACCTCTTGGACCAAGTGAGCAGATTTATATTTTGAGAAACATTAGCAAATTTGAAATAGGCTTGCTACAGTATTTAGCATATTATTCCAAGACTTTATGATCCTGTGTCTAATTCAGTCAACTGCTACCATGCAAACAATGTGACAGATTAATTGATTGGAATGAGCTTAATAAACATGTTGTACTAAAACATAAATGAAGACAGAACCTTGTTCTCCCAGTTAAACCTAAATCTAGACAAGATGTTAATCATGATTTTATCCTTCTATAAAGATAAGTTATGGAGATTTGCAAAAACATTCGAAGGTAGTTATCTCTAGATATTTAAAATATGCAAATAAAACCATGTGATTCTTTGTGATTTTCTATTTGGGCTCTGACCATTTATAGAGAAAATATTTTATAAATGCATACAAACTCCCAAACCTCTTGAGGTTAACCAGGCTATGTCTTATCTGGTCTGCTCTAAATTACAAATCGTGCTGGTCTTAGTGGGTGGCCACTGAGTGATTTAAACTTTATTCTTCATAACAGCAAATAACAAAGTGGAAAGGTATTTCATGAGAGTGTAAATCTCTAACTTTTACAGTCTTCTGGAACATGTCAGGGTCCAGAAAGTGCTAAATGAAATCTGTAAAAAATTCCAGGCATTCTTTTTATTCTCTGCCTTCTGACTTCTGCTTTCCTTGTATTTTTTCAATTGACCTCATAAAAAAACATACAAACTACATTTTTTTTTAAAAAGGAAAAAGAAATTTGTTACTGACAAATTTAAAGGGCAACAGAATTATATTAATGTATTCAGTGTTTAATAACATCTTACAAGTTGGGGCATGAATTTATAAAGAAATGATAAAAATGTGAAAAACTATAACATCTGTTTTCCTTGAACATCCCATTTAACAATTTTTAAGTTGCAGATCCTCTAACTCACATGTCACTGTACTGACTGTGCCCTTATATATTAGTTTGGGTTGATATTGTTTGTTTGAGTAAATATTTGTAACAGGGGACAAGCCAAGACCTCCTAGCCCTACTTGTCCATTAGTAAGAGACAAGAATATGTAGCAAGCAGGACGATTCAAGACATATATATTCAGCCTTCTTAACCCTATTGGTTAAAATCATGTGGAATAGCTCCTGATGAATCCCTTTTCTCACATGTAAATGACACTGAACTTTCATCATAAAACACTTGCTATATGCCTCTCTTAGTTTGCAATTGGTTGCAGGCAGACTAATTTTCTTGTCTGGGCAAAAGGTATTGAATCACAGAAAGAAACCCAAACTATTGCCTGCCTTATATTTCATATTCCCTATATCCTTCAACTATATCTAAACTCTCAAAGCTTTGGTTTTACTGTTTGTTTTTCTTGGGTACTGAAAGAGTCCTGACAAAAATGATAATTATTTGGGGTTTTGGATCCTGATGTTTAATTACATTGGGGTAGGCAACTCCAGGTGCATATTGGTAACTGTTCTATAACTTCAACCAGATGTTGAAAATAGAGATCTACTTCTAATGCTTATATTTATTACATTATTTTATAGGAATTTGGCATTTATTTTATATTTTGATGGATAGTTTTTGACAGAGTCAGTCTTTCTCAACATCTGGATTTGAATCCAGGTTTCTGATTCCATTCATTATGCTGCACTGCCTCTTCAAAGTGTATCATATATGAGTTATCTTTAATAATTTCAATACAGAAAAATAGCACTTTACTTTTTGCAGAGAGATACATGTGTGAATCTAAATCATTCTTATCCAAAATGTTTATTATCTATATATTATCCAAATGTTAGAAAGGTTTCCATCAACAAATAAAAGCGATCATATTTGAGTTTCAGATGCAGGTGATAGATGAAAAGTTCAAAATAAAGTTGCTACAGGCATGTGGTAGAGTGAAGTGAAAAAAAAAACAGCCCAGAAGAAAAATTGTTTCTTTGATCGTTTTCAACATCATTTACTATCTTCTGCAAACAAATGTCACAGAACAAAGCTTGTTGGAAGAACAGTAGTGGTTGGATTTGTAGAATAGTATCATAATGTTCATAAAGCTGTCTTCATCCAAAGAGAAATGGATTTGAGTTGGCAATGTACAGCTCTCACCAGCTGAATCTCTAAATTGAGTACAAAGGAGAGATCTATTTCTAATACCCACTTTTATTGTAGCATTTCAGAAGAATGAAAGAATTTCAGGCATCATGTATTTTGACTTTGACATATCAAATGCACTTTAGAATTGCACTATTAAATAATAACATCTTTATGGTGCTGGTTGAATTGAAAATGGCCATATACAGGGTTTAGTGCATCATATTCTGAATACATTTAGTTTTCCTTCAGGATCCCTGTGCCAGGCTGTCTCCTTTTCAGACAATCTCTCTGAGCTGCAGATGCCACTCACCTAAGCTGCTTCTCCTTCTCCTCCCTGGTTCCAGTTTTTAGTGGGACTTACTCCTTCTGAAAACAGAAGGCAACCTTCAGCAATGGCTGCATTTCTCACAGGAACCAAACCACCAATGGTCCCACCTCTGTGCCCTCATTGATTAAACATAATCCTCTGTCCCCTTTCCCTGAGCTTATAGTATAACCATTTAATTAAAGCAGTTTTTGGCTATTCTAGTATAAAATGTGAACTGTGCTTGCAAAATGGCAATCATAGAGAGAATAAAATGCTTTTGAATGTCTTAGTCTTTACACAGAATTTGAACTCAATCTTCCTGCGTTTCAAGTCTATCTCGCCTATCTATTTTGCCTCTTTCCTGTAGTTCATGATACTGTACTTGTAATTAAAAGACCAAAATTCAAATTGAAGTTCTTCTACTTACTAGTCTTGTGATCTTTGAGGGGTTTGGTTCCTTCTCCTAAAAATGAGGAGAATGTTACCTGCACTACTCACCTTACAGCATTGTGATAAGGATCAAATGAGACAATTTGGGTAAAGTAATTTGTAAAGCTAGAAAATTATTTTTAGCAATGATTACCATAAATACAAGTTGAGGTTGGCACACACCCTTAGCCCAAGTGAAAATTAGAGAAATGATTTAAGTTTTTCTCCCAAAACAACCTCAAAAACTTTTCCCCCTGAAATATACTAATAATTGAGTCCATGGTGGTCACTTGGAAATCGGATCTCCTGAACAGTAGCCTTAATTCTTTTTATAATTTTGTTGGCACAACTAAAGATATCCACTGTCTCTAGTTTCATAAAGAAGCCATCATCTTAAAAAAAAGTGAGTAATCATCTTGCTTTTATGGTCTCCAAGAAAGTATGAGCTTTTTTTGGGGGGGGGAAGGGTTGTTTGTTTTACCATTTACATGAACTATTAGACTTGCCTTTTAGTTGTTAATTAGTAAGTTATGAAGTTTTCAAAAATCATCATTTGAAGAATTTAGTTTTAAACCTTTTATAGTAAATAAGATACTGAAAGAATGGGAGGATACAATAGAAAGAAAATAGAAATTATAATTAATAGATATGATAGAGTTAAAACCATTATAATATAGCTGTAATATCACCTATCATATTTAAGCCTTATTAGAGGTAGTTAATAAACATTTATTAAGCACCTACTATGTGTCAGGTACTGTGCTAAGCACTGAGAATGAAAATATGAAGTAAGAAAAGAACCCCCCTGCCCTCAAGGAGCTTATAATTTATTTCATGAAGACAACAAGGAAGCTGAAAATGAGGGGGCAAGGATAGGTAGGAACTGGGCTTGTGGTTTCTTTGATACACAGAAATTTCTAAAGAGGAAATTCCCTCAATCAGTGTAGATCGGCATCTTCTCTACATGTAAAGTTTTCTAGAGCGCCAGAAGGTTAAATGATTTGCTTAGGGTCACACAGCTAGTAGATTACAAAGGTGGGATCTGAACACCAGTCTATCTGGCTCTGAGGACATCTCTCTATCCATTATACCACACTGTCTCTCAAGTACTTCATAATGTAGTTTTTAAAAAAGCTGTAATGTAGTTAAAACAGAGGGGAAATAGATAAGTGGAAACAAAAAACAGGCCATTTCAAAGAAAATTTTAGGGATTTCTGGTTGCCCATGAAAGACACAGGATGATGCAATTTAGCTGAAGGAAGATGTCAAAGAAAAGAACATCTGAAATTGATCTGGAAAATGAGAAAAGAAAAAGGGATGAAAGCAAATAGGATTTTACAATGAAAAAAATGACACTAATGTGAATTCTCATCGTGTATTTCATGCCTTTACTTTCAGTCTCATGATTCAGTAGCTACATTTCTTCAACAGCCCTGTGGAATGTCTTGTATCCCCTGCATTCTCAGGGAGGACTCTTTTGGGATTACTCCCAGAAATGATAACTGTCCTATTCTAGACTGAATTCTTGTCCCACAAACAGGCAGCTTGGTGCCTTGTAATTCTGAAAAGCAGTTTACATGAAAGGAAGGGTACATTTTTAAGGACATCAAAGGCAAGTAAAGGGTAACTTTTAAGAGAGCTCAGAGTGGATCCTTCGACCACAAGAGGTTAAAAGAAAAGGTAGAGGCAGCTCAGAAGACTTAGATTTGGGCTGTAACACTTTTAAGTTATGAGTCTGACTCTAAATCTCATACCCAGCATCTATGAAATTGGGTTGAAAATCAACATTACGAAAATAAGATGGAGATAAAGCCTATGATTGAAGTGTTTTACAAATGTAGAATGTTACATACCTAAGAGGGTTCCATTTCCCACCTGTAGTTAGTAGGAATCAGCCACTAGGTGGCGCAGTGAATTGGGTAAAGCTCCAATACTGAGGCTTTCTTTTCGGATTGTGATAAACTTTGAGTCAGCAAGGGAATGACTTTCACAGTGATGATGAGAAGAAATAAAAGTTTCATCCTCTCATGCCTTGTTACTTTCTCTATCTTTCTTTCTATTCATACTACCAATCACAGAACTCTGGAATTGGAGAGACCTCACGGCCCTCTGGTTCAGCACATGCTTGAACAACCATCTCTTTTACAACATCTATATTTTGCTTGAAGACCTCCGGTGATGCAGAACCCACTTTTCAAAGCATCCCGCTCTGCTTCACAAAAGTCCTATGTATACAAGGAGAGGATCGGGCTCTGCCATTCCCTAACTACATGACCATGAGCAAGTCATTAACTTCTTTGGATGACAATCATTTATCTATAAAAGGAAGGCATTGGAATATACTGTCACTGAGTTCCTTCTTAGGTCTAAAATGTTGCAGATCTCAAGCCTAAATTTGCTCCTTCACCTACAGCTATTAGTTCCTAAGCTCATATTATCCTACTTCCCACCAGTAAACAGGTGCATTTAAGGTGTTACCCAACACAATAGTTTATATTGATTTATTCACACCCTCTTGCTCAAGATCAAGGATATGAATTACTAACTACTGCCTGTAGCCACACAAATAGAAAAAAAATGCTCATGTCCCTGGGCTGTCATGAGGAAGGCATTCTGGGGCAAACCTTAAAGCATGTATGAATTTGAGTTAATATGAATATAATTATTATTAATACAATGAACTGGCACCTCATTAGCACGGTAAACCAATCAGTTGAGCTAACTATAAAGTGTCACAGGTACAACTCAATTTCGTTAGAACAATAAGTCCTTTTTATGTTTTATTAAAAGTGTATTTTTTTAAGATCATAGAGTCATAGATCTGGAAGCAGCAGTGACCTCAGAGATAAGTTATCTAGCTAAGCCTTTCATTTTGCTGATTAGGAAACTGAGACCTAAATGACTTGCTTAAGTCAGAAAGGTAGTAAGCATTTTTATATCAGTAACTTAATTCTCCTCTCTGAGACCAAACACAAGTCAAATCTCGTTTTTCTGTGCAAGTCCTTAATCCTTGAAAGACATTGGTATGTTCCTCCAAAGTCTTTTCCAGGTTAAACATAACCAGTACCTTATATGGCAAGATTTTGAGGCTTGTCCCCTCCTGGCGGCTTTCAAATGAGTGCTTTGCATTTGATGATCCATGGTGGGGAGTTTTATGGACCTGAGACAATAATAGCCAAGTGTCTGGAAGGCAAGATTGAGGATGGACATTGTAGAAACCACCATAAAATTTTCTTTCCTTTTCATGCTGTACTTTATCTGGTATCAATCTCTGTCCTCAGGGGTGCTGAACAGATGTTTGATGCAGTGGTCAACAAAAGAAAAATACTGACTTGTTCATTGCATTTTAAATTTTAATAAAAATGTTATTTTTCTCGGAGTCTTTGGAACTAGTAAGAGAACCAAGTTCAGTCAGACATTTCACTCAAAGCATCTGATTTCTTCTAGACCCATTGGAAACCTATTTGCCTATTGTCTTGCTATTATATCCTGCCTTGAACAGCTTTTCTATTTCTCCATCACCAATCACCTTGTGACCATCTTTCAAGATGTTGATAAGGATTAACTTCCTCCATAGAGTGTTACAGCTGTCTGGATCCCGGAGGCCTAGGATCACCTACAACTATAACCTATAACTCATTTCTCAATAATTAACATAATTCCATATCCTATCCTCCCAATAATTTTGAAACTTGTTTTCATTGTACAAATCCAGTTCCCCCATCTCTGGCTACCTCTTCTGTTATTCCCCTCCCCCTCCATCCTACCTTCTCAATGATCCACTCTTAACCTATCTATCCCTTCCATTGTGCTCTCTGGAATGCCTATCCATTAGGTAGCTAACTTGCTTTTATCCTACACCTTTTCTCTTCTTACTTCTTCCATCTTGTTCTCACTAAGTCCTGACTCCCTCCTAATGACACAATTTTCCCTGTTACCCTTTCTAGCAGTGGTTACACTTTTCATTCATATTCTGACTCACTGGTTACAGTGGGTGAGTCAGAATATTTCTTGCTCCCTGCTGCTACTTTCATATGTTTGCAACCTCAGTAACCTTTATTCCCTTGAAATTCATTCAATACATATTTATCACCCAATCAGTGTGCTGGCAGATGTTTTATGGTAACCTCCTTTACCATCTCCTTCCTTGCACAGTGTATTTGTCTCCTCACCAACTCATGGTAGGAGACTTCTTAGACACTGATACTCCCCCAAACAATTCTAACTTCCCACTTCAACATATCCATTTTCCATGACCTACTCCACCACCCTACTTCAGCCACAGAGAGAGACATTCATACCCTTGATCTTACCAAGTACCAAGTTTGGAGTCATGAGGATTTGAGTTAATATCTACCCTCAGATATTGACTATATGACTCTGGGCAAGTAATTTTATCTCTGTTTTTTCACCTGTAAAATTGGAATAATAATAGTATGTCCCTCCCAGAATTATTGTGAGGATCAAATGAGGTAATATTTGTTAAATGCTTAGGAAATGACCTGGCATTTAATAATTTCTTGTTTACCTCCGTTCTTTTGGTTTCTACACGACTTCCTTCCCATCTCAAACCCTTGGTAAACCAGACCAATTTTGCAATAATCTCTACTCAATCTCCAGCCTCTCTTACTGTTGCCCTGGCAAACCTTAATCTTGGATAACTCCCAACATCTGCTTCCTTTGCTCCTATACACGTACTGCTGAATTGAGCTGGAGAAAATCATCAAACTGTGCTGACTGGGTCTGTCTACCCAAGTTTATGTTATATAATCTCAACTAGGCTTGCACTGTGACAAAGTAATCCTTTTATACCTCCCTAAGTGATTCACTATCCCACTTACCAAAGTACCTTCCTCTAAAGCTTTTCTACCTTCCTCTAAAGCTTTTCATCCTTCCTCAAACCTCCAAGGACTCCCCCTCTTCTCACTCAGCTGAAAATCTCATCTCATTTTTCACTGAAAAAAAAAAGATGCCATTCATTAAAAAACTCCTTTCTCCTCTGCTTCTCATCTCACATCACTCAGAAGCCTTCCTCTTTCACCCTTTTCTCTTACAGATGTAGTCCTCTTTACCTATGCAAACCCTCTATATGTATGAGTAATCTCATTTTATTCCATTTTCTCCAGCAGTCTACCTCTTCTATCATCCCCACTCTCTGACTAATTTTCCATTTCTCCGTGACTACTTGTTGCTTCTTTACTGTCTACAAAAAAACACTCATGTTTCCTCTACCCTCAAAAAAGCTCACTTGATTTGTTCATTTCTGCTAGCTATTGTCTTGTTCCTTTCCTTCCTTTTTTGGCTAAACTCATTAAGAAGAAAGTCTAAAAACCTTGCCTTTGCTACCTTTCCTCTCCCTCTCCTCTTAACTCTGGGCAGCTTGTCTCCTGTTATCATCATTCAACTGAAATTGCTCTCCAAAACCACTAATGATCTCTTAATTACCATATTAGTGGATGTCTCTTATCCTGCTTTTAAATTTCTATCACTGTCAATCACCCTCTTCTCTTTAATATTTTCTTCTCTCTAGGATTTTGTGAACCTATTCTTTCCTGATTATCCTCCTACCTGTAAACACTTTTCCTTCTGTAATGGTATTTTAAGGTTAATGGTGGGTGAGAGGAAGAGTTAAAGATCTACCCCACCCATTAATAGATCTCAATACTTTTTGTTAATTTCTATTGAGGGTCCTGTCCTCTGGCTCTGAAAAGTGTATAAATACGCTGAGGTGAGGTTTTGTTTTGGGGACTTAGTTTTTGGTAGAAGGTTTGCGTGCCAGATAAGACTCTAGGAAGCCACAAAGGAGCCCCCTTGGCTTTGAAAACCCGGATGTTGGTGCTCCACTATCTGCTAACTATGTATGTATATAATAGACAGTTGTCTGTTGATCTGTGACATATGTATTGCTTATCATCAGACAGGTGGAAGCCTTGTCTTGTTGGTTTTTATTTGTATTTTCTCTGAAGTTCAGGGTGCTGACTTTTTCCCCTGAAGTAAGTGAATGATATATGTGCTTGATTAAAGTAGATTGTTGACTCCTCAAAAGTTGCTTTCCTTTTAGAAAAGCAGATGTAAGAACCTGTACAGCAGGCCCTTCTGTGTATGCTAGGGTCCTTGTTGACCCTAAATTCAGATTCTACTCACTAACTATGAGTATCCCCCAAGCTCTACTTTGCTTCACTTCTCCTCTCTCCACTTCTCTCTTCTCCCTCTATACTATTTTGCTTGGTGATCTCATCAGCTTCCATGGGTTCAAGACTTATGTCTACATAGCTGATTCTCAGATTTATTTATCCAGCACTAACTTTTCTTCTGACCTCTAGTCTCATTTCTTCAACTGCCTATTGGACATCTCAAATGAATGTCCTATAGGTATCTTAACACTCAACATGTTCAAAACTGAACTCATTCTCTTTCCCCCAAAACTCTCCTCTTCTGAACTTCCCTTTTATTGGCAAAGATATCACCGTCCTCCCAGTCATGTAGGCTCATAATGTAGGTGTCATTTTTAATTCTTATCTTTTACATACCACATATCCAATAATTTGTCAAATCTTGTCAATTCTATCTTTGTAACATCACTTGCATAGGCCTACTTCTCTCCTCTACAATGCTACTACCCTGGTGCAGGTCACCACCACCTCATGTCTGTATCCTTTGATCTCCTTGCCTCGTCTCTCCTCATTCCAGTGCATTCTACATTCAGCTATAAAACAGATCTTCCTAAAACAAAAGTGTGACCTACTCAATAATCTCCACTGCTCCCTTCCAACTCCAAAAATAAATATATAAAATCCTCTGTTTAGTATTCAAAACCCTTCATAACTTGGCCTCCTCCTACCTTTTCTGTTTTCTTACACCTTACCCATACCCATGTACCCTGAGACTGAATGACATTGGTTCCTTGATGTGTCACACATAATTCCATCTCCTGACTGCATTTTTACTGGGTGTCCCTTATACCTGGAATACTCTTCCCCTCCATTCCTGCCTCTCACTCTTTGGTTTCCTTCCTATCCCAGCTAAAATTCCACCTTCTACAAAGTAGCTTCTGCCAATCCTCTTTGATGCTAAAACCTTCCTTCTGTTGATTCACCACATATGTGTATGTATATGTGTATATGACGAATACATATGAATATATGTATATATATAAATATATAGTGCTTATGGAAAGTTGTTTGATTATTTTTGACCTCATTAGACTGTGAGTTCCTTAAAAAGAGTAACTTTTTTGTTTCTTTTTCATATCAGAGCATCTGGCACATAGGCACTTAATAAATGCTTATTGACCAACTATTGGCTAAAAATGAGAAAGAAGCCCAACTCCTTCCAAAAAAGAGAATATGGAAAATTTCTGCTTATCTTCCTAGACACAAAAAGTCCAAAGCAATAAAAAATAAAAAAAATGAATCAAATAAGAAACAGAAAGCTTGCATTATAGTAACATAATGAACAACAGAATACTTATATTATATGGTGATGACTGATAATGTGATTCTCTGCAAAAATAGAAAGCAGTATGGCCAGATAAGAGCCATAATTATTGGCTCAAATCCTGCACTGAGGTGCATGAATTACTAGCAAGGCACTTTACCAGCTGCCTCTCAGACATGTCTGATCCTATTTTTATTAACAGAAGATCTTGTATATTTATTACATATCTATAGATACTTAATAAATGATTGCTGACTTGGCTTCATCTCCCGAACTTGATGAGAACTCTCCATTTTCTTAACTTCTATAGCACTTGCTTGTGTAATCTACTTGGCAACTAGACATGTACTGACAATGATGTCTCCTAGCATCTTGATGTGTTATTTCTTGTACTGTTACTAAACTTTCCTGCCTTCCTAATGAGCTAGGTCCCAGTGTGCAGGGACAATGTCTTCTACTCCCTGAATGGTTCATAGGGTTCCCCAAAGATTATCTTGTCACTAAAAAAACACTTAGCCAATATTTGCCAACCTCCTAAGAGGACTCCTGAAGACTGAAAGACGGATTACATACTCACTGGGTTCCATCTTAACCTTCATCATGAAATTTCTATATAGGTTAAAGGACTTTAAAACAAGCAAGTCAAGGTCATAAGTTCTGGATCAACTATATTATTGATTTTTGTTATTTATATACAGTCACCCAGTCATAATAAAATAGAAGCATTGACTTGAAGGCAGTCCATGTAATAATCACTGTTTAAGACAAATCATTTATTTTTTTTTGCCATGTAATCATTGCTATATGAAACATATATCAAAATATCCTCTTTTTAAAATATCTTCTTATATCATCAGATTAGAGCCAGGACTAGTGAAGGAGATATTACCATGTAGATAAGACACATTTTTAACATTGATTCTACTCTATTCCAATTGACTAACCTTATAAAGCCAGAGGGGATTACACATTTTAAAAAAAACATACAGATTAAAAATATTTCTAATACCTGTACCTTTCTAATGTATTTCTTTTTTCTCTCTTCCCCTACTCATGGTATCCTTACCATTTATTTGTCTTTTGAAGACCATGCATTACATTTTCCTTTTAGCATATTACCCGAAACTAGACATTCTTGAACCCTAACCAACTCACCCCCAAACTACACTACTCAAGCTAAGGGATTAGCTTATTCACTTAAAATGCAGACAATGATAAATGCAGTATAGTATACTATACATCTATATATATTATATAATAATAATATATATATATATATATATCAATTCAACTATTAAAATTTTAATGGCCTGATTTTCTTTCCTCCTGCAATTATTTGTTGCCTCCTAAGTTTGTTAAAATACTTTCATTTATGCTTTTTTTCTCCCTCAAAGGCAGTGAAACTCAGTAAAGGATCAAAATGATAAAAACTCACGTAACTGTAACACTTTAAAATTTACAAAGTGTTTTCTTTGTAACAACCCTGTGAGGTCGGTAATGCAAGCATTATGATCCCCTTTTTATAGATATTTAGAGTTGCCAAGAAACAATGAAGACTCAGCTAAAGCTATGCACCATAAATTTATAGTGGATGAAATCAACATGATTTCACCAGTGAAAGTTGTCCAAAAGCAGAGGAGGAATTAGATGGTTGGGATTATCCAGGGTTCATAGACTCATATGGTCCTAGATATAAAGGTAGAAGGACTTTAGAGGTCATCTAGCCCAACCTCCTTATTTTACAAATGAGGAAAGTGAGGTCCAGAAAGATTATATGAGTTGCCCAAAGTCACACAGCTAGTAAATGGTCAAGTCAGAATTTGAACAGAGGTTCTCTGGCTAAAAATCCAATATTCTTTCTCTTTCTGCCACATTGGTTGAGCATTAGGAGCTCAGGAATGGCAGAAGGTTGGGATATTAAGGGATTGTAGAGTGGGAGGCTAGTCACTGAAGTAATTGAGCATGGGAGTCAGGACTGGAGATGGAGAGATGAAATGCTAAAATGAAGGAGATAAGAAAAGAGAACAGAGCCTAATGAGGATGAAAAGGAGATTAGGTGTGGAAGTGAGATTGAAGAAGAAATGGAATTACTACAGGGTGTAAGCTTGAAAAGAGAAGTATGGAATCAGGATACTGGAGGTGGTGCTGTTCTGTGTCATATTGACATAGAAGTTGTGAGCAAGCTGGCATTTTCTTAGATTGGAGTGAAAAGCTATCAAGCTACCAAAATGACTCTAACTGCAGCTTTTAGTTAAGGAGGAGACATCACTGGCAGAGACCTAGAAGATTCATTCACCCTAATATGGAAATGTCCCAGATTCATTTGTTAGATTTGTTCAAAAGCTATATGCAGACTGGTTCTCAGAGCCATTGTGCCACCATTTACTCCTTTTACTTTTCATCTTCAGTCTCTCTTTATCCACTGACTTCTTCCTAGATGCTGACAGACTCAGATCTCCTGTAGCACATGTGTGCGTGTATGTATATGTATATTATACACACATATACACAGACATATATATGGAAACAAATATATTAGATTTTCTAAAAGAGAAATTGGAAATTGTACACATATATGTATATGTACACACACATATGTACACATACACATACACATGTATATGGCAACAAATATACCAGCTTTTCCTAGGAGTTTGTCTATGAAGAAAAGAGAAACTGGAAAATACACACATGTGTATGTGTGTGTGTGTATATATGTATGTATGTTTATATACTTGTGTATACATGTATATGTGTCTATCTATCTGTCTCTGTCTATCTATCTAATATTGTTAAAATATTTTCATTTATCCTTTCTTTTTCTTCCTCAAAGGCAGTGAAACTCAGTAAAGGATCAAAATAATGAAAATTCACATAACTATCTATCCTTCTTGAAATCTGTTTCACAACGCCACACCATTAAACTTCTGTCTCTATGTCTATGTCTCTTAACTGCTTTTACTACCGCTTTCTTCTTGGATATACTCTCCTCCCTGAGAGTTCATACTTCTATTTTCTCTTTGTTTTTCTCCTATCTATCTTACTGGTCTTCTTGTTCTCCTTTCCTGGATCATCACCAATCCCCTGCCCATTAACTCTGATGTTCCCCAGGGCTTTATCCTGGGCAATCTATTCTTCTCTCTACACACACTCACTTTTCTTGAAAATCTCATTATTCTAGTTAGTTGAATTGTCATCTGTACTCGGATTACTCCCAAATCTGTATTTCTAGTTTTACTCTTTATCCTGGATTAGCATCCTGTATTGCCAATTACCTGCTGGATATATCCACATGGATAATCCACAGGCATCTCAAACTCAACATCCAAAATGACTTATCTTCTCTCTTAAGTCTATCCTTCCTCTAAACCTTCCTGTTTTTTGTCAAGGACACTACCTTTCTTCCAGTTACCCAAATTTACAACCTCATCATCATCCTTGACTCATCCCACTATGTTAATCTAATCAGTTGCCAAGTGTTATTGATCCTACCTCTGTAATATTTCTCCTACCCATATCCTCCTTTTCACATATATGATGACATTCCCTGTTCAAGATGAATCACCTCTTACCTGAATGATTTTAACTACTTCCTAATTGATCTTTTGCTTCCATTTTCTCTTCTTTATAATTCAATTTTTACACAGTTACAAAATTAATATTTTAAGACACAGACTTGCCCATATCACTCCCCTGCTTCCTATTTGCCTCCACAGTCAAAAATCTAAAAAAATCTACAAATTGAGCATTTAAAGTCTGCCACAGTATGTCTCACATTTAACTTTATAAATATTTCCTGTTACTCCCCATCCACACATTCTCTATTCCTGTCAAATTGGGAAATAGCTGAAATAGTCTACCTCTCCTCTGGATTTATACTCCTTCATCTCATGGTTGTGCTGATGACATTCTAGATTTCAACACCATGTATCATCTGTAATCATTGAAATAACCATCAGACTGTATAGCTCTCTCTCCCTGGAACATTTCTCTAGTATACTAGCCTCCTTCTCCTATTGATGAGTTCCTCCTGAGGAGGAACCATGCCCTGGTACCGTCCCCTATTTCTACTCCTACTTTTTCCCTTTGCTGTTCCCTTTTTTGCACTGTCTTCTACTAGACTGCAATTTTTTAGAGAGATTTGGAGAGTCTTTTTATATATATTTATGTCTCTAGGGCTTAGGACAGTGTCTGACATATAGTAAGCACTTAATAAATGTTTGTAGCCTTACCTTAGCCTTGCCTCTATTTGGCCTTTAAAGGTCTTCCTGGTTCCTTCCTATATGTCTTACACCTTGCTCCCCTCCATGAATTCCAGTGACACTGAATTTCTTGCTGTTTTCCACATGTTACACCCCATCTTTCAATTTTGTGCCTTTTCACTGGCTTTCCCCATGCCTACAATTCTCCCCATTCATATTTTTGGATGGTGGTTGTGTTTTTTGTATTACCACTGCTTAGTAGAATACCTGACACATGATAAATATTTTAAAAATCCCTATTGTCAGGAATATGATCAAATGAATTTCTGCATTGTCAATGTTTTTCAACTAGAATGTTAGGGATTTCAAGGAAGTGACCTTAGAGATGATTTTAATCCAATTCTCTTGTTTTATAGATGAAGAAACTAAGATTCAGAATAAGGAAGCAACTCACCTAAGGTCCCAAAGGTAGTTAGTAATAGAGCTGGAGTTCAAATTCAGTTATCTTCCCACAAATCCACCATTTCTGCTTCTGGGTGAACTTTCACGTTCTTTCCAATCCAACAGTTTATGATATGGATTATATGCCTGATCAAATTCTTTTTAAAAACTTTTTTACTTGATTGTCATGTCTCACAGACACGGTCATACTCCCTTGCAATACAGAGTTTTGGGGGAGAGTAGAATGAAAAAAGTCTAATATTTTGATCACTGAAAAACTAATTCAACATAGAATTTATGCCAAAAGATCCTCAACTCCTACTCTTTGAATAATTTATATAATTTTGAAAGCTTAAACAGTTGCTGAACTATAGCAGAACCAAATTCAAATTTCTAGTGAAATAATTTGGATGCCTCAACAAATGGTGATTTCAGTTTAAGATCCCACTCACATGAATACAGAGAAAAAAGTCAAGCAGTTAGTCATTAACACTTTAGTTTAAATCACTGCCTCGAGAAATGAAATAATCTGCAATATACTTCATGCCACTTCAGCTTTATTATATTTACAGCACTACTTTGACATTTAATTTTTTTCTATCAGCAAAAATCCATCTTCTCTCCCTCCTACACCTTAATCCCAACTGAGAATGAAAGAACAAAGAAAAAACCCAATTACAAATATGTAAAGCCAAGCAAAAAAATTTCTGTATTGGTCATATCCAGAAAAAAAGAAGTCTCATTCTTCACTGTTTTTTACCTCTCTGTCAGGATGTCAGGTAGCATGTTTCATCATTAGTCCTCTGGAATGGTTGGGCATACAACATTACTTTGAAAGGAAGACGTCAACCCTTCTATGTACATTTTTGTTAACCAGGAATTTTGTCTTGAAAAAGGTCCATGTGTTTTCCTAGATCTAGACGAGGGGCTGGGGGGAAGGGAGGGAGGAATCTGTGGTCTCAAGGCCACATGCGGCCCTCTAGGTCCTCAAGTATGGCCCTTTGACTGAATCCAAACTTCACAGAACAAACTTCCTTAATAAAAGGATTTGTTCAGTAAAACTTGGACTCAGTCAAAAGGCCACGCCAAAGGACCTAGAAGGTCACATGTGGCCTTAATGGTGGGTTCCCTACTCCTGATCTAGGTCTAGAAGGAACCTCACAGGCTATCCAGTAAAATCTCATTATTTTACAGATGAGGAAACTGAGTCCAAGGAAAGTTAAGTAACTTGCACAAAACCATGTATCAGAGGTAAGATTTTTATCCCAGGTGTTCTGACTTTAGAGACTGTTCTTTCCTCTGTTCTAAATTTCCTCAAACTCATCAAATTCTATTTCCTGAAGGTTATTAAATCAAATTCTCATATTGAAGTGATGTCATAATGAGCTATGCTATTATAGAATTTGCATTGTATGCAGTGCAGGCTTGGCCAGGAATAGCCCATATTGCTCTGCTAATGCAGTTTTTCACAAAGAGAACTCTAAAGGTTATTTCTGTTCCTATAAGGTCAGCAATAATGGAATTTTACCATCCTGCTAACATTTCACCTCTTTTGCTCCTGCCTCCCCCTTTAATGATCTTTTTAGTATACCGTCCCATTAAAGATGTTTTAAACATGAAATACCATTTTCCCATCAAGGGTAGCTGCCTGCCAGTGAGTAATGGAGGACTGGACTTGATATTGCCTTAACGAAGAACCTAAATGATATCACACTTCAGAAGTGCTAATTCATTCACTCAAAACATTTTAGGGAGAATATCTGCCAATAATTACGGAGGAACTTTGGCTATGCCACCTTTAACACACCCACCAAAAAAAAATCATCTTAATCATTCAATAAATGAGCAGGAACAGTGTACATTTTCTGTAGCAAATTAATTTCCTCTGGCCACTTAAGGTTAAAATTGCATTCCTTTTACTTGTTTTTGTTTTTGCCTTGAATTTATAGGAAATAGATGCATGCATAACCAAGAAAGAGATCTATATTAAGACCCTGAAATACTTTAAAACTTCATTTGGCTTCTTGTCACTTTCTCCAACTCCCTTCAGCCCTCTCTTCCCCCAGAACAGTCTAAAATACTAGACATTGATCTTCTGCCACTTAGGAACATCTATCTTTATCTCTCAGTTTTTCAATTGACTTTTTGTGCTTTTATTTTCTACCTCATTGTTAGCTCCTATAGTTTTATATTGTCTTGAAATTTACTGGGATTTTAGAATAAATATGCAAGAAAATCTATGCCAAGTTATACTGACCACAAAAATCAATCATTTGAGTTATATAGTACATGTGTGTTTACATCCATATATATAGTTTTCTATCTCTCTGTATATACATATATGTATATACATATACATACATACATATATTTATATATACATACATATATGTGTATATATACACACAAACACATATATAATTACAAACACACAGCTGGGAAAAACCTTAAGAGAGTGTTTTCTCTAGTGTTTTGTCTATCTTCCTAGCCACTAAACAGACAACATCTAAAACATCTCAAACAGATGAAAATCTAACCTACTTTTTTTTTTTTTAAGAAAACCACCTTCTAAGCCCTGTCTAGTATTTAATAATCCTCCTGGTTTTAAGTTAATCTTCCCATCCAAGCTAAGTTCCTCACACTGTCAATTTAATTTTATTTTTATTTCCCTTCCTTTGGTCCTCAGAGGAAATGGAGAACAGCTGGTCATCACTGTCTATGTGAAAAAAAAACCCAACACAAAACCATGATATACTTGGAAATTGTTATTTGTTTTCCCTGAGCTTTCTCTGTTCCAGACCTTTAACTTTTCTTGGACATCTCATTTCCCAAACCTTTAATTACCTTTGCAGCTCTCTCCATGTTCTTGACATCTCTTTTCAGCTTTGGAGGCAACAACTAGACACTGTTTTACAAAGGGTCAAACCACTGCAAAGCATATGAATTGCCCTGAAGTTCCTGATTATTGCTGAACCTAAAGCATAACTGTTAAACAAACCAAATTGTAATGAAACTGTGACCAACATAAAATAAATTACAACAACATATGCTCCATATTTACAGTGCCTTTAATTGAAGCTGTTAAAATGGAGTCACCAAGGAAAGTTCATTGCCCTCATATAATAGGTCAAATAGTCAAAGAGAACTTGTTATATCTCTGTATGAAAAGACTTATTTTAGAAAAAGTGTTTCTTAAAGATTAAAGAAAATGTTTTTCCTTTTCCTTTCCTGGTCTAAGGTGTAAACATGGTACTTAAATATGTTGCTAGCTTTTAATAGGGATTTCCTATCATTGGTAAAGACTTCTGTATGAATATTTTCAAAGGCATTTGATCATTAAACTGGGGAAGAGATAAAATGAAATAATTTTTAACAAATACTCTTGATGACTATATTTTCATAAGAGTGAATCCACCTGGCTGTACTCAGAAGTATAACGATCCAACCAAATGACTTTTGCCCATAAAGCAGTCCCTGAGTATCAATGAATGAAAAATTCATGGCTCTGATCTGGATCTCAAATATACCCTGTTGATCAGAACACAGACCATATAATCTAGCTATCACCGCTCATTTGATGCTAATTAGCAAAGCACACTAGGGGCGTTAGGGGGTGCCATGGATAGAGCACTGGACTTGAAATCAGGAATACTTCTTCTATTCATGAGGTGAATTTCAGACTAAGGAACTTACAAGCTGTGTGACTCTAGGCAAGTCACCTATCCCTGTTTGTCTCAGTTCTTCATCTGTAAAATTAGATAGAGAAGGAAATGGCAAACTTCTCTTGCATCTCTGCCAAGAAAACTCCAAACGGGATCACAGAGTAGGACATGATTGAAATAATAAAACTACCAGCAAAGTACACTAGGAGAAAGGAATACTTTCTTGAGGGCTGAGTTTGAAAATGTAGCCCTATAAAAATGTAATCATAGCATAGTGTCTTTCCTTTTTTTAAAAAAAAAAATCTTTAAAATATCTAGCTGATGTTCTATCCACAGTAAGAACTCAAGGATGACTGACTGAGTCTCTCCATAAATTCTCAAAGAGCTCAGATGCCCAGGGTACATGGACCTCTAGTTGACTAAAGTTCTAACATGCTTTCTTAGATGCACCATCCTGAGGGCATAATTGATCTGGCCAGTCAGATAAATATCAATGGCAGTATCAGTGATAGTATAGTGATCAATATAGTGTGCCTATACGCAGTAGTCACACCCCAAAAGGCCAATTTTTTAAAAGTATAATGAGCTTTGTCTCTGGGTAGTCTTGTAATGAAACACAATGGGCTTAAACTTGTCCCTTTTGTCCAGGTAGATGTTTGACCAAAGGAAAAAACAGGAATAGTCAGGAAGAAAAGTTTCTTTTGTTATCATACCTGTAGAGATATGGCAAATTAGTAAGAGACAACCAGTGTAGAATATTAGAAGAAAGTGTCATGAGACAGAATAAGCACTTAATAAAAGCTTGCTGACTGACTCACTGACTATTCATTTTTCATGTTAATTAATAATATCACAAATTTACACAAGTCTTTATGGTTAATAAAACACTTTATATGAATTTTGTTATGATTCCACAACAATCCTGTGAGCTTAGAGCTGCAAGTGTAATTATCTTATTTTTTATAGACCAGAAACTGGGAAGCAGAAAGGTTAAGAGATTTTCCCAAGGTCACACATCAAGTAAATGTTAGAAACAGAATTGTAACACACGTCTTTTATGCCAAGGCTTTGTCATATCCCATAGGGGCTCTCCATTGTGTCCTGAAATCAGAACCTAAAGGAAGAATCCTTCAGGGAAACCTTCTTCTTTAAAAAAAAAAAAGCCTACAGATTTCTTTTCTTTTATTTCCTTATATACCCTAGAAAAAACACAAGATCAAATTAGAATTCTGCCATACATGTCCAGTAAGTGGTCAACTGATTCTATAAATGCACGTCAATTACATGAATAGATAAAACAAAACAGAATTTAGCAAAGGACAAGATCAACTTACTTGTTCATTTTTGGTCAGTCTGGTTTTGTTATGAATGTCTGATGTCACCAAATTAAATCCATGTTTCTCTGACAAGATCCTCAAAAGTAAGACTACAGTACGACTCCCACACTTTCCAACTCTATTATATACCACTTGGCTTGGGAAAGGAAGTACCTGGGAAGAGAAAAAGAAAGGAATTAACAGACTAAATAAAAACTGATGATGGGTTTTATATTTTCATCAGAATCACAGTAACAACCTTGGTAAGGTAGGAGGCAAAAGTGATGAGCCCATTTATATTACCTGAGAAGATGTTATAAAGGTTAAAAATGTATGTGGATATGTTAGTCCTCTCTTTTTTAATATAGGTAATTATATAATTTGCATAGGTATATATGATATGTATAAACATGTTTATCATAAACATACATACATTTAAAGAAATTTGCTCTTTACATATAAGTATGTGTACACTAATAAATATTTCTATAGGTTATAATTTTTTTTCTATTTGTTATTTAGTTAAATTAATGTTTATTAATATTTTCAATAATTAAAGTTATTTTATTTTATTAGTAGTAATTAAATACAAAAAGAAAAATTTTAATTATTTTTATTCAAAAATTTATACTGGTCATGAAATTCTTTGTAAGTTCTTCAGTACAGAGGAATTCAATATAGAAATACATGATTTAGTGATTATGACTTTGGTAGGCCAAGAAGTTATATTGGCAAGTGTGCATTACGAGACTTAAATCTTTCCATACCTCTCATAAAACTCTGTCTATCCCTTAACCTCCATTTGGTAATAAATAATCTATTTCAATGCTAAGAGCCCAGGATGGAGGAAATTTTATAGAAGGAAGCAGCTGGCTAGCTCTAATTCAAAGGATCACTCTTCCCCCCTACTTTTTCTTTCTCTGACTTCATGTCTCATTACACCTGCCTTGACCACTATATAACTGTTCTTCCTGGGTTCTTTTTCTTCCTCCTCCAATTTGTCTTTTATAGTGCTGCCACAGTCATTTTTATTTTGCACTGATTTGGGCATGCCAAATGTTTGGACTTTTCTCCTTCCTTCTTCTATCCACTGAATTTCTACTCATCTTTTAAAAACTGGGATGGGGAACTCAGGGCCTTGAGGCCATATGTGGCCCCTTAGGTCCTCAAGTGTGGCCATTTGACTGAATCCAATGGTTTGGGCTGCACTCGAGGACCTAAAAGTCCACATGTGACATAGAGGCCACAGGTTCCCCACCCTTGCTTTAAAGTATAGGTCAAGAGTTGCTTCTATGAAAACTCCCATAATTGACAATTCCTTTGATAATAATTTTGCCTTTCCAATCCTTTTTTGGGGAGTAACTTTCCAGTGTACTACCATCTAATACTGTGTGTTAATATAGTCAATGTACATGACATATTTCCCTACCAAACTACAAGCCCCTTGAGGACAGGGTCTATGTTAATACCTGGGTGGGACAATAGGGAAAGTACCGGGCCTGGAGTCAGAGAGACTTGAGTTCGAATCTGAACCTAGATATTTACTAGCTGTGCAACCCTGGGCACATTACTTGACCTCTAATTGTCTCAATTTCCTCATCTGTAAAACAGGGATAATTATAGCACCAACCTCCCAGGATTTTGTAAAGATTGAATGATATTTGTAAAGTTCTTGGGGCATAATAGGTGCTAAATAAATATCTGTTTCTTTCTATATCTAAATTTCATAATCTCCCTCAATTTTAAGATTTTACTATGTAGAATATATATATATATATATATATATATATATATATATATATATTTCATAGGAACATAATAGATACTTAATGATTTTTGAGCAAATGGCTAACCGAATTTATAATGAATGAACTTGAGATTTAGAGTGGCACCTTAAGACATTGGGCTGAATTTTGAATGGGTACTTAGCTTTCAATTACACTCTGTCAACTGCATGCTACTGGGTAAATTACGAAAACTGTCTGGACCTCAGTTTCCCCATTTATGAAATGATGACCTTTCAAGGAATTTTTAGCTCCAAATCTATGATCTGATGCTATTTCCATTTAAATGCCAGAGGCAAAAATATGGAAAATATAGGATATTTCCATGATGGAAAGTCAGTTAGCATTTGTCTTTTCTCAGGATGCTTAGTTAAGGATATTTTACCTTTTACCCACAGTGTTGTGACTAAAAATGCACATTTCACAACTAGTGGTACTTACCAGTGTTACAACAATTTTCTTGGTTCTTTGAGGTATTTGTGGCAAACTTGTCTATATTACTTATGTGACAATTAATCATGTTTCATATTATCACCACTGCATTCAACCTCTGGAGAAATACAGGGTTAACTCAATGTAACTCATATCTACTCAAAAGAGTCGGATCTAACTCCATAAAGGAAAAGTTGGTGTAACAATACCTCTGGCCAAATTATGACATGAAGTTAGGTGGACAGTCTATTGAATTAGTCCATTTAGAGAAGGGAAAGGGAATGAGCATCTATTAAGTTTTTATTATGTGCCAGTCATTATGCTAAATGCTTCTCAAATAGGATCCCTTTTAATTCTCATAACTCTGAGAGTTATGAGAGATATTATCATCCTCCCCATTTTATAGTTAAGGAAACTGAGGCAGAGACAGATTAAGGAATTTGTCCTGGTTCACACAGTAAATACCTGAGGCTGGATTTGAATACAGGTTTTCCTGATTCTAGCACCAGTGCTCTGTGTACTGTGCCATCTAGCTGTCTTTAGGCGCTAGTAAACATATATAAATATATGTATGCCTTGACAAGGCGTTGTGATGGAATAATGAGCTGGGCTCAAAATTAAACAGAATGAAGAGGGCAAGTTCCGTTATTTTGGACTTAGAACTGGCATGCATATTTTTGCCCATGGCATAAAATCATGCAAAGCAATGGCTACTTTCCAGGTGTGTGATATGTGGTTGCTCATTAATTGAGCCATTCATGTGAATACAAAGTTTATAAGCCCAAGAAAACCTGACTCTTTTTGAAAGGGCCCCTTAACAGAGGTAAAGTGAATTAACTTTTTTCTACTCTGAAATAATTAATGCAAAGAATGAATGAACTGATTAAATCTTTATCTATTAAGCCAATAATAGAGCCACCACTTTCCTGAACACTTTTTTCTTAGATATTATCCATTTATTTATTGAAATGAATAGTTGAGCTCTTAGAAAATATAGGTAAAAAACTTAATTCCATCCAAATTAATTCTTGCAGCAACAGAATTTAATCTTTAATTATTTAGATAATTGCTTCAAATCTCTATATATTTTGTCAATGAACCGAGATGTTTTTGACCATTTAATAGTAGTTCCTTAATTTAAAAGAGATGTTAATTATAAAACACTCTCAAGTGTTCCTTATTCAATTAAAACAGGAATTTAGTATCAGATAGTCATTGTGAACATTTGATCCTTAAATATAATATGTTCCTAAGTGCACAATTTCCTGAACTATTCCTTCTTTGATGGATTTAGATCAACAAAATTATAGCTATAAAGTAGAAAAGAAACCGCAATATAAGCAGAAAACTAATTACAAATTGGGTGTATGTTCATCCTTTGTTGCCGAAGAAGACCATGCCATCAGACAAACAATGATATGACTTGCACTTGACTTTGTTCTGAGTAAGGGAGGGCTGGAAAATTGAGGAGCATTAATACAAAGTACATTGAACTTTGCATAGAAGGACCTGGGTTTGCATCATGATTTCAAGCAATATGACTCTGGGCATTTCACTTGGTTTCTTTGGGGTTCATCAGTAAAACTGGAATAATAACTCTTGTATCATCTAATATATGCAGGTTGTGAGGACCAAATTAGGTAATGTGTAGAGAGGACATTATATCCATAAATGCCAGCTAACATTATTACTACTACTAGTAAACCTTTTCAAAGTAGGAGCACAGATAAGGGATCTTGGAGGTTATCTAATCCAATTCTAGTTTACAGAGGAGGAAACTGAGGCCAAATCTACCGCAGAGTCAGGTCTCAAATGAAGGTCATCTGACTCTGAAGCCAGTTCCCTTTCCATTCTATCAGCTTTTATCCCCATAGATTCTGACATAATTTAAAATCTGTTTTCATCAAATGCCAACAAAGTCTCAGGGTCATTTGTCTGAATAAATAAAGAACTCAGAACCCAAACTACAATGCACATATCTGATAGGACCATAAACAATGGAATTAGTTTTCACCTGTAGTTGTAGAAACCAATTTTATTACATCATAGTCACTCCTCATACCTTGACATGAATACTATCACACAAAAAAGTCTTCTAACATTCCAATTTTGCCAAAATGACACATTTAACCAGCAAAAAAGAAATTATCCAAGTTGAATCTATGTGGCAGCTTTGAATAAATAGTAGCCATCTCTAGGGCAGGGCAAGAAGAGGGGGAAGAAAAAAAGGGAAACAAAAGGAAGTTACAATAACTTTATTATATATTTAAAAGGAATAGCATGCTGTATATAATAGATTTGCAGTTTCATGGGCAATCACCCTTTTTTCCCCTCTGTTACAGAAATACTTGTTTTATTTCTTAAGTTCAGAATAAAATAAAAATTTTTAAAAAATTTTACAGCTGGAAGGAATATACAATCCCTCTTTAGGGAGAACATATATTATTTTGCTTTAGATACTTTCCTTTTGAATCTTCATCTTCCACTTGGCATTGCCTCCTTGGCTGGAAAGGCAAAACTCATAAAGTATGACTATCTTTCTTGCTTTGGTTGTACATTTCTTTTCTGGATCTGAAATTACTGACTTGGTCCTGTTTACTGCTAATGTCTATTTGAATTCCTAGTACCTTCTTTGACTTATATCCTCAATAAATTGTAAAAATATTTTAATTTCTTCATACAAAGAAATATCCAATAATTTTTTAAAAAATTTGTTAAACTAATCAAGCCATAGTGAATATCTGAATTGAATTGGATTGAATCTTGTCATCCTGCTTTTAGAGTTATCCTTTATTTCCCTATTTTAAGAGCTCTACAAAGAGAAATATTCTGGTTAAGTATGTTACAAAAAAGCTCTTTCCCTCCTATGGAATACTTATAAAAATGCAGTATTTCAGAATAGCTCCTTGGATGTTCTTATTTTTTCACTTAATAGTATTTTTTTCTAATTATAGAGATAGCTTAAACATTCATTTTTATAAGATTGTGAGTTTCAAATTTTTTCTCTCCTCTCCTTTCCCAAGACCACAAACAATTTTATGTAGGCTATACATAACATACATATACATATATGCACAATAATATTAAACACATTCCCACATTAGTATGTTGTGATAGAAGACTCAGAACAAAAGGTAAAACCATGAGAAAGAAAAAAAACCAAAAAATGAAAATAGGATGCTTCGATCTGCAGTCAGATTCCATAGTTCTTTCTCTGGATATGGATAGATGCTCATATTTTTTAAGGAAAGTAGGAGAATATACTCTCTGCCATTTATCTCCTCTCTTCCACTAGTATGTCTAGTGAAAGTAGAGTGGACAGATCTCTTGGGAATTATTTCAACCTTCTCCTACTGGGACTGAAATAAGGAGGGGAAGTTGGTTGCTGAAAATGTGTATAAAATTCTAATTGTGTTTCAAATTTCTGTTAAAGACAAAGGGTATATCCTCAATGTTTCTAAAAAGATGAAACATCTTCCAAGGTTAGGCTCAAAATTCTCTTCTTCCTTATCCATCACTTTGCCAAAAGACAGGAAGAAACTCTAACCCTAGGATTCCAGTCAAGGTCAGTTTACTCTCAACTCTTAGCAACATCTTTCCTAGCTCTTTCCTATCATCCTTTAGAGAAGTACACGCACATTCCCTCCAAATAAATGTTCTTCATTCTTGGCAAGTATAGCTAAGAGAGTATTCTGTTTGTGGTTTTCATTTTATGGACAATTTATAAAATCCAAGAGGTCTTTTGAAGAATATGAACTACATGTTTTTAATGTCTTGTAATTCCTGCATATGTCACAACCTTCTTGAAGATTAAGAAATACATCTCTGTAGTGTGCCAAATAAACAGAAGACTTTATGAACACACAGCAGCTACAAAAAAAGATACAACCAGATATTATCTTCATTCCAGTGGGCTCTCTCTAGTTTGAAAGAGATAAGTTTCTCAAGACTTTCCTAAAGAAAATCCAATATGATCTGGATCAAAATTTCCCTAATGTATGACTTCAAACTATTCTTGAGGTAGGTAAGGATTTGACTACTTCTAAGTCTCTGGTGATAGTTAATACTGTCATATCACTAAAAGACTCAAGCTTTTTGTAGAGAATTGTCTCTTACCTACAACCTTGAAACTGATTTGGGAAATGAGGTGGGGAAAGAAGGTAGGGAAAATGAAGGAGGGAGATGTAAATAACCATACTACTATCCTTCTTGCAGTTAACTGCTTGAAATGATGGACCTCTGTGAGAAGAGGGACACGCTGGTAGCTACTGCCCTTTGATCAACTAAAATAAGCTCCATAATTGATCAGTCAGCCCAAGATATCTGGACTTTATTGGTTTACCCTAAGTGTGTCAATATAGTAAAATAAAGTCCTGTTTAACTAGAATGACTGTAGGATAGGGTGTTTCAGGATACTGATTATTTCACTTGCCATTAAACACCAACAATTCCCTGACCCTTCTAGTTATGCATGAATAACCATTTTATAAGGAATTAAACAACGAAGCCAAGACATCAAGTCAATAGATATTCAGTAAATGCCTACTATGTTCCAGGAACTATGCTAAACACTGGAGATAAAGGGAAAGGAAAAAAACAGGGTCTGCTCTCAAAGCTATGTTTGATGTTAAAATCATATTAGATAAGACTGAATTTCACTCAATAGCACTTTCTTGACTTTGGGCAAGTCATCTAACTCAACTGGACCTCAGGTTGCTTATCTGTAAAATGGGGAAACTTATAGTTCCAAAACAATGATCCCGTGACCTCAGAAATGTTTTATTTGATGATTCTGAATGAATTTCATGATGCTGAAGGGTATGCCTCTTGGTCATTAGCATAAAAATCAATAGGAATAGAATGAAATGGAAAAAGCACTGGGCTAGGAATCAAAAGATCTCAGTTCTAGGCTTAGCTATATCCTTATTTAGCTTCATGACCTTGCGATGTTTACCCGCTTTGGACTGGTTTCCTTATCTACGAAATGAGAGGGTTAGACACCACTTAGCTGCTTCTAATTTTCCTTAAAAATGTGGTTAGTGTTTTCTATTTTGCATTCTCCATTCATTTTTGAGATAGCTTTGAATTTTTTGTTTCCTGAGAGGTATGGTAGTAGAGAGGAAAGAGCCTAGAAGTAGGAGTGAGGAGATCTATGTTCTGGTATTGTTAACTGGCTGTGTAACTTTGAGCAAGTCACTTTACCTCTGTAGGGTTTTTCCCCTCTCATCTGTTAAAAATCAGGGAGGTCAACAAGACTGCAAAAGACCCTTCTAGTCCTCAAAACCTGCGATTCTAAGATGAGGCTGTAAGACATTTGCAGATTTTAAATTCGTTACCCTTATGGTAACCTGTGCCTTTATTCAATTTCATTTCATTCTAGGAGATCTAAATATCCTTATCTTTATAATGGGAGGCAATTTGATTACACCATTCCCAGAGAAGTAATACCCAGTATGGGATAACAGAATCTGCATACAAAGAATCTATTTTCACAATAAGGGAGGAATTATGTAAAGAATATGATGATAAGCTACAGTGGTTGAAACTTCTAAGACATTCAGTGGAAAATAACTTCTAGATTCATTTATAATTAAATTCTCAGATGACCTTGGGTGAAGATTATGAGAAAAAAATAGATAGATTCTTCAAAACTTCCTACTCAATTAAATGAAAAGGAAACAATCACATGCAAACCAAAGTATAGTAAGATAACTTTCAATGCAGGAATTCTCTAAAGAGAATTTCAGAGAGTGTCTGAATTGAAAGTTATCTCACTATTCTTACAGAAATTCATAATTTTAAACAATCAGACAGCAAATAAGGTAAATCTACCCATTCATTCCTAAGTATTTAAGTGCCTACTATGTATGAGTCATTATGCCATGTGCTGGGGATATAGAAAAGAAAAAAGATACAGTGCCTGTCCTCAAGAAGCTTATTTCTCCCAAAGGTGGCAAATATTTCCTGCAGAATGCTGGTAAACAAAATTTCAAAACTGATTTCATGCCTAGAATACCAAAAGTGATGATACTTTCAAGTCAGAAAACTTGATTCATGGACTGTATGTGTCAAACACAAACTGTACACAAGCAGAAATGAAGGGAGTAACTGAAGTTGGAGATGCTCAACCATCCCAAAGGACTATTTCAAAGTATCTGTGCATGACTTCATCTTCATTTCTCCTAATCTGGCAACCAAACACAGAACATATGCCTGGAAGGCTGTAGCAGATCTACTGGAAGACCTTTTAACCTTCTATATTGCTTTTACAAAAATATATAAATGGAGAAAGCCTGCTATAGGTTTGGCACTGTCAGCCACCGCTACTAAATCCTAGTGTCATGTCTCAAATGTAGCACTGAGATATCTAAATCTCTCAATTAAAAAAAAGTTGACATGTTTCAGGGAGTGTGGATGGATGCCTTATATTAAAATTCTGGTGCTTCTTTGTGAACAGTGATTTCAAAACCCCATTTAAATTCTTCATTGACCCTAAAATTGCAGATATTACAGCAAAGAGAGACATCAGAGAGACTCTAATAAGGCTAGTATAAGTATAGGACTAAGTCAGTCAATAAATATTTCTTAAGCACCTTCTATATGCTGTGCTTGGAATACAAAGAAAGGTAGCACAAAAAACCCAACAGCCCTTTCCCTGGGAGCTCATATTCTAATGGGAAAGTTGTAGAAACAAATATGTACAAAAAGGCCTTCCTAACTCCAGGCCTCGTGCTCTATCTACTGAGCTACCTAGTTGCCTCAAAGAGAGGATTTTTGCTGGGATTTGAAGAAGGTATTTTCATTTAATTCTAGATTTGAGGCAGAAATCTTTCTCAACCAATCAATTCAACTGGCCCATCTGAATAAAACTACAATTAGTAATTCTGACAATTGCTGACAGGAAATATTTCATATTAGCATTTAGGAGATGCCAGGGAAGGGAGCATAGATCTATGATTTCATTAAGGAAACTACTTTTAGTAGAAGGAACTCTTTCCTTCTATGCAGATGGGCCACACGTCAGTATCTTATAATCTCAAAGGAAGGTGGGTGAGGCTTTGAGAGATTAAACAACTTGTCCAAGGCTGCTTATCTAGTACATGTCCATAGCAGAACTTCAACTCAGGGCCTTCTGACTTAAGGCTGCTCCTCATCCATGCTGCCTCTCACATAGACATAGAGATGCTCTTGGTTCTTTATCTATAAAGCCTTTCCATCAGGCTCCCAACTTCAGATTTGCTCCTTAAAACTTAAATTTGCAGGACTATAAATTAAACCGGGGCAGTTAGGTGGCACAACAGATAGAGTTCAGGGCCTTGAATCAGGAAGACTCCTCTTCTTGAGTTCAAATCTGGCCTGAGACATTTATTAGCTGAGTGACCTTGGGCAAGTCATTTAACTCTGCTTGCCTCAAGTTTCCTTATCCGTAAAATAAACTAGAGAAGGAAACGGCAAACCACTCTAGTATCTCTGCCAAGAAAACTCCAAATGGGGTTATGAAGAGTTGGATACAACTGAAAATGACTAAATAACAAAAACAAATTAAATGTGAGGCACTTTTCCCCCTTCTTTTTTAGTTCAATCTGGAAATGGAGGGTTTTTAGTGAATGTGTTGCCTCTCCCAAGGCTATTCTACTCAACAATTTATGTTCCTTCAACACAGTCCAAAGTAGATGTGTTATAATGCTAATGGAGGATAAGTGTTGATTATTGATTAGTAGCTCTATAATTTAGAGAGGGCAATGGAAATACAGGCAGTCCATTCATGACTTCCATTACTCCCTCCAAAACATTTCTTTTACAACCACTGTTGGATTACAGTTGGCTGTTGTTTATTTTTAGGATATCAATTGACTCCACTACCTGTATCATAACATCAGCCTTCTCTCCTAATAATGCTCAAGGCAAATTTCCAAGGCTGTCCAAATGACATGCAGCCAAATCTTCAGTGTCAATTTATAGCTCCCTGTTCTCCTACAGTTATACAATCCTGTGGATGTAAGAAAAGTCAGAGTAGGAAGGGGAAATGGAACAAGTATTGTTTATGTGCCTGACACTTTGCTAAGCATTTTTGCAATATGTGATGCAGTGATCACCTCATCTAAGCCTTCATCTTACAGATGAGGAAACTGAGCCCTAGAGAAGGAAAATGACTTTTCCTATGTCACACAACAAAAAAGGAACAGAACCAGGACTAGAATCCAAATCTGCTGGTACCAAGTCCAGGGGTTTTTAAATCCTGTCAGGTTACCACCCTGAGGTCCCCAAACACTCAGTCTGGGTTAACCAATAACTACCTAACCCTCTATTCTTCTTTTATACACAGACCAGGCTTTATAAAATCTGGGATGATTCTGCCTTTGGATTGTCTCTTTGTTTGCAGTGTGCAGTGTGAAGGGATATAGAATCATCCCTACCAAATAAAACATTTCTTTGGACTGCATTTCAGATGCCTAGGGCAATATCAGGCACATCATATATACTCCATAAATGTTTATCGAATGGTGAATAAATATTGAAATTGAGTCTCCCCTTCATGAGTGAGAGGATACTAAGTGAAGGGGAAACAGAAAGGCTTCCAGTAGTCTGTCTCATGTGGTTGCAAGGAATGACCTGCACTTACTTATAGCCTCAGACCCAGCTGTGATAACAGCTGGTAGAAGTCCTAGGAGCATGTCTTTAAGGATCATTGTGGTACCTTTCATCATCACCTACCCAGCCATCCATATCAGTTTCCAGGATGAATGATGAATGGTCCAAGTAGGAACCAGGTGGATATAGGAAGAGAGTAGGAGGGCAAAATGGAGAGAAAGAATACACTTTCTTTGCATTAAATGAACCAGAAACATAACTGACAAGATGCCCATGGGTTGGAAGATTTACTTTATTAAAGCAACTTATATTTCTAAGTGATTTTAACCAGAAGTGTTTATACACACACACACACACACACACACACACACACACACACAATATGTATATGTAATTTTGAGATGGGTACACTGGTACAGAAATATTTGGTTGTTTTTTAAAGTATATCTTCCCAGATATAATATTTTCTTATTAGTGCATAATCTAGGTCCCACCCATAAACACAATCTGAGTGCATGTGCACACACATACACACACACACACACACACACACACACACACACTGTTCCTACTACACATGCAGGATCCATCTTTGGCTAATTGCTATTTGTTTTTTTTATTAGTTGCTTAGTGCTTGGCAAATTATTTTGTTTTGTTCTATTTCATGCGCACTAAGATAAAATGAGGATCCAATTTCCTGTAAGGAATTGTTGTCACTTTTAGACTATGATATATTTCTAATCTCAATTTAATTGTTATGATTAGCAAAACCATTTGGTGTCAAGAAAAGAACACTGGACTGAGTCCAGAGAGTTGGGTCCAAACCTCAGTTATGACCCCAATTTATTATGTGACATTTGGTTAAATTGCTTCTCCTCTTTGGGTCCTAGTTTTCTCATCTAAAAAAAAGAAAGGAAGTTGGACTCGATGATCTTTAAGCACTAAAGATCTATTTATAATTGGTAATATGCTCAATACTTTCTAACATTCAAAGGATGATCACTTGAGTAGTCCACAATTTGAGAGATAAGGTAGGTAAACACTCAGACATCAGCATGCATTCAGGAGCCCAGTATGCTAAGGTCTCTTCCATCTCCAAAAGCCAGTGAGTGACTATTATTTTCCAATTATATTCAGCTTTGGGAGCACCTGTCCTGTCTTAATAAGAAGAACATATTTGAAGAATCTGAAGAAAAACACATTCAAAACATCTTTTCTCTTCCCTAGCACTGCTATTCTCCAAAAGGATGGGTACAACTTAAAAGCCTGACTTAAGCCAGTAAGATTTATATCTGGAAACTCCCACTCAGGATGGCATAAGCATGATGCAAGAGCTGGAAATCTGTGTGGAAAATATGGTACTTCTTTCAAATGTATAGGCATAGTGTTCATCTTAATTGTCTTATCTTACTCTGTTTTGATTTTTAAGTGAAAATTTTTGGGGAAGTGAGCAAAATGCAAAACATATGTATATATACATATATATGGGGTATTCACGACAAAGATGAATTTAAGCAAACTTCAAAATACTTTATTTCATAAACATGAGCACAAATGTTGCCAACTCAACATCACAGAAACTATGAAATTTCTTCCTTCCTTTTTTTCCTTTCTCCCTTCCTTTCTTCCCTCCTTCTCTCCTTTCCTCCTTTCTTCCTTCCTTTGCTTCTTTTGGTTTTCATCAGATTATCTTAACACCATAAAAAGGGTGTTAAGACTATAATAACAACTTTTGTTCTATAGCACTTTAAAGTTTACAAGCACTTTCTCACAAACAATCCTGGAAGCTGGAAATTACTGACAAACTTAAGCCTCAGAGGGCTGAACTAACTTCCCCAGGGTCACATAGCTAGGATTCATTGGGGACCAGACTTGTTTCAGGCCTTTGGATTCCAATGCTAGTCCTCATTCCATTATAACATCTACAAAGCAGGAATTTGATCTTCGAGGAACCCATGTTAATTTCACTTCCACTGGTAAAATATTCAATGCATTAATGAAAAGGGGAAGTTGTTGGATTAAGATTAGTTGTAGGATTTGTAAATACATGTCTGAGACTTCACTGGGGGAAGTCTCAACTCACTGAGGTGCTTTGAATGAGCTCAGTTATTTAAAAAGAAACCTTATTGAGTAAGTACAAATTTTACTTTAAACTTTTTAAATAGTCTTGATTCTCTTGGATTTTGTTATTCGTTAGCGTCAGTGTATGCTGGACAAATATATCTGACATACAATTTATCTCTACAATGATGTGACTGATAAGCAATTTTGACCTAGTTCTAGAAATTTCTGTTAAGGTTAAATTGTATTCTCTTACCAAGAATGCTAAAGACCTCACTCAGAGAGTAGCACTTGTAGTCATGGATAGAAAGAGGCTTTTATTTTTGAATTTACAATTTCTTTGAAGCTTTTGAAGACTGATAGCAACTCTTACATAAAAGATTCAGAGACTTGGAAATCACCTCTCTACTGTTGAAGAGGTTTACAATCCAGTTATTTTTCTGAAAAATTCTGTGGAAATACAATTTCAAACTATAACTATGTTTTTATTGAGGACAGTGAAAAATCATTGCCAATTACAATTTCCTCACTTATCCATCTGGCCGTAGCTTCCCGAAAATTTAAGGGTCAAATTTACCACTCCACTGTTGTAATCTGCTCAACTCAGATGCCTGAGACTATTTAGTACTTTTGCATCCCAATCAATCAATAAACATTTATTAAGCTCCTACTATGTGCCAGGCACTGTGTTAAATGGGGGACACAAAAAGATGAGAAACATAATCCTTGCCCCTTACTCTTAAGTTCTTCAAATGCTGGGAAATGAGCAGGGCATCATAAATCATATGTGAAAGGAATTCCATAAGTAGGGTAAATGGGAGCAAATTTAAAAAAAAAACCATTTCAGGAGCATGAACATTATCGACAATTACAAATTACAGACACTTTAAGAACTACTTACTCTGAATAATGAGTATATGTAACCATTGCATATATCACAGATAAACAATGTTCAAAAGAAGAAAAATCCACTTGTTACAGAATTTGTTCCATCTTTTCAATCATGTCTGACTCTTCACATCCCTATTTGAGATTTTCTTTACAAAGATACTGGAGTGCTTTGCCATTTCCTTCTCCAGTTCATTTTTACAGATAAGGAAACTGAGGCAAACAGGGTTAAGTGACTTGCCAGGATCACACAGCTAGTAAATGTCTGATCTGAACTCAGCAAAATGAGTCTTTCTGACTCTAAGCCCAGAACTCTATATGCTGCAAGCTGCCTTGCTTGGACTACAATAGGTCTCTCCGCCTCAAGACTCTCCACTCCAATCCATCCTCCAGGGATGCCAAAGTAATTTGTCTAAAACACCAGTCTGACTGTGTTGCACTCTTCTCCCCTGACTCAAAAGACATATTGCTTTTTCCCAGTCCACAATGAAAGAAGAATCCTTCTTTGGGCTTCTATTTCACCACATGAGTTAGCATTTAAGTGAGACCTAATTGTTTCACATATGTTAATTTTGTCTCTCCTATTAGACCACAAGGTGCTAGAAGGAAGGCACCATTTTTTATACCTTTATCATGCACAGACTAATACAACACTGGGTTGGCTCAGTAAAATACTTGTTAGTAATTGATTTGAATGTCAACATTCCAGCATTTTTTTCACAGGGACTACTTGGCCTCAAATCCTTCCCTGATTTCACTTGTGCTCGTCCTTTGTTGTCTAAGAAGCCCATGCCATCAGAGAAATGATGACATGACTTTGTTTTGAGTGAGTGAGGGAGGGCTGTGCAGGTCACCAGCCTCATTTCTCCTCCACAGCTTCTGCATCCAGTGACTAGATATTCATCTGATTCCACTTACGTACCTAACAAGTGATAGTCCCTGAGTAGGATAGCAAATAACTGCAAATAATAATATCATATAACCAGACACTCACTTACTTTAAGGTCCCTGAGGAAAGTGTATAAAAGAAGCTGCAACACCACCAGCCTTGCCTGCTTATTCACTTAGTTGTTTTAAACCTTCCTAACAATCAGAGCCATTCCAAGGTGAAATAGGTTATCTTGGAGGATCCTTATTTGTGGAGGTTTTCAAGCAAAAGACAGAAGGCAATTTTTTGATATATTGTAGAAGACATTCTTGCTAAGTTGCTAGGAGACAGATAAGTGCTAGACTTAGAGAAAGAGTTTGAATCTTGGCTCAGACATCAGTGTGAATCTAGGAAAATCCCTTAATCTCTTCCTACCTCAGTTTCTTCATCTGTAAAATGAAGATGATAATAGAACCAAAATGTACATGATAGTTTGGAGGATCCAATGAAATAACATATGTAAAATACTTTGCAGACCTTAAAGCACTATATGGCTGTTGTTCAGTTGTTTCATTCATGTCCAATTTTTTATGACCCCATTTAGGGCTTTCTAGGCAAATACACTGAAATGGTTTGCCATTTCTTTCTCCAGCTCATTTTACAGAGGAGGAAACTGAGGTAAGCAGGGTTAAGTGTGACTTGCCCAGGATCACACAGCTAATAAGTGTCTGAGGCAGGATTTGAATTCATGATGAGGATTCTTCCTGAGTCTAGGCCTATCACTCTCATCACTGCACTACCTAAATGTCCTAAAGCATTATATAAATGCCAGCTATTTTTAGTCAGTTTCAGGTTGAACTAGCATCAGGACAGAGCTCTGGGCCTAGAATCAGGAAGACTTGAGTTTAAATCTTACAAGCTATGTGACCCCGGGCAAATTGCTTAACCACTGTCTTCCTCAGTTTCCTCATTGGTAAAATAGGAATATTAATAGCAGCTATTCCACAGGGTTGTTATGAGTATAACATGAGATAACATTTCTAATGTACCTTGCAAACCTTAATATGCGATATAGAGGCTAGCTATTATTTATTAAATACTTATGTACTTGGTCCATCCTTCCAACTCTGATATTCTGTGTGCTGTGTATGATTCTCACATTCTGATTGCTGGGAGTACAAATGAAACCTAAGTCAAATCACAAAAATTCAACCCTCTAATCACTTGTAAAAATAGTATAACTGTAGCATTTCCATTTATTTCATGCAAACATGAAGCCATAATATTCCCAGTCCCAAACACTTCAAATGACAAGGACCTAAAATTGATTATGAGAAAAATCTTTACTAATCACTTTTCAAATAAAGTTCACATGGAGAATTGCAACAAGGAGTCAAGAGAACTCTTTCTATTTGGTATCTTCCTATTTTAACTTATTATCACTGTCTATTCTGTACACACACTTGTTCCTACAAAGCTGAACAAGTAGAGGTAATATCAAGGTACCTTTGAATTTAAGCACCTTAGGACAAAGCTCCAACCACTCTACCCTAGGTGTGACTCAGAAACAGATATCTCCAAATCTCCTACCTGGAATAATACAATTTCTGAACCAGAAAGAACCTTATTTTACTTCACTTTACATATGAGGAAATAGAAGCCCTTAGATGGGATGAAATAATTTATCCAAGATTATACTCCTTGTCAGAAGCAGGGCTGGAATTAGAACTTGGATCTCCCAGCTTGTAGTGCAGTGCCCTTTCCATTAGTTTACTGTGGCTTCCCTCGATATTACTTAATTGCTTCTGTATAAACATTGTCTCTGATATGTTGTTTCAATAATGACAAAGATTGACATTTTTTAGAGCCCGTGACCTAACCTTGCTGTGGATAATTGTCTAATTCTCTTACTAGTTAGCATATTTTCAAATTATCTTTGCATTCTCATACATGGTATGCTACATATATTATGACTACCCCAATATAATGCAACTAGCCAGTCAGCATCTATTTCAATAAAACTGAAAAGTGGAATTTGTACTAATGAGAGAGACAGAGACTGAGACCTCACCAAAGAGAAACACACAGAGACAATGGGATAGAAAGAAAGAGAGAGATGGTAAAAGAAGAGACGGACAGTGAAAGAGGGCACAGACAGTGAAGGAGGCAAAAGGCAAGACACAGAAACAGAGTGCGAGAGGTTTCTAGAGTTTAATGAACATTAAGGGCAAGCTGGTAATAGCTTCAATGTGTACAGCATATATGTATTCAATTACTAAGACAAAAACTCCCCACATTTTTAAGTGATTGATATTTCCTTGTATTGAACTACACGTGTGAAAAGAATCTTTCAATAGAGATCTGAAAATGAAGTGTGATGAGGAGGCTGGGAGAGCTTTGAAGCAGACCCATTTGCAAATCACAGTAAAAACCAGCTGAACTGAATGGTAAATCCAGAGGAAGTTCTGGTCATTTAAAACCACCACTTATTAGTTGCATGAACTTGGGCAAATCATTTGCTTCTGTATCTTCAAAAAGGTAGGGATGATAATTGCTTTTCCTACTTTGTAGAGTTGTTGGGAGATGGTAATTACATGTGAAAACGTATGTGAAGCTCTTTTGTTCTCACACCTGGGCAAGATGACAATTAGAATTTCTTCTTGTGTGAGAAGCCTGGGAGATCTCGTCTGAGGAATCAAGATAAGCCAACTTCTGGAAATATTCCTTGAAGAGGCAACAGAGATGTGAAGGCCCTAACAAGAGAAAGCAAGATGGCAGCCAATACTGATAACTGTCACTTACATAGTTCATTAAAGTTACAAAGCAGTTTAAAACCTTTTCTTTGAATTTCACAATAACTCCTTGACTGATACAACAGGCCTCATCATTCTCATTTTATAGCTGAGCAAACTAAGATTCAAAGAGCTTAAGTGATTTGTCTATGGTCACACATCTAGTGAGTGGAAATGGAAGGATTTGAACATGTCTTCCTGTTTCATAGTCTAGCAAATTATCCACTATGTTAAGATCCAAGAATATGGTCCTAATAAGCATGGTGTTGGGATAGAACATGCTGGGGTCCAAGGGCCCTTGGACCCCAAGGGCAAACTGGGTGATATAATTTCTAATATGCAACATGGAATTTAGCACAGAGCTAAAACAAGAATTATGTCTACAAGGCGAGTCATGTTTGGAGAAAGAGATGAAACACTAGGAGGAACAGTGTAAGCTGCAAACATCCAGTGAAAGATAAACACCAACGCCAGAGGGAGAAAGCTGTTAATGCATCTGAGACAGATGGTCTGTGTTATTCATCTGCCCAGATGTGAATTCTGCCTTTACTAATCGATTGACCCCTTTGCAGGTGCATCTATCCACAGCTGCTTACATCTGCTGCACTTGTCACTATAAAGCAAAATGTGAGTGGAAATGTAAGCCATTAATCCATTTTATATAATAGCTAGTAGCTACTAAAAATGAAAATTTAAGAATAGTCTATTAATAATATTCCTAGATAAAAATGGTGCAGAAAACTTTTTTAAAAAAGACAATGAAACATCTTTATACCATTTGTAAGGTCCACATTTTTTACCTGCTTTATCTCTTTTTTGGAAGAAGAGTCAGGATCTATGATTTTTGATCAATGTGGGGAAATTCTGATATGTAGATTCCCTCCAAAAATGTAGATTGGCAACTCATTCATTATTTATATTCTTAACAAGTTCCTTGAGGTTAAATGACTTAAGTGACAGGTTAAATGACTTGTCCTTGACGATACAACCAATATGGATCAAAGGTAGAACTTGAACCAGGACTTCTTAACTCCCAAGTACAGCTCTCTATGAACTCCTGATGCTCCTTCTTTGGAATGTTGCATGTGAGGAAAATTAACTCCTTAATGGTCCCATTGAGAAGTTAGGGAACAATTATGCAAAAACCTAAGAATCCATCAATATTTTAAAGAAACCAGGAATGACAAGTGAACCAGTATGAAAGCACTACAAAGCTACTTAACGTCCCAGGAAGAGTTGGGATGGACAATGGTCAGGCAGGGTACACCTGGGAAGTTCTTGGAAGGAACTGGAACTACAGAGCTATAATTTTCTTCTAATTCCTTTTAGCAGAGAAGCAGTATGTCATAGTGGCTAGAAATCTGACCTTGAACCCTGAGTTCAAATCTTGCCTGTGACACATACTAGCTGTGTGACATTGACTAAGTCATTTATCCTCTTAGTGCCTGAGGCAACTTTCTTCATTTACAAGCTGAAAAGGAAGGGGTGATGATCATTGATAGAGGTAATCTTCTCATGGGACGACCCTGCACTGATGAAATGGAAGGTTCATTCCTCATCCCTCTTCTGAGTTATATCTGCGGAACTGGATCAAAGTAGTCTGCGGGATATGAAAGTAGGAAATGAAGCAAATCAATTCAGGGAAAAAATGAACTTTGAAGAGGATTTTTTCTTTTGGTTGCAGATTTAAAGATTGGTAACTTCTTTTTAGAATGAGGAATAAAATGTTTGAGACACTGTCAAAGTAATTGGTAAAAATGAGGAAATGTGAAGAAATTTATGTAAAACTAGCGCTCTCTCTGTGTGTGTGTATATATATATATGTATATATATATGCATACACATATGCACACACTGTGTGTGTGTGTGTGTGTGTGTGTGTGTGTGTGTGTGTATCAGATTACTGCAATTCCTGTTCATGAGGACCAGTACCTGCAGGGAAGCACCTAAACATAGCAGCAGCAAGCTGTGTTTGCCTCCAGAGGGCCTGGCTGGTTTCACGAGAAGCAGCTGTGTAGTAGTGAAAAGACTATAGGACTGGGAGGCAGGGGATATGTGTGGTTTCCTGTCCCGGCTCTGCCAACAATTAGTTTGTGATTTCACTTAACCTCTCTGACCCTCAGTTTAATAAAAGAAAAAAAAAGATTTTGGATTATATTCTTCTACCTCTAAGAGTCGGTGATTCTATAAGAAAAGATTTTTCTTATATATTATGGGCTTCATCTTTGTGGATTTTTTAAAAAATTAAGGACTGATAAATAAGGTGTCTGCCTCCCTGACTAAGACAAGAAGAGGAGTGAATGCCAATTATACATCATTCTTACAGATGTTAGAAATTAGTTGTTTCTTCCCCTGCTTACTTAAAAAGCTCACAGTATAGAACAATTGAATTGGAATCTGAAGAAATAACCTGGGTTTTCTTGACCCTGTGATCTTGAAATCCATAAAGGAAATAAGATTGAAAAGCAGAAATGTAAGTGATGATAGCACAATTACGGCATTTGGCTGTGTTACAAGGCATGTAGGATATTTGTTTTGGAGGATATTACTATAAAAATTCCAAAGACCAACAGCTGAAATGTGGTATTCTGGCCTGTTCCTGACTCCTGCAAGATGGTTCTTGCCTTTATTTGTATCCCCAGAACTTATCAACATGATTGGCAGTAGTGAGCACTTAATAAATACTTGTTGACTGACTAATTATCCAATTTTTTGGTTTTATAGGATTCTTTCACTTTCCTCCATTAAGTGGAGGTATCACCATCTATATTTCATATAATTATCCCTTTATATCTGTGTTGTACAAATGCACATGTGTGTGTGTATAGTATGTACAGTATATGCTTATTTGGGAAAAGTCACATGCTGTTGGCTGTGCTGAAAAGTATTTGAAATCTTAGTCACAGGCAGCACATCAAAGATATTGGCAAAGGTATAAAGGCATAGTTGACCATTACCACAATCTGTGATAACGATGCCCATTTTACAGAGGATTAAACTCAGAGGGTCACAGTATCCAAAGCTAGAAGGAAGCTCAGAGGCAACCTAGTCCAACCCCTTCATTTTTACAAGTCAGAAAACCGAGGAAAGGCTCAGGGAGATTAAGTGACTTGACTGAGATCTTGCAGGCAGCAAGTATCAGAGATAAACTTTGAACCCAAATTCCCTTGACTACAAAGCCAGTGCTCTTTCCACTGTCCTATGAATGACTCTTTAAATTCACCCGTCTACATCCTTTATTCTGTTTGAAATTATGTGAAAAGGCAAAGCTTTAATCTTTAATAAGTCTATAAAAACAATAAAAAAATGAAGCACTAGAAAAAACAGAAACTGTCAATTATGATATCAGAAAATGAGACTGATAAGGCAAAGTTCTACATGTCACCATAATTAGGAAGGAAGATGGGTAATAGTGCTCACAAGGGCATCTGTCTTTCTTCTATTATGAAATTGGTTTACTTCCTGGCGGGGAGAAGCCAGAAGTTAATACAATTAGGCAACACAGTGGAGAGAGCGCTGGACTCGGGGTCAGAAAATTCTGAGTTCAAATGCTGTCTCAGACATTAGCTGTGTGACCCTGGGCAAGTAATTTAACCTTTCTCCTTCCTCTTTCATAAACAGGAATAATAATAGCCCCTGAGTCATAGAATTGTTGTGAGACCAAAAGGGATAAAATATGTAAAGCAGTTAGCAAACCTTAAAGTGTCATATAAATGCCAGCTTATGATTTAGGCTGATCCATTATTATACCATGGCAATAGAGTTGTGTATTTGAAAAAAGGAGAGAGAACCAAAGAACCAGATGAGATATTTTCATTAGAGAGTAATGAAACTCTAGTATTTCTGGCTATCTTGGTGACTTTCCCTCTGTCTTCTCTTGTATTATATTATATTTTGTTGTGATGTGTGTGTGTAAAAGTTATGTCCATTGATCTTTGCTTCAAGAGGCTTCAAGAGTCTTGGGCACAAGAAACATACCAATTTTCTAGTAAATGATGACGAATCATCAGATCAGGCTTAGCTACATCTTTCATACCCTCTGAGCTTTCTCTATTCACTTGAACATGCCTATGGGATCCTAAAACTAGTTATATTCAGCAAGGCATTTTCCCTTCATCTCTTTTTCTCATTCCTTGGATGTTAGGAGGGCACTGATCCCAGAAAATAGTAACATTTTACGTTCCACTACTATGGTGATAGATTCTTTGGTTTCTTATGGAGCTTACATTCAAAATACCTGAAATCTTTGCATCACTGCATCCTTGCTTCCTATGGTTGTTTTCCTGGCATGAATGCAAGTCATAAGCTCTCTGGAACTCTGTTTTCTCCTCATTAAAATAAGAGAATTGGAAGTGATGATGCCCAAGCTCTGAACCACTGCCACAACTCATCTGAGAACTGAGCTAAAAATGACATTGCAAATAATGAAGAATTTATCATTGGTCTTAAAAAAAATCTGACACATATACTTAAAATGTATGAAACATCCTACACATTTTATTCTCACAATAACACCGTGAAACAGGTACCAAAGGTCCCTATTCTGAAGAGGAGAAAATTGAGGCTAAAACAGATTAAATGGCTTGAGCACAGCTAATAAGACTCCAAGGCAAGATGTGCATCTAAGCCTTTCCTGATTCCAGGTCCAACACTATAGCTACAGTACAATGCTACCTCTCAAGTACATCCCATAGCTGTAACATCTGTTGGGTTAATAACTCTGGAGACAACACAACCATTCCCGGAGCACCCCTCCCCCAGACAGAAATCTCTCCTAACTGAGTTCCTGCCAATGTGATTCTCATTAGCTGCCCACGGCCATCATGGATGGCAGCAGCCATGGATTTTCTGCCAAAAATTATGTCCTTAGGATTAATGGCCTCTCTTTCTTCTCTCCATTAGTACCTTTAACACCCTGCCTACTACAACATGCACAGGCTGTTGTAGTGCGTCAATGGTTTTCTTTTTTTTTACAATAGTGTAGAGGGATTGCAGAGTAAACAAAAAGCTTGTAATTTGGGCCTGGAAGGGTATTAAGCCTTCCATTTTACTGAGGACCAGAAATGTGAGGTGACACCGTCCCCCTTCAAACTACTACTCTGGAGGGCATCCCCATCTTCCCAGTCCCTCAGGGTGGAAATCTAGATGTCATCCCCAACTCCTCATCCTTTCTCACTTCTCCTCAATTTGTGGCCAAGGCATATTGGCTTTACCTTCATAACATGTTTAACATATGTCCCCTTTCTCTTCTCTGTCACTGCCACCATCCTGCAGAAGACCCTAATCACTTTATTTTTGATTATTGTAGTAGCCTTCTCCTGGGTCTGCCTGTCTCAGGTCTCTCTTTAATCCAGCACATCCTCCATTCAGCTGTCAAAGTGATCTTCCTACAAAGAAAATCTGACCATGTTAACCTCCTACTTAATAGACTCCAGGAATTCCCTATCACTTCCAGGATCAAATATAAAATCCTCCATTTGGCATTCAGAACCCTTCTACTGCAAAGCCCTAATCTGCAAACCTCTGACCCAACCCACCCCCCCAAACACCTTTTCAGATTTCTTACACCTAATTCCATTCCACCTATTCTGCAATCCAGGGACACTGGGCTCCTCATTGTTTCAAAATCTCCCAACTCCAGCCATCTTCACTGCCTATCTCCCATACCTGGAAAGCTCTTGAGTCTCTCCTCAATTGTCTCCTGATTTCTCTGGCTTTCTTCAAGTCCTAAATAAAACCTCACTTTCTATAGGAAGCCCTTCCCAATTCCTCTTAACTCTAGTACCTTTTCTTTCTTGAGCACTTACAATTTGTCCTGTATATATATCTTGTTTGTACATAGTTGTTTGTATTAGATTATGAGCCCCTGTAAAGTAGGGGCTGTCTTTTTACTTCTCTTTTTATCTTTGTGCTTAGCACAGTGCCTGACGTATAGTAGGTGTTTAATAGATGTTTAATGTCTGACTGACCAAATGACACATGGCTAGTTGGCAGTAGTCCTAGGATTTGAATCCACAGTTTCTTGCCTCCAAATCCTATGATTTTTTTTGACTATGCCCTACTGCCTCTACAGTTCCACACACAGATTAGACAAACTATGAGTATATAATCTTACATTATTTATGTTTGATATCTTTGCTTCAATATTGGGTTATGTGTCTTCTAGGCTCTCCCAGATTTCTACTCAGTAAGTGCCTCCTCTGGGATAACTGACTTTTTTTTGGCAACTTCCCCCTTTTTATTATCCTACGACTGAGATTCATTTCTCTCTCTTAATTCCCTAGATTTCTACAGAAGAGTATTTTTCCCATTCCCATTCCAGGTCTATTCCCTTAGCTCAAAAAATAGTTCCTTTACTTGAATCCTCATCAAAACTGATACTTCCTGGATCTTTCCCACTGAAATTACCTACCAGCCTTTCCTTTGTTCTATGCTTACAGATCCTGTTCTGTTACTCTTCAATTTTTATAAAAACATTTTCAATTAATCAATTACCCATCCATTATCAAGGGCCTTGTAAGGGCCAAGTAGGGATACAAATACATTTAAAAAAAACAAAAAGGTCAGCATATGTATTCCATGGGGGAACATTTCAACAAGTACACATATGAGTATATATAGAACAAATACAAGCAAAATAAATTCAAGGTAGTTAAGTACAAGGCCTCCAGGAAGAGAGGGCACTAGTAACTGGGAGATGGGGAGTCAGGAAATTATTCATATAGAATTCTGGTGGGCCTTGAGATGTTTCTTGAAGGAAGAAAGGAGGACATGCATTCAAAAAGGAAATGAGATGAGAGCTGGAGTGTTAGACAAAGAGATGTATGTGAAGAACCATTTCCCACTTTCATCTTAACCCTGAGAATTTCAGTGCTTTGGTAATGTGTGTCAGGCATGTGAAGCAAGTCAGTATGGCTGGATTGCAGAATGCAGAAAAGGGGTAATGTACAATAAGGCTGGGAAGGTAGGTGGGATCAAGTTATATTTGGAGGCAACAGGGAGCCCCTGGTGTTTACTAAGTAAAGGAGTTAGATTTCTGCTAAAGAAAAATAATTTTATATAGAATGATTTTATATACACAGATACACCAACACACATATATGCATATTTGTGTCCAATGGTAGTCATCTCTAGGGCGGAGCAGGGAGGAGGGAAGCCAAAAAAAAAAAAAAAGAAAAAAGAAATTTACATGACAAATATATTTTGAAGGAGATCAAATTATACATATTTGAAATTTTACGTACAATCATTTTAAATTATACTGTGTTGTGGAAATGTTTGTTTTATTCCATAAATTTAAAATGAAATAAATAAAATATTTTTAAAAAAGAAAAATAATTTGGTAACTGGAAAATAATGAAAATTTAAAAAATTAATTTGCATATTAATTAGCTGTGTGGAAGATAGACTGGAGGGGGGAGGAGCTTGAAAGAATATTTTAGTTTATTTTATGGAATAGTTTTTGAATCTATATGTGCCCTGGAAGTCCCTTGTTTCTTCACATTATCATCCCCAATTCCTTAACATTTTCACCTCAAACAGATGGCACTCCACTAGGCATATTAACATATTTCAAATACTAATTCAATTTATATCCCCCTCCTATTGATTATCTTTTCATTTATATTATTAAAACTCTAAATTTTACTTGTCATATTTATCCCACCAATTTACTATTTTCTATTAATCCGCTGTGATTTTTAGGGAAAAAAATATAGAAAGCTGTCATATTAATGTTGGTTCACACCAGGGTTGCAAAGATATTCATTCAATTGCTATGGAGCAATTTTTAAAAATGTTTCATTAATCTCATTTGCCTTTCAGCCTTCCAAGGGGACTGAGTGATACATTCTACCGCATTCAAGATGAGATCAGTAAAATGACAAATTATGCACTCAAGAAAATCTGTTTATAAGTCAGACTAAGCCTTGAGAAATAGAGCTTTTCCAAACTGCAGGCTGAGTATTTGTGCACCAAATTGATTGCATCAAAACCCCAGCTGTACAGCAGATAACTGTGCAATAGCCATGATTTCCACTTAATAGATTAATTTTTACAGGTGGATTTTAAATAGAGTCTATGGGGGAGGCTCATGGAAAAGTAAATATAATTTATTTAAGGAACAGTTCTAAAGAGGAAATTCTGAAGAACTTTTCCCCAAAAGAAGACTCAGCAGCTTAGCAACAGAAAGAAGGGCCAGAAGTAGATATTATTAAAATTATGTAAAGATGTGGACTGATGTTATACATTCCATTTGTTTCAAGGACCTTATTATAAACAAAGTGTTTAGATACCAGATTCCCATTTGAACTATAATCCATCATAATTATTTTATATTTCTCTGAAAGGATATATTTTATAACTGATTTTTATTGTGAACTGCATACAAAGATACCATCATAAATTAAATGTTTGCTTTCTTCAGACATCAGTGGCAGACATCTGTGAGTCCTAGCCAGGACAGCCATTCATACATAAGGGCTGCTTATAATTTGAGCAATCATAAATTGGAGACTAGCTGTAAGCGATGGTGGTCCTAAGGGGAGTTTCCCATCTCCTGGATGCCAATATTAGCTCATGTTGATTCTTCCAGCAAGAAATGGACTCTCATAGTAATCTAAATATTTAGATGCTCTATCCAGAGACCTTGCAACTACAGCACTTTTCATAATAATGCAACCATGAGAAAAAAAGGTAAGACAAGTATAAATTAAAATTTAATTTGATCTGTCTTTTAAATGTTTTATGAAAAGTTGTGGCTATATTTTTAGCATTCTATTAAGTACAGCAAGAAGCTTTCTGAGTCTGATTGTATAACATTCTTTGCAAACATAAGGCAAACATACATTTCATATGAGACTTTAGTGATGACATGAAACTAAGCAAAAAGAGAAAAAGATTGAGAGGCATTTATGTGACTAAATAAACATCTGAAAATGATGCTAAGGAATTTATATACAAAGCATCTTGGAAGGATAATTTCTTTTCTTAAGTAGTTCTATATTCTTAAAAAAAATATATATGTATATGCATGCTAAAATAAGACAATATATGTTCATATACATTAGAGCTATATCTAATTATACAATATAAAAATGGAAGAATATTGAGGCCTAAAGGAAATTAATGTTTAAAAATTATTATAAAAAGTAGAAATATGCAAAAAAAGGTCTCTAACTTCAACAATACAAGTAGATTAGGAAAGGTGAAGGGAACAAGCATTTATTAAGTATCTTCTATATGCTAGGCACTTTACAAATACTATTTCATTTGATCTTCACAACAACTCTGGGAGGCAGATGCTAATATTAGCCCCATTTTATAGATGAGGAAGCTGAGGCAAACGGAAGTTGAGTGACTTGCCCAGGGTCATACAGTTTCAGGCTGAATTTGCACTCAAGTCTTCTTGACTCCAGGCCCAGTGCTATCCACTGTACTTTTTAGCTACTAGGATGGAATATTTATTTTGTTGCCATACCTATCAATAGAAAATAAGCATTTATAAAATATGCATATGAAATTCACTTAAGGAAATTAAGTAAAGATCTTAAACTATAAATAGTTTAAAACTAAACAGGTTTGTTTTGTTTTCCCAAAGCAATAGACAATGAACTTAAGTTCCCTTCTATAAAAAGAAAGTAGATTGGAAGATAGATAGGCAGCAATTCTATTTGCTCTAGTGCTCTGAAATAACCTAAAACAGAACTTACATGGCAAGTCACAGGGCATGATGTGCATGGACCTATTTCACGTAAATCTATTACTGCTTTAATGTGATCACTGAATTCAAGGCTCATCATGGCCTGACTGCAGCAATCTTTCCAGATTGATTATACAGTACTTCCCTTAATCCTCTCCCTGACCTTGCAAACTCATCTACTCTCTATTCTTCACCTATGTTCCATCTCCTGTCTCCAAGTCTCCATTATGGACTGTTCTCCATGTTTGAACGTACTTCTTCCTCACTTCGAACTTTTAGAACTGATTCATTCAAAGTTCAGCTCAGGAGCCAATTACTACATGAGACCTTTCTTGATCCCTCAGACCCTGGTTCCCTATCCCCACAAAAATTTAGCAGAATATTTTACTTTCTATACATTTTGTATTTCTTAACATATGCATATGTTGTTTGTTCCTTGAGGGCAAGTGTTTTTTCATTTCTATTGAAATTAGCACAGTGCTTGCAACATAGTAAGACACCTAACAAATAATTTTTAATTGATTTCATGACAAAGTAACCATATGAAGCTCCTATTCTGCATGTTCCCTTTAAAGACCAACTGACAGCAGGGTCCAATGAAGATGAGGCAGGTTCTATTAATTCCCCAAGGGACAAATGCCAAATGTTATCAGAGTCTTGTTCGGTTTTGTAAAATACTGAACGTGCAGTGATATTCCCTTTCTCTGATAAGCTATATAGTAAAACAAATCAGTAATATGCCATATGCCAGACAGCCAGATAAATATGCCTTTCTTAAAAGGTATGGTCTGATTAACAGAATCAAATCATCATTTTCCAAAGCAATCCAAATCATTAAAATTAAGTTTACTCATCAGAGAGTGATTCTACTTAATGTATTAGTAAAACTCAGAGGCAGCATGGCATTATGGGTGGGAAGCTGTCTTCCAAGAAAGGAGGGCCTGAGATCTAATCCTCTTTTTGCTGAAAATGAGCTAAGTGGCTCTGGGCAAATCATTTAACCATTCAGGGGCTTTAGTCAGCTGACTAAAACCAAACTGAAGAGAAAGTGATGCTCCATATTGATACAGTTAGTCACCCTTACTGGAAGTTTCCTATAAAAAGAGAATCACAGGCCCAGTCAGGAAAAAAAGGAAAAGAAAAAAAGGAAAACTTCCACCCACGATAATTCTTTATTTTCATTTCTTATCAACCAACTGTCGACAAGCTTTGGCATTTGTTTCTTCTTGTTTTTTAATTTCCTCTTGGAGAATAGATGACAGAATCTACTACAATTAAAATAAATATAGGAATATTGGCTTAATTTTCCTAATCCCTGTCACAGGATCATCAGGTCTGAAAGTAACCTCAGAATCAATTTAGTTCAACCCCTTCATGGTATAGCAAATTGAGGGAAGGGACCAAGTTTATTTGCTTCTTTGTACTTGTATTTTTGGTCTTTCTTTGTACCCTACATCTTTAACTCGATGCCTAACACATGGTGAATAGTTAACAAATTCTTGTCAACTGCATAAATGAGGAAACTCAGACCAAGAGAGGGCAGCTAGGTAGGGCCATAGTGCATAGAGCCTCAGGTCTAGAGTCCAGAAGACTCATCTTCCTGAGTTCGAATCTGACCTCGGACACTCTGTGACTCTGGGCAAGTAATTTAACCCTGTTTGCCTCAGTTTCCTCAACTATAAAATGAACTGGAGAAGAAAATGGCATCAGTCCAGTATCTTTGCCAAGAAAATCCCAAATGGGGTCATGAAGAGTCAGATACAACCGATAAAAAAAAAGACTGACAGAAAAGGCCAAGAGAGATCAAGTGATTTGCCCAAGGTCACACAGGTATCTGTGCTGGGATCTGAACCCAGAGCCTTTTAGTAAGTAGCAGGACTGAGACTCAAAATCCAAGGTTTCCTGGCTCCCTATCTCATGCTTTCTACCACACCATGCTGCTTTCACAGCTTTGTTTTCATCATAAACAAGTTGTCCAAAGTTATTGACTAACAAGGAAATGGGAAAAAATGCCTATCAGGGGTGAGAAACCTTCGACCTCAACCTAGAGATAGTAATTAATGAAAGATAAATGGGGAAATGATCTAGTAACATCCAATTTCCTTGCTTTCCTTATTTATATTGACCACAGTATGATAGATGAGCTTGGAAATTTGGGGGAAGGGAAGAAATATATCTCACTTAAAGGGAATAAAACAACTTCTAATTATGGAAAGTTTCATTACAACATTTTCAATTAGTCTCTAAGTATTTAATTAGAATCCATATTATTTGCACTTGGAGTCCACCATAGAGAATAAATGTGACCTGCGTCCTTAGAAAATTTAACACAAAGGTGTTAAAGGATTAACTGAAAAGTTTTTGCACAACCAAACGCAATGCATCCAAAATTCGAAGGGATGTAGTAAATTGGGAAAAAATTTTTATGGCTAAGCTTGGGGACAAAGGCCTCATTTCTAGAATATATAGAGAACTGACTCAAATATATAAACAT
>CM053770.1:430595602-430616816 GCA_028658325.1 Potorous gilbertii | reverse complement strand
GGGGGGGGTAGGTGTGGGGGTATAAAATCTTAATTTTAAGGAAGTGATTGTAGAACATTTATAAATAAAATAAAAATTTAATAAAAAAAAAAAAGGATTAACATATAATAAACATAAATATGCACATAAAACATCCAGGAACATTTCAACCTCTTGAATTTAAACAGAGCGGGTTGTCAAGAGGGAGAGGCCAAGCTTAAGTTCTAGGTTACTGAGGACAATACTCAGACAAATAAGCCTAGAACTGTCATGTAAAGAAAAGGCAGAATGTTATGATAGATTGTGGTAGGCTGGTTATCTATGAGGTGGTACAGTGGATAGAATGTTGGAGCTGGAGTCAGGAAGAACTGAGTTCAAATCCAGCCTCAGGCACTTACCAACTAAGTGATACTAGGCAATCCTTTTAACCATTTGTCTCTTTGTTTGCTCATCTGTAACATGGAGATAATAATTCCTACCTCCCAGAGTAGCTGGAAGGATAAAATGAGATATTTGTGATGTGCTTTGCAAACCTTAAACTACTATATAAATGCTAGTGTGTATTATTATTAATTTAGTATTAGGAAGGGATAATTTCAGCAATTTCTAGAAGTAAAGAAAGGAATTGATGACGGGACCACATGTAGGCAGACTAGGCTCAAAGAGAAAAGTCTCTTACTATCTCTGGATCTAGATGCCTCATTTGTTAAATGATGGAGGAGCTGGACTAGATAATCTTCCAGTGCTAAATCCACAACCCTATGAATGCAATTCTACTTTATTTTTAAACACCATATGCCTCCCATATTGGAGTCAGATACATTTTGTGAGCCATTAATAAGACAGAATCTCCAAAATAAATTAAATAAACTCAGTCAAGAAGCCAAACAGCTATCAGACATTGTCCTTTTTCTTGATCCAAATAAGTCTCTCAGTTGTTTTTCTATTGGCTTATGAACAGTCTTTAAAATAATGAGCACTCTTTGATGTGTGAAAAAAGAACTCCTCAATTTAGTCATTGTAACATATACACATCTGTAATCAATCTTGATGAAAATTGCTTGATAAAAGACAATCTAGAAAATATTTACCTTTATATCAGGCACCGTAACTACAGCAAACTAATCAGTTGGGCTGCAGAAATTAATAATGGCCAGAGGCAATCATTTTGGAACAGGAAATGACAGCGATCTATAAGCATATATTGCATTCTCAAAATACCGCAAGCCTCTATGAACTTCATTGGTAAACATACGAAATCAACTGGATGCCTAGAGAAGTGATGAATCTCTAGGAGAAGGAAATGTGTTACTGCAAAATTCTATAACAGTTTAAATTACAAACGGGAATATGAATAGGCATTTTTAGACTGACATCAAAACATTCTCAAAATATAAAATAACAAGTAAGATATGTATCAAAAGGTAAATATAAATCATTCTTGTGCAATGGCAATGCAACTGTTCTTTATTGACCAGTTGGCACAAAGATAGGCAGCAGTGAGTGGTGTTGTGGACAAGGAATTGTCTTTGTCATCTGTAGACTTGGATTCAAAATCCAACTCTGCTCTTCATTAACTTATGAATTTCCCTCTCCTGGGCTTCAGTTTCTTTATATGGAGGAGGATACAATGATATATAAGATCTATTCTATCTTGCAATTTTACGATCCTGCATCATAATTATTATAGAAATTAATATAGAAACTTCTGAGGAATATTAAACCCATTCCTATCTGTGCTGATACCAACTTCTGGCTAAGGACTTGATGGAAAAGCCAAATAAATAGCAGGTAATCTTAATATAAAAATCAAAGGATCATGGATTGGAAGTTGGAAAAATTTAAATTCTGATTGTTATCAAGATGTATTTTGGGGCATAAACTTACATAACAATTATTTTAAAATATGTGAATGACCAAATAGCACCACAGATTATGAGGTTTACAAATAAATGAAATATTCTTCAATAAATTTCTATGCTAATGCTTCACAATAATGTGGTAATGCCACTGGACTTTTTTTGGTGGTTATGTACAGTTCAAGGTTTAGCAGATTCTACCTGTTGCTTCTTTTAAGGGAAACAGCATGGACAACAGTAAGTATATGCAAAATAAACACAAGTTGATTTGATCTAGGAAGTCATTAGCAGCTGGGGCAGGAATTAGGTAAGGAAAAGCCTCATGGAGAATAGTGCTTGATCTGAGGGAACAGTAAATTCTAGGGGAAAGAAACTAGGGAATTATAAGAGGAGAAATGTAACTGGTAGAGTGTGTGTCTGGCCTCGAAGGACCAACCTAGCTAAATACGAGAAACGTTAACAGAAATTTGGCCATTAAGAGTTAGGGTTTTTTTTCCAAGTAAGTTTATAGCACAGCTATCTAACTCATTGTGTTTCAGGCGTTCCAACGGTTTGATTGCTAAACAGAGGCTGCAATGTAACTGTAACAAGTATTAAATCAATGTTTATAAATCATCTAAGAACTCTTTGATTCTTAGCACTCTTCCTTGCAAAAGGGAAAGGTGAAAACACAGGACTAAGAGTTAGTTTGTTGCCACCTTCCCCTTCTGCAGGGAACAAAGTGCTAACAATCAAAGAGTTCTTAGATGATTTATAAACATTAATTTAATCCATGTTACACTTACAGTGCAGTCTCTGTTTAGCAAACAGTTGGCATGCCATCAGAAGAATTGAAACACAATTACTTAGATAGCCATGCTATAAATGAAATAAGACATAAAGAAATTGCTACTAAGTATGCATATAAGTTCTAGAATTGAAAGCGATCTTACGGGCCATCTAGTCTAATTCCCTCATTTTACAGCAGAAGAAACTGAAACATAAGAAGAAAATGAACTTACCCAAGGTCACAAAATTAATAAGCAACAGAAGATAAATTTAAATCCAGGATCTCTAGCTCCAAATCTAGCACTCTTTCCACTACACATGATTATTTTGGTTTTGAACACTGGAGTTGGGAAGGTGACCTTCAAATGAATCTGTCTTGCATACAACTAGAAATATGGGACTGAAATGAAAGGAAGTCCTGGGGTCCAGAGATACGGGTTTAGGTGTCATACTCATAGAAGCAGTATTTGAAGCCATGGGAGTGGATAAGATTATCAAGGGAAGGATTATAAAGAGAAACGGCCAAAGACAGAGGCTTGATGAATGCTAACAGTTGGGGGACATGGAAAAAAAGACAAAGGACAGCAACAGAAAGTGGTAAGAGAAATAGTATAACAACTAAGAGAAAGTGTGTGTGTTGGCCCTTCGTTGCCGAAGAAGAAAGAAATAATCAAAGAAATAATGACATGACTTGCACTTGACTATTTTGAGTGAGGGAGGGCTGTGCAGGTCACCAGCCTCACTTCTCCTCCAGAGCCATATGAATCCAGTGACCAGATACTCATCAGGATGACTGGAGATGACCTAGGATGAGGCAATTGGGGTTAAGTGACTTGCCCAAGGTCACACAGCTAATGAATGTCAAGTATCTGAGGTGAGATTTGAAGTCAGGTCCTCCTGACTCCTGCATTAATGCCCTATCCACCGCATCACCTAGCTGCCCCAAGAGAAAATAGTGCCATGGACGTCAATGGAGGAGCAAGCATCTCGAAGGAGGGGACCATCACAAAAAACTCCAAGAGGATGAGGAAAAGGTCATTGGATTTGGCAGTTATGACATCACTGAAAATCTTGACAGTTTCAATATCATAGGAAAGGAGGTCATATCGCAGGGGACTGAGAAGGTAGTGGGTGATAAGGCAAGAGGGTAGCACAGATAAAACAGAGGTTCTTACAATCATTTGTTATTGTTTACTCATTTTTCAGTAATGTCTGACTCTTATGACCCCTTCAGAGGTTTTCTTGGCAAAGACATTGGATTGGTTTGTCATTTCCTTCTACAGTTCCTTTTACAGATAAGGAAACAGAGGCAAACAGCATTAAGTGACTAGTAACTGTTGTAAACTCAGAAAAAGGAATCTTCCCACCTCCAGACCTGGCACTTTATCCACTGCATCATCCAGTGGATCATATAGACTGGGTTGTACAAGGAAAGGAGAAAGTTGAAGATATAGTAAAGACAGAGCAATCAATGGAATAATGTCTCAAAAAAGATGAAAAGGGATCAAATTGTGGGAACAATGGAAGTTTCAAATGAATTATAGATTCCTAATTTAATGTGCTTCTTATAGCTCTGTTGTTAATAGGATTCGTTCCATAAAGCTTGAACTAGTTTTTATCCCATGAACTAGTTACTGGAAAACCAATTTAAGAGAGCTTGTACTACATTGCATTAAGTCCCGTTACTGGCAGATTTTGGCAGAATTACCAAGGAATCTTTACAAGTTATTTGGAAGCAGAGAAACAAAGACTGCTTTCGACCTACCCTGAGAATGAGATCTCTTCCAGAACATCCAAGAGAAGCTATTTCCAAGGATAAGATGATTACATGGGACTCATGACAAAAAGCGCTTTTTAAGCTGACACTGGGAAAGGGGTTGTTAGGATACAAGAAGACTTTATGTTATTTAATATTGATGATCATCATGGTATTGCTTTGACTTTTTTGTTTCATGGCATTTATGCTGAGTTTTCTCGGTTACCTTGGAGACATGTAAATCTCCCCTCTCAAAATTTGTCCATTGTGACCCCTCTAAGAATTACGATTTGTAGCTGGACTTACATAATTCTGATTATGTATATATGAAAAATTTTATAGATTTATCTTATAGGTAAGTGATCCATTGGGGAAGTGGGCTGGCCCCCTCCCCCGTGAACCAAAAGGAGGAATTGATGGAATTAAAACAGTAACTGACTATGGGAATTGAGTGAACTACATGACTCCTTAATTCTGGAACTAGCTCAGTTCCCTTTCTATTCAATTATGAGCCTAGTCCAATTTCTTTCTTGTGAAAAAAAAAACTTCATTCAATCATGGGGATTGTGAGAACCTTACTGTATCATTTGAATGTAGCCCTCCATGTCTGGGAAATTGGTTCATCTCTATCTACTACTTAGAAACCCTTAACTAATGACCTAGGTTATGTTGACCAGAAATCTTGTCAGATCCAAAGATTGATGCAAAAATTTTTCTTATAATTATACAGCTCAAGTAACCTCTATGTCTTATCTGAATATTGACCCTATACTGGTTAATGAGCCATTATTTCCATGTTCCTTTGATTGAACACAGACACTTAGGGGGAGTGGGACACTTTTTTTTTTATTTCATAGAATTGTACCTGTTCACTCTTCCCCTACCAATTGGAAAATTCTTAATCTTTTCTCCAATTAGAAATAAGATTACCTAATTTTCTATCCTGTTAATTAGTTTCTTTTAATTAATTGTTCTTTTCTGATTGTTTTTAAAATATAAATATCTGTCTTGTATTCACTGCCAAAGTTGAGGAAGGCCTGGTCCAGATTTGTTTTGCAATTGACATTCATGGTTTAATAAACTGATATTCTTGGCAAGTTCAAACCTTTGTTTCCTCAGTCATTTCATCTTTCACCCACCACAAGTGTAAGAAAGTCTCAAATTTCTACCTTAACCTTAGAATTTTGTCATTCTGGAGAAACCCAGGTTAATCTGAAGCAGATGGGTTTAACTCCAGAGATGGACCTTCTCCTCCCAACTCCAATTATTTCCTTAATCACTTGTATGATAGATAGATCACTTGAGGTTGGAAAGCAGTAATTTGTACCTTAGTAATTTCAATAAGAAAGTGGACACCAGATAGGGGAGAGGGGAAGAAGATGGTGAAGGCTCCACAGAAAAATAGACTTCAATATCAATAAATGAAAGAAGGTTTAATGGCATATTCAGGAGACTAATTCATTGAAAGCAGTAGATGTAAGTACCAAATAAAATCATATAAACATAGAAATGACTATATCTTAACAGAGAGGAAGCAAGTGATAATGGATGAGACAGATAACTTAGAGTCAGTTGTCTGTACATAATCACATTATTGACCAGTTAGAATAAATGCCAAAGTTAAATGGCAAAATAGAAAGAATAAAGATGGGAAAACACTGAATGCAATTACAGCAGTTTCAACCTAGCCAAAAGCTGTCAATTGCACAAAGAAGGAAATAGACGAATAAGAGACAATAACTCTGTCATCATTTCTTAGACAAGTTGAATAAATACAGAAAGGTTGCTAAAAAGATTAACCCTGATGAATTCAGAAGCCCACTCTGCCAGCAGATGCTTGATTTCCTTGCCAATGGAAGCTGAGGGCAATGTTATTTATAATGCTCCCTTATTTGCAAAATTATATTATAGAGGATGACAGATGACTTCATACCCCCACCTTCTGCATTAAGCCTTTCTGGGTCTACCATTCCCACCCCCCCATCTCAGTTTTTCCCCACTATTACCTTCCATTTATGTATATAGCACATCTTACATGTAAATAGTTATCTATATGTCATCTCCCCCATTAGAATGCGAACTTCTTGAGAACAAGGATCATGTTTTGGCCTTTATATTTTTAACATTTAGTACAATGCCTAGGATATAGTAAGAGCTTAGTACATGTTATTGATTACTTTAAATAGCACTGATTCATATAAGAGTAAAAATCTGGGGAGGAAAAAAATGAGCCTTTAGTAAGCTTGGTATGAGATCCAGGTAAGTGATCCAGAGATAATTTATAGACAAAACTCAAAGGAAACAATAAACATATAAAATAGATTAGACCTGCCAGCACACATGGGTAATTTTTTTCATGGAAAAACCATATTGCCTAGAATTCTACTGTCTCAGTAGTGGATGTACAACATAAGAAAGAGGCAATGATTCTTAAGAAGAGGGACTTGAGAGGACTGATATGAGCAAATATATATAGAGAATCTGAGTTGACACATTTTTAAAGTCACTTGGGAATCAGTTTTTAAGATACTACAAAGAAGAGAAGATTGCAAAAAGTTGGCCAGAAATATGGAAGGAAAAAGACTACAAATGACATCCTTCCTCCCCGCCGACCCCTCCTTCCTTGATCAAGGCAACTGAGAAGCTAGTATTTATCCAGAAGTCTGCTTTTTCAACACTATGATGTTTTTATGAGAATGATCTATAAATACATCAAGCTAATCCTTTAAAGAAACATGAGAAAGAATAGATATGCCATTATAAGCATTCAGGACATGGGAGATTGCTTGCACAAAGGCATGGAGATGGGAAATGGAGATGTATTGTCATGTACACAGAACACCTAAGAGGGCAGTTTGATTTTAAAAGAGCATGTGTGAATGAGATTAATATGAAATAAAAGTGAAGATAGATGGAAGTCATATTGTGGAGGGTTTTAATTGTCAGGCTGACATTGTTCACCTAGGGTTATAAGGTATTGCAAAAACCTACTTTTTTAAGTCCAATATTTTAAAGACAGTTACATATGGTCACAAAGCATGGGATAATATACTTTTGGAAGAATAAAAATTACAAAACACCCTAAGGGTCAACCAAAGAAACACAAAAAACCAAAACATTGAAGTAAACAAATATCCGAAAAGATATTACTTCTATTCACTCTAGTGTTTTCTCTGTTAATTATTTCCTATTTATCCTGTATATACCTTACTTTGCATGCATTTGTTTGCATATTATCCCCCCTCCTCATTAGAATGTAATTCCTTGAATGCAAGGATGATCTTTTGCCTCTTTTCAGTGTTTAATACAGTGCTTGGCACATTGGAGTTGCTTAATAAATGTTCAGTGGCAGCCAGGTGACATAGCGAAAAGAGCTGGGGCCAGGAGTCAGTAGAGCCTGAGTTCAAATGTGGCCTCAGACACTTAGTAGCTATGTGATCCTGAGCAAGTCACTTAACCCTGTTTACTTCAATTTCTTCATCTGTAAAATGAACAGGGGAAGGAAATGGCAAACCACTCCAATATCTTTGCCAAGAAAACCCCAAATGTGGTCTTAAAGAGTTCTGAATCCTATGTAGGATTTATGGAAAGACATGAATGAGAAGTAGATAGAGTGAGAACACAGGGAGATATTTGGCATTGCATGAAGGGGCATACTAAGCACCAAAAATGGAATCACATATCCATCAGAATGCCAATGTCTCAATAAATCCTCTGATTTCATTTTGGTGGAGCAGCAAGGAATAATGGAAAGAATACTAAGTTAGAATCAAAAGATCTAGATTCTAGTCTTGTCTAAAATAATTACTAACCATGACTTCTGTGATCCTCAGTTTCTTCATCTGTAAAATGGGGTTAAGAATTTGTCCCCTTCCTTCTCCACAAAGTTGTTGTGAAGATTATATATATTAAGCATGAGACAATGCTCCATAAACTACAAACTACTACACAGATACAAAGGAGTAGTAGTACAATTTCTAATAGTATAGTACTTGAAATATCATATTCACCTAACTTTTTTAAGAAGTTTTTTAAGTAGGTAATAATCCCTAACCCTTAAAGAATCACAAACACTTTACTATAGGAGCATCCAGTGATGCTCCACAATTCCAACTATCATAAATTTCCAGGTCACTTGGGAACCATTCATGAGATGTTTGTTGATGAGATTAATGAGATTTTAAAGTGAATATGTATGAATGAGCTGCTGTAAGTCATTCCAACTTTTAAATTTATCACAGAAGTGAAAAATTCAGGCTTTTACAGAGTATTTTTGTGTGCAGTTGTAGAAAGACTGTTTTCTTTGTTCAAACTACTTCACTATAAATTTGAAAATCATCTGGAATTTGCAAAAGCAGGAAAGCTTGTATTTCTTTTCCATTATAGGAAAAGGAAGGAAAGATGTATTTCCCAAATAATACTATATTTTACATTTCTCATGCTTGTGTATGAATTTGTTTTTCTTTTAGAAAGACATTTCATATTTATAGCTAAAATAAATAAAAATACATATATTTGCATTAAAACAAACATGCCTGTTTATCACTGAAGAAAATATCTGAAATAGCTGAACTTAAGGTTTTAGTTAAATAAAAGAATTTTGATGTTTTGTTTTGGGTGGTGGATAATTCACTTTCTAATATGCCATGGCAAAAAAATTACACAAGTACATGTGATTGGGGACCTAGAAATGATTCATTTCCCAATGACATCACAAGGATCAGCTTCATTTATTGTCATTGTCAGAAAGAAAAATTCCCAAGCCAGAAAAATGATTGAGCACCATAATGTGCTTAAGAAATTAATCTGAAGCCATCAAAATAAATTGCTGTTGAAAATATATAGCTCATACATTTAAGAATGAAATCTATGGCTAACTCTTCCTTAAGTATAGTATAGCAAACCTATGAGAACATTGTTTGGACTTATTTTTTTTACTCATCATTTAAGTAAACTGTCCTTGACTGGTGATTTAGATCATAACTGAAACTGATTTGACTTAAATCATTCTTAGTCATGATACACAAATACGTGCATTAAGTTAAAACTTTTTTATGCTGAATGATCGATGTGGGCATTACTACTACTACCTATTACAGACCTACCCACTGTCATTTGGGCAATCCTTAGCTTAAGTCCTATAGAGAATCTAGGACTCCGCAACACAAAACTACAGACCATCACTGGAGAAAAAAAGATTACTGAAAGAATATTCAAAAGATGGGCTTGTTTCAGGGGGTAGCTTAAAGTCATTAAAAAGAACTTTTCAGTTTCCAAATGGCAAGCCAAGCTACCCTGCTCATTTACCCAAATCACAATGGAGAGATAACATGGCAGGCATGAACAGACTGAGGCACATTATAAGCAAGGAATTATGAACGGGAAATGTGATGGTTATGCCCTCAAAGAAATGTTATTAAAAAAAGAAGATGGGGTTGGTTAATTGGCAAGAATAAACAATGACCAATGGATGATCCTCCATGCTTCCTGTCTTTCAATATCAGGAGAACTCAACAAAGGCCTCCAACACAATGGATTGGTCTCTGGGAGAACATGAACGTAAGTCACACAGGTTGGACAGGCATAGACGGGTGGTAATCTTCCTTGCTGGAGAGCATATTCTCATTGATAATTTGCATATTTGAATACCTATGTGTATATTCAGTTATTCAACATTTATTAACTGTCTCTTATGTACCAGGCATTGTGCTAAGTGCTAGGAATATAAAGAAAGTCCCTGTTCTCAAGGAGCTCATATTCCAATGGAGGACACAACATGTAAACAATCAGGTGCAAACCAGCAATATAATGGCTAAATTTGAATACAACCTTGTAATGTCATAGGTAATGTCAATAATATGCATCCTCAGCCCCTATTTAAGTTTTTTTTTAAAGTATTACCTCCCATTTAATCTTTGTACACATTTTTCATCCATATGATTCTTCCTGTGTAGATAGATCAACCTATTTCAGAGATAGCAGACACTATCAATCTCACAAGGAGACCAGCTCATCTACCTTTCTAAGGCTGAGTCTTTGATGATGCCTCTTACAGCCCATCCAGATGTAATATATCATTATTAATCTAGTATGCAACAGCCTACTTTCACCCTTCAGTTGTCTTTCTAATGTACTTTTTTATCTCCTATAAATTTTGATCTATCTGTGATTAGGGTATTACATGATTCATAGTACATAATATTACTGGAGAGAATTAAATTAGCTTACTCAATCAAAAATGTTGCTATTAATTCTGCTTTTTTAAGCCTCAGTAATTTCAACAAATTATAATAAAGGATATCCAAATTAGTGAAAAGTCTATGTTACAGAATATTTGAAGTGAGATGCAATTTTATTACTTTCTAAAATTACATATAGTAATAGATAGTTGATTAATAAAGGGTTGGTTATTGGAAATTCCATAGGAACCTAAGGTTTGACAAATAAATAAGAATGTTTTATATTAAGCATATAACTATTATATATAAATTATGCTCTGACATGAATATGCCAGAAAATAGTATGTTTTCTTAAGTAGCATAAACTTTGGCCTATTACTAGACCCTAGTTGACAGAAGGAACATCTTCTGACCACTGTCTAACTATTGATTGACCCACCTATGGACTGGGAAAATCCTATCTACCCAATAGTGTTTGAGTCAGTTATATTTAGGCAGGTCTTGATCTGCCTATGATCAAAGCTCTCCTTTGCTCACGTTAGCAAACTTCATGTAATGCAATTATACATGGTCAGCAAACGCCTAATCACAATGACTTTGATGTCAATAAAAGGGGTGGGGGGATCACAATTCAGACACTTGCTTATTGACTGCTCCTAAAGTCCACCTCCCACTTGGTCTCTATGACTCTTTCCAGCAACAATAATCAGCTCTACAGTCAGAGACCCAGAGATCTGAGCTCTTGATTGAGGTACAGATCCCACCATATCTTTATGCCACCACCTGTCTGCCTATGGGTCTGTAGGGATGGGGAGCTAAATATTTGTGTACCTATGAGTAATAAACTCCCCGATGTGTAATTTTTTGAGCATATATATTCTTTCTCAGTACCTTGTGCCCATGATCTCACAAGTAGTTTAAGCATTCCCCTATAATGTCATTCATACTATTCATTTGCTTGGCAAAACACTTATAAAGTACAAAGGCAAATATCAGATCAGATACTGCTTGGATTTAATTTTCTCTGGATATTATCCAGGCTCATAGTGTAGAAGGTTACTTATGGTTCAGTCCTACTTTCATTGAACTGAAGCTCTGACCTGCTCCTTTTCTGATATGGGTCGGCATGCACCGCTTTGGGCAATCTGCTATCCCTACTCCTCGGGATTCATGATATCAGTGTTGAATTTAGTGTAGAGATACAAGTGACTTAGCCCACTGAAGCTCAGAACTCTTGAGTTCAAGAGATCCTCCAGCCTCTGCCTCCTTGGTTACAGGGATTATAGGTATGCACCACAATACCAGGTCTGCTGAAGTTTCAAGAATTCTAAATCAATAGAATTCAAAGGAAAATTTAATCTTAAATTTTCCCCATTTTTTAATGTCTGCATAATCCGTGCTCATAGTAGTCAGAGACTATGCTTAGCATGCCTATATTTTGGTGGTTGTGCCTACCACAACATTAGCATTTTACAATACTGTTAGTCATTGACATGTATTACAATTTACAAAATGGCTTTCATTCATTGTCACAACTCTATTAAGTGGGTAACGAAAGTATTTTTTACTCGTAATATTGTTGTTGTTCATTTGTTTCAGTTGTATCCGACTCTTCATGACCCCATTTTTGGGTTTTCTTGGCAAAGATGGAGGAGCTATTTACCATTCTCGTCCTCAGCTCATCTTACAGATGAGGAAACTGAGACAAACGGTTAAGTGACTTGCCCAGTGTCATACAACTGCTAAGTGTCTGAGGTTAGATTTGAACTCAGGTATTCCTCACTCCAGGCTGGGTGCTCTATCCCCATGGCTGCTTATATTGTAACAATAACTATTATGATAATAAGTGTACTACTTCATTTGATACTTATCGCAAACCTGTGGGAGAGGTGCTATTATCTCCTTTTTATAGGGTCAGGGAGGTTAAATAACTTACCCAGGATCACAAAACCAGTAAGAATCTAAAAAGTAAGCCTTTCTTGACTTCAAGTCTAGAGCTTTATTCATCACATTATCTATTTGCTTTTTTTTAATAAATGAGGAAACGGATGCAACAAAATGAAATTGCTTCTTAAATGTCACACAGCCAAGAAGTTACAAGTCAGGATTTGAACCCATCAGCTCTTTCCAAATAAATAAAACAGTCTTTACCATAGCTGTCGACAATGTTAATAATAGCAATTCTGTGATTGGGTGATCATGGCAGAGCTCTTTCTTCAAAATTCATCTCCCTTACCAAATGTGAGGCAACAGGGGTTCCTAAAACTGTCATCTGTCTGACACTGACTGAGATTCTGCTATCCTAAATTTAATTTTCTTCAAAAAGTATCATTTTTAGTTCTACTAGGGTGAGCATGGTTTAATACTGTTTTACAAATTACTTTAATTTGGCAGGTGTCCACAGCAAATGCCAGAACAAATATAGCTAACAAATGCTTAGAGCTTGGAGGGTGTTTTGGCACCACATCTAAAATTCATGTCATATTAAAACAAATTCTATTTGTACTTCACTCTAATTAAATACACTCATTAGCTATCACTTTAATTCAGTCTATTGCCAATCCACCAAGAATCACTAATTATGGAACAACATGGCAGGGTACAGACTTCTGAAGGCAAAGAAAACCCAAATTCTTTTCACTTTTCAAATTCTTTCTGGAATCCACTTTTCCCTATTCTGATTAGATTAAGCTATCCCATAAAATTAGTTTACTAATTTCTAATATGCCAAGGTCCCTCTCTTTCTTCAAGTAGCTATTGAGATTGTGATTTCTCTCTTCCAATTCAACTCCAAAGGATGAACTATACAAGTCACAGCATAGAATGGGACACTAATGTTTTTTATTTCACTCTTATATACTTCAAGGATCTATAATTTCAATGGTACTATCTCTGCCCACTTATGGCTCTCTCTGGTCCTAGTAAATGTTCTGGAGTTGTTGTTCCTGAAAATTGTAGCTGTCAAGTGGCTAAGTGATCATGAGCCTCTCTGAACTTAAGACTAAATTACAGAATCTTAGAGGATATCTAATCCAACAGAAACAAACACAAGAATCTCAGCAATTACATGTCAACAAGGGGTCATCCAATCTTCCAGTTCTAAGGTAGAAAAAAAGGCTAAAATCTTGAGTAGAAATTCAAATTTCTGCTCCAATACTTACAAGCTATGTGCTCATGGGCACGTTATTTAAACGTTCTGAGCCTCAGTTTCCTCATGTCTCCTTACCCCAAAGGGTTGTTTTGAAGGAAATGATAGTTAAAAGTTAAAGCTCTATAGAAATGGGAATTATTATTTATAACTATAACTGCCTGGCAAGGACAAATCCATGATTCATCTGACCCATTATCTCTTCTTTAATGAGATGCTGATATATTGTGGAAGAACATAGCTTCTTAAATCTCCTAAGGTTAGCAATGGTCACTTTTCATAATAGACCATTAAAAACATACTTTTTCTAAAGCTTCCTGAAAAGTTTCCTCCCCAGAAAATGGAGGGTAGCAGCATTGTTAAGTGGAAGGAGCTCTAGTCAAAAGACCATGGTTCTAGTTCTAGGTCTGTCATTAAGCAGCTATGAGACCTCAGGAAAAGTCACTCAATCCTTCTCACCCTTAATATCCTAATTCATTAAAGGAGAGACAAGACAACTTATGAAGTATTCACTAGCTTTAAAAGTCTATAATTCCATGAGTCACTTGCACAGAAATATATTTCACTCTGAAATTACAGGTCATTTATGAAAATGTTAATTAAAATTGGTTTCAGCATTCATATTTAAATGACCATGTTATATAAATATCTAGATCCCAAAAAGAGTTCATTTATCCCTCCTTTCCTCCCTATCCTTTCCCCGATGCTTTGAAGACTAGAGATATAAGTCGACTAACATAGTATATAAAACAAAGACTGTCATATTTTGCCATGAAGATGGTCACTGCTATGATATCTTTCCCAGTGATATAGATTAAACTCAGATGTAAAAAGTCAGAGAAGTGACTGTGAGCCCCGATCTCCAGGATAACTTATCACCTCATATATTCCCTCTTGGAAATCTTCTGTGTACTACCTACCTCCCATGAAAGATAGGACTACACAAGACCACCAAGGAAACAAAGAATCAGGCCCTTAAGGAGATAGAGTAGTAAAAGTCACTGCTAGACAACACTATTAAGGAAGATAGGAGAGGATTACCCTAGATTGCCATGACTGAGCTGCTACCTCCTCACTTTTAATACTACCTTGAAACTTTTTTGTAAGGATTGGACTGGGCTGAACTTGCTCCAACAAGGCAATCAGTTCAAAGCTATTTTAACTATGAGGCATCCCTGATAATCATCTCCAGGGCAGTCTCAGCTGATGTCCTCCATCCCACCCTTACTGCTAACTCTCATCTCCAGAGCATATTCTGAGCAGAGGTCCTTGAACAGGAACACTGTGCTCTCAAGTACCATATTTCCAGGAAACAACAAAGCTTCAGAAAGGAGATTCGAACATGAAGTGGTGATAGCAAAGATGATAAAGACATTCAAACTTCAGTTGAAAACTCTTCACCATGTCTCCCATGGTTCCAAAGAAAGAGGAGATAAAGTTTCACAGTTCACCAAGGCCATTTCCAATGAAATTGGCTTTCAAATGGTACTGAGAGAACTGTTGTTAAGTCATTTCAATCATGTCTGACTCTTCATGACCTCACTGGGAGATTCCTTGGTAAAGACACCAGAATAGTTTGCCACTTCCTTCTCTAGCTCATTTTATAGATGAGAAAATTGAGGGAAACAGGATTAAGTGACTTGCCCAGGATTGCACAGTTAGCAAGTATCTGAGGCCAAATTTGAACCTGTCTTCCTGATTCCAGCCATCCCATTGCAGTTTTATCTACTGTGCTAACTAGCTGCTTTACAGAGAACTGTACAATTTTTCAAATTTCACACTACGGTGAAAGCATTTCATTTTTATTATACATGCCAGACCCCTAAATTCTCAAGGCAAATTGAATATTACAACTAAGATTTGTGTCAATCACATCTGCTATTAAATTAAATCAACCCTCTGGGAGAAAATAGTCTAAAGAAACAAGCACATTTTTTAAAACTATGGCAAAAAGAGTCTTAATTTAAACAACAGGTCATGAAATTCTGAGAAATACTAAATGCCTGCAGAGGAAGAAATGGTTTTGCTTCAACCTTATTGGGAAATGAAAATGGATTTGTGATTTAAATAATTAAATAACTGTAACAAGAAGTATATATATATATATGTATATATACATGCATATATACATATATAAACATATATGTATGTATGTATATATGTGTGTCTATGTATACATATATATATATACTGGAAAGCATTATGCACTGGAAAAAGACTTCCAAGTTCTCTCCTATTCACAGAGATATCCACAAGCCTGGTATGACTGAGGGAGCCAATACGCCTGGAAACAAGCATTACCATTGGCTCTCCCCTGAGGGACCTAAGCTCTATGCATGCCTGTGGCTGCGGTGAGTCTCAGCTTTCTCAGCTGTATAAATAGGATGTATTTCTTGCCTTTTCAATGGGTGAAGGAGGGAGAGAAATCAGAACCGAAAATAAAAACTAAATGAAAATAAGGATAATCACAGTACATATCTTACAAGATTTTTAAAAAAATAATATGATTTGTAAACGGTAAAATGATATGAAACTATTTTACATATGAAACATCCTTCACATTATTTCATTTAGTCCACATTGTCAAGCCTTTGAGGAAGGTAGTCAAAGTATTATCCCCATTACACAGATGAGCAAACAGAGGCATGACTAGACCTTCCCAACATCACAAAGCTTAAACGGCATAGCTGGGATTCAGGCTAAGGTCTTCAGGGGTCCAAATTCAGTGTTCATTTTCAGAGAAACATCTCAAACTTCTTTAAGAGTGCTAGTCTTTTCAAGAAGAACCCAACAACTCAACTCTATAGCAAATATTGTTAATTTAGCATAAAAGGGCAATATAAAATAGTGTAATCCACAACAATATGTTGGCTGACTTTGGTCAGGAAGATGGGACTAGTTTATTGGAAGGCAAGTGTATGGAAGGAGTGAGCAACACATCAAAATTCTCTTTTTTTTTTTCCAGTGCCAGAAGATTCATTTCCTATCTAGTGGTTCTCATAAATAAGGAGAAAAGAGTGTAGATGGCATGATTCTCTAGGAAATTAGCACTGGGATATAGAAACAAGAAATGCATTTTCTTCCTGATTCTCAGTTTAATTCTTCCAAGTTAAAAAAAAATAAAATTGCTGTCTAAATAGGAGTGTATATGTTCATCTTGTGCATATAAAATTCACAACAATTCTCCTATCAGGGAAACAGAAAGTCTGCATACAGAAAGCAGTATTTTTTAAAATCAAGAATTAATCAGTAATCAGTTAAATAAAACTATATTCCAACCATCTTCTGGAGCTCTAAGGTATTTCAGTGTAAGAAATCAGAAATCTGAACTAGGGACACTTTATTTTGGTTATTAAAAAACAAATGAACAAACATTTTATTTTAGCTTCTATCAACTTCCTTATCATGTCTCCAAATTTAAAATTAGGTTAAGTTTTTAAAAAGTGACTCAAAAAGATCTTCAAATAAATACCTGTGACACCTCATGGTATAGAAACGATCTAGTGTTCTTGAAAGCTACACCATTATCTATGTCATGATGGAATTAGGGATCATGCCTGTTATCCTAAAATAAGTTTTGCTAAATTGAAAAAGTTTCATTACCATGAGGTTGACCAGCAGTTCACACACACACATTATTTACATATGCATGTGTGTATATACACATGTATATACATGTACATATGATCTGCACACATGTATATACACACATGTGTGTATATACATGTGTTTGTGTGGGTTTTTGGGTATATTATATGTGTGTATATATAATGACATGGTATCTTCCTTAAAAGATTCCTGCTTTTCCTACTTCAGCAGTTCCCTTTTTGGTATGAATCTGGTCCAGAAATAAAGCTCCCTTTGTGGATTCCTCCAGCTTACAAAGAATACAATGATCATTAAGGCAAGTCAAGACTGGATGAGTTGCTTTGCTTTTGGCAGAAAGAGAGTCATGCTCAGAGATCTGAAGTCCCTCTTGTTCATTCTATCATGCTTCTGTGTAAGACTTCTAACCTGAAATCCTCATTCTCCCTTGGTCCCAGGAGTTTTGCTCCTAGTTGATCTTTATTCCAAACGCTCCTCACTATTTTTTTAATATTTTATCTTTTTTTAAATGTTCTACAATCACTACCATAAAACTTAGATTTTTACCCCCCCATACACACCTACTCCCCACCACCCCCCTCCCTCCCCAAGATGGCATACAATTCTATATAGGATCTACATATACTTTCTTATTGAATATGTTTTCACTATAGTCATGCTATGTAGATGAACTAATATAAGTGGAAGAAATCATGTAACAAATCAAAACATAACACACACACACACACACACAAACATGATCTGCTACATTCTGTGAATGAATACTATAGTTCTTTCTCTGAGTGTGGAAAGCATTTTGCCTTAGAAAACCATTGGGAATTTTAAGTTCTTGAGTTATTACGAAGTTCCAGATCTACCAGAAAAAACTCTCGCACACTGTGGTCATTGCTGTGCACAAAGTTCTCCTGGTTCTGCTCCTTTCACTCAGCATCAGATCATATAAGTCCTTCCAGGCCTCCCTGAAGTCTTCTTGTTCATCATTTCTTATGGTGCAATAATATTCCATTACATTCATATACCACAATTTATTCAGCCATTCCCCAATTCATGGGCATCCCCTTGATTTCCAGTTTTTGGCAACTTCAAAGAGAGCTGCTATAAATATTTTTTTACTTGTGGGACCCTTTCCCATTTTTATGATCTCTTGGGGATACAGTCCTAGTAGCGCCATTGCTGGGTCAAAGGGTATGCTCATTTTTGTAGCCCTTTGGGCATAGTTCCAAACCACTCTCCAAAATTGTTGGATGAGCTCACAGCTCCACCAACAATGAATTAGTGTTCCAACTCTCCCACACCCTCTCCAACATTTATCATTTTCCTGTTCTATCATGTTTGCTAATCTTATAGGTGTGATGTGGTACCTCAGAGTTGCCTTGATTTGCATCTCTCTAATCAAGTGATTTAGATCATTTTTTCATATGATTATGTATATCTTTAATTTCTTCCTCTGAAAATTGCCTGTTCGTAGCCTTTGACCAGCTCGTCACTATTGTGAGGAGATGGAATCAACTGGGGTGAGATGATTCTTTCTTCTTCATGAATATATCTTTTAAAAACATCTGCCACTACTCTATTATTCCTTCTATGTGTTCATTTTAAATATACCATAGCCCTCCAACATTATTATCTAGTTAGGAAGCCTAACTCCCTAATATCAGCCTCCTTACCTTGGGAGTAAGTTGTCCCCCATGTGCCACCTTTGCTCTAGAGTCATCCCTGTCTAGTTACTATATGTCACACAGGCTACGTTCATTTCTGCCTTCGTGTCTTTGCTCAAATTTCCCATCTCTTAGAATGCTCTCCTTCCTCTGTTGAGCCAAATAAGATGGATCCTTCAAGGGCTAATTTAATTTTCACTTCAAGCAGTTGTTCTGCCAACAAGCATTTATTAAGAGATTACCATATGCCAAGTACTGTGCTAAGCACTATGTATAGAAAAAAAGGTACACACACACACATATACTTCCTGCCCTAAGGAACATTTATTCTAATACCAGAAACAATATATAAATGACAGATACCTATATCTACATATAACATAGACATAGTAGGTGGAAGGTAATCTCAAATGGGGAGGGTAGATCAAGAAAGGTCTCTAGTAAAGATGGAATTTGGGTTCAGTCTTGAATAAAGCCGGGGAACAAGGGGAGGAGATGAGCTGGCAGAGTATTCCATGTAGAGAGGACAGACAGTGCACAGGCATGGAACTAGGAGACAGTGTCTTGTTTTGGAACTACACTGAGGATAGCAGAGTTGGACTGTACAGTATGTAGAGAAGAATGAAGTATAAAAAGAAGACTGGACAGGTAGGAAGAGAACAGTTTATGAGAAGCATTAAGGGTCAGAGGACATTACTTTGATCTGAAAGATAACAGGGAATCTCATTAAGGGGAGTGTGTATGCGGCATGATCAGACATATAGAGGATGGATTGGAGTAGGGAGAGACATGAGGCAGGGAGACCAGTTTGAAGGTTACTGTAGGTGAGAAGGCACAAGGGCCTGAATTAGGCTTGTACATATATCAGTAGAGGGAAAGAGACATATATTGAAGATGTAGTGAAGGTACAAATGACAGATATGGTAATGGATTGGATGGATTGGTGGAAGAAAGGAGAATGAGGAATTAAAAAAGGGATGAAGGTTGTAAGCTTGGGTGGCTACGAAGATGGTGGTTTCCTCTACATTAATATGGAAATTTCAAAGTTGGGAGGGTTTGGGGGAAAAGATAATGAGTTCTGTTTTGGATGTTTTGAGTTTATGATTCTTAAGGGATATCCAGTTTGAAATGTTCCCACAGTCTTAAATATATGATACATAAATATAAATCTATGACTATAGAAGTCATTGAAGCTAAGACTATATACATAAGTTTAAGAATCATCTAAACAGAGATGATAATTGACCTCATGGGAACTATGAGATCATTATATGAAATTGTCTAGAATGAAAACAGAAGGGGACCCAGGATAGAACCTTGACAAACACCAATAATTAGTGGGTATGACCTGAATGGAGAAAAAGAGAAGACTGAATGAGAGGAGAGGAACTGGAGACACTGATCGTAGACCACTGTATCAAGTTTAGTCAAGAAGGAGAAAAGAGATATAAGGCAATATGGTCCAATAGGTGAGTTTTTGTTTTTTGTTTCTAGAATGAAGCATATTGAACACATTTTTAGGCAGAAGGGAAGAAGCCAGTAGAGAGTAAAGATAAGAACAAGAGTGAAGATGACTGTGCAGAAGTCTGAAAAAGTTGTGAAGGGATGGGATAAAGGAAACACGTAAAGGGGTCTGCTTTGGTAAGAATAAGGGCCACATCTCTCTGAGGACTAAATTTATATTGGTTTTCCAATATAGTTCCAAAGTTATTTTTGCCCATAACCAAAGCATTACATCATTTAGAATCTTTTATTGTTAAAAACTCTTTCCTCTGGTAATGGAAAAATTCAAGTCTGGTATAATTCTTGATAATAAATATACTGTTATCCAAAATGGTTGAATAAGTTCACAGTTCCACCAACAATGAATTGCTATCTCCTCCAACATTTGTAACTTTCCCCTTCTATCGTTTTAGCCAATCTGGTACAAATTATCTATAAAGTACATATGAAGAACGATACTATTTGCATCCAGAGAAAGAACTAAGACATAGAAGTATGTATAAAATAATTTTACATATCTATACCTATTGGTGTCTAATGGTAGCTTTCTCTAGGATGGGAGGCATTGAGAGGGAGGGGAGAAAAGAAAAAAAATTATATAGTAATTTGTTGTATATTAGAAAGGAACAGCAAGTTGTACATAGTAGATTTACAGTTTCATATGCAATCACCTTTTTTCTTTAAATATAAATTTATTTATTTAACTTTTTACATTCATTTTCACAAAATTTTGGGTTCCAAATTTTCTTCCCATTTGT
>CM053770.1:430482732-430595102 GCA_028658325.1 Potorous gilbertii | reverse complement strand
GTCTCCTGCTTGCCTCTTCTATGAGAGATAATTTACCCCATTTCATTTCACCCTCTCACTATATTTCTCTCTCACCGTTTACCTTGATTTCTTTTAAGATATGATCCCATCCTATTCAATTCACTCTGTGCTCTCTGTCTCTGTGTGTGCATGCATGTGTGTATGTGTATGTGTGCACGCATGTACATGTGCAATCATCTTTTTTATTGTTTTATGTTATATAAATGCTTGTCTTATTCCATAAAAATAATTATACTGTTATCTTTCATTCTAAGTAAGTTTAATGCACAAAATTTGTCTTAAAAGTGATAGAAGTAATTAGTATTACATAACTGAAAGTTCCACATTAATGGAATTTGTCAGTTATAAATACTTAATGTCACAAGTGGAGAAGAGGGCAGCAAAGTCCTAGGAATTGTGCATGTAGGATTCGGATTTCCAGGCACATAACAAATTTTTTATAATCTAATCATGGGGTCAGAAAAACATTGCAAAGTGAAAGTCAGCTGCTAAATGGAGACTCAGTTCTAAATTCAAGATCTCATTGCCCTCACCTATACTATTGTAATAGTCTCAAAATTAGTCTTCTTTCATCCAATTTTTCTCCCTCTTGAAATAATTCTTTACACAGTGGCCAAACTGACATTCCTAAAGTATCAGTCTAACTACATCATTTCCCCACTCAAGAAGGCTCAATGGCTCCTCATCGTCTTCAGGATGACAGATATTCTCTGGTTAAGCATTTAAAGTCCTTCATAGCCTTACTCAAGATAACCATTTTTCTTAAGTTAATTAGACATTGCTTTCGCTCATGCATTCTATGTCATCCAAGCTGGCCTATTGGCTGTTTCCTTTGCAAGGGTTCCTTCTCTCCTATCTCTGTGCCTTTGCTCAGACCATTCCTCATTCCTAGAATGCTCTCTCATTCCTCACCTCTGTCTCTTGGAGATAAGAGGTGAATTACCTTAGCTCAAACTATACATCTTTTGAGAGACTTTTTCTATTTCCTCCTGTATTTTTTTTTTTACTATACTACACTCTATCACTATGTTTTTATTTGGTATATATGATAAATTTATTCATCTGTAAACATATATCTAGTTAGTCAAATACAGTGTCTTCAAGAACAGAGGCTTTTATTTTTGTCTTCATATCCCCATCACCTATCACAGTGCCCTGTACATAGTAGGCACTTAATAAATATTTGTTGATCAATTGATTATGAATTCCCAACATACACAGTAGTCCTGTCATACTAGCTTCAACATGGTATAACATTTTATACTATTTAATGTCTTTTTTCTACAGAAAGTTTACAGCTTCCTCCTCTGAAATTCTGTTATAAGTTTGACCATCTATTGTTCTCTATTTTATTGGTTTCTCCCAATTTGTCTGCAAGGTCCTGGAGGTCAGAGATCATTTTTTATACTTATTTGTATATCCTACTATGTCCAGTGCTGGTCACTTTGGATGTAGTGATTAAATGATATGACACACAGAAAGACTCTCTCTTTGGATCAGTTCCTGAAATAGGTTTAAAGAAGTTTACAGATGTAACTTTCTGCGATTCCACTGGGAAAGGTGTAGGTCATCATTTCGCAGAACTGTTTAGATCTAATCCCATCTCACCTAGAGTAAGGAATAAAGATGGAGACAAGGTCTACATACAAGAGGTCGATGACCCAACCATTCTCAAACACCACAGGAGAATAACAACTGACCTTTCCATAATGCTTTAAGGATTGCAAGATGCCTTACAAACACTGTCTCATTTAAACCTAACCACAACCCTGTGAGGTAGATGTTATACATGTTACTACCCCATTTTACAGATAAGGAGGGATTCAATGAAATTACATGAGGTCATATAATTATTAAATGTTAGAAATAGAATTCAAATCCAGGACTTCCTGAATCCAAGGATAGTACTCCTTCTACTAGATTAAGGATTTTATCACCTCCAAACTCTTTACTTTCAAGATGAGAGAACTAAGGTCCAAAGACTGGCAATGGCTTACCAAAAATCTCAAAACTAGTAAGTAGCAAGTCTATAACCCAAACCCAAGTCTCTTGAGGCAAAAGCACATGTAATCTTTCCAGTGCAGCACATTTTCTCCCGGAGGACAGTGGCTGGTGTCTTACATTTCTTTAGTCCCCTTAGAATAGCCAGCTAAGTCACAAAGTAAACACTCAATGGTGAATTCATACTTCGGAGAAATCAGGACCTACTACTTCTCAGCTTCTTAAGGTTGCTTCTTGAACAGCATAAAATGTAGACATTGTGAATTAATCAAAAGAGAAATATCTGTGCTAATGTTATTTGCTGATTCAAATAATTATTTGATGTATGGGACAGATAGGATAAGTGATAAACCTTGTTTTTAATGCCTCTTAATCGCTTTAGAGGGATTCCTCCACAAGAAGCTTTTCCTGATTCTCTCAGTTGTTAATCTCACACTATACAAAAGATTACTTTGTATTTACGCCAAATTACTTATCTGTCTTCACATCACTTCCCTCTAATAAAATGGAAATACACTGAAGGCAGGGATTCTTTTTTTTAAAATTTTATCTTTATATTAAGTGCTAGTTGAATTAAACTGAATTCTATTAGTAATTCATAAGGTTGAAAATATAAAACTTAAAACAATATTGAAAGTTTTTACTATATTATTACATAGGTTATTTATTTAATCAGAATAGCTACCTTTAGCCATAAGAGTCAGGATATTAATAAATATGAAATAACAAGAACCTGCTACAGAGGCAGCTAGGTGACTCAGTGGATGGAGCACTGGGCCTGGAGTCAGGAAGCCTTGAATTCAAATCTGGTCTTTGATACTCACTAGCTGTATGACCCTAAGCAAGTCACTTAACCTCTGTTTGACTTAATCCACTTAGAGTAGGAAATAGCAAACCACTCCAATATATTTGCCAAGAAAACTCCAAATGGGGTCATGTAGTGTTGGACATGACTGAATGACCGAACAACAACCTGGTTTATAACTAACTTCAAGACTTGCTCCCATTTCCCCCCAAGATCTCATGTTCAGGTGAATGAATGGCCAAGAAGAAAGACAAATTTAAACCCTGAAAAATAAATTACTCAGGATGAGCCTAAGAGATTAGTAGCTACCAGTGATTCAGTAGAGGCTACAATATAGCCCCATTTTAAGCACGAATTTACCTCTCCATATATGGAATAGGAAAAAAAAGAGGGGGGAATATTGACCATAATCATTAATAAGGGCTCAGACCCCTAAAAACAGGGATCTGCATTTCAGAAAACAAGAGAAATCTTGGCTCTCTTTGTTCTTTTCTCTTAGGCTCTTTCTGTGTTTGTGGCAACCATCCCACCCCCTAACAGCTAGGAATTGTGGAACATGAAACTTACAGATTCCTTTTTTCAACATTTAAAAAATTGGCCATTTTCTGGATTCAGAAATCTTATATTATCTAGATTGCAGCCCTTTCTGTCTTGGCATTGGAAGTAATTTCTGAGTGCTAAACAAATACGAAAAATATGGGTCTCAATCTTTGCTTTATTCTGCCAGGCTGAAGGTTCAGTCAAGAGGCCAGACATGTGTAAGTCTTTATCCTCTGGATGCCACAGTGCTTCTGGATAAGGAAATGGACCATATACATGAAAAACATTAGAACCACCTTCTGGCATGGATACACAGGGTTCTTTCTTTAGCTTAATGGAGACTCTGCTAGAATTTATTATCATGTCCACAAAAGTAGTAAGGATGGAGGAGAAGAGCTGACTAGCAGATACTATTAGCCTTCTTCATTATATTATGTTCATTTAACAGATTAATGTTAGGAAGACAGACATGTACTGACTATTTTGTTCTTATATAATAAAGACAAATTAAGATAGTGGTGACATCTTTACTATTTGAGATTCTATTGATTTAAAGGGACCATATTTCACAATGCTTCAAAACAGAATGATATGTTCCAGATGAAATTTATTCCAGATGAAATTCATTCAAATGTAGGTGCCCAAAGTGGGTGCCCCTTGGGGAGTGCTAGAATGATTGGGGGGCAATAGTAGGCTTGGATGCAGTTGGGGGTGCCGAATAAAAATAAGGAGGCAGTGGAAACATAAGGAAAAAAGGGAAGACAAAAATTTGAAAAACCATTCATACATGTTTCATCTGTTGTATAACAGAATTAAAGTTGTAGTGAGTATATTATTTTTCAAATAAACCAAAATACAAGTTATAATCAATCAGTGGTCAGGTCTGCCACCAGGTCTTAACAAACAAGTGTTGGCAGGTAAGTGTGTTGCACATTGTTGGAAAGTCTGGAATGCAAAGGCAGGTATATGCATGTGAAGTGAAATGACATTTCCAATATGATAACAGACAGTTACATGATGCAATGTTATGTCATCAAAATTTCAATGTAGGAAAACCCTTATAAATTTACAATAAATTATTAAATTTAAGATGCCATTAAAATATTTTATATTTTCTGCAATGATGCAAAGTTTAAAAAAAACTGTTGAGGGGTTAAAGAAAGTAGGTTTCCTGGGGGCTGCTGAGTAATTTTTTTAAAAATCAGGGCAATAGGTCAAATAAGTTTGGGAACCTCTGAGTTCTAAGATAATGTATGTCTCATTCTTGTGTGTCCCTAGAATTTCCCTTCCTATTCTCTTTTGTTTGAATTAGTATTGTGATGAGGGGTATTTTTTGAAAGATGTATATTAGGCTATTAGTATAGTAGACTATCGATTAGATAACTGGTATTTTTTAAAAGATGTACATTTATATCTTTTGGGTTTTACATCCTCTACATTTCCTCAGATAGCCCTTCTTTTCCCTTCCAGGGAGTCATCCCATGTATCAAAAGAGGAAGAAGAAAATCATCAAAACCAATCAACTAATCAATTAAAAAAATATGATGTAATATGCACTGTTTAACAGCCCTGGACCACCCTTTACCCACTTCTGAAAAGGAGGCTGGGAAAGGAATCTTCTCTTCTCTGAGGTCAAGTTTGTTCATTCAGTTTCAGTTGTTCTGTGGTTGTTCTTTCTATTCATTTCAATTTATTTATTTTACATTGTATATATTGTTTTTCCTGGCTCTCCTTACTTTCTTTAGTATCAGTTCATATAAGTCTTTCCAGGTATTTGTAATTATAACATATACTGTTTCTCACAACACAACAATAGTCCTTTACTTTCATGGAACACAATCTCTTTAGCCGTTCCCCAAACAATGGAATCTTTTCCCAGGGGAATTCCAATGGATTTTTTTTTCAATTCTTTGCTACCACAAAAAAGCGTCCCCACAAACATTTTAATGTACATGATACCTTTTTTTTTTTTTACCTCATTGAGATATATGACTAGCAGATAAAAGAAAGGGTCTGGTCATTTTAGTCAATTTATTTGCATAATTCTACTTTGACTTCTGGAAGTTAGCTAGTATTTTAAAATATTAAGCATTTTTCTTCTTATTCATAGTACTTTCTATTCCATAAACCCAAAAAATCCATAGTCTTAGGAAATTACCTTTAAAATATTGTTATCTATTTAAACATTTGTGTTACTTTAAAATATTATTTTCCATTTAAATATGTGTGTTGATGTTTAAAAAGAATGAAGCCCTATTTCAGAGTTCCAACTCTGCTACTTACCAGCTGTGTTTCCTGGGGCAAGCTACTTAACTATTTTTGAATCTTAGTTTCCCCTTCTATAAAATAATACTTGCACTAACTATACCACAGAGTTGTGGGGAACATGTTTCATAAACCTTATGGAGTGAAAAAATGTGAAGCAATATGTCCTTTCTATTCTGAGATATAAATTTTTGTAAAAATGACTTCTTAGAACCAGAAAAAGGAAGATACAATGTCATGTAATATTTTGGTTGTTTTGTAGCAGCTGGTAAAAATTTTGGAATATTAAATTTTTGAAAAGAAAAAAATTTTTGAGTGAACTAACTTTGACACCTTCAGAGGCTCTAATTTCAGTAGTATATGCACTGTCTCTACCAACAGAAATTGTTAAGGCTAGGATTCCTCCCCAGCTAAGTTGGAGGTTTAAAAGATTTTCTTTGGTTCAAATATTCCTCACTCTGATGCTGACCCTATGACGAGCTTCAGGCAAAAGACACATATCTTTTCTATATAGCTGGTCATGTTCAAAGACTTTCTAGTTACAAAGGATCTGTCAGAGTTTAGTAACTTTATTATCACATTCTTTTCTCTGTCCTTGTCCTTGTCCTCTTTCCTTTTTGAGTTCTACGTAGCATTCAAAACTATTGATCACCTCTCCCCCCTGCATTTTCTCTAGGTTTTCATGGCATTGCTTTTTCCTAGTTCTCTGCCTAGCTGTCTGACCTCTCCTGAATCTCTTTTCACTGTAACTTCATCCAGTCTCCCTAATAACTTAGGGTCACCTCTGAGATATGAAAAAACAACCATTGGAGTAGATTCAGTAATTGCCGGGTTATGAAGAATCCATAGTCAGTATTACCTGATAGAATGAACAAAGTCACAGACAGAAAAATCGATACAATATTTATAAGTAATTCCCCAAAGCTTTCTTCTGTATCTTCTTTTCCTTTTTCCTCTATGTTTTGTCATTTGCTGACCATATCAGCTTTTTTGAGTTCAATACTCTCATTTTTGCAGATGACTCCAAGATCTCTATACCCAGCCTCAGTGTATCTTCTGAGCTCCAATCCCACATCTCAAACCCTATGTCCCATATATATCCCAACATGTCAGAACCTGGGCTCAAAGTCATTCCCCGCCACCCCAAGTCCACCCTTTTTCTAAGCTTTCCTGTGAATGCTGAGGGCACCATCCTCTTCCCAGTAACCCAGGCTCACTGCTTTGGTATCATTCTCAATTCCTCACTCTCACTCACCACACAGATCCAGATCAGTTCCAAATATTTCCATTTCTGCTTTCAAAAACTATCTCTGATACATCTTTGTCTCTACTTGCCATCACTACCCTCCTCTTACGAGCCTCTCATTGCTTCTGGCTTACACTATTACTATAGTCTTCTAACTGGTCTCCCTCACTCAAATCTCTTCGTCTTTCAATAGGTCTTCCACTCAGCAGCCAGTCATTTACCAAATTTCCAGGTCTGTCTATGTCATTCTCTTCTATCATTCCCTTCCTTTCCCAGAACCCCCCAAAACTGCTATAACTCCCTGTTACTCAAAGCATCCAATATCAAGTATTCACCTCTTCTGTTTTTATGTTTTCAGTTTCCTTTGTACATATTCCATAATCCAGCTATACTGACCAACTTGCTTCTCTCATCTCCATGTTTCTGCACTGATTGTGCCATTTATTGAAATTCTCTCCCTTCTTGTTTCCACTTCTTAGTTGCCTTCCTCCCTCATAAGACTCGGTTCAAATCCCATATTCTGCAGGTGTCTCACAACCTAGCTGCTTCCAGACCACATAACAATAGTATCTTCTCTGTATGTATCTTGTATGCTTATTGTTATTTTTGTGTTGTCCTCTCCATTTTAATAGGAGATTCAGAAGGCAGGGATTGTTTTTGTCCTCGTAGCCTTAGTACCTAGTACAGCGCCTGGCAATGGAGGCATTAGAGTAATAATTCAGTGTCAAGTAGAGGTGTAAGTGAACAGTAGTAACTAAAATATCACACTTAGAGGCAGAAATATAAAACACAATATTTGTAGGTAGTCATGAAGGAAGAATTAGTCTATACGGAGTAAGAGAATTAGACTTTCTACTGTACTTATCAAGCATTAGATTTTACAGGAGATAAGATGATATTTTTCATAATATGTTTGCAATTACTACCTGACCAATTTTCCTAATGATTAAATTAAATACTGATATTATGAGAATTTGAACCATTAAGTCTTTCTATCACAGTAAATTTCAGTTTATAGAGCACTAGGTAGGTTAGGCAAAAGCCAGGAGCAGGATTGAGGATGGAATGTCATTCACTTCCTTTCCCCCCAAAAAAAGTAAATGGTGGGAGAATCTGTGAAAATTGGTGCAGTGTCTATTCAGAGACTATAATCTTTCTTCACTTTCCTCTCCTCCCTCAGGCAAAGAGATAAGAGGACAAACAGAGTACAGAAAGGCATATTAAAGCCTGTGCTCCTCACTAGAATAAGCGATCCAATGGGAAAAAAAAAGTTACTTGCAAAGACTTTTCTTGTCAAATTTGTCAGAAGTGCTAAAACTTTGACAGGCTGGAATGTTGCACTAAAAATGCAAACTTTAATAAGGCTAGTTGCAAAGTCCTACACTTGGGTTAAAATAAAATATCAACTGTATGAGTCCAGGAAGAAGACGATATGCTAGATAATAATTCATGTGAAATATATCAAGAGATTGTAATGGACAGTAAACTCAATATGCAGTATGAGGTGACAACAAATGATGACAGCAGCAATGATGATGTTGGTAATGCTATTGATTACAAAGATGGTGACGGTGGTGGTTGTGGTGGTGGTGGTGGTGGTGGTAATTTGGGTGGTGATGATGACGGTGGTGCTTCTGGTAATGCTGACAATGATATCTTCTTTAAACATTCAAAAGATTGCTATGTGGAAGACTCCACTAAAATCTCATGCTGATCCCTCCACTATCAGAGTATGAAAGTGATCAATGCCAAATCTATATCAGCACAGCACAAGCTCCAGCAATTCCTGCCACGGTGGAAAAATTCTTCTGAGGACAGGTTTGTCAAGAGACCTCATTCCTGTCATTTGACAATATGTTTCACTAAGCTCAGAGAATGCATTGCCAGGCTGGCTACAGGACAATGGATGTTTTCACAGGTCCTTTAACTAACTAAATCATATGTCACATGGAAGGGGAATTAAATTTATTTTGCACAGAGGGAAGACCCAAGTACAACCCAAGGGCAGGAAGGAACAGGGAGACAGATTTAAGTCTGATGTAAGATAAAGACTTCCATACAGTTAGATCTGTTCACCACTGCTGGAAGACTTCCAAAGACCATTTGCTGCAATTCATGCTTTGGACAGGGATTAGATGAGATGATGTCTGAGATCCCTTCCAATTATATAATCCAATAAGTGCCATGTCACTCTAATTCTTAATTATAGGGTAGAGGGGGCTCCTTCAGTGAGTAAAAGACTGGAATAGAAAAATTCTAAGTTCCTTCCCAACCTTCTAAATCTATGATTTTAATGAATAATGTTAGAAATAGAATAAGTGAAAAATAGTTCATTCTAAAGCTCATTATATATAATTATCATCTTTAAGTATAGTATCTGATACTAGAATTGAATATTTAAGCCTATCAGTTCTAATAAAGAACTGTATTTAAAAAATTAAACACTAGCTCAGGCAATCCCGAGCCATGACATATGACTTATTTTCCTTATTCACATGACCATGAACTAGTGGCATCCTACTAGCATCTTTTAAGCAGTAAATACTTTAAAAGTTGAGTGAAAAGACATAAACTTATACTTAAATTTGAAAAGTTTTAAGTTTATAGTTTAGAATGAAGACCGTGTCTGGTTGAAATGTCAGACTGGGTATGTAAGGCATCAAGGAAAAGTATTCATCCTTTGGGGCTGTCTCCCATGCCTGGATTGCACTATCTCCTCACCTCTGCCTCTTGGAAGGCCTACTTTCCCTTAAATTCCAGCTCAATTCTCTCACATGTTTCTACCTCCCACCCCAAAATTATTTTGTATTCATGTTGTATGAATATATTGAGTATAAACATGTGTTTAAGAGGCAATATGGCATAATGGATGAAATGATAGACAGTCTTTAAGACAGAAAGACCTGGTATCAAATCCCAGGGCAAACTATGCAATCTCTGCATGATGTAAGTAACTCTCTAAGTCTTTAAATTTTCAGAAGTATCTTTTTGCATTGATATAAAGAATTTCTTCATCTGGGTTCTCCCTATACGAATGAAATCATATATTGATGGTATAATATAAACTGCTCTTCTGGTTCTTCTTTCTTTACTCTCCATCAGTTCACATAAGTCTTTTTATAACTCTGTGAAATCATTTCCTTATTTCTTACAATGTAATAGTATTTTGTCATACTTATATACCACAATTTATTCTTCATTCCCCTAGCTGATGGGCCTCCCTTTCATTTCTAGTCTTTTTTCACCACAAAGGGATATATTACCATTTTTCTAAATAATCAGGATCTTTTTATTTCTTTGGTCTCCTTTCAATTAAAGACCTAGTGGTAGTATGGTTGGGTTGAAAGCTCTGTTTAATAACTTTTGTGCATAGTTCTAAATTGCTTCCTAGAATAGTTATATCCATTCACAAGTCAACCAATCAAAGTGCCATCAATGTGCCTCTTTATTCCTCACACTGCTACCACATTTGTGACCTTCTTTTTCTGTTATCTTTGCCAATCTGATGATATATGCCAAGAAAATGGACAACTTACAAGAAATATTTCAAAAACATTAACTATCCCAATTAATAAATAAAGAAATTGAGAATTCTAACAACTCAGTCTCAGAAAAAGAAATTGAATATGTTATATGTGAGTTTCCAAGGAAAACAACTCCAAGACAAATTAATTTGTTCACAAGTGAATTACATCAATATTCAAAGAATAATTAATCCCAACATTATGCAAACTGACTTCAAAAATAGCAAAACAGTAGCAATCCTACCAAATTCCTTCTATTGCAAAGATATAAATAAACCAGAGACTCAAAACAGAGAAAGAACAATGTAGGCCAATATTCCTAATGAAAATTGATGCAAAAATGTTAAATATTAGTAAAGAAGCTTAAAGAACATATCACAAAGATTATACACCATGTCTAGTTTGGATTTATGCTAGTCATAGATAATTGCTTTAATATTTGGAAAACTACAAACTTAATTAACCAGAGTAATAGCAATTTTGAAGTCTTTAATAAACTTATGAAGAATTAAATGAGCAGAACCAGAAATGTCAATTAATAAGTGAATAATATTTTAAAATTTCTATTTATTTTATTTTTAATTTATAAAATAAAACAAGCCTTTCCATAACATTGTAGAAAGAAAAGAGATGACTGCGCATGAAATTGCAATCTATATTGTAAATTATTCCTTTAAAAATTGTATTCCTTTAAAATTATATTGATATTGCTATTCCTTTAAAATATATAATATAGTCAGCATGTAACTTTCATTTCTCACCCCACCCCCAATCTGAGATGGCTACCATTTTATCCCAGTCACTGTGCTAAGCCCTGGGGATAATAAAAAGAAGCGGAAAACAGTCAATGCCAACGATGAGCTCACAATTTAATCAGGAACTGACAATCTAATGAACATTCATTCAATAACAACAACACTATAAAGACAAAGAACTTTGAAAATGGCAAGAACTATGATCAATATGACCACTCACGATTCCAGATGGCTGATGATGAAATATGCTATCTACCTCCTGATAGAGTACATGAGTCAGAGTAAAGAATAAAACTAATATATATTTTTTAACATGGTTATTTTGCTTGTCTCTAAATATTTATTATGAGAAATTTGTTTTTCTTTTTTCTGGGAGAGAAAATAGCCTTTTAAAAATTAAAAATTTTTAAAAAATATGGTAGAGGGAAGGAGGGGGAGAGAGGGGAAAATTTAAGATATATGGAAGTGATTGTAGAACACTGAAAACAAAATAATTTTTAAAAAATTAAAACAAAATTTTAATTAAAAAGATCCAATCCATATCCTCCATCTTTGTACATGCTATCTTCCCAATAGAATGCAATCTTTTTGAGGTCGTAGACTGTTTTACTTTTGGTTTTGTATTTACAGTGCCTAGCATTGTGCTTTGCATATAGTAGGTATTTAATAAATGCTTAAGTACTTAATAACATATTTACTGATCAATGGGCAAATCATTAAATAGATTTTATTTTTCAAGAGAGGGAGGTAAAGGGAGTAGAATCTACAAAGGATTAGGAAGAGAAAAAGTAAAATAGCTAATATATCACCTTGTGATACTTAAACTTCCCTGGTTAATGATGTTGCCCACTTTGGAATTTAACATTGTCATTTATACCTTTGGGGAAAGGAATGTGATGGCCTTTAGGGGGAAATGCCATCTCCTCATTTCCTTCCCCATTATTTTTCATTTCTTCCCATTTACTTTCACTATTTGATCCTCTCCCCTTGTGGGACTGTCAAGTAGAACCCTAATGCATTTTGTTATTTTAAATAAGATATTTTTGTAAAAGAATCATACCTATCTTTGAGTCTGTGCTTAACTATCTTAAGGGAAGCCTTATTTACTTCTTAATAAATAAATAATAATTAAGAAACATAAATCTATCCCTCCTTCTACTTTTATCTCTATTTTAAAACTATAACCTTCTCTATAATACTAACTTTAGTATTTAAATTTAGTAATATATACTAAAATTACTTTTGAATCCTGAACAAGTTTTTTTAACATCTTTTAACGCTCTGATATTTCCTGTTCCTTAGTTTAGTGTTGGTAAGAATGTTACAGTTTATGTTCATCAGCAAGAAACTCCCTAAGTCCCTTGGCATGCTTTCATTCGGGGCTCCAGATACTACAAAGATAATACATTCTAGAAAGTAGTGTAATTATGATAAAGTCAAAAGTCATTAAATTTTTTTCAGCATTTTTTTATCATTACCACATCATCATTATGAACTTAGGTTCTCCTCCACTTTAGCTCCATAATTCCATTCTTAAAGTCCCCATAAGTCAAAATTCTATTATGGGGGGAAACTGAAGCCAAGTATCACATACCACAGACCAAGTAGGATAAATTTATAAATTCTCTTATTTGCAGATACTACAAACTTCAGATACTCCCAACATTCTTTTTCTTTTAGAAATTACACTACCAAACATACCTTTCTTTTTCCTCAGATACTTGTGCCTTCTCCACCCAATTACTTTCTATTTATTTTGTATATATATATATATATATATCTTATGTACCTGTATACACACCTGAACAACATGCAGCTTGGTTTACAAGCCAGCAAGAACTGGTTTCCAGTATGATCCCCAACACATACTGGCTATGTGACCCCAGATAAATCATGTAGCCTCTCAATGTTACAGACAATTCCCTAAGACTTTAAGCTGCAGTGAAGGTGCTGACTTGAATTGGTAGAGAGAGTTTCCTTATCTGGGAATTCTCAGGCTAATGTTTTTTTTTATACCTATTTCTACTTTTGCTTAGCTGTCACGGTACTAAGTGTTGAGGGGACTAAGAAAGCACAGATCTAGTGTAACTGACATGCTTCATGTCAGGTGATTTATCAGCTGGAAAATGGCGGTAGTGATGTTGGAGACAAAAAAAGTATATAACCCTGCTAATAAGAAATTAAAATTATTCCTTCCTTTCTCCATTCTCCTCTTCCAGATGTTCAGTGCTGTCATGGTTTTCTCTCCCAAGTTCTCCCTATAGATCAAAGACTACTTACATTATGTTTTAGTGAAAATTAGTTTCAGAGCTGATTCTGAATTAGCTTGAAAGAGTCCTAGGATCTGGTTGGGATAGAAAAGAATATTTCTAGCATTCTGGATCATGAGATTATTTTAGCTACAGTCCAAGGACCTGGAATAAGCCCTGCTCCAGAAGAGCTTTTTCCCAGTGGATAACTGTCTTTCTCTTTTCAACTAGCCTCACTTCATTTCTTACTCCCAGATAGGAGTGAACAAGAACTCATTTTCACTATGCCTTCTCTCGTCTAGAATATCTACTCAAAGCATAGCTGTAATGGGGTTGGAGATTTCAGGACCTTTGTCTTTTAAAGGTAGAGTATCTATTTGTGAGAAGTAGAATAAAGGAAAACTGTTAACCTTGGCATTGTGTGTAGATACTGTAGCGCTAAAGAAAGAAAGAGAAAATGGAAACCTCGTTTTGTCAAAGTAATACCATTTGCATGAATTTGTATGGATAGCTCATTATTTCTCTCTAACTGCCCTACAGCACAGTAATTATATGCATATTCTTGCAGGTATATTGAGATAAATTTATTGTAAATTTCTTTGAACAAACAGCAATGTTTACATATTACATTTTCATATTACAGGTTTTATTAGGAATACATATTGTGTATCTACCTCTCTTCTAAGATGTAAACTTCAAGAGTTCAAGGACTATCTAAAAATTCTGTTTGAATAACATGTAGGATCTATCACAGTATGTTCCTGAAGATCTCAGGAAATTAGGTCCTTAATACTGCTTGACTCCCAATCTCATTCCCCACAAATACTGTTGCAAGGCCACATTCAAAACTTACGTTTTGCTTCTAAAGATTTAGCTTCCTAAATTATCTGATAGTCCTGCCGTCAATTCCCTACATTCATGTCTTAATACTTTTCAGTATCATCATATATCTTCCATCTTCTCTTCTGTTTCAGAGAAAACCTTATCCTCATCTCTCTCTAAAGCTAATACTTCTGTGTCATAGTAGATAGAGGGATGGGCTGGGAGTTAAGGACATCTGCATCCAAATCTTGATTCAGGGTCTTACTAATTGTATGACCCTGGACAAGTCACTTAACTTTGCTTAGTTTCAGTTTTTTTTTTTAATAAAATGAGGATAAAAAAGCCAATTGAAACAACATGCACAACACTTCATGAATCTTAAAGCACTACAGAGATGACAGCTGTCATCATCATCATCACTCTTAGTAATTGTTGTAGGAACACTAATACCACTTTCTATTTCCTCCAAGACCTTGTTTTGGCAATCATCTACTTTCTCTCAGGCCTCTTAAATTTTTCTTTTGCCCCTAGATTCTTCTCACATACTTACAAACTTGTTGGAATCTCCTTAATCCTAAGGAAGCATTTCCTTTAATATTTTACCCCCTACCAATAGTCTTGTCTTCCTTTTCTGCCTTTCACAGCCAAATTTGTGGGAAAAGAGGTCTATATTTGAAGATTTTTTTCCTTCATCATCTCCTCTTTTCTCAAACCTAAACACTCCACTGAAAATGTTCACTCAAAGGTCACTGATAATTTTGTTAATGATAAACTCAAGGTATTTTCTCAGTTCCCATCTTAACCCTGAAAGTGGGCATTCCTCAGTGCCCTGCTCTTACATCTCTCCTATCCTCCCTGGACATTTCCTATATTGACACTCTACCTGCCTCGACTTTGGTCATGCTCTCCATAGATAATTCCTAAATCTCTTAACCCCAGAACTGATCACATTTCCAATGCACGATAGGCTATCTCCACCTGAATGGACATCAACACTTCTTACTCAGTCTATCCAAAAGCAAACCTTTCTCTTTGAACCTGCCTCTTGGGCTGATTTCACCTGTTATTCCTGTCACCGCCATTCAGCTTGTTCCCGTGTTTGAAACTGTCATTATATTTTACTCGGCCCTCTCTGACACTCCTAAAATATTCCATCAGTTCCTCAATTCTGTGGATTTCACATTCATTATGTCTCTCCATCATTTCTTTTCTGTTTCCACTGTCATAGCATCATAGTCCACTTCTCATATACTTATATATATATATATATATATATATATATATATATACTTACACTTCTCATTACAATTTTATAATCATTACATTTTTATGTTTTATATATTATTTATTTAAAATATTCGATATTTTATAATCATCACACACATATACATACATATATAAACACATATTTCATACATATATAATCATTACACACATATACATACATATATAAACACATATTTCATACATATATAATCATTACACACATATACATACATATATAAACACATATTTCATACACTTGAATTATTTTGCCTCAGTCATAACCTCACGACCCAGGATGCTCTGAGTTCTTTGTAAACTATAAAGCACTATATAAACATTGTTGCCATTGTTTTATTGTTACTATTATCTAGCAATTACTCTCTAGAAACAGGAAGGCAACAGTGCTGCCTAGAACCTGAATGAGTGCATTCATTCCATTCTGATTCTAAGGTGCCTGTAAGGTACACCATCAAAGCAGGGAGAGCCCAAGTGGCTGAACCAATCTTCCTAAGCTGGTTTCTACTTTGCTTGTAGAGAGGCAGTGATGTAATGGATTGAGAGCTGATCTGAGAACCACAACACCTGAGTTTAATTCTGGTTTCTGACAATATAGTGGCTGTGTCACTCTGGGAAAGTCATTTGAACTGTCAGTGCTCTCAGCACCTCTCAGAGACTATAAGTTGCAGAGAAAATGCCAACCAGAATTGGTAGAAGGAGTTTCTTCGTATGGGAGTTCCTATAACAATGAAATCATCTGCAGCACTTGTACCACTTAAACCACAGGTTTATTAGTTCCTATCCCCTACTGCGGCTATAAAGTTAAGTGTGTTGATCATTGGGTAATGATTAATTTTGATATTAGCAATACAATGATCTAATATAATTCCAAAAGATGCATGAAGGAAAATGCTAAATACATCCAGAGAAAGAAGTATGGCATCTGAATGCAGATCAAAGGATGCTATTTTCATATTTTTGTTTTTTATTTCTCATGATTTTCCCCTTTTGTTCTGATTCTTCTTTTATAACATGACTAATGTGAAAGTCTGTTCAACAGGGTTGTACATGTATAGCCTATATCAGATTGCTTGCTGTCTTGGGGAGGGAGGGAGAAAAAAATTTGGAACTCAAAATCTTGTAAAAGTAAATGTTGAAAAATTATGAAAATAAACAAATAAATTATTGGAAAAAAAGAAGGTATTGACAGAAGTGGGGGGGAGAGAGAGAGGAGGGAAGTCAGAGAGAGGGAGAGAGAGAGAGAGAGGAAGAGGGAGAGAGACAGAGAGGGAGAGGGAGAGAGAGAAAGAAAGGGAGGAAGAGGGAGAGAGAGAACACAAAACAGGTAAAACTTGATTGTGTGGCAGAGCAGCATGGTTATCAGGTGTCTGGTTACCTGGGTGACCTTCCCTGTACATCTATGATTACATTCCCATGTGTTTTGTGTAGCCCTGGGTAAAGTCTTATGCATTTATATATGCTGCATACTCCTTGCAGTCTTAAGCAATGAAAACACCAAAGTGTTGGGCAATGCTGATTTTCTCCTAAGGTCAGCTTTAAAAAATACCTTCTAAATCCTTCTCTATATTCTCTGACATGTTAGTGTCAGAAATTGTGGGATTCTGACAGAGTTCTATTATCTTGTACCTCCTCCAGTTCTTTTCATAGTGTCCTTCACAGAACATGTATTTAATGATTTTTGTTGAATTGAATTCCAGCACTAAACTCCTCATATACGTTGGTCTTCATAGTTTGTTGGTCATATAGCACAGACATCAACTTACACTTTTAAAAATTTAGAAGGAAGAATTGCCATGATATTGATCTGGTACAAATGATTAATTCTGGCATACTGAATAAATAAATTGAATTATACTCTGGTTCAATACAAAGGTAAAACAAAAGCAAAGCCCTATAAATTGAAAATAAGCAGTGAGATTAGAATTTGGCATCTAAGAAGCTATAAAATACACCCAATCAGTTCAGCATTCCCAATATGCAACTTAAAAATCCTAACTTTCCAATTTATTAGCATGATTACTGGAAAATTTTTGATTTTCCAAAATACCACAAGACATAAAAGAGACCATTAAAAGAATAATTTTCCACTCCAAATTTTTGTTCTATGAAAAAGTACAGAAGGGAAGATATTTACACTAGTTTGTTTTAGTTTGAAAAGGGACCCCTTGTTTTCCATTATCTGTGTGACTGATCCATTTTATGAAAGTTCTGAAAATGACATTTTCTGAGACGATGAACAAAGTGAGCTTTTCATACTCTCTATAAACTCTTACCTTGCTAGGGAATGGTCCATGGTCATCCAAATAAGTGGAATTACCTAGGGAAAAAAAGAAAAATTAGAGATGAGAGAAGAACTGTGTTATTTACTTATAATAGTTATACTAATTATATAATTCACTGATGTCCCAATCCAGTGCCTCACTGTGGAACTGAGCTTAATTTGAATCTTCAAGTTCTAGAAGATTTTGTACTGAAAATTCTAATCAGATCTACAAATCTGGAAAGGCACATGCCCAGCTGGTCAATAAACAATTATTAAGGGTCTACTGTGTGCCATATGCCATGTTAAGCACCAGATTGGACTGTTGGCTTTCATTCACCTAGCAATGGGCTCATTGTCTACTGAGACGTGCTAGACTAGTTCATGACTAGGAAGTTGACCACCATTGGACTAATAATACATAGCATGTATGTTACATGTAAAAGTGCTTTAATTGGTTATAAAGTGCTTTTGTCACAATGACCTTGTTAGTCAATGTAAACATCATTCCAGATGAGAAACTGAGGCTGAAAGAAGTTAAAATGACTTGTTCATAGTCACATAGCTAAATAAGTGTCAGGATTGGCAACAAACTCCCTCTGATTAAAAGGCTAAGCTTTTCTCTGACCACACCAAAATATACAAACAATTTAATGTTGTTAGTGAAGAGAAAATTAGTCTCTTTTTTAATTAGTTAATTTATTTATTTTTAGTTTTCAATATTCACTTCCACAAGTTTTAAATTTTCTTCCGCTCCCTTCCCAGGATGGCAAGCAATATGATATAGGCTCTATACATATGTTCCTATTAAACATATTTTCACATTAATCATGTTTCATAGAAGAATTATAATTAATGGGAGAAACCATCAGAAACAAAACAAAACAAAACAAAAAAGAAAATAGTCTGCTTCACTCTGCATTGACTCCATAGTTCTTTCTCCGGATATGGATGACAGAGAAAATTAATCTTTTAAAGTCATTTCCTTTTAATAAACAATGCAAAATAAAATAAACAAAAGCTCTTCATCAGAATTTTGGTTTATGTTATATTTCTTGGTTTATAGTTTTGATGGCTTACAAATATGGTACATACAAAAAATAGAGTATGTGTTTAAATGTATATGGTATAGATATCAGGAAACAAACAATGAACAGCAATATTAGGTTAAAAGTATTTTAGAGAAGTCAAAGAAAAGCTTCTTTAGAGGATTTATTATAGCTTGAGGTCACTTTTTCTTTCCCCATTAAATAGTTCCTTTCATAATCACTACTCTTTCTCCTCATGCTGTCCTTATGAATTCTCTCCTTTGTTCCTTTAATTTTCTCTTTTCCTTAGGGAGCAAAGTTTTGTTTGTCTTCACTAAAAAAGTACATTTTCATAATTTGCAGTTATTACTTGTAACTGCAAAAGACTGGATTATCCCAGAATATTATCAATCATTTGTGCTGGTGCCCTAGAATGAAAACATCACTTGGAAATCTAGTATTGTGTGATTTTTTTTTAGCTTTTTTAGTGATTAAAAAAAGGATAAGATTTGACAAAGGTTATTTATAGTTTTAAATCTGTGACTTTGAGTGCTATAAATTTGTTGTAGTCATAGTTATGTGAACTGATGCAGTAGAAGCACTGAATTTTAGACCTAACAGGAACCTTATCTGGAGGTTGAGAATCTATGTTTAAATTCCACGTCTGACACTACCTGTTTACCTTGAAAGGTACACAAAACGTTTCTGGTCTTCAGTTTCCTGTTCTGTAAAATGAAGGGATTAGACTAAATGGTGAATGAAGTCCCTTCCAGCTCTTGGAGCTATGATCTACTTTATGGATCTAGTAATCTAGTTTCACTCTCAGCATTGGATCAAAGAGGAAGCTGAGGTTTAAAGTATGAAGTTAAGTGACTTTCCCAAGGTCACACACACACAGTTACTTAGAGTAAGGTCCAGAAGACAGATTGATTTCTCTATCTATTACATCATACTCCCTTTCTACAAAGGATGTTATATATTCATAATCTGAGATTACAAATGATTTGAAGATGGAAGCTAATCTAAGTATATCCCAAGACTATACACACTAATATAATATAATGTAATATAATTAATATAATATAATATTGACCACATAGAGGGATCTGCAGAGAAGAAGACAATTAAGGAATAAAAGAAGCAATTACTCAGTCCTATGGAGGAGTTAACTTTCCCCAGTAGAGAAAATAAAAGGATGAGTTAAAAAGTTGGAAGAAAGAGATGTTTCTTCAGTTTAGTTCATTTAGTAGAGGGAAGGTGGATAAATATTAGCAACAAGAGTTTTCAGCTCCTGTTTTGCTCTACACTTACTCATTATCTTGTCTAAACACTTTCATTTGTTTTGATTTTATATAATCATAAACTATCTGATATAAACAGTAATGAGCATTAATAGTTATCACATAAGTCAATGAAATAAGGAATTTGTGAGGCTAAATGATCCTGCATCTATATTTTGAAAACAACAGAAGGATTATATTTTTAAATGCCAATGGGTTTTATATCTCTACAATACTTAACAAAAAAGGGTACATTTCTAAAAACATTCTTCAAATGATTGTGGTAAGCATATATATTACAGTCCTTAAAAGTACAAGATATTCTTACTCTCATCACTCTAACAAAGACTCATAAGATTTTAGTGATGTAAAAGGACTTTAGCCATTATCTAAACTCTTTCATTCATTTTGGGGAAACTGAGGTGCTGAAATGGTATATCCAGTCACACAGAAACCTCAGAACTGAAATTTGAACCTAAGACTTCAAATCTCAGATTCAGTGCTTTTCCCCCTACCCCAAAGCTTCTCGGGTAAAAGATGAGATTTTATTTGGTTTTTGCCTGAATCTTTGATTCCAGACTAGAGGGGAATGGGACAAGCTTTTATTACGTGACTGTTAGATGCCAGAAAAGGCACAAAATGCTTTGCTCTTATTATCTTGGGGCAGGTAGGTTGGCGCCATAGTGCAAAGAGTGCCAGCCCTGGAGTCAGGAAGACTCCTCTTCCTGAGTTCAAATCCAGCCTCAGATACCAGCTCGGTGACTCTGGGCAAGTCACTTAACCCTCACTTTCCTCCTCTGTAAAATGAGCTGGAGAAGGAAATGGCCAAACCACTCCAGAATCTTAACCAAGAAAACCTCAACTGGGGTCACAAAGAGTCAGACACAACTGAAAAATAGTTTAAATTCTTATCCATTTAATATTCACAACAGCCCTGGGAAGTAGGTGCTACTGTTACCGTCATCTTACAGAGGGGGAAACTGAGACAGACAGTGGTTAAATGACTAGCCTGGGGTCACACAGGTACTAAGTGTTTGATACTGGATTTGCACTCACATCTACATAACTGAGATCTCTTAGTGAAGACACTCCTTTTATCAGTCCACCTGAGCACATTTTCTGAAACTTGTCATATTAGGGAGTTGCCTTGAACACTGAGTGGCTAAGCTGTCTACAAAGGGTTATACCCACTATGTGTCAGAGGGGTACTTCCACTCAAGTCTTCCTGATTCTAAAGCCAACTCTTTATCCACCATGCCAGGTTACCTCTGTCCTTTAAACACAGAATGGTTTTACAGGCATTTTAAATAGTGCCAGTGCCCTAAAGGGTCAGTTAGGTGGCATAGTGGATAGAGCACCAGGCTTAGAGCCAGGAAGACTTCTCGTCCTGGGTTTAAATCTGGCCTCAGGCAATTACTAGCTGTGTGACCCTGGGTAAGTCACTTAACTCTGTTTGCCTCAGTTTCCTCATCTGTCAAATCAACTGGAGAGGAAACAGCCAAACCCCTTCAGTATCTTTGCCAAGAAAACCCCAAAAGGAGTCATGAAGAGATCAGACAAAACTGAAAACAACTGAGTAAAAACATCCTAAAAAGTTAGCTATAAGTTTAGCCTTAAATGCTTTTGCATCAACAACAGTGCCTTACAAATTGTTTCTAAGAGTCCAACATCATGGTTTGAGGGCCTTTGACTTCCTTGACTTATGACTGCCCAGGATGTTTCACGAGATTGAGTGTTGGGCTGTACTGTGCTACATGGAAAATAACTGACAAGGGGAACTTTCAGTTCATTCAAGAGAGTTCAGAAGGTCACTTAGACAAGTTATGTTTTTTTATTTCCAAAAAATACACAGATTACAGGAGCCCTGAGAGGGAGAGTGCTCAAAAAAAAAATCCTCAGCAACTCGCAGAGCTGTTCTTGGATCATATGCCATGACATCACCTTATATGCTGTACTTAACCTACCTAGTAGAGGAATTATAGAAGCATCTAGAAAGAACTTTAGCAATCACTTAATCATGGGGTTCTTAACCATTTTTATATCATGGATTTTGTTGGCAGTCTGGTGAAGCTTAAGGACTCCCTGCTCATAAAGTTTTTAAATGCATAAAATAAAATAATAGGATTACAAAGGAAGCCAATTTATATTAAATAAAATTGTCAAAATATTTTTAAAAAGGGTTTATGGACCCCAGGTTAAGAACCCCTGATCTGATCCAACCCATTCATTTTACAGTCAAGGAAATAAACCCGTAAAGGAGAAGTAAGGTGAGACACAATCTTTCATTACTCTACTAGGTCTCATAATATGTAGGTTATCAATGACTTACATATGTATCCAATAAATCCATGATTTTATCCATGTAGTCATCACCACAGACAACTCATCCTCTATGCCTTGTTCTTCATGACTTGCTGGGGCTAAAGAAACCTCCTATACCAGATAGACAACCTTATAGGGTGTATACACATATATGTATGTATATGTAAATAGGTATATAGCTGTGTAACTGTGGGCAAGTCACTTAGCCTTCCTCATCTGTTACATGAGCTGGAAAAGTAAATGGAAAGCACATCTCTGCTAAGAAAACCCCAAACAGGGTCACAGAGAATCAACACGACTGAAACCACTGAGCAACAGAACCTATCAAAACTTAAATGATACCAATATAGCCTTCAAGGAGCTACAGTTACCTTTACACTAAAATAAGGTTGAAGAGAAAAACTTGAGTGGTGACTCTGATATTAGTAGCACATTAATTAAAAAGAGAAGCTATGGAAATAAAAGTACACATTGCCAAAGCTAACTCAGTGTTTGGGAGGCTCCAAAGGAAAGTGTGAGAGAGAAGAGGTATTAGACTGACTATGAAATTGAAGGTCTACAGTGCTGTTGTGCTGACCTCATTGTTATATGCCTGTGAAACCTGGACATTCTACCAATGCCATGCCAGGAAATTGAATTGCATCAACTTGAATTGTCTTAAGAAGATTCTGAAAATCACCTGGCAGGATAAGATACCAGACATTGAGGTTCTTTCTTAAGTTAAACTACAAAGCATTCAAACTAAACTGCAGAGAGTGCTACTCCAATAGCTGGCAACATTGTCTGAGTGCCATATGTACTCTTACCAAAAACACTATTTTATGGAGAACTTACATAAGACAGAAACTCACGGCGTAGTCAAAATGAGCAACACAAGGACACACTCAAGGTCTTTCTTAAGAACTTTGGAATTGATTGTGTGAAATGGGAGATATATCATAGGATTGCCAAGTATGGGACATCCTCATCAGAGAGGGTGCTGTGCTCTATAAGCAAAGCAGAATTGAAGTAGTTCAAAAGAAACTGGAAATGTACAAACTTAGAGAATCCACTCCAAATGTTCACGATGACTTTTGGTGTCCGATCTGTGGTTGAGCACTCTGAGCTTATGTTGGTCTGATCAGCCACAGTCAGATATACTCTAACTTGACTCTAGCATAGTGATGTCATTTTGGTCCTCTTCAAGAACAAAGGACAACAATAAAAGAGGCCCAGACCTTGGACTCTTTGGTACAACAGAAGAATGCCACCCTCCTTCCACAATGAAGCACCTAAGACTCCTATTCTTGGCAGTGAAAGTCCCCCTTATTTCCTTTAATTTTAAGTTTCTGAATCTGAAAAATATATATAAATAAACTCTCTTTAACTTTAGCAACCCTTGTTCCATTGACAGGCTATCTTACTGAAGTGTTTACCAAGTAAGTCTCCTAATAAAACAGTGCCTACCAAGTTCAAGCCCTCAACATGGACACTATAAATTCCCACCACCATCTCATTGAGAAAGTTGCAGTATGTCTATAATTATGGTCTCTAATTACGGTCTTCTTTCTGACATCACAGAAATGACAATGCAATTGACAATGACTTCTTTCAGTAGTATGCATTCCATTTGAAGATAAGAGCAACAATTCACCAAGATATATTTTATATCAGTATCCAAAATGAATGAAGATTGAATTGGCCATTTTGGGAAATAGGAAGAAAGTTAAGGCTTCACTTTCTTGACTACAGAATTGGATTGTGGCAAGGGGATGAATTGGAGCACTTCCAAGGAAGCTGAGCATTCATGCTTTGGTTCCATTGAGAATGACATGTGTTCTGGCCCTTTGCTAAATTCTTGAGCAATCAGGTTTCCTGGTTTTCCTCCAGTGTGGTGGCATAGCACCAAAAAGAATTGTTTCTTGAGCCAAGAAGTCATCCACCTTGTGGGCCATAAGGAGTAAGAAGAGATGACTTTCAGTATCTTTCTTTTCAGAATGTCACTTTAGAGCACTATTTTCTATGACAGATTTAAATACAGAGTGATTATAAGCTCCATGAGCACAGGGATCATGTCTTAACGTTGTCTTTTTGTAGTAGTAGCAGCAGCAGCCGCCATGGAAACTGGTAATGAAATAATAATAACATTTAGAGTGCTGTAAGTTTCACGAAGCACTTTAAAATACCATTTCTTAGATCCTCACAAGAACCCCGGAAGGTAGATATTAATATTATCTCATATTCCAATTGAGGAAAGTGAGGTGAAGGGACTTGTACTATGTTCACAGCTAATATGAGACTTGATTTGGACTCAGGTTTTCCCAGCTCTAGGTCCAGTGTTCCCTGCACTATGCTGCCTTGCAATCTATATGGGCTTAATAAATGTGTTCATGAATTTAATAAAATCCGGTAGGCAAAAAAACAAAACAAAACACACCAACCCTCTACTTTGGGAGTAACCCTCAGTAATCAAATCAACTGAGGAGAGTGAAAAAAAACAACCTTCTTGTACATAGCTCAATAACAAGTGAAAGATTAATGAGGTAGCATTTCTAAAATAAGACTATTTTTCTTCCCTGCTAGGTAGTTTGGTAGTACTAAAAGGGAGTCATTTGCAGTCTGAGTGCCATATGGTCTAATGGAAAGAGCACTGGCTCAGGACTCAAGAGTTCTCAAAAATATCCTGACTCTGTAACAGACTAGACCCTTTGGGAAAGTTGTGTAACCTGAATTTAACAACTTTCTCTTCTATAAAATAGCCAACATAGAGACCTTAAGGTTTGCAAACCATTTGCATGCATTTTTATACTCATACAACCTGTGAGCTATGTATGTCTCATTGCCTCCATTTTATAGATGCAGAAGCTGAAGGCTGAAGACGTTAAATGATTTATCCATCATGACATAGGTAGAAAGAGCAAAAGGCAATATTCAAGCTGAGGTCTCTTCTGACTCCAAGTTCAGTAATCTTTCTAAGAGGAGTACCACCTAGCTGTCTACCACTTTACAGGCAATATGGACAAAGGAATATGGCAGTAATCTGTATAATTAGCAAAAAAGATTACATACACCTAAGAATGAAAGTAAAGTGGATCATCCCTGGATACTCATCAGAGGGTCCTAGAAGTATGTTTGTGTTGTCATACAGGTTATTTTTGGCATAGGTGAAATCTTTCAGCATATTCGAAATCTCACATGGCATGGTTCTGTAGATACCTGACTTTGTTGCATGCAATATATCATGGAAGGTAGCTAGTTAACTACATAAGCTTTCCATTTTCTAGATGAGAGGAGGGGGAAGAAATAAAGCATTTATTTAAGCACGCCAGACACTTTTGATCCTTATGACTGCCCTGAGATACATGTGCTCTTATCACTCCTATTTTGCAGTTGAAGAAACAGAGGCAGAAAGAGGTCTTGTGACTTGCTCAGTCACACAGTTAGTGTCTGAGGCTAAATCTGAACTCAGGACTTTCTGATTCCAGGTCTCATACTCTATGAATTATGCCACCTACTTGCCTGGCTGACAAATGGAGAATCCAAAAGAATGCCATCCCAGAACATGCAAATTAAATCTTTTAGGAGTGATTATTATGAATGCAAGAGCCAAACCACTCTCCAAAGTTCAAATGATGTAAGATACCTGCTTAAGCTATACAAAACAAACCAGCTAAGAGGCTCTAATACTTCAATTATAATTGTATAATATGGGACAAGTCAAGTAACTGCTCTGAGCCTCAGTTTCCTCATTTGTAAAAGAAAAATAATAATAAAAATATAAAAAAATAATCACTGCACATTCTCCATAGGGTTGCTATGAGAATTAAAGGGGATAATGTATGTAAAATGTGATGTCAATGTTGCCTATATCATTTTATGAAGATAAATCCTCCTTTCCACTAAAAAAAGCAAAGAGAAACAAAAGATCTCGTCTTAATCATGCCCTGCCTCCATCAGAATGGCTTGTATGTGCCCTGCCAATGAATGAGTTAGTCAAAATGGAAATTCTAAAGAATTCCAAGAGAACTGGAAGTACATTAAGTCTGTCCACTCTGTGTAGTCTCCAAGGACATGAGGAAAAGAAGGGGAGAGGTTCCAGACCAACTCACTCATTCATCCCATTTATGGCTTTATAGGAACTTAACAAAGTGATCATCTCTTGACACTTATGTGTTTTGCAGAAAATAGAATAGTTCCTTTGTCTTAAATTTATATTGAGAAGTTCTAGGCTTCTTAGACTTTTTCTTAAGAATAATTTTCAGACACTATTGTGTGTGTGTGAGAGGCAGACAGAGAGACAGAGAGATGGAGAGAGATGGAGAGAGAGGGACAGAGAAGAACAGAGAGAGAGAGTATACAAATACAAAGACTTTGGGACTTCTTGCCCACTTTATTATTCAATTTGATTCTCCTATATTTTATGAATATTAAGAGGAAAAAGGTGGTCTCTGCCCATCTATTTACCATTTTCTATTTAATCAACTATTGTGCCTAGATAAAGAGGTAAAGTCACTGGATGGACAAAAGCATCAATAAATAGACTTTCTGCATATTCTCTGTGCACATGCAAAGTGCTCTAGACAAACCCAATCTAAGACACACTGATCTCATTTGAACTAAGCACCCTTTTTCAGATAAGAAAGGAAGGAAGGAAGGAAGGAAGAAAGGAAGGAAACAAGCCTTTAATGAGCAGTTACTGTATGTTAGATAAAGTCAGGAATAGAACTGGGAGAAGAAAAAGCAGGTCAGCCTCTACCTCTCCACAATATGGAGATTCCAGAAGGCTCACCAATGAAAGGAGGCGAAAGAGACTTCAGACAGGATGTTCTCATGGCCAGAGAGTAGGCAAAATTCTAAGTTTGGGGGAGTACAAGAAACGATGCCAGTCTTACTATTACACAAAATGACAAAAAAAAAATTACCTGAGGACATAAATATTTGAGTTAAGAGGGGGAGGAAGAAACTAGTCAGGTAAAAAAAACACATCACTAACTACTGTGATATGAGAGAGGATGACATTTAAAAAACAAAAAAATGATTAGTTTCATATATTCAAGACCAAAACATGCCCTTCTATTGTAAGAGGAAATCAGGAAAAGAGATCGGAAAGAATTAAGTTTAATTCAATGAAATGTCACTAATGTGTCAATTTTCCATGGATAATAATCTTATCTTGACAGTTTCCCTCAACTCTTGGAAATGCTGTATTTAGAACCTCAAAGGGCTGGCTACCTGAGAAGAGCATGAATGACTTGCATATCATAATTACTAGGTATTTGTTATTTTTTCTATTAATATGGTGTCTAAAGATCTATAAATAACTTTTTTTTCTCAAAACTTGGACTAGTTTTTAGCAAGATGTAAATCTACTTTGCACCATGGGGAATAATTTGCTTTTGTTTTTTGTAGGCTAATAGGATCACAAAGGAATTCATTTTTGTTTGAATCAGTACCTAAAGAATAGAAATACACTGAACTTAATTTCCCTTACGAAAAGTATAAAATATATTATCAAAGAATTTGCTTCCATAGTAAGCAGGCTTTCTCCAAATATGCATGATAATTACAATCCCTTTTTTAAAAAATCAGTTCAACAACTTTTTAAAAATAATTAGAAGTAATGGGCATTGTTTGTTTATCTGAGACCATACCTAGCCTCCCCGCTGATTTCCAGTCTTGCATCACCAACTGCCTACCAGACATTTTAAACTAACAGACATCTCAAACTCAACTGATTCAAAACAGAACTCATTATCTTTTCCCCTCAAACCCATCCCTCTTCCACACTTTTTTTTTCCGTGGAGGGCGCCATTATCCCTTCAGAATTCCAAGTTGACAGACCCAGAATCAGCCTTGACTCTTTTCTCTCCTTCAACCCCCATATACAATCAATCACCACATCTTGCATAATTTCTAATTCTACAACAACCCTTGTGTTCATCACTTTCTCACTGCTTAAGGGGCCACCCCTTTAGTTTTAGGCCTCCATTAGCTCTTATCTGAACTAACTGCAATAGTCTTCTAATTGGGTCCGTCCACTCTGCAATCCACAATTTACAGCTGCCAAACGGCCTTTCTTTAAAAATAAGGCTGACCCTATCACTCATTCAGCAAACTAGAGTTCCACTAACTCCCAAAGAATACAATTGGTTCTTCAGTATTTAAAATCCTTTACAGCTAAGTCTAAACCTACCTTTCCTACTTCATTAAGCTACACTCCACTTCCCTTTTGCCACAACACAGTCAAACTGGACTTCATGTTGTACCTTATACAAGAACCTACATCTTCTGTCTGCATGACTTTGCTCTGGTTCAAAATCAGAATGCATCTGGCTCCTCAGCTTTGTCATTTAGAATTCATTATTTCCTTCTAGACTATTCTGTATGAAGACTTTCCTGGTCTTCCTCCCTTCTACCCTCCCTGCCCCATCTACCAGGACGAATGTCTTCCCTCCCAAAACTGCCTTGTATTCATTTAGTTTATATTCTTCATATGGTTTTATATGTTTTTATAGTCATATCTCTGACAGAATGTAAACTCCATGAGGCCAAGATTATTTCATTAGTGTCTCTGTATCCAGGGCACACTGCCTCGCAGCTATTAAGGACATAACAAAAGCTTGTTGGTTGACTGCTGCATTAAAAATGTTTTATACAATCTGATTATAGAAGAAATCATTCTTTTCTAAAACACCTATGAGAAAGTGTGAGTCTAGATGATTTTTCTAAAATCAGTGCTTTGATAAGGCATAATTTCAACACTGCATCCCCTGGGAAGCAGAGGATTGTATGGTCCTGGCCAAAAATAATTATGCTGATTTTCCACCTTCTACAAGTAACTGTGTGTTGCTTTTCTCTAAGTGGCAACAACCCCACCACATTAGCTTTTGTTAACAGTGGGGAATCTGTATGCCATAATGAAAAATCTTCAATAATAACCATTCCTTACAGTTAATGCAGTCAAATAGATGAAGCTGCTTGTGAAGCCTTACTTTATTTTCAAAAAGATGATTATCCTCTAATAATTAAAATAAGTGACCTCCATTATCTATTGGCATAGCCAATTCAAATATATAAGCCAAATCTTAAATGTTTTCCTGACCAGTTAAAAAGCAAAAACATTAAACATTAAAATTCATCCCTATTCTTAAAAAGTTAAAACTGAACACTCTAGGCAATAAATATAAATTACTCAACCCAGAATCAATTATAATTTTGGCAAAGACCTTCCCCTTTTAATTTTCTTTTTTTTTTAAGGTTGCATATTAGGTAACTCAATTTGTGCTATACCATTCATTTTTCATTAAAATCATCAAATAAATATTTTATATTGTCAAGTATGAATCAAAATTATAGATTCAGTTTGGAAAGGACTTTAAAGATCACCAAGTCCAAGTTCTTCATTTTACTAATGAAGAAACAGAGGCCCAGATGGCTTACTCACAACAGTCAATTAATTAGGTGAGGGAATCAACCAAAGTAAATTTTTCAGCTAGCTAAAGCTTATTCTTTTAATTGCCAAAACTTTTACATTTTAACTATTTCTGAGAAGAATAAATTCTAAAATGCATTGATTGCACATCTTTAAAATTCAACTCGAAGGTCACCTTTATTAAGTCCAGCCCACTCAAAGGCACTTTGCTTGGCACATGGCACTTCTATATTTCCCTTTGCACTGACATCTTGTACTATGCTAATTTGTGTATATGTTGAAAGCCCTTTCTGCCTTTTACTAGCAGAAGCTCTATGAGGACTAGGATCATCTCTAACCTTGTGGACCCCCACAAATCTAGCACAATTTTCCTTATATGGTGTTGTAAGCATTCAGTGAATATTGAAGCAAACCGCCCTGCCTTCCTAAATATTGGAGATTGAACATGTTTGGAGGACTCAAAGTAAGTTTTTATGAATAGTAGTAACAGTATTGGAATGTGGGCCCTCAGGGACTCTTGAGAAATATGTGGGGGTTGGTCCCTGTGCTAAACAGTCCCACTCTACCCTGCTTTTTATAATTCTTCTCTCTCCTTTCTCTGATGTTACTTCTCAATGCTATAAAAACCAAGAAAAGCACAATGGAATCCCATCAAATTTAATAATTTTGTGATCCTATGAAATTAGCATATAAACAAAAATAATCAATAAACTATTCTGACCCCATGGTCACATTACAGGTTCTTTTTAACATGAACAATCAATCAACAAACATTTATTAAGTGCTGATTATATAAAAAGCATGAAGCATAACTTTAAAAAAAATTAATAATTACTTGGGAATTGGTCCAGGAATTTTCTTATTGGGTGAGTGACTTTATTATGGTCATATAGACTTGGAGAATAATAAATGTCAATGAGAGAAGGAGGTGCTGCCATAGTGCCATCAGATTTTTAATTTCATCCTATTTGATTGCTACAGTTATCCAAAGGGAATATTCCAGCCCTCCTTCCCCTCCCTGCAATTTTAACACCTGCTCATCCAGCTGTTACAGCTTTTTAAAAAGGCCTTTCTTATCAGCCATCAAGTCAGTGCTCTCCTTTTATTAACTGGTTCAAAGCCGGTGAAGTTGTCTTTAGTGAAATATTTTTTGTTATTTTCCAGCTATAGGAAAGCAGATGCTGTAGGAAACTATCAGGGAAAAAGTTTTCAATACAGTAAAAGGTGAAACATGAGAAGAGGGTGGTGGAGAGGAGGGGAAGAAAGAAGGATTGATGAGGCACTTCCTATTGGAGACGGCAATGACAACTAAAACTATGGAATAATAGTTCTAAAAAGCACTTACAAAGCGTCAGGCATTGGACAAAGAGCTCTACAGATATTGATCCTCATGAGAGCCTGGAGAGGATGGATTTTACTATTATTACCATTTGACAGGTGAGGAAGGTGAATTAGACAGAAGTTAAGTGACTTGCCTAAGGGCATACAGCTAGTTTAATGTCTCTGGCAGGATTTGAACTCCAGGTCATAACCTTTTATGTGGGTGCTTCATCCAAAGGAATATAAATTTTGATTGCTTATACTTCACAAAGTATCTTGGGTTTGGGGACTAGATTTTTTCTTTCCCTATTTATTCATTTTTTTTAAAAAACTGGGACAATTAACTTGTCAAGTACTTTTCATTTATGATTTCTTGAAATATAACTCTGAAAAACCAGGTTTAGATAAAACCCATTTTGATTGAAATGGAGATTCTTGACTATGCCTTTAAATCCAAATCTCTTTGATTCTCACTGATTGGCCAATAATTGGTTCCAGCTCAGGCCTCAGTGTAAACAGAAAATGTTTCCATTCTGATCAGAACCTCTGAGGGTCTTCTTCTCCCAGATTTATTCTTTTATGAAGACAAACTAGACCATCTTTTGCTTCAAATTTTACCTAGCCTCTAATTATTAAATGGGCAATGCCTCAGACAAACTGAGACCTAGGGAAGACCTTTTCTTAAAAAGGCCAAGGTCTCCCACCGTATCCAGGGCTATAGCCAAATGTCCTAACCTTAGTCCTTCCATTGTACTCCAAAGGCTCTGGAGAAGAGAGTGGGGGTGATGACTTTGCATAGCCCTGTCTCACTTAAATCCAGTTTACCTGCAAGTCAAGACAGTACCCTCCTGGTGTCATTATTCTGTTCTTACAGAACAAAGGAACCACAGTCTTGGCTCCTGAATCAGTGCCTCATTCGCTAAGCCACCTAAGCAACCATTATGAACACATTCTAGACTAAAGGTAAGTAGATTTAGTTTCTTGTCCTACACCAGTCACGCAGCTATGACATGTGAAATAAGTCACAACCCCTTGGAATTTATTTCACTACTTGTAAAACGGAGGTAGTATCTGGTCTAATTCACATAGTTATGGTGAGAATTTGATGACATAAAGGATATAAAAAGATTTAAAAACTGCAACATTTTATATAGAAATATTATTAGCTATTTAAAAATACACATTATCTAATTTTTTTCAGAATGAACATGTAAGAATTTCCACATGCAAATGAGTATTTGTTCTTTGAAGTTGTTACCTTAAGGGAAAATATCGTTACTCTAATGATGGTGCCAGGGCTCACAAAATTCATGAAATGCCTCCTTTGGGAATGCCTTCACAGGTCATTTATGGAACATCTAATTCAATTCATTCTTAACAAATATTTATTAAGCATTTCCTATGTCCTAGGCACTTGGCTAAATGAACCAATTATCATTCCTGCCATCACAAATGTATACAAAAATGTGTTACATAAAGTAAAACAGTAATGAGGCAAAGAGGAGATCCAGAAAAACGGCTATATGTAAATCTTATTAGGAGATCACTTTTAGCTGGGGTAGGGATATTTAAAAAAAAAAAAAAGCTGTATGGAGAAGGTGATGCCTGAACTAGGTCTTAAAGGAAGAGAGAAATTTCAAGAGATAAAGACAGGGCGAGAGCAAGAAACAACTCTGAAATAAATATGTATATATACCATACACTTTTATGTTTAAACCGAATCATTAAAATTTCCCATATCACTTTCTTAAGTCTAAACAATCAACAAAATAACAAATCAAGCCCTGATTTGCAGTGTTAGTCTATTTCAGACATTAATGTAATTGAAAATTTAACCATCAGCTTATTAGCTACCAGTAAGAAGAGTATATATTGGACATGATCGCACCTCCATGAATGTAGAGACGTAAGAAAAGTCAGGAAGATATTAGAGGAGAGCTAAGTTCAATTTTACTGTTATTATTAATATTTCATAATTATATTCAGTAATAATATTATTAATCATATTTGTCATACTTTAAGGTTTACAAAGCTCTTTACAAACATCTCATTTGATCCTCACAACTCTGGGAATTAAGGCTATAGAATACATGAAGGGGAAAAATATATAAAAGGACTGAAAAAATAAGGTTTTAGTGCCAGAGAGAGTCCCTCGAGTTTGTTGAGCCAGGGGTACGACATTATCAGGTCTGTGTTTTACGAAAATCACTTGGGCAGGTGTGTGGAGGAAGCAATGAGGAAGGGAGAGATTTGAGAAAAGGAGACATGCATTTGACTATTGCAATATCACTGATAAGAGCTGATCAGGGTTTGCCTAAGAGTGGTGGCCATGGGAATAGAGAGAAGGGGAAAGGTGCAAGATCTATAGAGGTTAAATTGGTAAGACTTGGCAGATAGAGAGTTAGGGAGAGTAAGAAGGCTGACTTCAGGGCTGTGAACCTGGGTGACTGCAAAGACGATAGTGCCCTTGACAGAAACAGCAAATTCTCAAAGGTTTTGGAGGAACAATGTTGAATTCTGCTTTTGTGTTTGAGATGCCTATGGGGCTAGTCAGTTTCAGTAGGCAGTTTGTGACCCATGACTCGAACTCAGGAAAGAGACCAAATCTTGATATATATAGAATTGAGATATAGATCATGCTAGCAAATGTTTAACAACTGACTGGAAAAAAAAAACTATACCTCTGACACTCTTTCAAGTTTAATCTTAATAACAATTTCCCAATTGTTTTCTTAAGTTTAGCTAATCAATAAAATAATAAATCCAGCCCTGAGTTTTAGAGTCTGCTGATTTCATAAGTAAACATGCTCATACTGAAAATTTAACAATCACAATCTGTTGGAGCTGGCTCCAGCACACCCCACCAAGGTATCTTCCTAGAGGTGGTAATTAAACTCATGGGAGCTAAAGAAGTAACCCAGGTGATATGTAGAGAGAAGACAGCTCAGAACAGAGCCTTGCCAGGTTTATTCTTAAGTAAGGAGTGGGATTAGGGTAGTAATCATTGAGAGGGAGTAGTTAGACAGGTAAAAGGAAAACCAAGGGAGAAGAAAGGAACAAGTGTCCAGGAGGATGACTAGCAAATGCTGGAAGTTACAGAGAGATCAGGAAGGATGAGTTGCAAAGTGCTAATCCTCATTTGTGCACTGCAGACAAGTAGCCTCTGGAGATGTAATAACTCCGGCAGTCTCAGACTAGTGCATTCTTACTCCCCAGTTGAAAGGAAACTTCTTTGTCTTCCAGTCTTTAGACTCACAATCCTTAGGAAGTACAATTGTATCTGACCTGTTGGGTACCTCAGCTTCTTGAGGGCAGAGGCTTTGCTTCCCTGGCATCTAGCACAACATTGCATATAAAACATGTTTGCTGAATAGACTTGAATTCAAGGAAGGAGAGGGTGTGGTTCTCCAGGTTCTATTAGGAGAGAGGGTGGTGAATGTTGAACTTTGAAGAAGAATCAAGTTTTCCTGAAAGATTGGAGAAGGTATACCAGAAATTGACTGTGAAAGTGCGTGTTCATCCTTCGTTGCCAAAGAAGACCACACCATCAGAGAAATAATGACATGACTTGCACTTGACTTTGTTTTGAGTGAGGGAGGGCTGTACAGGTCACCAGCCTCACTTCTACTCCAGAGACATCAGAATCCAGTGACCAGATATTCATCAGGATGACTGGAGATAACCCAGGATGAAGCAATTGAGGTTAAGTAACTTGCACAAGGTCACACAGGAGTGAATGTCAAGTGTCTGAGGTGAGATTTGAACTCAGGTCCTCCTGACTCCTGCTCTGGTGCTCTATCCACTGTACCACCTAGCTGCCCTACTGTGTGAAAGTGGTAAACCACTCAAAGGCCCCTGAGAATTTCTATCAGTAAGGGCCTACAAGTAGGTTTATTTGACTGAGATAAGACACTGGTTGAAGATGAAAATCACTTGGGTAAGGAAGTAGGGTAGGTGGTAGAGCCTTTTAAACTCATGTTCATGCTTGCATTCAATTTGATAAGTAAACAAAAATCACTCATGGGTCTAAAAGAAGGCACTGGCTGGATTAATGAAATAATTCTGTGGTATCTATGCAATCAAAGGTTGGAGAGGGTCACCGAGAAAGCTTTCTCTGGAGGCGAGTGCTTGCAATCAAAGGTTCAAGACACTATACTCTGAAAGTATGGCAGAACCAGAATAAGCAAAAATATTAAAGAAGAAAAACTGGCAAAACAGTGATTTCTCATGCAAAGAATGAGAAGAGGAAAACCTCTTAACAGATACACGAAAATATGGTTGTTGGAAGCTGGCAACAAGACATATATATTTTTGAAAGCAGAAACCATTTTGCTTCTCTGAACTCTCCTTGTATGTGGTTTGTGGGCTGTGGCCCCGGGACTGTTGATAAGAGTTGAAGTTGTAGTTGCTCTGTATGCATTTCTGATGGGAAATTACTTTTGCTAGTCTGACAACTTGTTTGGTGCTATAGGGAAATGCATAAACAAAAAGGGAAAGCCTACTGGGCATTTCACACAAACTGTGCTAAAATCATGTGCATATGAATAAGATATTTGAATAGTTATTGTGGATTTGGAAAGACTGCAGATGAAATGTGTTATAATAGCAAAGTTAGTATTATGCAGATTAGCATCTAATAGGGCTAGAAGAATCATCCCAGCTGTGACTGCACTTTCATGTATATTAAGGACTTCATACTCCCCTTCGTGCATTCTAGGATCCAACAGAGTTGAACAACTAATTGTTTTCTAGTCCATTGGAGGATTTTTCATGCTGCCATATCTCAAATTGTCAATTGTAGCTTTTCAGGAACATGTCATCTTTTCTCCATTTTACAGGGTCTTCTAATAGACAAAGAAATTCTAATAAAGCTGCAAGAATTGCCAAAGTTAGCCTGGCCAGTACATTTCACAAAATTACCTGAGAAATCTAATAAACATAGTCAAATAAAGCTTAGAAGAAAAAAAATGGGTTTCCTTTAATTCCTCTTTCCTCGTTCTATTATCTACTCTATTCAAAAGGATTAAAATATGAAGAATAAAAAAGACATTCTATCCTGGTACACAGAGGTGGCCAGGAGTGTCAGTAGCTAGAAGTCAGAAATATCTCTACAGAGACATATTGGGTAGTATGTTTTAAAAAAAAAATAAGGCTTCAATAAATCTGTGATCTCATATTTAAGGATCCTCCATTTCTGTGAAGTTATTGCTTATAGTGTCCAATTCAACCTCCGCAGAGGAAATACCCAGTGTTCCTTATTTACTTTTCTCTAGGCCTTTGAAAGTTTGGTTGGCATACCAGTACTACTCAAGCTATTCTGCTGTAGGTATGTAACCAGTCTATTTCATTTATTAATCGTAACTCTCCTGGGTGATATATTTTTATTATAAATTGACAATGTACATCATTTAAACAAGAAAAAAATTCTTGAGCATTTAGTTACTCTGTAGCAGGTACTGTTGTGAGTGCTGACATTACAAAGACACACAAAAAAACTTTCAGGGATCTTACTTTCTATCCAGAAAGCCAATACATGAATATAGGGTAGAGAAGTTATTTGTAAAATAAATACAAAGAAATATGAGATAGAAGGAGGGAATCATCATTAACATTTGTTGGAATCAGAAAAGGTCTCATACAGAAGATGTCTCTTGATCTAAGCTTTGAAAGATAGTGGGGATCTTAAGAGAGAGATGAGGAGAAAGAGCATTCCAAAGATTGGGGCCAGCCTATGTGAAGGAACACAGCTATAAGATAGAGAGCCATGTAAGAGGAACAGCAATGTCAGCTTGGATGGATTGTAGATTGTGAGACAGCAGATCAGTGCATAAAGATTCCAGAAAGGTAGGCTAGAAAGGTTATGAAGGACTTTGAAGACCAAACAGAAGTTATATTCATCCCTAGAAGCAACAGGGAGAAACTGAAGCTTTTGGGTAGGGGAGTGACATGCCCAGCATGGGATATGAAGAAAATTACTTAGGCAGTTGTAGAGGATGGATTGGAGAAAGAGACATGAAACAAGGAGAACAATTAGAAAGCTACTACGATATCATAGGAGAAGTTTGATGAGAAGTTGAACTAGAGTTGTAGGCAATGGAGTCTGGAGAAAAGGGCACAGAGAAGTGAGAAATACTGTAGAGTAAAAATCAACAAGACTCCATTTCCTTTCAGGGTACCTGTGATCTTGATTAAGAGCAGACTATGATCTTTGCTATTATTACAGTAATAGTTAACATTCTTGTAGCACTTTATGGTTTATTAAATCTTTATATCCCACAGTCATATAGTATAAATATAAAAATTCTTGTATGTGTGAGACAGTGAGAGAAAGAGGGATTGAGAGATCAAAAGAGACACAGAGAGAGAAGAGAGGAGAGAGGGAGGGAGAGACAGACAGACAGACAGAGAGACAGAGAGAGAGGAAGGGAGGGAGGGAGGTGGGGAGAGAAAGAGAGAGAGAGAGAGAGAGAGAGAGAGAGAGAGCGAGAGCACACAATTTGGGATTATTGAAAGTGCTGAATGTTTTGACATTGCAATCTGGCTGCCCTTTTCTGGATATAGCAAACACTTGGGACATAAAAATTATTTAGACCAAGGTTGGTTAAACAACAACAGTTAAAAAGAATCTCTTCCAAGTAGTCAACTACATAACTTTCAGTTCCCATACCCCTCCCACCTTATCATGTAAATGCTATGGCATACTCCTATATATTTTCATAGTTGAGAAAATTCAGAATGCAAAGCTATACTTGAAATATTAATAAAATTTAATTTAAAAATTCACCACAAGAGCTGGAAAAAACATTTTCAATTTCTTTGGGAGTATTTTTGTGCTAGATATTGTCTGAGAAGATCTCAATTTTTCATCATGCATACTCCTTAGAATTTAGTAGTTCCACTTTTTTTTCTATCATAGATGTAAGTGGTAGCATATGAAAGAATGAATGATTTGAGAAACTGGTTTTCTCAAATCTAGGGGGAAAATGTGTTCACCAAAATTTAGCAGACTTTTACCCAAAATAGATTTTAGAATGACTTAATTCTCAAAGTTGCAGTAAGCTACTTTCCTGAATTACCAAAAAAAAGGCTTTGAGCAAATGTAGATATTTGGAAGCAAGAGTCATATACATATGCTGCAGGAAGAAAATATAAATTCATATTTGCATCAAGACAAAAAGCTATTTTTCCTGGCATTTAGAATACTAATTCGAGAAACAACATCCATGAATTCTAAATGGAGTGGAATCTATCAACTTGCTCAGTGAAAAAAAATGTTCCTTAGGTTGGTGGCCATGAGAGTACGGAAAGAGGGACAAATTTAAGAGATGTTATGGAAGTAAACATTTAAAAGACCCATTTGTAACAACAGTTGATGCTGTATAGTATCAGAACTGAATCCATCCTAGGCTCTTTGCTTTGAGGAGTGGGGGAGGGGTGGTAGGGTTTGTTAGAGATGCTTTCTCCCAACCACAGTCGTCTTCTTATCTTTTCTCTGGAGATTTAATCAGATGGTTATAATGCTGTTACAACAACGGGCTCACTTTTTAGCTCAAGATCAGTACAATAGTGCTAATTTCTTCACGGTTCCTTTCTTTATCTTGGGGAGTGTATATGAAATGATATGCCATTATTACAATCACAGTAGTTTAGAGCCCCCAGTTAAGAAAATTCCTAACATTCAACAGAGGTTTGACTTAATGCTATAATTTTAATTTTTGTTCATTTTTAGTTAACACTTTGCTTCATGATGTTTACTCAAAAATAAGGATCCAGGAAATATTCAGATGAAATACAATATAGATTAAGTGTAATGAATAATCTCCAGAGAACAGATGATGAAACATACTTCTTTTTTCATGGTGGAAAGACAGGGGACCACAGGCAAGGAATATTGTATGTACTTTTAGGTATAATCACTTTATCTTATGAGTTTGCTTAATCTTGTTTTGTTTTTTGTTGTTGTTGATGGTCTATAGCAGGAAGGACATATCAGGAAATAAATGTGACATTAAAAAAAAACCCAAAGCAACCAAAAAGCATCAATAAAATATTTTTTAAATGCCATACTGGAAAAATTCCCTTGCACAATGTAAAATTATGAATTTGATTACCTATGCCAATAAAGGTTACATCTTAAAATCATAAAATTGTTAACATTATTGGCCAAAGCATCATAAAAAAAGGAAAGGCTGATGGCTAGAGTTCTGAATAAACTAAATGAAATCCTGTGCAAAACCCTGAGCTCCCTGTAATTAGAAGTGTGGAAGTAAAAGCTGCATGATTAGCCATCAAGAATATTATAGAAGGAATTTCTGCAGTGGCAAGAAGTTATACTTAATGATCTGTAAGAGGCAATAATCAAGATTAAAATAATAAACTAGTACTCTAAAATTCTATGAACAACACTTGCTAGGTATTACTATACATTTTTTTTTATCTTTTTAAAAAAAATCACTGAGTTTTACAAAGTAGAGTTTGTTTGCACATCTGTATGTTTATTTCTAACAGTCATTATTGGGAACATATTTAAACATTAGTAATTTTTTAGCACTGAAATTTGCAAAAGAGTTCCATCTTGTATGGTAAATTAAATATTCATATAAAGAAAGATAAGAGTAGGAAAGTCCAAATAATATTAGTATTGAATCAAATAAAACTGAATCAAAAAGAAATAAAATTTATTTTATATAGGTAAGTGACAGAAGAAAAGTTCATGTGATTAAATTACATAATTCTGAATGAATTTTAATACAAGGATATTAAATTTTTAGTAGTCAGAATTGTCATGCTTAATTCTAACCACAGTACTATAGAATGATGTTGTGCAATAATCAGCCTGTCTTATGTTCACTGAGAGAATGCAAATTGCTTGAGGTCAAGGACTGTTGCGTCTCTGGTACCTTTATTTCAGAGGTTGGCATAGTCAAAGAGTTCATCACCAAGTGGCCATTCTGTTGGTGTTGATTCTTCCTGTGCTTCCCTAGCCTGGTCTTTATAAAGTCCTCTATTGCCATGGCTGAATTCAAAGTCTCTCCAGAATTGTAAAATGTGCCAGGGCTTATTCTCTGCCAGCTTAGTTTCCAAGAATTGTTGGCTCACCTCCACAACATGATAATGTATCACCACAGGATTTTTTGAAGATAGCCTTGTGAGAGCAGAAGATTTTAAGGAAGCTTTCAAACATGCTGGATGCACATAGCACATGAAGAAATACTAGGAAGACATTGACAAGGATTGCATGAGATGTGTAGATATTGATCTAGGATTGTAATCTGAATTACTTGAAGGGAACATTAAAATTTCTGAGATCACAGATCCATTTGAGCATTCATAGAGACTAACCCCCTGCTTAATATGTACTAGATACTTAATAACTGCTGATTAGATTGAGTTGACTATTAGGACAGAAAGGAATTAATGAAGTAAATATTGAACATATAAAAGGTAGAAGATTTAGATGAAGGTTCTCTAGGTTATATTTTAAATTTTATGGATATTATTTGTTTTTATATTGTTTTTTTTACTAATCTATCCTCTCATTCCAGTAAGCCTTCTTCTGAAATGTTTTTTTTAAAGAAAGAAGCAAAAAGATAGCTCAGTAAAATAATCTAAGCTTATTTAAATGAAAAACTTTACCAGTAACAAAGTTAATTAATTGGTACAGTATTGGGCCTTTACTTTTTCAAGACCAAATGAAGCAATTATAAACTTAAAGGTCAGACTTTGCTGGTGCCATAAGAAGCAAAAAGTGCATGACCGGATGGGGAAGTGCTTTTGTAGGTCATTGAGGATTATTCAATGATATACAAAAGCACTGAGTTGGAGAAAATCCATTTAAATAAGTTGTGATAAAACACTGGCAAGGACCACAAGAACTATAGAAATAATAAAGGACAATATATATTATAAAAAATGGGAATAAGCATATGAAATTGACCTTGAAATTGTGGGTGGACGTGAAAGCTGGCAGGAAGGTAGGTGGAATTACATGAGGCTAGGTGGTGTGGTAGACAGAGGATGGAGACTTTCAATCAGAAAGACCAAAGTTCAAGTGCTGCCTCAGATATTTGTTAGCTATGTGACCTTGGGTAAATTCCTTAAACTCTCTCAGCTTCAATTTCCTCATATGTAAAATGGGAATAGTAATAGCATCTGCCCCACATGGCTGTTGTGAGAATCAAATCAGATAACACAGTGTGAAGGACTTAACACATCTTAAAATCATGTATACATTCTAACTATTATTTTAATATTTAATGGAATAATGAAGTGCGTCAAACAGATATACAGGAATGAAGTACTTGAGTCCATATTCAGTAATAAATAATTATTATTCAATTCAATAATGGAATCCTTAAAGTATCTGGAATAATATTTTATGTTTCGCTACAGTTTTTTAAATTTCATTTTATTTTCTGGTTGCTCTGTGAAATAATTAAGGGAGTGGAAATGAAGGATGGGAAAAGAAAGACTATGTAGCATTAAATCTTGGCTTAGTATGCCCATGAATTTTACCCAGGATCACCAGATGTCCCTTCTTAAGAATTGATTCTATTTCCAAAGAAATCTTTGGCTGACAAAACTGCCCCCTTTTTTATGAATGTAGAGAAAGGAATGAGAAGCATCTAACCTTCTTTCACAAGAACCCAGCTTGAGACACTGACTCCTTACAGCTTTAGAGAATTAGGATAAGATTCAGTAGTACCAATTTTCCTTTTGGGGTATCATCTGGAACAATCAGAAAAATTTGAGATGGGAGACAAAATACAGCAAATAAGTATTATTTCCCCAAGAAATGAGGGAAAGAATGTCCATAAATGTTCATGCTAGTGGTTTAATGTGGGTCTTTCCTCAATTTGAATTATCTTAAGATCAGGCTGATCAAATGTCATATTTGTAGAATTAATCTCTTTTTTTTTTTTCCTTTAAGGCTTGGTTGACAATGGATAGGGCACTAGGCTTGGAGTCAGTAAGAACTAAGTTCAAATCCAGAGCCAGATACTTACTGACTGTGTTACCCTGGACAAAGAATTTTAATCTTTATCTTTCCCAGTTTCCTCATTTGTAAAATGGAGGTAATGCCAACATCTCTTTCCCACTGTTGTTATGAGGATCAAATGCTTTTTTAAACTGAATTGTCTCTAACCATTACAAGCTTGTCCTTCCTTGGACCCTGGCTGCTTCAGCTCATGTAGTTTATTCCTAGAGTTACTGGATGCTAAGCTGATCGTACGGAGTCAATATCACATCACCTGAAGAATAGCCACAGTGGCAGACCAGGGGCTCTAGTGGTGGATTCAAATGAGAAATGATGTAGCTTATATGTGATTTGAGAGGATTGGAGACCTTTGAAAAATCATCTCTTAAAGAAGGCTCTTATTCAAGTACAGGATAAACTAGATGTCCTCTGGGGTCCCTTCTAACACTTTAATTACTGTATTTTATGATTCTTACGTTAGCAGTATCATTGCTAGATGGGTGGTGTATAACAAACTACAGATTAAACCTCAGCATACAAGCAAAGTAGATAGGAATAGAATAGACAGACTTTGTTCCTTGGTCACCTCACCAACTGCATGCCTCCTGGACCATAGATCATGCTTTGAAAGTTTTGAAAGACTTAATCCTTTCCACTCTGAAACTTCACACTTTTCACTTCTGAAGCCCAATCAAATCAATATTACCATGGCCATTGGAAAAATTATGCTAATCTTCTCCTATAGCTCCACTCACCATTCTTTTAATTTGTCAAATCAAAATGCTTCATCTCTGGCTGCCACCCCTTATATGTGTTGCTTCTTCGTATTAGAATGTAATTATCTGGAAGGCAAGGACTGCTTTCATTTTCCTATCTGGGTTCCCAGGGCTAGACATACAGTAAGTATTTAATGTTTTTTTCATTCATTGATTCGGACAGCCCAGACTCTGGTAATAATATCTCCTTTATTGCTTGCTTCCCACCTACTTCCCCCTTGCTATAAATGCTCGCTGGAATAGTGTCCTTGAATCTCTGTTCCACGTCATCATTGCTCTTAGGAATCTTACTTGCTTTTACAACTTCAGTCATTCTCTAAGTGGCTAACTCATATCTTTATTTCCAACTTGAACCTCTCACCTGTGGAACAGGCTGATAATATGAACTACCTACAAAACAACCCGACTTGGAGTATTCCTGTCTCCTTGTATTCAAGATGAATCTGAATCTCAAGAGTCAGAGAATTCACCAATTCCTTTTCAACTCCAAACTTACTTCCCTTTCTAACTGTCCCTTTCTCTCAACTGCATCATCATTCATTCTCCAAATCTCCTAGGCTAGCACCTTTAACTCTTCAATCTCTTCCATTCCTAAACTAATGTCATTGAACAATTGCATTCCATGACCTCACAATTTTGCCACCAGGACCAGGTGCAAAAGCATCTCCTATTGGTTTTCTGTTTTGATCCCCTTTCCACTTTGAACCAAGGTTCTCTATCACCCTCAACTTTGCCTGAGAGGGAAAAGATGGAGGGCTTTTACTTCATTGAAACTGTATGCAACATTTGTTTTAGGTAGTTTAAAGTAACATAGGAAAAAGATCTAAAAGTTAAAAAAGGCTAGGAAGGGGAGAAAAATTTTAGTCTTGGTCCTATATATATATGAACATGGAATTTGGGCTTAATCTTTCTTAGTTGTTTCTCCACAAGCTGACTGACCTCTTTTTTTCCTGGTCTCTTCCTCAGTGTCTGTTGACTCAGTCCTTTTTGGAATGCATGCTAAGTCATACTTAGTGTTTCTAGCTAACATGATTTGGTTTGGCAAGACTATTAGGTATTTCAGCCCTTCTTAAATTTCCCTGACTGTAATAGTGACTATGGGAGCCTCATGCCTGCTGAAGATACACTTCTTCCTCCTCTTACTCCCAGCTTTTTTCCCCACTTTGGAGTTTATTTAGGCATGGAAGGAAATTACAGTAGGTGTTCTCATAGCCTGTCTTTAACCACAGATCCATGGGAGCCTGCTTTCCCCCCTGGTTCCATAACCAAAAAAAGTTGCTTGCCTATGTTTCCTATAAAGAATTCTTCCTGTGGGCTTTGGGCTTCCTCCAGTGACCCCAGAAGCCATTTATTTTTCTTTCTTGTCGAAGGCAAATAGTTCTTGCTGCTGAAAGCTCTCTCTCACCTTTGACCTATCTAACCTCTTTATCCTGGTTACTAGTTATTTTGAAATAATTCTGCTCTCCAGGCATAAGGATTTGATTTTGCCTCTACTGGAGAAGTTGGCTTTTCTATATCATTGTCATAGATCAGCATTTCCAAAAACCATTTGGCTTTGGAACCATTTTGGGCTTGAAGTATATTAATACAACCTAAAGAAATGGAATTTACCCAAGATAAAGTGTGTGTGTGTGTGTGTGTGTGTGTGTGTGTGTGCATATGGAGATTGAGGATAATTTAGAGCAAATTAGAATTAAGCCTATTTCCTATTTTGCTAAGTGAATGATTTCAAACTTCATTTTGAAAAGTAGAAATAGTACTAGAATAGAAATTTTCTCTTGAAGCTTTTATTTATGTCATTATATTAGTGGAACATTTAATTTAGTGGAACAATAAAGTCCTGCATAATACAGTTAAGGAAATCCATCTCTCTAAAGAATCTATGATCCCTAAGATGATTTTTAAATTTTAACCTTTTAAGCTTTGCTTCTTAGCACAACCTTACTCTGGAGATTAATTTTTTTCCTATTCTCCAATAGATATCTCATCAAATCTCTGTTTCTTGTACTCTCATCCACAGGTCACTGGGAAAGGCTAGGTAATCTACATATTGAAACCAATGAACATGTTTTACCAGGTAACTATTCCATACTTTCCTCCTTAGATTTTAGATGACTCATTCTCAGACATCTTCACCCTTTTCCTGAATGTCCTTACATATATATCAAACAACCCCACTATCATTCAGAATGATTCTTAGATTTGCCCCCTTTTCTCCTCTCGGTACCATTGTCATCATCTCACTCCTGGATAACTCAGTTTTCTCTCTAATTAGTCTCCTCGACTAAAACCACTTTGCCTTTCCAGTAATAGGGTTGATCACTGTCAGTTTCACTTCCTAAGAGTATTTTTATAATGTCATGCCTTTACTTATACAAAGCTTTCCACTGGTCACTGGATCAAGTGCCAAATCATTTGCTTTGCTCTCAAGCTCCCCATGATTTGGCCCCACCAAATCTATTAAATCTTAATTGCCACTCTTACAGTAATTCTCCATTTTGACAGACCATTTTCCTTACTGTCTCACACATACATAGCCACTTTGGTATTTCTGCTTTTTGATATTATCTCTTTCCCTTTCTTTTCCTTATCCCCAAATCCTGAATACCATCTTCTTCCCTGTTTACCCATCCTGTAAGATCCAGTTAAATCTTAACTCTACCTTTAAATCTCTCCAAATAACTTCAACTTAAATTAATGTTTCTCTTCTTCAAAATACTACAAAACTTTTAATTAGTACCAAATCATTAAGCACTTCATTAAGTATCCTCTTCTTTTCTTCCTTCCTACATTGCCCTCTCTCTTCCCCTCTTTTTCTTCCCTTTTGCATTTCTTCTTCCTTACCCTCTAAAAGAGAAAAAGAATCCCAAAATAATGATAAATGAGAGAACATAGCTACCTTTGCCCTAGGGTGTTAATGAAAACATAAATGGCAAGTTCCCTGGGAGGTTGTCTCAAATTCTGAATTTCAGAGAAATCCTGCTGCTGCTTTAGTCTGGTGACTTTTTTTAAGCATCTATTTCAATCCTGAGTATTCCAAAAATGGTTTGAGTATCATAGAGGGTTACAATCTGTTCATTTATTTTGCAGAAGTTCTCTAACAGCAGCTATTTCTATCTGAACTTGACTCACCAAGCAAATGGGATAACCGGTGGTATACCATAGTTACTAGGCATGCTATTTTACAGTGACAAATGAATCAGATTGACATCTGAGCCCATGGCTTACCCTGTGTCATCCAGGAATGGAGATAGTGTTTTAGCTTAGAGGTTACATCAGCTTAGGGCTGGAGGAAAGAATCTAAGCAGCAAACTTTAGACATATAGGTACAATGTTGATTCTTTACTGGTCACTGAAGTTGAAGTAAAAGACAAAGCCTTAAATGGCATAGAAGACTAGAGCTTTTGGATTGGGTTGAGAATTTTTTTAAAAAAGCAACCAGAAGTGTGGTTTCATCAATTTCAGAAGCCACCCTTAGACATTAACAATCTATGGAATTGTTAGTTCTTTGAGAAGAGTAGGGACTGAGTTTTATTTTTTGTTTTCCCCTTCTTTGTATTCCTAGCACTTAACACAGTGCCTGGCACATAATAGGCACTTAAAAAAAGTTTCTTGACTATCTCATTCAAAACAGATTAATACCTACTCTAAAAACCTAAGGTCTTAGAAAGTTGTCCCAGAGCACTGAAAGGGTCAATGACTTGCCCAAGGTCACAGAGTTAATATGTACCAGTAGTGGAACATAAACTTACATTTTCTTGACACTACCTCTTGGATTGAGTTGTACCAATAATTATATCCTCCAACATACCCATTGTCTTGACCTATGTCCCAACTCCAGGTATTTTCACTGGCTGTCCCCATGCCTGGAATGATCTCCCTAACTTATTTTTGACTGCTCATTTTGCTAGCTTTCCTCAATTCTTAGTTAAAACCCAATCTTCTGTAATAAGCATTTTCTAAATTCTCTTTAATCTTAGTGTCTTCCCTTTGAAACTAACCCCAATTTATCCTATATCTACCTCTTTTGTGCATAGCTATCTGTTTGTTGTCTCCTCCATTAGAAAGTGATCTCCTTGAGAGCAAGGACTGACTTTTGCCTTTCTTTGCATTCTCAGTGTTTAGCCAGTGACTAGCACTTAATAAATGCTTATGGACAGACTGCTTTAGTACTGACTCCCCAATTACATCCTAACTCCTCTTAATCATTCTGGGAACCTGTTTCAGCCTTTCAGATTTTAGCACCCCAAAGAAATCGTCATAGCAACTCAGGGAGGTCTTTGGGTTAATATTTGCTTAGCTCCCAAAACCAGTTTAGATCCTTCACTGTCATCCTTGAAGTGACTGACTGTCTTTCCCCTAACTCCAGTAGAGGTGAATGTTTGCCTTGACCTAGGTGGGATCTGATAAAACAGTATTGATATTTAATGGTTTGAAATGTACATTAATATTCATAGTTAAAACCCTGAGCACTAAGCTATTTTGACATATAACCCAAATAACATAACAAGCAAATGTTTGGTATTTTTCCCAGTTGCAACTAAAATTTAAGCAAATAAAAACCATTCTGTACTGATAACTGCATATTAAAGTTATAATTCATCTGGAAGAGAAAAATTCTCTAGCATTACAGCGAATAACACATTTTGAACTACTGCATACTATGTACCAAAATCAAGAACATGAGGCCCAGGAAAAGAAATATTAAGCAATTATATTTTCTAGGAAACTGAATCAAGAATATTCTTTGTAAGGGTATGATTTGCTGGTTGCTTAATATTGATGATATCACTCTCGGAGGACTGCTCCTTGATCACATTATATTTTCCATCTCAGTGTCTTTGTAAAGACTATTCCTCATGCCTGAAACATACTCCCTCTTCATCTCCATATCTACTTTAAAGGCTAAACTCGAGTTCTATATCCTAAAGAAAGCCTGTCTGATTTCTTTCAGAACATAATATTTCCCCCAACTTACCTCACAATTTCATTGTATTTACTTTGTCCTTATTTTGTATTAACTTGTCCTGGACTGGACCTGACTCAGCCTAATCTTTTGGAAGTTTAAATTTAATACTGGAACAAAATGAGACAATCATAGGACATTGAAGAGAAGAGAAGAAAGGGAGGGAGAGAGGGAGAATGGAAGAGAGAGAGAGAGAGAGAGAGATCCTTTGCCAAAGTGGGAGAAACATATTCAGACAAGATGGATATTGAGGATATCTCAAGTTGATTCAACTGAGTAAAATTTCCCAGTCTATTATTAATCCTAATCCACCAGCCAAGCATCAAAAACCTGCAAATTCTGTCACTCTGAATCAACTGAGCTTTCCAGCTGAGTCAAGTATCAATCTCCTAGAACTCAGACACAAACCCAGACCAGGAATTTGAAGAGCTACAGATCAGGAGGGCAGCTGTTAGACTCTGCCCTGGATCAGGCTACTTTGGGAGCACTGAAAGTTTACAAGTCTTCAGTTTGAGGTATCCCTGATAATCAGGAATACTAGAGTACTCAGTGCCCTAAGAAAACAGCAGAAGGACCCAGAAAGATAAGAGCTTATCCCAGATATTCTTTCAAGTAGTGAACAAAGTCAGGTTCTAACATAAAGTATGAAAACAGGAAGATGACAAAGTACAAAACCAGAAAGCACAAAACACGTGTGCACATGTGTGTATGTGTGTGTGTGTGTATGCAAAGGTATAACACAAACTAGAACAAAGCAAAAACTGGGTCATAAGTTTAACTGGAATTCCTGAAAATAATAAACCAAGAGTTTTTTTAAGAATTAAAAATTATTTGATAAATAAAATGAGAGCAGTAGAGGAAGAAATTAGAAAAGAAATGAGAGTTGTGCAAGAAATCATAAGACAAAACTGCCTAGATCTCTTAAAAGCAAAAAGCAAAGTAAAAACAGATACTACCAGTTACATCCTAAAAAAATCTCAAAATGAAAACTCTTAGGAATATTATAGCCAAATTCAAGGCTTTCAGGTCAAAGAAAAATACTGCAAGCAGCCAGAAGAAAAGAATTAAAATGCCAAGAAGCTACAATCAAGATCACACAAAATTACATAGCCACCATTACAAAGGAGTAGAGAGTTCTGAAATACAATATTCCAGAAAAAAAGATAAAAATAAAGACTTATAGTCAAGAATAACTTACCCAGAATAAAATCAGTGTAATCCTACAGGGGAAGACTTTTTAATGAAATAGAGGACTTCTAAACATTTCTGCCTAAAAGAACAGAGTTGCTTAGAAACCTTGATGCACAAACACAAGAATCAAATGGAAGATGTACAAGTAAACACAAAAATCATAAAGGGCTAAATAATATACTATTAACAGTCTAACATGGGGAAATGTTCCCTTAAATGCTCATCGTCATCATCAGGCATCATAAATGGAATGTAACTAGACAGAGTCTAGGAATGGTCTGTTATATTTTAATGAACTTAAAAGAAGAATGGAAAAGAAGGGAAAGAGGGATACCCTGAGAGATAAACATAGGGGGAAAATGGGAAAATTACCTCATATAATTAGGGTACACAAGTAGAATCTATATCAATGAGGAGGAAGTGATAGTGAACCTCACCTTCATCTGAACTGGTCAAAAGAAGGAAAAATACATACATACAGGTACAGAAATATATTGTGCTGAATATGGAAATAGGAGAGAAAAGGGAGAATGGAAAGGGGGAGAAATAAGACAGAGGGTACAATGAAGGAGTAATCACAAGCAAACCAAACTCTAGGGATACAGAAAAATATTTATAGCTGCTCTTTTTGTGGAGACAAATTATTGGAAGGCAAGGGCAAGGGGTGTGAATTGCCTGGGGAACTGCTGAACAAGTTTTGGTATATGAATGTGATGGAATATCGGCATGTTGTAGGAAATGCAAAGGGATATTTTCAGAGAATCAACTTGGAAGACTTGTATGAACTGATGCTAAGTTAAGTGAACAGAACCAGAAGAACAATTTGTATGACAACAATATTGTAGAGATAAGATTTAAGAACTTTGATGACCAAAATAATAAATTATGATTCTGTAGGATTCATGATGAAATGGGCTATGTACCTTCAGATAAATAATGAATTCAGAGTACAAACTGAGGCACACAAATATACGTAAACATACATACACACACAGAGACACATACAGTACATGGACAATGTAGAAATTTATTTTGCTAACCTATATATATATTTGTAATAGGGGTTTTGTTTTTCTTGCTGCTTAATGGAGGTGGAGGAGAAATGGAAAGGAGAGAAGACATTATCATTCACTGAAAAATTAATTTTTTTAAAAAAAGAGAAACGAATGTTGGACTTTGTAGTCAGGACTGACCTGGTTTCAAGTCTTACCACTGGACATTACTAGCTCTATGGCGTAAGGCTTAAATAAAATAAAGACTGTATAGGTTTTTGCAACCTTTAACATGCTATATAAATATCAGATATTGCTACTAATGTTCATCTCAAATAATTAGGCTTTTTACTAAAATTTGCCAGCAAAAGTTCTAACTCATTACATTATAGACATCCTTCATCAACACAGTTCATTAACTCACAGAATTTGCAACCAAATTGAAGTGTTTCTTCCAGTCTTAGAAACAACTAGATGGTCCCATCTCAGATGATACCATTCCATAATGTTATTTTGGGTAAATGCTACTTTCCAGAATTCATAAACATACCAGATGAGCAATTTTTAACCAAGATGTAGCTTTTCATTTGGTGAGGATCTCTGCCAAATACCACCAAAACCCAACTTCCTGTGGCTTCTCGACCACTAGCTATCCCAACCCCGGATTAAGCAGCAAGACAAACAAGGTTGGCTAAGTTCAAAATTTCACCTGCTAGAAGTATCAGGAAAGAACTTTTGAAGAAGTACTAGTTACATTTCTTCTGCTTGGCCATCTAAGACATTATCGTGCTTTGCCTTCAACATCATTACCGGTGACAATTCAAACCCAGAGTCTAGGTGGATGAAAGAGTAGGCTCCCAGCTCTACTATTAACTCAAACAAGCTAATTAATTTCACTGTGTCTATGTTTCTTGCCTTCCCAAAATTCAATTCAGTAAAAGTGTTTTTTAATCATTTCCTTCAAAACTAACACTAGTTTTAAGGAGTACAAAGGAATTATGAAACAGTTCCTGTCTTCAAGAAGTGAATGGAGCACTAGACCTGGCAATAACTTTTTAAGCACTAGTTATTATTCCCCCTTAATAAAAAAACAAAACAACTATAGTATCTTTCCCTGTTACTTTCAACACTAGACAGTTACAAGATTGGTGATACATAAATGGCGTCTACAATCCTGTCTCTCCAACCTAACATCTATATGACTTTGGCAAGTGTCTTAAGCTCCCTGGGGCTCACCTTCCTTATTTGAAAATTAATGGGTTTGAACTTTATAATCTTTGAGATTCCTTCTAACTGAACTATGATCCTATAACTCATTATGTAGAGGCAACAGACTGCAGTGGAAAACCCATTGGATTTTGAGTCAGAGAATGTGGGTTCAAAGAGTAGTAGCCTTAGGATGTTAACTCTAATCCTAATCACAAGGGTAAGTCCCTTAATTTCTCTGGGTCTCAGTTTCCTCATTTATGAAATGATGGGGTTGAATTCAATGACTGGAGATATGCCTTCTATCCCTAAATCAATGACATTCTGCCCCTAAATATGAGTATGTATAGTGTAGGAAACATGGTCCATTGGCCATCAACAAAAGAGACAAACTAGCATTGTGGGAGATACTGACAAAAGTTTCACTGGGTACATGAATGGGACCTTGAACTCAAGACAGAGGGAACAAGATTAAGAATACAAGCAAGACCGATGAAATAAATGTGGAATACACAGAGGACAGTAAGGATGCATACTTGTAAGGGAGAGGATAAACCACAGATATATGAGAGTAGAGGCAGATATAGTTAGTAAGGGAAGGTGTCTTTGCTACCTGGATCACCACCCACATTAATATTCTATCTGTCCATCCCTCTGACATTTTTTACAGCAACAACAGACATATTCGGATGAGTAGTGCTATGAGATATTAGAGTTCTCATGGATAAAAATACAAGCCAGAAGCAGTGTTCTGCCAACCAAATCTTAAAGATTTCCTGAATGCTGCATGATATTCCAAAGGCATTGTCTTGGACCCTCATTCTCTTTTTCATACAAAGATCTCTATCAGCTTCTGTTGTTAGTACCCTAATAAAAATTCCATTATTACTGGATTACACATTATAAAATATCTTTATTGAAGAGACAGAAAAGAAAGAAAATAAACTCAGAGAAAAAGTAGAGTTGAAGGAGGAAAAAGCAAATCCTTGGATTTTCAGCTCCAAACTTTCATGATCTAGCACTGGTATGAAGACTAACCAGAAATGTGACTTAAAACAAGTCTACACACATCACGTTCAAATGAAATGTTACAGATCCAACCAAACGGCACGTACAAAATGCTAGTTTTGTTGCACAGCTTGTAAAGTCATTACTGTGATCAAACCATGAGCTCGCTAAATCTCCAAGGAGGGAGAAACCTGATGTTCAGTCTTCTATCATCCATTTGCACATTTAATGTGCAAATGTCATTATTTCTCATGAAGTTAATATTATAATTATCACTGGGGGGAACAACAACTCAGTTGAGAAATACAGACTTACATTTTTGCATCTTAAATGTTTATTTTAAGAGAAAAAACACTCCTCCTAGTATCTCCCAGGTACTAGTCCCTTATCTATCTGCTGAGTTTTTTTCCTTGCTGAAAACAAACTGTTCAAATTTTAACTTTATGTTCATTGAATAAAACAAATGAGCCTACTTCCAAACCTGCACATAAAAAATTATGCTTTGGTACCAACAGTAAATACAATTTCTACTCACATTTAAAATTTCTTATCTGTAAAGTGAGTAAAAGATAAGTTACTCTTAGAACATTTTAAAATAAAAATTGTACAGTCAAAATGTAAATTGTACATACTACTGATAAATAACTACTGGATGAAAATTTTAATAAGGAAGAAATAGTCAAAAACCAGGCAATGCAAAGAAAGAACAAAAGGCCTAGAAATCTACTGCTGTCCATTACATGATGAACCAATCAACGCTCCAGTAACTGAGAACTGACCAAGAAGGAAAGACATCACCAGCAGTGGCAAGCATGAAGACATTTTTCTGCATTTAATTGAATCAACTCTCTCCTCTTCTCTCTACAAAGCAAGTATTTCTTACTACATGAATCAAAAAGTCAGCAGAAATAGTCATTCCTAAATAAGATCCAAATATTTATAATTGCCAATGTAATTTAGTCTTGTCCTCTTGCCCTCTGTGCAGTCTCCCTTGAAAAGCTCTGGCCAGAATAATGTGCATATCTTTTCTGTAGGTAATAGGAAAGAATGATGATGGCGGGGATAGACAATATGACTTGTATTAATAATCTACTGTTTCGTGTTGAGCCATTTCAATTGTGTCCAACTCCTGGTGATCCCATTTAGGGTTTTCTTGGCAAAGGTACTAATGTGTTTAGCCATTTCCTTCTCCAGCTCATTTTATAGATGAGGAAACTGAGGCAAACGGGGTTAAGTGACTTGCCCAGAGTTGCACTGCTAGTGTCAGAGGCAGATTTGAATTCAGGAAAATGAGTCTTCCTAATTCCCAGCCCATGTTCTATCTACTGCCACCTACTTGCCTGGCACATTCCTTAACTACTGTTGAATTTGTCAAGGGGTGAAAAAATGTGAAATAAATTCCTTTGTCATCACCCCCCTAGGCAGTCAAAGTGACACAGCATAATCTACTGCACTGTTCTTCCTGAGTTCAAATTTAGCCCCAGACATTTAATAGCAGTGTGACCCTGGGCAAGTCACTTAACCTCAGCCTACCACAGTTTCTTTAACTGTCAAATGAGGATAACAGCACCTGCCTCTCATTTATCATGAGGATCAGATGAGCATAAATGCTCTTAGAGCCATGTGACTATCAAGTAGGCACTTGATAACGCTTGTTCCCACTTCTTCAATATATAATTCTATAAATGTTGCTTCTAATCTAACAAATTTTTCTCTAAATTTCACATTACCAACCAGAGTATTGTATATTAAAATGAAGGCTGATTCCCCAGTAAGCTAACACCTGAAAAGAAACACCCTGATCAAGTCACACTATCAAATTGATGTCATAGATATAACTCAATGAAAGCACAATGAAACCATGGACATACAAGGTGATGTAATTTAGAAAAATAACATATTTAGATCAGCAAATGGAAGAAACACCAGCCAAAAAATTTTTAGGGGAGACTGAAATATCAGTCCATTAATGAATATTCTATCTCCCTGAAGTAAAATGACAAAATTCTTCCCCATCCACATATTTTCCATCATGTTCATATTCAGTGCTATTTCCAATTAATAAACTCCTCCTGCTCTGATTCACAAAAAACACAGAACATACTGTCAGCTGCAAACCAAGATAGCAGGGTCTACCTACAAGGTACTCTTTGCTTTGAGGCATCCATATAATATTTGCAAATACTAATTTTGTTGCTATTTCAAAGCAACCCTCTCTAAAGCTACCAAAGGGTATTATTTTTACTAAAGACAATTTGGGGAATTACTAGGAAGTTTTGAAATTCAGATTTAGCTATCCTTAGGAAAAAATAAGGAAGATTACACTTTTATACACAAGTGACCAAGTTTCTTTCACATTGCTTATGGTGAGAGTAGGAAAACTTTTTGAGGTGTCATCACAGGCTTTAGTTTTAAAATACTTTACCGGAAGTGAAAAGAATAGTTGTATTTTTTGAGGCAAAAAGCAACGGTAGAAAGATAGGAAAGGGTAGTGAGGACATGGGAGGTCCACTCATGGGTGATGTCTTAGAATCTTAGAATTCTGTGCCACCTACCTGCCCCACCTGGCACATAGTAATAAATGTCATTTTAATGATTGACATTAAAAGAAGTAGAGAAAAGCTTTCAAATTGTTGTATATATACCCACGGAGAATTTATGGAAAGACATAGCCAAGAAATCACGAAGAGGTTTCAACTTGCAGATACTGATAAAATCATGAATCTCTCAAAGTTCCCGTCCGGGAAGCCATGAAAGTCTGTTACACACACACACACACACACACACACACACACACACACACACAAATATTCAGAGGTGTGCTGGAGCCAGCTCATACTGGCTCTCAAGACCAGATTGTTAAACTTTCAATGTGAGCATTTACACCTCGTAAATGGACTACAAATCAGGGATTGATGTAGTATTCTGTTTAGTATCTACCAGGAGTGATGGTGCAGTGGATAGAGCACCAGTGCAGGAGTCAGGAGGATCTGAGTTCAAATCTCACTTTACACACTTGACACTCAGTAGCTATGTGACCTTGGGCAAGTCACTTAACTCCAACTGCCTCATCCTGGGTCATCTCCAGTCACCCTGATAAATATCTGGTCACTGGATTCAGATGGCTCCAGAGGAGAAGTGAGACTGGTGACATGCACAGCCCTCCCTCACTCAAAACAAAGTCAAGTGCAAGTCATGTCATCATTTCTCTGATGGCATGGTCTTCTTTGGCAACGAAGGTTGGGGAATCTGTGGCCTTGAGGCCACATGTGGCTTTCTAGATCCTTGGGTGCTGCTTTTTAAGACCAAGTTTTATAGAACAAACTCTTTTATTAAGGGAATTTGTTCTGTGAAAGTTGAATTCAGTCAAAGGGCCATACTTGAGGACCTAGATGGCCACATGTGGTCTCAAGGCTGCAGGTTACCTACCCTTGATAGTAAAATAAGTGAAAAGATGTTAATAATTCAGATTAAAAATTTTATTTCCTGGAGATTTAATTGCTACACATTTACCAGCACACCTCAGTATTTATGTATATTGTCAATAAATATGTGTGCATATGTATTATATGCATATGTATATACATGTATACTGCATTCATATATACATATTATATATTTCAGGCACAGATTATAAAATATCCAGAAAATGCCTAAATTTTGCTAATTCCTATATCTTTGCAATGTATTCTCCACAAGGAAATATTTAGAGAGTACTTAATATTGAAATAACTTTTTTATCTCTAGAGAGCATTTTGTAAACTTGGAGAATTTAACAGCTGTCAGGTAGAGGTTAAAAAAAAAAACCTGCTCACCTTTGGACAATTTACAGAGAAACATCCTTAGCTTTTAGTAGAGTTTCTGGTCCATTGTGTTTTTATTAAATGTTTAGTGAATTGAGTTGAATTGAATTGAAATAAAAGACTTTCAGCAGCATCTCCTAACATGTAAATGGAAAGAGTTCATGACACTATACGTATATCAAACATTTTTTAAATCCTTATTTAGCCATGCTGAAATTGCATCATGAATAAAATCTATCAAACAAATTAGAAGATGACTTAAGTGAATCCTAGCAAAGCTTCCAAGTCCAGCTGCCTGAACACTTTCCCTCCAGGAGAAACTCTTTTGTGAGCATCAAAAATACTATATTCCTAGATCTAATAACAGAAGAATGAAATCACTTAATACAACTTTCATGTGATAATGCTTTAAAACAAAATCACACAAAGGCACATGGCTGGTTTCTAGCTATGTTTGCTTTTGAACATCCAGCACACACTGATTAAGCCATGAAGCACCTGATGCCTTTTCTCACAATATATGCTTGCAAAAATGAATTGGCTGTACTTGGTGCATTGGAATCTAAACGCCAAACCAAACTGGATTGGGACCCTGATCTAAAGTTGACATTTTCATTGCTTTCTAATCCCTGAAACCTGCAGAATGGCATCAGCTATCTCATTAAATAGATCACAATAACAAATCAGGAAACAGGCACCCTGTAGCCTGTAGAAATGTTTTTTGCACATTTGTATTACTATTTTTTATATGTATATCAATGATGTTCAGAATAAACCACACTTTTCATTTAAAAGCATTTCTGAATCCCTAGTAATTTTCTGTCATCACATATTTTCCCCATCAATAATAATTGTACAACTGATATCATATGGGGGAAGGTCAATTCATATTTTTGCTTTAAAGGAGAGGTCTTGATACTTGAGAAGATTGGGAATGAGCACTTTACAGAGTCATACAGAGCCCTTAACATTCAAAGCAAAAAAGGACAATTGGAGAGACAGACAGAAACAGAAAGGAGGAAAAGGGGAGGGAAGAAGAAGAAGGAGAAGAAGAAGGAGAAGGAGAAGGAGAAGAAGGAGAAGGAGAGAGAAAATATCAATCCATGGCTTTAGAAGCCATCATAAGTTTACCTGGGTTCTTTCAAAAAGGATAAATTCTCTTCTCTTTTATCCCAATCTATTCTGCGAAACACCATTCTCCTCTACCACAAGCCTTTTAAATTTAAAGCTTCTCCCCTTCAACCTCCCACTATACTCATGAAATTGATTTTTATGCTGGAGAGTGTTAGAAGAAATGTTTGTAAATGTAGGTCATGGCAAGTCTGTGGAGGGGTTTGAATGACAGGCAAAGGCATCTGGACTTGATCTTGCAGGCAATAAAGCACAAAAAAGGCTTTTGAACAAGTAAATTAATAGCAATTCTTTAAGAAGATTAATAACAGTGAAAGCAGGTGAAAAATATTAGAGAGATGAAGAGACTAGAGGCAGGAAAATCAGTTAGGAGACTGCTGAAATAATTCAATGGGTCTAAGACCAAGATCCTTGCAGTAGAAATGGAAAGGCATTTCAGAATTGTTGTCAAGGCAAGTTTTTAATCAAGAGGACATGCTTTTGACCTCAGCACATCACTGTACGAAGCATAGGTGGTCATGCAGCCTTTGCTGAATACTTCTAGCAATAAGGGGATCGCTTTCTATCAGATAGACTTGGTATTCTAGTGCTTCTATCCCCTCTCCCCCAAGTATTCCAGTCAGGACAGGGGAAGATCTGAAATGTATGTTGCACAAGAAAAGAATCCAAGAAACTTTTATAATCATGTTATCTTTAAGAAGTAGGTTATTTTCAAAAGAGAAATCTTATGTCCCGGTTTTAAAGAGATTAAGTTTAAAAGTCACAACATTTTTCAGTAAGGTAAAGGTATGTAGCCAGTATAACTATGGGAGCTCTGTTATTAAGAAAAATCTGATCATCCAACAACAAATACAACAATAATATTAGTTAATATTTGCAAAGCAAAACCTTTAAGGCTGACAAAGTATTTTATAAGTACTATCTCATCTGATCCTCACAACAACTCAGTGAAGTAGATGCTACTGTTATATGCCCATTTAATATTTGAGGAAATTGAAACAGAAAGAGGGTAAGAGACTTGTTTAGGGTCACACAGCTGGCAAGTGTGGATCCAGTGAGATGATATTTGTAAAGCACTCAAAACAGTGCCTGGCACATCACAGGAACTTCCAAAATGTTTATTTCATCCAAGTAACTGAGCTGGATTGGAACTCAGGTCCAGCACTGTAACCACTGTGTGATTTCGCTTCATTTTCACAATGGTGAATTCATAAAAACCCAGTTTCTCTTTTTCTTACCCACCTATAATGGAAACACTGTTTCTTCATTCCAAGGGTTACCATACGTGTTAAAATATTAAACCTGAATAAGAAATACTGTGTGAATTTTCTCTCTGAAATATTCATCTGAGAAATTATGTTTGTTTATCTTTGGGAGTCTTCAGGTGCTTAGCCCACACTCAAATTTAGGGTTTTGAAAATTCATTTCTGGCAATAATTATACAGGTATGTTCTTTATTTCATTTAATATCTGTTTCCTGTGTTTTATTTAGCTTACACAACCACAGTCAGTATGTCATCACCATGACAGAGTGGTTTGTAAACCCCCTAAGTGCTACTTACCAATGATACCACAGACCAGGCCTGTTATAAGAGACCTCTTAAAATATACAGAAGAAGGCTGTACCGCATTCACTGCTACCGCTCCTAGGAATTCAGACCACTTGCCAAGGTAGTACTCATATCTTTTTCACACAGAGAATAAGTGAGAGTTCAACAAAACAAAAATTATAAAGTACCAATCAGTCCAAAAAAACTATGTTCCAACAATATTTTACTTTGCTTGATCCCAACGCAAATATTTCTATACAGAAGTACACATTCAGTTGGTAAAGGTAGGCAAATGAATCTTTAAAAAAAACTCTCCTTTTTTTTTCTCTCCCCTTCCTAAAGGCAGATAGGTAGTGGAAGACTTGGAATCGGGAAGACTAGACTTGAAGTTCAGCCTCAGCCACTTAGTTGTAAATAAGCTACCTCACTGTGATCTGCCTTGGTTTCCTCATCTATAAAATGGGGTTAATAATAGCACCTACATCCCAGGGTTGCTGTGACAGTCAAATGAAATTATATTTGTAATGCACTTAGCTCAGTACTTGGTACATAGCAAGTGATAATTATTTTCCTTAACAAATGTGTTTATTTCTCTAGCAGAATAAGTAGTTCCTTTCCAATTCTTATCTTTGAATATTTTCCCTGGCTAGGGGTGGCAAATGGAAAAGAACATTCTACACCACAGTCTAAATGTGTGATATCGGGCGAGTCACTTAATTTTTCTAAGTCTCAGTTTACTCATTCATAAAATAAGACAGTTGGAGAAGATGACTTCTGAGGTCTCTTGCAACTCTAAATTGGTGATTATATAACCCTGTGCCAGAAAAAAAGGGAGCTTCTTTTAGCTCATTACTCTTACTTACTTCAAATTTCCTTCAGGCTCTTTAGACGTGAGATCTGAAAAAACACAGATTTCTGAAATATCTGGAACAAAACAGAAATCTGAAAACACAGATTTCTTTTAACATATATAATTTAATAATATAATATAATAATATAGCCTTTAATATATTTATATTTAATGTATCCTTATAGACATTTCTGTCTTGGGCCTTTCTTTTGTAAGTGTTCCTTTAGTTTGATATGGTGCCATAGAATGAGTACTTACACACATACAGTTGACCAATTCTCTATCTGGTCCTCACTTCATTAACATTTCAATATTTCAAAATATCCATGATTTTGCTGATCAGCATGCCAATCAGTCTCTCTACCAATGCAGGTTGCTACCTCTCCTGGCCTTAGCAGATAATCTTTATGAGTTACTATGACCAACCTTATGGTAGTGAACTTCTCCAGACTGGTTAGATTGGTCCTTGGACAGCTGACATAAAGTCCATTACCATCCAACAATTAAGGACCTTCCCACTTGGAAGGGCCTGCCAGAAGTCTGGCTCTGTTGGCATGATATTCCAGAGCTCAAGACCTCACTTCAGTAGAAACACTTCATTAATGGGATTTCTTTAAAAGGTATGCAAGAAGGCAATACCTCAGTAAGTACCTTCTTGCTAACACAGCAAACATGTCAGTTTTATTTCCTGAAAAGAAACTTGAGGACATTTTTTTTAAGAAAAAGGAGGAAGAAGAGAACGTGGAAACTGCCTGACTTACTTTATTACAGTTAGAAGAAAGTAAAATATCAACTCACTATCCTTTTGATTCTGGGGAGACTTACTTTATTATAGTTACAAGAAAGTAAAATATCAACTCACTCTCCTTTTGATTCTGGGGAGTTATATGTTTTAAACAAGTCAGATAAATAAATGATGAAAGAATCTACAGAGGCATGTCAGAGTATGCCTTTCTGCATCCAAGTGCAAGTTAAAACTAAGGATTCAAGCACAAATAAAATGCCAGTAGCACAGGTGGGGGAGAGGAAAATGTATTTTTAAAACTTGGCACTGTGAGTCAGATAACACTGAGACAGAAATATAAAGCAACAATTGATTCACCTCGTATCATTTCTCTCGCTTCCGATTTTAAAGGAGTGAATACGTTTGCAGGGGGGAGAGAAGCGGGTAAAGGACAGGAAAGAAAGAGTCTCTAGCAGAATGATATCATCAGATAATTTTCCTTCTCCATAACTCTCCCTTTGATGAGTAAAATATGTACCCTCTGCAAAAGGGAGTGAATTATACAAGTAAACACAGTATGCAGGTTGTGCTTCGTTTTGTGAATTTTAAATAATTACTGAGCTTTAGAAGAAACTTTACTTTGATTTTATTTGTCATCAATATTTCATGTATTTACTTAAAAGCTAGAAAAATATTTCTCTCTATTATTTTTCTTCCTTACAACGACTTCAAGAATTATGGAGTAGAAGCCAAAATACTCATTTAGACACAAATTTAAGTGGTCCTTCAATTTCATAAACAAAATCATTACATATTTGCAAATATTTTTAAAGAATTTCCTTCTTTATCTCTCTCTCCCACATTTTCTCAATGCTTAGAGCATAATGTATATTAGTTTAGAAAAATTTGTAAAAAGAAATTCATTACCTTCGATGCAATTGCTTAAAAGTTGGCCAAATGTCCCTCAGTAATATTTTTTTTTCCTTTCAGCTACTTTTAGAGCTATAGAACAGAAGACAAAATGCTCATTAATTCTTTCCTTCCATTTTAGAATCTATTGATTTCTCTAGGACAGAAACATTTCATATTTATAAGGATTCTTTGGACTTCTGTCTTCATCTTCCTCTCTCCAATGTCTTCTTAGTGCTTAGAGCATACTGTATATAAATCAAAGCATCACACTAAAAATATGAAAGGAGAGAATTACACAGTACAAAGGTAAGGATTTGAATAAGGGAAGGAAGTACTAAAATAAGGTTTGCCACTGAAATCTAGCTGATCTTTAATCAACAGCAATGATTTAGAATTTCTTAAGACTATTTAGAGGAAAAAAAGCAGCTATATGGTTTCCTTCCTAATTACAAAATCTTGACTACCATGTGTGGAAATGACATTTTTTACTAGTAAAAATCAGGAGACACAATGTTAAAGCTATTAGAAGGCAATGGAGAGAATGAGTGGGGTCATGACAGAGCAGGCAAACAATGAAGAACATGGTGAAGCCATTAGCTACAAGTTTAAAAATCAGAAAATAACAAAGCAATTAAATAAAGGAATCAATAGGAATCAAGCAGTGCTAGTAAGGGATGGGAGTCTCGACTCCATACTTTCTTTTATATATGAAAGTGAAAGAAAAAAAGTCAAAGTAGCAACTGTACCAATTCAAGGAATCCCTGGAGAGGGAGTTTGGGAGAAAAAGCACTAGATTTGAAGTGAGATAATCTATGTTTGAGTCCTGGTTCTCTTACTCATTAGTAGGCAAATCAAATAAGTCCTTCCTGAGCTTCAATTTCCTTATCTATAAAATGGGAGTAATCAGATAATTAGGAGGAACCTCAGAGAATATCTAGCACAACCCTGGCCTTTTATAGATTAAGACACTGAAGCCTGTGGAGTTGAAGTATGTTGTTCAACATCACATAGGTAGTGAATGACAGCAGTAATTGAAGCTAAGTCTTCTAATTCCAAATCCCATCCTCTTACTGTGAGAAATAATTTATTTAGATTGCCTACTCTATTCTAATCGACATTAGTCTGATATTCTACATAAATCATATAGGAATAGATAAATTCTTCTGGTGGGTCTCAATCTTTAATTTAATGTTCACTACTTTTTACCAAGTTATGAGGCTCACTTGCATAACTATGTGGATACTGACAAAGATATCTCCATTCTGTTTTATTCAAATTCCATGTCCAAATCCAGCATGGGTGGGAAGCCTTGATGCTTTGGAAAAGTCCCCCACTTTATTTTTGTACCTCCAGACCACTTTCTTGTCCAACAGGAGCAGTTGATCATCTTATGACCATATTATGACTACTTAAGTCAGTGGAGATGCCCTATACTTCACCCAACCTGTTATTCCTGGCTAATACGTCATTTTTGCCCCTTAAGGGCAAGGTCTATCAATGAGATTCTGTATCTTGAGATGCTTATTTTGCATATATGAACATCAAACCCTATAAAAACAAGGTCCTGGAAGAAGAAGGCATCTCAGATTGCGAAAAAGATCTGAGTTCCACTCCATTAGAGGGAACCATGGACCCTTTAATAAAGTGCTATTGATTCAGAGCTCTGGCTCAGTTCTCTTTTATTATAGGTTGGAATTCTGCCTTCCATATCCATACCTTGTCTCCCATTTGAAGACTTAAAAGTTTGCTTTCCAACCTAACCTTCAATTCAGCCTTGCCCCCTAAATCCCCAACTCCAGTTTGCCTCTCTAATATAACACTGCTATATAGACAGAGCCCTTGCCTCCAGCCCTTTTAGACTTTGTTAACTCAGTAATGACCTCTTCAATACCCTCTATGTCAGTTCTAAGTCTGGCTCCTGAATATTTATCAACCATCTAGTACTGGCGTGGAGTGCTGTGCACCACAATCCCAGAAGACACTTGTGCATCAGCAGTTTCCTCTTCCATATATCTTCATCTCTAGGTTAATGTCTCCATTTTGGGACTTCCTTGACTCTAGAGGTCTAATGGAATGTTCATTGCTAAGTAGGTTGATGTTTTGATATCCACTACATAAATAAATAGAAATAAAGACAGCAAACTGAAATAGGTATACATATGAATAAAAAAATTTATTTCCAAGATGACTAATATTGGCAGCTAGTTTTGCCTACATAATACACAATCAAAATATATAGCCCAATACTAACAGTTGTCTAATTTGCTTTAAAGACATTTCATATCTGAGAAGCCTTCTTTCTCAAGTTTTCAGCCCCAAATGACCTAAAATTAAGAGATTTAGCTTGATAATCATAGATATTAAGATGATCAGGCAGTCAATTAATATGACTATTAGTGTGTGTGCTCATCCTGTTGCCAAAGACCATGTCATCAGAGAAACAATGACATGACTTGCACTTGACTTTGAGTGAGGAAGGACTGTGCAAGTCACCAGCCTCATTTCTCCTCCAGAGCCATCCAAATTCAGAGATCTGATATTCCTCAGGATGACTAGGATGACCCAGGATGAGGCAATTGGGGTTAAGTGACTTGCCCAAGGTCACACAGCTAGTGAGTGTCAAGTGTCTGAGGTGAGATTTGAACTCAGGTCCTCCTGACTCCTGCACTGAGGCTCTATCACTGCATCATCGTTGTCTTTCATATTCAAAGGCCATATTATTGACAAAAAAGTTGATATTTATGTGTGAGAGAGCAGTTAGGTTATGAAGACAAAACTCAACATTTATAACTCGGCCTGCTAGAATCAGCATCTGGAGAGAGGCTATATTGGCAATTACTCTTCTCATCCTTGCCTTTGGGGTTCTCCATTATAACCAATGACATAAACAAGCAGCAAAAATTGGGCCTCTACAGTGAGTAGATTAATCTCTAGTCACAACTAAGTGTCCTACATTAGTTCAAGGTGTTCAATCTTTTCCTACACCTCCAGTGTGGAAATAAAGTGAAATACCATCAGATGCAAAAGAGGTTCTATAAACATGGGCTCACTTAATTTATTTTTTATTTTTGTAAAACCAAGTTAACACACACTCCATCATAAAGAAATAATACAGTTCTGTGAGATCACTTCAGCCCCAACGACAAACTATGGCTAAGAAAAGTAACTCCTGACTCATAAATAAATAATTTTCACCCCCCATTAAATGAGCATGAGCTTTTGGACAGCATTGGCTCAAACACATGTAGATGGCAAGGATTGAGAATGCTGTCAAGCAGATGTTCTTTCTACATTCTGGGCCTCTAGTAGTCCAAAGAGAAAAATAAACTAAACTCCCCAAAATTGTGCATTCCACTATCTCAACACAGACCTTCAAATCAGTATTACTCATTTTAGCAAGTTATTGGCCAGACAACAGGAAAGATGGGTTTCTTTTAGTCTTTTTCTGAAAGTAATTGTGCAACTACGGAAGCGAAAACATATGCCCATTTCTAAGCCAACCAGAGTTTTTAACATTACTTAAAATAGCCATAAAATTTTAAAGTACAAATATTTTCCAAGGACAAGATGATTGTTATGAACTTCCCACCCCACTGACTCTCATACTTAAAACAAATTTCAAGGCTTAAGATTCAGAGGCAAATGACTGTCTAGAACCAGGCACAGTTTTGGAAAAGACTCTAAGCTCCCCACAAAGCATTCTAGACTGCCAACACTCTAGGGATGCCCATGAGACTCCCATCCTCACGGCAGGCAGTGTGCTCATTTTGCAAATGTGGCAAATGATCATAGAGAATGGAAATTGAGAGGAAAAATGATAGACTGAGTCTTTCAAGTCAGTCTCAGTTTACTTTTCAACTTGGCTAAGCTTTAAGAAACCAGTAGGAGAGTGATCTGGAAGGGTAGTAAAGGGCAAATGTTTAACAACTGATTCTCCAGGGGGAAAATATCTATGCTTATGATACACTGTTAAGTATAATCTCCATTAATATAATTTTCTCCATTACTTTATTTTAGAAAATCAACAAAATGAATTAAGCCCTAATTTGTAGGGTTTGCTTTCTGAGGTGCTTTCTGAGTCACACTGCAAATTTAACAATCAGCTCTCCAACCAATTTAAGCTGGTTCTAGGACATCCCTGAATATAGCAAATAACCTAGGGATAGAGAGTACCACTGCTATGTTCTACAACTCACAGACTCTCTGAGGGAATTTTATAAAATCATTTAATTTCTTGAGTTTCAGTTTCTCCAAGTGGAAGAATGATTAGAAAAAGTTTTAATACATTTAAAAAAACAAATTAAGAATGAAATAAAGAGATCCTGAACTGATTGTGGGAAAGGTGCTAAGTCTGAGGTACATAGCACCTGCCTCAGCTTCAAATGTATCCTCATATTCTTTAAATGGATATTTACTAGAAGCAACAAAGCAGCATAGTGGGTAGAGCAATGGGCCTAGAGTTAGGAATACCTGAGTTCAAATCTAGCCTCAGATACTAGCTGTTCTTGGACAGATCATTTAACTACTGATTGCCTCAGTTTCCTCAATCCTAATATAGGGATAAGAGTAGCTCCTACCTCTCAGGGCTATTGCAAGGATCAAATGAGATAATAGCTCATCAAGTATCTCAATATGATCTTATTCATTAAGTACTTAGTACACTGTCTGGCACATTGGCTGGCGTTATCCAGTCACTTCCTTCATGTCTGACTCTTTGTGACCCGCTTTGGGGTTTTCTTACCAAAGATAGTAGAGTGGTTCACCATTTGCTTCTCTAGCTCATTTTACAGATGAGGGCTCTGATGTTGGTTTGCACTCAGTAAGATGAATCTTCCTGACTCCAGTCCAGCACTCTATCCACTTTGCCACACAGTAGGTGCTCAGTACATGCTTCCCACAGTAAATAGTCTTTTGGAAAGGTGACAATATTTTCATTAGAGCTGGTCACATCTCTAGTTTCCTCACCACCCACTTAGATTTCCTTTAGCATAACAACTACTAAACCCACACAACGCTGACCACATCCTCTGCCCTTATGCTATTAGTTTAAAAAAAAAAAACCTTAACCAAGTTCTCCTGTTCCTTCTTTATCTCTTACTATTTTCTTAAATTTGATCATTTACCTCCATGGCCATGCTCTTGACGGCAGCGGAGTGTAACAATGCCTGAGTTAGCTGGGATTCTGCAAAATCTGTAAGGATATTACAGAAGGGAAAGGTAGTGTACCAAGAGATGATATTAGAGCAACTCTTGTACCTGCTTTTCTTAATATGTATATACACATATGTGCATATTATGTTCATGTATATGCACATGTAACAGTAGTATATATGGTCTGGGGAAAGGGGAGTGAAATCACTTCACTCTCTGGATCTCAATTTCCTCATTGTACTTTATCCACCATCTAGTAGTACTTTCCTGTTCCTTGAACAAGACACTCCCATTTCCCAACTATGGACATTTTTACTGATTGTCTGCCATGTCTGGAATGTTTTCCCTCCATTCCTTGGTCTCCTTCCAGTCCTAACTAAAATCTCATCTTCTCCAAGAAGACTTTCTGATCCTCCTTCATTCTAGTGCTTTCCCTCTATTAATTATCTTCAATTTATTATACATATATATATGATAATATATAGTAATATAATGTAATAATATAATATGTAATACTATACTATAATAGGACATAATATAATATAATGTAATATAACAATATAGTATGTTATAATTATATAATATAGTATCTATATATGATAAATTGCAGATAATCAATATGTGTATATATAAATATATACACACATATACATATATATGCACACACTCATGCATATGTACATACACACACATATGTGTGTATATATGTGTGTATGCACATATATGTACGTACATACCTATAAAATTTGTACATGGTTGTCTGCATTTTATCTCCCCCACCAGAGTTCTTTGAGAAGAGGGTTTCTTTTACTTTTTTAGTAACTCCAGTGCTTGGCACAGTGCCTGACAGACACTTAATAAATGCCAGATTATTGGAGGTAAATAGGAGGAAGATTAGATCAGTAGTGTCAAAAAAATAGGAATGTGTCCCTATAGGCAGCATACTGACTTAGAAAACTACAGATTAATATTATCTGTGTTGTATATTTCATTAAACACTTCCTAATTACATTTTAATATGGTTCAGAGCACACTTGGCAGTGTTGTAAGCCTTGTACAGTCTATGGCATTTATGATACCTCTGGACTAGATGAAGTCTTTTTATCACTTTAATAATCTGTGGCTTATGCAAGTACTTCTGCTGTCATTTTCTATCAATTATCTAACTGCATGTGGACAGGCATGAGAAAGGAAAGTAAGGCTGAAATGCCATTCTGGCACTGTTAACTAGCTTTAAATTAAAAAAAAAAAAATCAAAATTCATGGCATTTGAATGATTTCAAGGGTTTAGGTCTGTAACTAATTTTCGAAATGATACATATACTTTCAAATAAAAATTGACTGTCTTTGCCCCTCAAGCATCAAAAGTCTAATATTCTACAGGATTTATTTAATACTGTTACCATTCTTTCTCCTAATTTCACTTCCAGAAGAAAGTTACCATTTATTCTTAGCAGTAATTCTCTTATAAGCTAGTAAACACAGTAGTCCTGAACTACAGGGAAGACATCTTCCCAAATTAGCAAATGTATCTCAGTCAATTAGTTCTCATTAACAAAACAGATGGAAGACACATCCATGAGAATGGTTTTTTACTAAACAGAATAATTTAGTTATAAACAATTAAACTATTTAGCCATTTTCTTCTATATCTTTAAAATGAGCTTCACTGTATCTGGGTCCAAAGGGTGCTAGATCTGTGATTTAATAGTGTAGAGAACTCTATATATAAAACCTCCACTAATATAGACAGGCAATTCATCTGCAAGGGAAAGGGTCAAAAAGTGAAAAGTGAAAGAAAAAGAAATCTGACTCTCCTTTTCAGGGGTCAGGCTATTCATAAGACTGAACCCCATTTGACCACATGTATGAGTCCAGAACATAATAGCACCTTAGTGAAGAGGGAGAAGGTATGATATATCATTCCATTGGGCCCACCAGTAGTTATTATGATTTAATGTACACATGAAGCAATATCTACATTTAAAAAAATGGCATTAAACTTTGGACTGACTCCAAGGAGAGTTTCACAAAAGCCTTAGAGAGATGCATTTCAAAATCAACCAAATTTATTTCATAATCACTCTTTAACATTAATTAACTTTCTATAAATTTATAAGTTTTTGACCATCTCCTTCCAATCAGGATGAATAACTTAGATTAAACAGTAGCATAAATAAGTAAAATTCTATAAACTATCATTTCCCAAACTATGCTCCATAGTATCCTGATGATGGAGTTCAGTTGGATAAGGATTTCTGCGAAAAAAATTGTTAATGCTAAAGATATTTTCTTCTCTAAAATAGTGTATATGAAAAAAAAATGTTCTTATCAAAAAATGTACATGGGCCATTTTTCATATAAAATAAACAAATTCCTCTAAATGCTAAATTAGAGCTAAATGCTCTAATATTTCCATGTCACCCCACCTTTTCCCACAGATATTCACAGAAGTGTAAAATGTCAGAAATGGAAGGGAATTTTGAGAACTTGTAATCCAACTCTTTAATATTTTATAGATAATTAAGGAATTAAAAGAATTGACTTGCCCAAGGTCATATTTTAGGGAGTTAAGTAAAGACCTAGGACCAAGGTCTTCTGAGCCTAAGACCAGAGCCCTTTCCAATATGCCAGGCTGCCCAGAAATTACAAGCCCCAAAGTAGAGTATTGTCAAGTGAGTTTGTCAACTGTTGGTATAGACTCCTCGTTTGCATATTGTGAGGCCAGTGGTAAAACTGGATGGGGAACAGGAGTCAGGGATTGGGGCAGACAAGGAGGAAGAAGGGTTAAAATAATATTATTTGTTTAAAGTCAAAATGCACATAAAAATAAATGGTCATGTTACTTTTTTACCATTCTAAAAGGAAGAATAATTTAGGTCAAAGATTTATGGCCAGTGTATTTCTCCCTTTCAAACATACTCAGAAGATAGGAGAACATGGAATAACAGATTGATAAGACACACAGAACTCTCTCTCCCCCATTAAACTGGGGAGTAACTCTAAAGAATGCAATTGGTTATCTTTGAGTTCAGCCTCCAAAAGGAGGAATGTTTACTTGTTAGCTATTTTCTGGAGATTAGGCTCAGAGTTGATGAATTTGCATGATATAGACAGTTGCACTGGAGAAGGGTTGGTAGACCAGCCCTTATTCCACCAGGAGTTGAGGAAGATGGCAGAGCAACCATACTCTGAAATAAAGAATGGGGAGCAGGGAGAGGGAAAAGTAGTTAGAGTGATGATATTTCAATTGGTCACTGTGGAGCAGAACTGTGACCTTCTAAAAAAGAAATGACCACTGAATGATGGAACCCTGGGACAAAACCCTATTTGTCCCATGCTAGCTATATGGGAAAGCAAGTAGGATGAAGTCAAGTGGCTAGAAAAATAAACTGTTAAGTGAGTTGGAGGGAGCCCAGGAAGTGCACTTGGGATATTGGGAGGGCTGGTAAAAGCCATCTAAAGCCATCTAACCAAATGCCTGAAAGGCTTATCTAGTCTTGTTGATGCTCTGTGGTCAGATCCTCCTTCTTCCTTAGACTCTACCCAATAACCTGGGAAATATTCTTCACCTGTTCCGAACTTAATAGAAGATACCATCCCTTATTGTCTCCTCTCCACCCCACAGAAGAACTATAAAACAGGAATTCTCCTTGCCCAACTTATTTCTAATTCTTCAAAATTCAAAATTTTATTCTTCAAAAGCAACAGTGACATCATTTGCATGATTTCTACTAACAATCCAAGTCAACAAACATTTCTTATCACTTGCAAAGAGTCATTCCAATAAGATGCTCACAGAAGGAAGACTATAATCCTTGGTTTATGGGAGTAGTCAAATTTTACCCACATCAGAGAATATAATCACAATTTCCATGCTCTGTTCTACTACCAATATAAAAATGAAAGAAAAAATAATTTTTTTTAAAATTATAAGCCAAAACAGATAAACCTGCCAAAACTTGGCATCACCTATTCTGAGGGCGTCTGGTTTCCTTGTAGTCCTACACAACACAAGCCTCACTTACCTCTCTGAATTTTACCAAATCTATAATCATTATCTTAAGTGTTCATGACAGGGGGATTACATTCTCATCAACAAATCTTCAGTTTATTTAAGGTTGCTCCTTCCCCCACCCTTGTTAAATACCCTGCAGTCCCAAGGGCCAGACACTTAAGATCTCATGGCTCTTTATGTAGCAACTAATTATATACTTTTTGTGTTTTGGTAAGTGGTTTTTTCAAATGTTTTAGAGGTTGTCTGCAAGACTTTACCCATGTTATTGGCATCAGAATTTTTTTGCCTAACTTCGCAAAATATTAAGTTACTGAAAAAATATCACTTCCAAAATAGACCTCTCCCATCAAACTGCACCAGACCAAACACAAAAATAAACAATGATGGGTGTGTTAAACTTGACTGGTCTCTCAAGTTGAAGTGAGGAAGGAGTTTGTGGTAATTATGAAAGGAAACAAAGAAGCCTGTGCAAAGACTTAGAATAGAATGAAGTGAAACAAAACAAAATTTTTAAAATACCCCAAAGCTATCTGGAGTATATATAATACAGACAGCTATTGTCAGAACATAGCCAGAGAGATTTCAGCATTCAAAGTACAAAAAGAAAGTGAAAACTTTTGGAAGGCAGTGCCAATGCTCCTTGACAAGTTGTAATATGAAGGCAGAGCACCGGAAGAGCCCTAACCACGTCAGACATTTGAGCCTTAATCACAGTTCACTCATTGTGGAACAGCTTTGTGCTTTGCTTTCTTCATTTATAGAATGGGAAAAAGAAGTTCCTCAGTCCCCTTGATAACTATCGCCATCATCATCACATTGCAATTTTATAAGAGCTTTAAGGTCTATAAAATGTGTTATAAATCACACCATTTGGTCCTCACACTAACCCTGTTTTACAAATGAGGAAGGTGAGGTTGAGGGAAATTAAATTACTTATCCAAGGGTAACACAGCTAATAAGTTTCTCAGACAAGATTCAAACTCAGATTCAAAATTCAAACCTGACTTCAATTCCAGCACTCTTATCAAGTACAACATGCTTTGTCTTGATGTTATGTTTTCCCATTCTGTGACTTTGGACTGTCTACTCCTTTCCCTCTCATGCCTGGAATTCTCACTTCTACCACTTGAATCACTAGGTTCCTTCAAGGCTTAAAGTCAATGATCATTTCTTACAAAAGACCCATCCTAATTCTCCTTTCCAAGTTTCTAGTGCCTTCCCCAACAAATTATACTTACAGTACAGTACAGTACAAATGTACTTACTTTGCACAGATTTTTTTATATACTCACCTGGTTATCTATTGTTTCCCACCAGTAGAATGCAAACTCCTTGAAAGCCAGGACTGTTTCTAATTTTGTCTTTGTATCCCCAGTGTCTAGAGTACAGTGCCAAGCACATGGCACAGGTTCACTAAATGCTTAATGAATGAACTGATCAATTAATGAATATATGCTCTATCTTACAAGGTTGGTGCAAGAATAAATTCAGGCACACTATGTGAAAACATTTCAAAAAATATAAAACATTCCACGAATGGAGGATGTGATCACTCTAGAAACCAAATAAAATCTAGGGGCTCACCCCCACCAATTGGGGGAAAATATCTATGATTTTTTATGGTACAGGGTTCTATGCAGTACTTGTCAACACAAGCATGTATCTAGAATTTTCAATATTCTTGTAAATATTATTATTCATTGCTCGTCTGGGATCACTTTGTGGTAATTTGTCCTTTTGGGCACTGACATTAAACCTCCTGGAGATTAGAGGGAAGATACTACTGATGCTGATGCTCTGCCACTCTTGCCATCAGTATAACACAAACAAAGGAAGTACCAGGTATTGTCTATCTTAAGGACAATTTGAGAAAGAATATGATATTCTCTTCCTTTAGGACCATTTGAAGCCTTATAACATATTTGCATTTTCCTAACACAGAGCATTTTGAGTATCTCTTAAGATCTCACTGCTATATGTATTGGCTAAGGAAATTAATGAAAAGCACAGGGGAGAAGAAGAGGGAAAAAGAGGGAGAGCGTGAACTCTGTGCACAAAAGTATATACTGAAATACTTTTTATAGTAATAAAGTTATGGAAACAAAAATAATTGACTAAGGAATAACTAAGTTGTGATATATGAATGTAATAAGATATTACTGCACTAAAAAATGAGTGTGATAAATACAGAGATGTATAGGAAAACACATAAATTGACGCAAAGTAAAAAGAACCAGGGAAACAATATATACAATAACCACAGCAGAAAGGATAACAAAATAAAGAAAATGGTGCTGTGAAATTATGATGGCCAAATTTGGCCCCTAAGAAAATATGCAAGAATGTACGTCCCTCTCTTTGTAGAGTAAGTGTGGTTGTGGTTGTGGAACTCTGTATATAATGTTGCACTTAATTGATACTTTGGTTAGTTTTATTTTTACATTTACACAGTAAATATATTTTTATATTTACAGAGTTTATTTTTTTTACACAGTATGGCTCTTTGAGAAAGGAAAGGAATATTGGGAAATGTAAGTAATGTAAAATAAAGGACACATGGCAGAAATTCTATCAGAAAAAGACTCATTTTCCTAAATGCTATAAACCTTAAATGAAGATGATGATGGAAGGAAAGAGAACTATTCAGAGGAAGAAGAGAAACCAAGGCTTGGTTGATTGGTTAGGGCAATCTGAAGTCATGAGCCCAGTAGGAAGTTAAGATCCTTGAAGTAGTAGGAAAGAGTAAAGACTACTAAGGAAAAGCTAGGAGTTCAAACATGAGTCATTAGAAAGAAATTCCCAAGACAGCAATGGGTCCATCCATCTAACAGGATCTCTATGTCCCAAGTTGGCTCCAGAGTTATGCTCATGTCTTTCTATAACATCACTGTGATGTAGACAAGGGGTTCATACTCTCACACTATGTTACTGTTGAAGAAATTGGCATAGAAGATTAAGAACTTTGTCTAAAGTCACATAATAGAAAAAGATTGGTGGTAAAAAGATAATTAGGATATGTGTACATTGTGTTTGATGGTTTTTGAGCCAAGCTTTGTAACTCATTTAGCACCTAGCATGATAGTATATAATATAGGTGCTAATTAAATGACTGTTTAATTATATAGGAAAAAAATACGTGTGTATGGACAAGTAAATAGTACATGTAAACCAACAGCCACCAAATTATATCAGCCAACAAACAATTATTAGGCATCTACTCTGTGGTGGGCACTGTGCTTAATACTGGGAATCCTAAGATAAAAATAAATAGTCCCTGTTCTCAAGGAGTATATATTCTAAATGCACAAGATGTAATTTGAAAATGCTATCTCAATCTTTCTTTTAAAATTTGATCTCCTCCCCTAAATAAAAAATTTTGATTGACACAGTACATCCTTATGACAATTCTGTCAAAAGATAGTATGTCCCCTAGATGATCAAAAGTGAAATGCTAATCCCAGCTGCAGCAATCACCTGGAGGTTGGGTGGGATATGCCTCTATACTGTGAGAGTTCACAGGCAGTCCACTGGGAAGAGTTAACCATGAATGATGGAGGAAATGATCTGGAACAGCACACAGAAAGGAAGTTTGGGGAGTTAATTTCAAAGGGATATCAAGGTATGAGAGGAGAATGCCAAAGTGAATTGGGGCATCCAAATGTGGTGAAAAGATGAGCAAGAAGAACCAGGAACAAGGCCAAAATCACGTCCTTAATAATCAGATTAGGTAAGTACAAGCCTCTAGGAGGAGGAAAATAAGACAAACTGAGCATGTCTGAGTATAGTGGTCAAGACCCTCCTCTCCAGTCTATCCACAAATGAGAGCAGGACATATCATTTTTAAGAATTGTTGTAGAAGGCTGTTTGAGGCAGTGTGATAAAGTAGCTACAAGGCTATTCTTGGAGTCAAGAAAACTTGGGTTCAAATTGGGCCTTTTACACAACTAGTTATGTGACCATAAGCAAGTTACTTAACCTCTAAGTGTCCCAAGGAACTTTCTTAAAATGTAAGTTTTAGAAAAACTGACGATCTGCCTACCTCCATGAACGATGTTTCAACACAGTAAGCTCTACAGACTAATGAAATTCTGGTCACTTCCCAAAACTGTTACTTGTGGAGGGTTTATACTGGCATAATATCCTCAAGCCCCTTGGCTAATGTCTTACCTCTACAAGAAATCGTTTCTATTCCTTCTTAATCTTGGTGCCTTCCCTCTGAGACTATCTCCGATTTAGCCTGTATAAATCTTGTTTGAACACAGTTATTGGCATTTTATCTCTCCCATTCAATTGTGAGGTCCCTAAGCAACCGATTGGTGTTTCTTTTTGTATCCTCAACACTTCGAGCAGGGCCTGGGCACTTAGGTGCTTAATAAGTACTTGTTGGGAAGATAAGGGAAGGATTTTTAGAGCAGAGGATAGGGAATAAGATAAGGGGGATATAGAAGAGTGTTTAGATTAATAGGAATGGGAGGATAAAGAAGGGATCCTTGGGGGTGGAGCAGATATAGGTTAAGTAATAGGAGGCAAAAGTAGCGAGTAGGAGAGTAAAGGTGTCAAGAGGGATAGGAAATAAAAGATACACACAAACATAAAATAAAGATCAGGAGTAAATTTATTAGGGAAAAAGACAGGGGTAGTTATCATGATCTCAGACAAAGTTAAAGCTAAAATAGATTTAATCAAAAGAGAAAAATAGGGAAACTACACTATATGTCATCTGTATTAATCAATATTGTTTTAGACTATTAAAATAACTAGACAGCATAAGGTTGTAACATTGCTGTGGTGCAGGAAATGATGAGTTGATGGACTTAGAAAAATATAGAAAGACTTGGACTTATGAAAGAAGAGGTTATCCATCCTCAGAGAAACAGAGAACACGTAAGTATAGTATGGTCTTACATAGATGCATTTGAATGTATATGTCTATATGTGAGTATGATGATAGGTATCTAAACATATGTATGTGTATCTAAGTGTATTATGTATGTTTAAATGTGTATATATGTATGTGTATACATATATATGTATATAAGTATGTTAATTGTAGGGAGGAGAGAGGAGAGAAAGAACAAAGTAAAAAAGTGCACAGCAGAGAATAAAAGAAAACTTACAAGGAAGCAAAGAAAAGACGAGCAGCTCTGAGCACAATGTGTAATATTTATTATATAGGCTTTCTTGAAATGGAAATTTATCGTTGTATATTTTGAATCCTCTCATGTTCTACTGTGCACATGGTAGTGCTTTTTTTTCTTTTCTTATTTTGCATTTGTTTCAATATTTAAGTTTATAATGTTTCTTTTTCTTATTGTGTATTTAAGTTTTAGTACAGTTTAAAACTTAGAAAAGAAAAGTAAGTACTTGTTAACTGACTGCTGTTTCTTGACAAAGAGTACCGTCTTATTAAGTTCTAAAGAAGATAAAAACTTATCTATTGAAATTAACTTCATATTCATAAATAGTACAAGATAAATATCTTTATATTCTTGATTAACATATTTCATTTATGCCAGGATTTATTTGATTTAAAGAGTTAAATGCCTGGTTTTTATTGTCCATATACCCTAGGGCTTTTAGACAAAGGATACATTTTTTAAAAAATGTCTAACAAATATAAGTTGCTTTAAATGTAGCCCAAAGATATTATATTTCTTTAACTAATCTCATAAGCTTTATTTTCCCACCACTTTGTAAGAACATTATCAACTTTACTATACTGTCTACATTTCAGATTGTTCTGTCTATGGAGGTTTAACTCAAATCTTTTGACCTCCTATCCTTACAAATAACACTTGATCAGTAATAAAACTGGCACTGAAAGAAACAAGAGTCAGATTTCTAGACCACATCAAAATGCTCTTTTGTGGCATTATAAATGAAGTAACAAAGTATCTGTGAGACTCAAACTGTCAGACTCAAATTGAACAAACAGCAACTTGAAACAGAAGTTAAACCCCTGTTTAATTCACAAGAGAAAAAATTCAAAGTGGATTTTTCCATATTTCTTCTTTTTTTGAACACATGGAAGCAGTTGGCAATTTCTTTTGAATGGAGGTTCCCCCCGCCCCTCCAAAATAGACTAATCTTAGATTGCTGAAGGAAAGAATTTTGACTTTCCCTAATCCAATAATTTCAACTATGCCATAAAAAGCACATCCAGGCACACCCCAGCTACCTTCCTTATTTGTTTCTGTAATAACACTGTTAGGCAAAGTGATGCTATAAATGGGTGGTAGGCTAAATCACAGTGAGGTTTCCAATAGAGATTTTTATATTAGTATTTGGTTATATTGTACAGGATGCTTCAAAAGTCTTAGTGCTATTGTAAACAATTAATAAAGCTATTAGTAGCTTAAATATCACTAAGATGTTTGGGACACCTTGAATTATTGAAGAACAATAGAGAAGTTCTCTATCCCAGTGGACAGAGAATCAGCCAGAAACATTTGGATTCGAGCCTTGTCTCTGGCATGTCTAGGTTTTGTGACCCTGAGCAAATCACTTTAACTGCTCTAAACAACTACTTAAGACTGTAAATTGCAGAGAAGATGATGACCTGTATTGGTAGCAAGAATGTTCCCAACTGGGCGTTCCCCATATGAACAAAACCACAGCTCCAATCCAAATGGCTCATTTCAAGAACAAAATTGTTTAGAGCAACCTTATACAGGAGGTTGCCGTCCTCTTGTTTCAACCTCATTCATTCAGGAGGATGCTATTCAAGGTGGACCCTACGATCCATTTTGTAGCCTACTCTGAAGAATGAACATACTTCAATTTTAAAATATTTTTGAAAATAAATGAATCAGTCACACTCAGTGACATTGCTACTTGTCATTTTTTGGTTAATTTTTTTAAGTGATCTCTCATTTGGTGACTCGGAATCACTCTCAGGTGACTATATTTCTTAATTTGAGTTTCATAGAATCTGTCTTCCTTCAAGCCCCTGCCAAAGCACCACCTACATGAACCTTTCTGGTTCTCCCTTCCCTATTGCTAGGGTACCCTTCCTCCCAGACTACTTTGTAATTGAATGACTTATTTATTCATTTTTAGTCTGCTATTAGTTTATCGTTGCTTTTTGTCGTTACTGATTGATTTTCGTTGTTGACTTTTTCATTATTTCTTTTTAGTCCGCATGGTTGGTTTTTGCTGTTGATGAATCGTTTTAGTCCTATAGACTCTGTGACTCTATTTGAGGTTATCTTGGCAAAGATCCTAGACCAGATTGCCATTTCCTTCTCCAGCTCATTTTGCAGATGAGGAACTGAGGCAAACAAAGTTAAGTGATTTGCCCAGGGTCACACTGCTACTAATTGTCTGAGGCCAGATTTAAATTCAGGTTCTTCTAACCTCAGGTCTGGAGCTCTATCTATCCACAGCATCAGCTAGTTGTCCTTTTGTCTGCATCTGCTTATTTACATACCTGTTTTCCCAATTAGAACATTCTTTCTATTTCTCCACTGCCTAACACCACACCAGGCACTTAACAGGATCTTAATAAATGCTTGTTGATTGACCTAGGTCCTCCTGGTGTTCTATTGCTTTTCATCTGAGGAACTTTAAAACTCTGATGAATGTAAATAACATCAAAAGTCCATGAGACAAGAATCCAGGGAATTTCTATTTAATGGTTCTGCTGTGGAAACACACAAACCATATAACACAGACCATTTTAAAGTTAATCTAGCATGTGTATTCATGTCCTACACAAAGCAGGCCATGAGAAAATACGCATACAGTGATTTGTATCCGTGTGTAGATTGCCCACACCACAGATTATACACCTCCTAAGGGATCCTTAATATACTTAGAGTGTGATTTGTTTTTTATCTATCTTTTTAAATTTTATTTTTAAATTTGTGGAATAAAACAAGAATAGTACAATATAAAGATGATTGTACAAGTAACTGCAAATGTACTAGAGAATAATTTATTTCAGTGATCATTTTTAAGGACTGTTTTTTTTCTGGTATAAACCTAAGATATTATTAAGGCAGGACATTCCTTGTATAGAAACTCCATCCACTGATGCAAAACGTCAAATGGACAGTAACATAATGTTCAAGGGAGTTTTCTTGAAGTACTGAGAGTTTATTTGATTGGTCATGGCCATACAGTCTTCCAAAGTTGATACATTAAGTCATTAAACTATGGTGAATCTGTGGCAGGTTATTTGGTGTTTAATCCTTCTATACCCTGGTACACATGAGAGTTAACTGTAATGCAGCATTTACCTCAGCAATATGAAACTGAAAGTTGAGAAGCAGTTGAGCTTTCTGGGCATGTTAATTCAGAGATATTTGGATAGAACAGAAATATGCATATAAAGCAAGGGGAAGGAGGTAGTTGAATAAAAAAGAGAGCTTTTAAAGTTCTTTTAAAGCTTCCCTTAGTCCACAGAACATGATACCTACGTGTAATCAAATAAGATACCATACTGAAGATATACTATAAGAGATACCAACTCATAGTTTTAAAGTTAAATGTAGCTTTTTTATAGATTAAAGTAAGCATGAAGTAAAAAAAATATTTACATGTGATACAGTGATGCTATGCTTAAAAGTAATTTTATATCCTTTGGAAGGCCCTCAGTAATATTACAATGTAAAGATACATAAGGATACTAATAAAAAAGTAGTGTAAAAGTTTTTATAGTAACCACATTTTTTTGCATAAAAAACAAAACAAAACAAAACTTGGATCCTTTATTAACAGCACTGCTTAATTCTGATTCTTCCCCTGGGTCAGGCTGCCTGATGGCATACATTAATTTGATACTGTTCAACTTTCTGTATGACTATCAAGTGTCATGTTCAATGCCTTGGTATCCATCAGGAGAGAGGAGGAAACAAACATTTATTATCTACTATGTACTATTACTATGATTCCATTTTAGAGCTGAGGAAACTGAGGCATATACAGGTTAAGTGATTTTCCCCAGAAGAAAGAAGTTTGATAGATATGCTTAAAGTAAAAACAGTTCAAAAACATGTAGAAATATGTTTGGAACAAATATTTTTAAAAGATGAGAACAAAATAATAACGGTACTAACAGCAACAGGGATGGGGGGATTAATCATAGTAAAAATAACTGAATTTACACAGCAAGTAAAATTGACAAAATTCATGACATGTATAATCTCATTTAATTTTCAGTTTTCTTATTTAAAGAATAAGAAGGCTGGACTAGATGGTTTCTAAGATTCTGTCCTGATCTGAATCTGTGATCCTGTAACTTATCCCAAGTCTTACAGGCAGCCAGGAGGTACAGTGAATACAGAACTGAGCTAAGTTGGAAAGATTTGATTTCAAATCTGGCCTCAGATACTTACCCTGAGTAAGAAACTATTTCCTCAGTTTCCTCAACTGCAAAAAAAAAAAAAAATAACAGCACTTGCCTTGTAGGCTTCTTGTGGGGAACAAATGAGAGAATATTTGTAAAGCACTTAGCATGGTACCTGGTGCACAGTAGGCACTATATTAACGCATATTTCCTTCTTTAGGTCTTCAATATCAATAGATAAATTACCAAAAATACACCGCAGTTTTTCAGACAAATGACTAGGAAAATGACAAAAGAGAACCTAAGTACTGAATGCTCAGCATCACAAAATACAGTTATCCCTTCCACATCACAACTTTCCCATCATGGTTTCAATATATCATGAGCTGCCATAAGAAATTAAATGGGAAATTCTGGGAAGTTTTGCAGAAGCCACAGGTGACATGCAAAGACCAGCAGATGACACAGAAAAAGTTTAAAAACTCAGAAATGCAAAAAATATTTGTATAGAATTGTAAAATATCAACATAGTTTATCTTTTAGTAAACACTTCACAAAAGAAAATGAAAAAATTCATACTTCTCTGGTAGGAAGGAAGGGCCAAAATTTTACATGGATTTTCTGAATCACAGGGGTGCTATGGCCCTAACCCTTGTAGTTCTATCTGCTAAGTGTGTCTCTTTTTTGTTTTCATGATGGTCTTTCCTCATCTTTCTCCAATTGAAATGTTAGCCTTTCTTCTCCTCTTTTACCTGCAGCCATAATAAACATCAGAGAACTAACAATTCCTCCCCTTTAATCATTTCCATTCTAACCACCTTGGAATTCTACTTAGACCTATGTTAAGGTTCAGGCAATGAGTTTTCCACCTCCCTTTGGCTTCTCCAAAATATAAAGTATGGATTGATCATACTTTAGGCCATTTCCAGTCCCAAGCACCACTTGCTGAGTATGTTACAGATATTATTTCTTGCTTCAGGAAGATGAGCTTATAAGGTCCTTTCAAATTTGTGGACGTATGTGTCTATGATTCTGATTCCAAGCCAACTATATAGATGGCAAAAGGAAGAGATTGATCAATAAAGCTAAACACTACTCAAGAATGTGAAGCCACCTCCCTGTCACTTTACTTAAGCGTAAATTTCTTAGTCTCTTTTCCTTTTGTCCTTCCCCCAAAGTACAAAATATGTTACTATCCAGATGGAATCTCAGTATACAGTCCCACTGGACAAAAGCCACTCTAATGCAGTGCTATTTGATATTTCAATGCACAGGGTAACCTTTCCAAAGAAAGGAGCAAGTCTTAATAAAGCTTTTATTTTTCACCCTTTTAAAAGTATATTTGCTACTGCCAATCCTCATTCCAAATTGCATTTGCCACACGATCAATTGCATGATGAAAAGAAAACCTGAGTAACAGGATAAGACAGCATCAGGCACTAATGACTGAAGGGGAAAATATAATCCCTCTCTAAATTATCTTTATCACAAAAATTTACGGTTCCCCTGTGGCTCAAAACACAGGAGAACAACTGTTCTCTTCGTAGGCAATCAAATTGCTATTGACTTCACAGGGACTTAGGTTATGGCCAAGGACATTACAGACATTCCTACTGCAGCCAGACTGGAGGTTAATTTAAAAGATCTCTTATTTCAAAGTTAGGGGTTTTTTTCCTTCAGATTATTGATAATAAATTTTCAAAAGATTCTTTCATGCTTTTCTTTGTCTATATTCAGGTGAGGGGTGAACAGTGGAAACAAGGGAAACTTTCATATTTTTGAAATGGAGGAAGGCAAATAATACCCCAGAAATTCCTCCACCAAGAAACAAATCAAACATTTGATTTTTCATTTTCATTTATTTGACAAACTGCAAGGGTTCCCTCCCCCCTTTTCTAAAACCAAAGGAAACTGTCCAAACCACTGTGTGGATTTAGGCAGATGCAGACACACTCCAAATTCATTTAAGAGATGAGGTAAAGTATATGAATGCTTAGTATCTGCCCTTTTCACACTTTAAAAAAAATACCAATTTATTTAATTTGTTTATATGTCAAAAGAAAATCAATCATATTTCCCCTCTATCCAGTTTTATTCTGATTACTTACCACATATTTTATGCAACCTTTCATGCTCTTCCAGGAAGACTTTTAAGTCCTAAATAAATGTTTTTGTTTTTATAATTCATGACTATGTCATCCCACCAAATGGGGAAAAAACCCACCATAGCCCAACTTCAAATATTAGAATTCTACATGTTGTTCAAGGAAGGGTAAATTATTTCATACTGGGAGTGGTAGCATTTTTACTCCATGCTACATATGCTAGCAGGTAGGAAAATCCCCAGCTTAGACATCATCAGATTTGGTTTTATAGATTGCACAGTGAATTTTCTTCCCTCCCTTCTTTCCTTCTTTCCTTCCTTCCTTCCTTCCTTCCTTCCTTCCTTCCTTCCTTCCTTCCTTCTTTCCTTCACCTTTCCTATTCTTTGCTTCCTTTCTTTCTTCTTTTTCTCTCTTCTCTCCTCATCTGTCTCACAATGTTACTATATAGGACTTCTACCCCTGAGACAGAGAAATAGAAGGCTTTCAGAAGTTTAAAAAATTTAAAAAAAAAACAGAATTAGAAACTCTTATTAGCAGAATAATAAGTAAATTGCTTACTTATCAAAGGTTTTGAGGGGAGTACCATAAGGTCTTCACTAATAATTGATAGCTGCAGGCTGTTGGGCTCTTTTTATCACATTCAGTCTATCCATTTCACTGTTTCAAGATCATATGGGTAACACCAATTTGTAAATAATGTGCTAATTTTATAGCTCATTATACCTTACCTTTACCAATCATTTTTTTTTCTTTCCCATAACTACTAAATTAATTTTTTTTATCTGAACTGCTATTTCATCAGCGTGGGAGCTCCCTGTTTAGTGAGTTTCCTTTAGTGAGTTTAGTGTTTCCCTCTTTCAATGTGGCTTGCAGCTGTTCTGCACATTATAGTCTTAAGGTACAAGTATTATTAGCTCCATGTTACAGATAAAGAAACTCTGTCTCTGATAGAGTCAGTGACTCACCTAAGGTCACACAAATAAGTTAGTGTAACCAGGGTTCCAATTTGGTCTCCTAATATCTGGCCTGAATGCTCCTTCCATTGCACTATGCTGCTTTACTAATTAAAAAATTATAATTAAAGCTATCTATAGCCATATGAAAAAGTATTCTCACTCACTACTGATTGGAGAAATGCAAGTTAAAACAATTCTGAGGTACCACCTCATACCTATTAGATTAGATAATAGGACAGAAAAAGTAAATGACAAATGTTGGAGGGGACGTGGGAAAAATGAGACATTAATGCACTGCTGTCAGTTATGAATTGATTAAACCATTCTACAGATCAATTTGGAACTATGCCCAAAGGGCTATAAAATTATGCATGCCCTTTGACATAGTAATATCACTACTAGGTCTGTAATCCAAAAGATTAAAACAAAAAAAGGAAAAGGGGTCTTTATGTAAAAAAAAAGGTATCAATTGCAGCTCTATTTGGGGGGTAAAGAATTGGAAATTGAGGAGATGAACAAGTTATGGTATGTAATTGTGATGGGATACTATTGTACTATAATGTACAGGATGCTCTCAGAGAAACCTAGAAAGACTTATATGGATTGATACAAAGTGAAATATAATAGGTAAAAAGCGTGTTCATCCTTCGTTGCCAAAGAAGACCATGCCATCAGAGAACTAATGACATGACTTGCACCTGACTTTGTTTTGAGTGAGGGAGGGCTGTGCAGGTCACCAGACTCACTTCTCCAGAGTCATCTGAATCCCGTGACCAGATGTTCATCAGGATGACTGGAGAGGACCCAGGATGAGGCAACTGGGGTTAAGTGACTTGCCCAAGGTCACACAGCTAGTGAGTGTCAAGTGTCTGAGGTGAGATTTGAACTCAGGTCCTCCTGACTCCGGCACTGGTGCTCTCTCTACTGCACCACCTACCTGCCCCAGGTAAAAAGTAACAGTAATATTGTATGATGATCCCCTATGAATGACCTAGTTATTCTCATCAATACAACAATCCATGACAAATTTGAAGGATTTAGGATTTAAAATTTAAAATCCCATCCCCAGAGAAAGAACTGATAGTGTGTGAGTACAGATGGAAGCAACTTTTGTTTTTTTCACTTTATTAACTTTTCTTGAGTTTTTTAAAAAAATCTCTATTTTCTTTCACAATATGACTACCATGGATGTGTTTTGCAAGATGACACATAAATAACGTATATGAAATTTGGGAGGGAAGAAGGGAGAGAATTTGGAACTCAAAAGTTTTAAAAACAAATGTTAAAAATTGTTGCTTGCATGTAACTGAGGAAAAATTAAAAACTAAATACAAAAAGAGTTTATTAAAGAAAGATGTATCTTTGGCAAAACTTGATTAGCCCTAAATCTGTAAATCAGACTTCTCAATAGTAAAGATTAGTTTTATCTAACAATTTTCTTAATGATTAATACTTTACTAAACAAGTAAGTATAACTAATATGGCTCAAACAAAATATATAAACACTAGAGGACTGTGAAGTGAAAGAATGATTCCTCAGCCATTTATTTCTGTCCAGGTTAGAATCAGATGAGAAGGGTTCTGAGGTCTCGTGCAACTATGATTATACGACTCATTAACCAATAGTCAAACTACATTCACATAATAATTTTAAGAATGGAAGAAGCTAAGAGATATAATTGACATTGTCCTAGTACTAATGGAATTCATTAGCTACACAAATATGCAATACATATATATAATATAACTATTAAAATATATAATAAACTATTATAATGCTACAATAAATATAATAAAACTATTGTTACATTTATTATGTAATAAAAATATTGTTATGTGATAAAACAAAATATGTCAGCATAAGGCAGTTATGGGGTACTATAATGTTTGGAGAAACATATAGCTCATTTGTGACAAGGATGAGAGGATTCCTTGGAGGAGGTGGTATCTAAGCAGCACCTTTAAATATGGGTAGGATTTCAGAAGGAAGAGTCATTAGAGCACTGGGAATTGTGTGAACAAAAGCACAAAGGAGGAAAGAATCACAGATGGGGATGTTGTCATTGATGAGTCAGATCCAACTCTTCATGGCCCCATATGGAGCTTTTTTGGCAGACAATGGAGTCATCCACCATTTCCTCCTCCAGTAGATTAAGACAGAGATCAAGCAACTTGCCCAGGGTCATGTAACTAGTGAACGTCTAAGGCCAAATTTGAACTCGTGTCTTCCTGACTCCAGGCTCAGTACTGACCTATCTAGCTGCCTCACATATGGGTTTAGGGATAAGTACAATTGCAGTAGAGCACAGAACACACAGGGGAAGATAAATTTGGAAAGGTAGGTATGTGCCAGATTGTGGAGGACCTTGGAGAGCAGACAAAGGAGTCTAGATTTTATCCAGTAGTCAAAGAGTGGGTTAATCTAGTGTACGTATGAAATGGGGAAAACAAATTATTATGTTAATATATATAAGAATCAAGTTATATGCATAGATAATAGTAAAGCAACTAGGTTTCGATTAGTGCAAATAATGAGTTTTTTGAAGGTGAGTTGGTATTCCAATTAATACTCTTTGAAGATATAATTATATCAAATATTGTAACTGGTTCCAGCCTAATAGAAACAGGCAATGTAAATCCAAATAAAAAGCAACCACTTCAGGGGTCATTATTCACACCAATCAGGAGCTAGTAATAAACACTGCTGACTTGTATAAAGTACTTTAAAGTTTGCAAAGGGCTTTATACAAATTAACTCATTTGATCCTCCTAACAACCCTGTAAGATAGAATCTATTACTTGCCCCATTTTTCAGATGAGAAAACTTAGGCTTAAGGGAAAGACAAGTTAATTGATTTGTCCAGTAAGTATTAGAGGTTTTTTTTAACCCAGTTCCTCCTGAATCTGAATCATTCATTCCCATCCTGTAAGGTTTTCTGTCATTGTTCTAAGCATTAATAATCCATTTCCTATGAACTCAAAAGAAATGATTTTACCCACTTGGCCATGCTAAGTGAGGCATCTTCTACCTGCCTTATTAACTGGTAGAAAAATTTCTGAGGGAAACTTCAAAGTTCACCTTGATAGTTAGCAACTTCTCTTTCAGTTTGGCTACCAGCCTAAAAACTTTTTAGGCTCAAGAGAAGCAGAGAGTTTGCCCCGGGGTTAAGAGCCAGCCACCCACATTTGAAACATTTATGTCTGAACCTGCAATTTGCTGGCCACCCACACTCACTCATTAAAATGTTGGAACCAAATTTGCTTTGCCAGCTTAATTATCAAAGCCAGGAAATCTATTTGTCATGAACTGAAATAGTGATGGTTTTCCCCCAGTGAAGGAGGGCGCTCTGCCCCCTTCTCTAGTTTAGTGAATGCACCTGTCTACTTTTAATGAAAAATGAGATTCTCACAAGTTGGGTACACATGGGGAGCCAAATAAAGCATCGTTCCAGGTGTTTCCTTCACCCTAAGTCACACTTGGTAAATGTAATAAATTAAATTAGTCATTTTTTTAGGTCTAAGACACATATTTTGCCTCAAGACTTCTGGTTCTTTACTTTGATGTCCCATTTTGAATAATGAACATGTTTTAATGTACTCTACTCTCTTGGGTTTTTTTCCACCTGTAGCTAAATGGGAACAAACTCCTGAGTGACTAACTAAATACCCAAGATGTCCAATGAAGTTCTGGGAAGGTATTGAGGAAAGAGCCGTGGTATAATTCCAACACCAGCACTGTGTTTATACAGTAACATTTTCTTGGCTCTGGTGTCTACACAGTAAAAATTAGTTTTAAACCAGCAAAGTTAAAAAAAAATTTCAAGGAATTGACTTTAAGGTGATACAGTACATGAAATACTGTATTCATTAATGGGGAAGCAAAATAGAAAGGATAGGAAAGAGGAAGGTGGAGGACCTTTCTAAAACTTTATAGATATCTAATTTAGACACAAATTTTATTTAATTCAAAATATATTTATCAAGCTCTAATTATGTACAATACATAGTATAAGACAGAGATGTAGTGAAAACAACAAATAGAAACAATCCCTTCCCTCAAGGAGATTATATTCGACACAGTGTAACATAATACATAGCATTCCATGTCAGTATCACATCATTACCTCATAGTCAAGTGTCACTGGTATTCCCTTTCCCAAATTAGCACATCCTTTAACCATTATTTGCTTTTCTTTGCCAGAGAACAACTAAAAAATTAGAGGACAGACTGGAAGAAGCTAGAAAAAATAATATTTTAATAAAAATGTAGGCTTTTGGAGTTCTAGTTCTACTCTTCGCTTCTTTAGTGACTTAGACTTAAACTTGCCTTCACTGTTTTTATCTGCAAACCACTAGTTCTAAAGCTATTACTCAAAATTTATAAAAGAACATATATTAGTATGACATCTTTGCCATTATAACTAATCAATTGTCATGCCATTAGTTTGTTCCATATGTATGTACATGTGGGTATACATAAATGCATATATGTACATATAGACGTGTGTGTCTCTCACATACAGATTGTCTCTTTCCAGCGAGTGAGAGAGGAGGTGCAGAAAGGAAGCTGAGAGAATATCAAAGATGAATTTGGCCTATTTCAAAATTTTTGCTGGGAAAAAGCCCACATCCCCCCAAACAGGAGAGGAAACTGTTTCTCCTCCTCCCTACTAAGCTCTTGGGGCCCTTAGCACTTCTAGAACTGAGAATTCAGGCTAATTGTTTCAGGCTAAGTGCTGGGAATACAAAAACAGAAAAAATCATTCTTTCCCTCAAGAAACTTACCACTCCCTCACTGCCAAGGCTAGTCTCTCCAACAAGCAACTTCATTGCATCATCTCCTCTTTCCTCCTTAAGGTTTCTTTTTTAGGCATCTCTTCTTTCTCATGTTAAATCTCTCTTTCCCTATCAGCTCCTTGCCCTCCTTCCAGATACTTGCTCAGATCTCCCTTATCCTAAAAACATAAACAACAAAGCCCTTTCCCTTGACTCCTCAAAAATTCTCCTACTATTTCTCCCAACCTTTAAAAAGTGGAGTCTGCCTTCATTGTTCCAGTTTCCTATTTACTACCCATTCACTTCTCAACCCCTTGTACTCTCCTTCCCATTCCCGACACTACTGAAATACTCTTTCCCAGGTCAGTGATGACTGACTGCCTTGTTTTTGTCTCTCTTCTTGCAGTAGTTGACATGATTGACCATCTCTTGTTTTTTAGTGGTTCTTTTTATAACTTCCATGATGTTACACTTTCCCTGTTCTCTTCCACATGATACAATATTAAATTTATTAAAATTATTAAATTTGGAGTTAGCAGAGTAGGGTTTGAATTTCTACTCTATCACTTAAACCATATTATCCTGGACAAATTACTTAACCTCTCTGAGCCTCTATTTCCTCATCTATAAAACTAGAGGGTTGGACTAAATGACCTATATGGATCTCTGGCAGCTCTCAATCTAGAAGTACGGTAGAGAGACACTGGTCCTGGAGTCAGGAAGCTCTGTGTTCAAATATAGTCTCAGATACTAGCTGTGTGCCCCTGGACAAATTACTTAGCCTGTGTCTGCTTTAGTTTCCTCATGGTAAAATGGGAACAATAAGGGCACCTATCTCCCAGGATTGTTGTGAGATGAAATGAAATAATATTTGTAAAGGTCTTAGCACAGTGCTAGGCACATAGTAGTCACTTAACAAATGCTTTTCCTCCTCCCCTTCTTATCAATTTGACCATATCTTTGTCTTCTTTTCTGGTTCTTTTCAATCAAAGTGTAATAGTTCATCAAGACTCACATTCTCTGCCCACATTTTCATTGCCTAACATCCCTCCATTGCTTCAAGAACAAACTCAGATACCCTATCTTTCATGAAGCCTTCCCAGGCACACCTCTTCATTTAAAGTTTTGTTTTCCTCCTTGAATTTCTCATAACACTCTAACTCTGTGCCTTTTTATCATTCTTTTTCTTACACATATATACGAAGGACCTATGATCACACCCCTTGATGATTTAGAAAACCAGAGAAAGAGAGATTTAAGAATGGAAAAGGAACTTCACCTCATAGAACCCCCTTGTTTTGCAACTGAAGTGACTTCCCCAGGATTATAAGGCTATTAAGTGCTGGAAGTGGCACTTGAACCCAGCTCTTCCAGATTCTAAGCCTAGTACTTAGACCACTATATTCTGCTGCCTCTTTTGTCCCATATACCTTAAGGGGCAGCTAGGTGGCCCAGTGAATAGAGTTCTGACTTTGGAGTCAGGAAGACCTAAAATCAAATCCTGTCTCAGACACTTGCTAGCTATGTCTAGGAGGACATATCATTTAGCTTCTGAGTCTCAGCTTCCCCATCCTTAAGATTAAAAACAATCAAACCACTGAACAGAGCTATAATGGGAATCAAATATAATAATAGATGTAAAAGACCACATCAAATATTATCTGAAATAATTATTTATATGTACAACTTCCCATTCCATTTTGCATCCCATTATCTTAGTATAATGTCTTGCATATGAAATAAACATTTGTTGAATAAATCCAAGACAAATCAAAGACAACATGATTAGCATTGTGGTCCAGCTACATTAAAATGGGCTTTTGTGGGCTAGTTTTGGTATTTAACAATCTTTTATAACACTGTTTCTATGGGCAAATACAATTTGAATTCCAAATAACCAACTTACAAGTGAACTCTTCGAAAACAACTCCAACTGACAAATGGTCATAGGATATTAACAGGTTGTTTTCAGAACAAGAAATCAAAACTATCAATAGTAACACGAAAAATGCTCTACATTACTATTCATTAAAAAAATGCAAATTAAAACAACTCTGAGATACTACCTCATGCCTATGAGATTGGCTAACATGACAGAAAAGGAAAATGACAAATACTGAAGATAAGGTATGTGGGAAAATAGATATAACTAAAGAACTATTGGGGGAGTTGTAAACTGATCCAACCATTCCTGAGAACAATTTGGAACTATGTTGAAAGGGCTATAAAACTTGCATGCCCTTTGACCTAGCAATACTAGGTTGATACCCCAAAGAGATAAAAGAAAAGGTAAAAAAGACCTATATGCAGCCTTTTTTTTGTGGTGACAATTGGGGAATGGTGCACAAGTTGTGGGGTGTGACTGTGATGGAATACTATTATGAAAGGGTAAACAAGGTGGTTTCAGAAAAACTTGGAAAGTCTTATCTGAACTGATGCAAAGTAAAATGAGCAGAACCAGGAGAACACTGAACACAGTAACAGCAATATTGTAAAGATGACCAACTGTGAAAGACTTAGCTACTCTGATCAAGACAAAGAGCCAAGACAACTCCAAAGGACACATGATAAAAAAATGTTATTCACTTCCAGAGAGAAAACTGTATATTGAAGGATACTTCTTTCACTTTATATTTCTTTGGTGTTTTTCTTTTGTAACATGACTAATATGAAAATACGTTAGGCATGTTGCTTGCTTTCTCAAGCGGTAAGAGAAAAAGAGAATTTAGAACTCAAAAAATTTGTATGAATGTTAAAACTTTTTAAATGTAATTGGGAAATTTTTAATAAAATGAATAAAAATATTTAATAAAATGCAATAAAATGATACGGTTGAACTCAGGGGTATGCTGGCAAGTTTTTAACAACCAGTTTTCTGAGAAAAAAAAGAAAACCTGTTTGGAAACTAAACACTATGTAAATACAATGATCAAGTTTGGGTCTGAAAGAGAAAATATACCTTTCTCCCTTCTTTGCAGACTCTGGGCACTATGTATAAAACTGAATATACTATTGGACTTTGTTGATATGTTGGTTAAAATTGCTGAATTACCTTTTTTCCCTTTTGTTACAAGTGATGCCTCTGTAAAGAGAGTAGGTGGTAGGAATATATTTGGAAATAAAGCTGATATAAAAGCAAAAGATCAATAATTTTTAAACTGCCACAAATTAGGCGCTGTTTATACAGCATGTCTTGTCTTGAGCCCAGGCTATCTACTGATTCATTTACCTCACATCTATCCAATTGTTATATTTTCACATCTACCAAATCAATACCAATTTTCAACTATATTAATAGTGTTAAAAATTAAAACACACAGTTATTATTTAAAGGGCAAGCAATGAAGGTCAAATACAAGTGTAATGGTTGTCCATTATCATATTATATATAACATACACATTATGATATGTATAAACATTACACATAATAATATGCTATTTACCCTATAGAGTTATTGTGACCTGCAACTGAGATATGTAGGTAAGCTCACAAAGCAATGCCAAAGCTATTTCTACAACTATGTAATCACAGACCAAGGGTGTTCACCTTGTATTTCATTCATGGAAAAGTTTCATTGTGAGAGAAGAAAAGTGATGAACCCATCAGAGATTTTAGAAATCTGTAAACAATCACCTTGTTTTTCTGAGACCTTCTAGTAACTGCACAGAACTGAATAAGCTCTCAGCCCAGCCACTGTAGAACAGGTTGGCTACTTGCCTAATAGCTTGCAGAATTATAAATCTCCTGTCACAGATGGAGTTTAGGGCCAGGCTGTCATAAATCTACAGTTGATCTTTATTCATAGACCTTTTTTTGACATGATTTTGCAAAAATAACATTAAGCATTCAGAAACTTCTCTCTCTTTTTTTGTCCCTATTTGCAGCTACCTATCATATATACATGCCCCTACAGGAATGTATGACTTGCTTGACATGTTTCCTTTTGAATCAAATATTCTCTATAGGTACTTGGGCAGCACTTCTAAGACTTAAAAAAAAAATCCAGGCCACCCATGGTCATTTGCACTGAGCGGTGTGCTAATCCTTTTGTGGCTGTCTAAAAATCCCCTGCCCCTTTTTTAAAGAGTCTACCTTACAGGTTGTAAGCACTGACTTTTTCTCTGTTGACCCAAGGTACCTCATTAATGCAAACACTGGGGTAGTTATAAACTACTGGGCTCCCTGCCTTCTGATGATGTTATTTAACTTGGTGAAGATAATTTATTGAGCCACCTCAGCATGGAAGGTGCTATAAAGTTTATTAAATTTCGAAATGATGGAAAGCGCATCATGTAAGTGCATCCAGATGTATTTCTGGGAAGGAAGAATGAAAAGGTTTTCACAGTTATTCACACCAACCCCTCATATTTTTATCTCACATAAATGGCAAAGGAAGGTGTGAATTCACAATGTGCAGGATTCATTTATAACGTAGTAAATTAGTTCCCAGATTACAATAAAGACTTTAAAAGTCATCTGGCACCATTATATAGACTTTTCACCACATGGGGCTAGGATACCTATCCTTTTTCTCTCAAAATGATAGAATACAATTTGACTTTCCCGGAGGGCAGTTGGGCAGGGTAGAGTGGGACAGGGTCAGGCCATATTATAAACTGGTCAAATTTCTTTCCAATTGCAAGTCAACAGGAAACTGTGAAGTTACTTCCAGTATAAGAAATTTGGTAGTGGCTCACATATGTTCAGGGTAAGGTTGAGAGAGTAGCCAGGTTCATAAATACCAGATACTTACTACTTCTGTGACCAAAGGAAGGTCATTTAACCCTTTTGGACCACAGTTTTCTCATCTTCAAAAGGAAAGGATTGGACTAGGGTAACATTTAAATTTCAGAAAGTTATTGCAAAAACTGGTTTTTTACAGTTTTCTCTTTTTCTTCTCCAACTCTAACTATGTTCACATCCTTTTTCCCCAAAGCATGATACATTAAGAATCCATTGTGGAAATCTTCCAACTTCTATCTGCTTTGCAAAATTATCTGAAAATTTGAATTTATGCATTTTTAAGCCTATCCCTGTACTTCTGAGATATAAGTGCATAGCCTTAAAAAATTCAAGGCTCTTATCTGACTCAGCATCAGCAGCAGATATGTCCTGGAAGGATTTGATAGCTTCCTTTCATTTGTTTCAACTCAAAACTGGAAGAACCAAGGTTATGGGGTAATTTATTCTCCAGACTACTATCAATCTATAGCACCTGTTAAGGTCACAGAACTTGGAGCTGGAAGGGACTTTACCACCTCATCTAGTCCAATCATCTCATCTTATAGTTAAGTAAACTGAGGCCCAAACAACTAAGATGATTTGTCTATGATTATATAGCTAGCCAGTGCTAGAGGTGGAATGTAAAGCCAAGACTTCTGACGCAAAGTCTTGTTGGCACTCTTTCTTCCAGAACATATTGTGTTTTTCATTATGACTTGCAAGAATACCAATTTAGATGACAACAGATTCTTTTCCTTTGGCCCCCTAACCCTAAGAATGTCTACTCCAAGTTATATATCCTTGAGACAGTTCATTTACTTAACTTTTCTAATTTAATAGCATGGTAATTAATGCCAAATACTAGTCTAAATCTAGTTATGAAGATACACTGCTATTCCTGCCCTAATTAGAAAGAGTAGTGTACTCTTCCTCTCTTCCTCTCCCTTGACATGTGTTCATTAATCAAACTCTCACAATGCGGCTTCCATTGCTACCATTTTACTAACATAGCTCTTCCCAAAATCACAAATAGCCTTTTTATTACCAAATTCAATTACTTTTCCCCCTATCCTCATCCTTTTTGACTTTGCTGTATTGATTGACATTTTTTAATTGTCCCTTTCTTTTTGATGCCTTTGGTTTCCTTGGTTTCTACGATTCTGAAAGCTCAAAGTTCTCCTCCTCATTCTCTTTCTTGCTCCCTCTTCTCTCTCTACACACTTTTTCTTGATGATCTTATCAGTTCCCATAGCTTTGATGATTTACCTCTGTTCAGATATCTCTCCCTTCCATTGCTCCCCAGAGCTCCAAACCCGTACTTATAAATGAATGTTACATATATCTATCTCAATAGTCCATCATCCATTAAAATTCAACATTTCTGAAATTAAATTATCATTTAGAGGCAATGCACAGATAGCTGGTATGAATCTGGGGAAATCGATACAATAGCGCATCCATTTACTTTGTGCTGTCTCAATTCGGCTTTGCTCACGCCATGCTGTGCAGTCCTGTACCAGTGTCTCCCATGTTGCACAGTCAAATTCAAAGTTCTTGAGAGAGACCTTTAGAGTGTCCTTGTATCACTTCTTCTGACCACCATGTGATCACCTGCACATCGTGAGTTCTCCATAAAATTAGCCTTTTTGGCAAGAGTACATTTTGCATTCAAACAACATGGTCAGCTCATCAGAGTTACGCTCTCTGAAGCATAGTTTGAATGCTTGCCAGTTCAGCTCAAGCAAGGACTTCAGTGTCTGGTACTTTATCGTACCAAGTGATCCTCAGAATCCTCTTAAGACAGTTCAAATAGAAGTGATTCAGTTTCCTGACATAGCGTTGGTAGACTGTCCATGTTTCACAGGCATTCAACAATGAGGTCAACACAACGGCTCTGTAGACCTTCAGTTTGGTAGTCAGTTTCATACCTCTTCTCTCCCAAACTCTTTTCGGAGCCTCCTAAACACTAAGCTAGCTCTGGCAATGCATGCATCAACCTCACTGTCAATATGTACATCCATGGAAAGTACACTACTAATGTGAAGGTGACTTTGTCCTTTCAGTGTATTTGATACAACAAGTAATTTACTTATGGATTCTGATAACACATCCTCTATGGTAAATGAATATGGACATTTCACTCATACTGAGATTCATATGTGCATCTTATAAATAGAGATGTAGCCATGGGCAAGTCATTTAACTCTCTGATCCAATACAAATAAGTATTTGTTCAGTACTTACTCTGAGCAAGGAAGTATGCTAGGCATCAAGGATATAAAATGAAAAACAACTCCAGGCCTCAAGGAATTTATATTATACTAGGGAATGAAGATGTGTTAAAATATAATAAATAAACAGGTAAGGGAATGCATCATAATTTGAAGAGGAGAGAGATCACTAATAATTCAGGGGCCTCAGAGAGGCTGGTGTAGAAAGTACCATCTGAGCTGCGTTTTAAAGAAAACTAGGGGTTGCAAGAGGTCTATCCTGCAAGAGACTTGAGAGATAGCCCACGCAAAAAGGCATAGAAGGGGGAGATAGACACAAGCTCAGGAAACAGTGAGCGGAATGGCAGTGGAGGAAATTCCTCTAGCTCCTAATTCACAGGTCCATACAAATCAAAGGTAATTAACATATAGAAGTAAATATCTGGTAAGTTTTTTATTCTCAAATGATAGTTCTGGTAAATGACTGTGATGGAATACTACTGTGCTGTAAGAAATGATGGTCTCAATGATTTTAGAAAAACATGGAAAGATTTGCACAAAATTATGAAGAGTAAAATAAACAGAACCAAGAGAATTCTATACAGTAATAGCAACATTATGAATGACAGAGCAAATAAGTTATTTTGATGATTATAAATACCCAAATTAACAAAAAGAACATGTGAAGATGCTATCTGCATCAAGAGAAAGAATTGCTAAATAGAAGTATGTACAGAATAAGTTTACATACATATGTGTATATATGTGTGTATATATATACATATATATATTTTGTGTGTGTGTAACGGTAGTCATCTCTAGAAGGGAGGGGAGAGGGAAGAAAAAAGACATCTGTATGATAATTTAGTTGTATATTAGAAAGGAATAGCAAGTTGTACATAGCAGGTTTGCAATTTCATGTACAATCATCTTTTTTATTATACTATATTATGGAGATGCTTGTTTTATTCCATCAGTTAAAAATAAAAATTTTTTAAATGCCATCTTTATAATATCTGTAGTCCTAAACAAGGGAGCCAGTTGCCATGTGGCATGGTGGATAAATGGCTGATTTGTAGTCAGAAGAGACTTGGCTTCAGCAAAAATCAAGGTTAGAGTGGCCCAAAGCCCTCATTTTGACCCTCTGCTGGTGAGCCCTTGGTGTCCTTGAGCAGTCAGACCCAGACATAACCAAAACCCTGTAGGGTTTGATTTTACCCACACAATTTTACTTATAATAGCTAGGCAGTAATTACATTTATGGGAAAAGTAGCTCAAACTACTGTGGTTGTCCATTTAAAAAACAGAAATAGAACTCTACCTCCATACAATACTTATTTAACAAAGAAAAAACAAACCTGGAAACCATTTACATCAATACAGATAAAGCATCCCTATTAAAAGAAAACATAAAACTCTATAACCGAGTATTTGAATGACATATTTCTGTGGATTAAATTTGATGGCATTTACTCCTATCTTGCTACATTGCATTATCTCCAAATTCTTCAAGAGCAGTTGTGCCTCAAATCAGAGTAAAAATATAATCTCTCTCTCTCTCTCTCTCTTTCTTTCTCTCTCTCTTTCTCTCTCCCTCTCTCTCTCTCTCTCCCCCACCCCGGCCTCTTCCTTCTAAGATGGTCAATTATAAGGTTGATAATGTGATCCGGCTTCAAAAATTATATAGTCAAGTTGCCCTTGGCTACTGAGTTTTCTGGTCTACCTACTAAATAAGGAAAGTGTCTCCCTATCACTGATTCTGGTGATAACTTAGAAAGGAAAATATGTTGGCTCGCTCTCTGGTGGTAGAGAGTACCCACTTCAAATTAAATCAAGCTGTGAGATTTGCCAAGACAACTGTGAAAGGAAGTATGGTATTGTGAATGGGGCACTGGACATGAAATGAGAAAGGTCAGGTTTGAAATCCAACTTCAGAGATTTACTGGCCATGTGGCTCTAGACAAGTCACTTAACTTTTTCTTTGCTTCAGTTTCCTAATCGTAAAACAGGTCTTCCTAACTCCAAGTCCAGATTTCTATCCACTGTCAAAGCTTGCAAAACCCTGCAAAATTTACTGATGTTGTTCAGTTGTTTCAGTCATGTACAACTTTTCATGATCCCATTTGGGGTTTTCTGATTGAACATACTGGAATGGTTTTCCATTTCTTGTGCAGGGTCACACAGTAGTAAGTATCTGAGGTCAGATTGAACTCAGGTCTTTCTGTCTCTAAGAACCCCTGCAAGATAAGTATCCCCTATCTTGGATCTCCATTTCACAGAGGAGGGAAACTAAAAGAGATTGTTTTTCAAGTTCACTCGGTTCACTCAGCTATTAAGGAGCAAAACTCTCACTAAATAGTATAGGAAGGGACAAGGAAGGCATTGCAGGTAAGAGAAATACATTGGCTATACCCCAATCCACATGGGCTGGGCTTGGATATCCTCATGGTTTTGGGTGTTTTTTATAATCATGTATTTTCCCCCCACTTTTATCGATGTTTTGTTTTTACATTACAAACATTGACAAGTAATTCCCACTTTGTGAGCGATCTCTTGTAACAAAGTAAAACAATTAAGTACGATTAAGAATACAGTGGTTTTATCTCCATGTCAGTCTCTTATCCATATTAGTTTAGATCAGGTCACAGCTTCCCTCCCTTATCTAACCAGGCACCAAAGCTAGACCTATATTCTTGGTGGGAAGGAGTGATAGACCGAGAGAATTGTCCTGTAACCTTGTCAGTATTTTCTAAGCATAGACTTCAGGTCCCTGAGATAAAGTGAGCTTCCTGCCTCTTTGGGGTTAGGTGTAGAGGGGGAATGTGAAGTATCCTCCACGTATAAAGGCAGGCTTTAGAGGACAATGTACCACACCCAAGGTCAGGGACCAGATGTCCTAGGAAGGTGGGTGTGGGGGTAGGAGGAAGAATGAAAGATTAGTATTGGATTAGCAAAAATGAGTCCCAAAAGGCCAGAGGCAAAGGGTGTATCTGTATAATTGAGCAGAGGGCAAGTGCAGTAGTGTGTGTGTGTGTGTGTGTGTGTGTGTGTGTGTGTGTGTGTGTGTGTGTGTGTGTGCAAGTGCAGTAAGTGTGTGTGTGTGTGTGTGTGTGTGCATAGAGGCAAAGCAAGGTCAGAAGCCAAACCAGCAAGTTAGCAAGAAAGATGAAATGAAGCAACTTGCTTCCCACATCATGTTAGAGTCTTTGAGGATTTTCTTCTAGGGATTTGGCTGTCACTAAGCTGGCTTCAACTTCAACCTCTACAATTTAAAAAGAGCTAGAATTGATGTAACCCCCCCACCCTGCACAACAACCCGGGGAGGAAGGTGCTATTATTATTGCTATTTTAATGAGGAGGAAACTGAGGCAAAAAGCGTTTCAGTGACTTGCTCAGGGTCACAAGACTGTTTCTCAGGCTGAATTTAAGGGTCTTCCTCCTCTAAGTCCAATGTTCTATATCCTCTATACACTGTGCGCATTTAGCTGCCTCTACTGACAATGGGTGCTTCAGTGCCCGAGGCAAATCACTTAGAGCAAGTTACACAGAAGTTGCTGAACCTCTCTACAAAAAGGAGTTTCTACTCTGGGAGCTCCTTTTTGACAAGCTCCACTTAATCTGCTGAGTTACTGCATCCAGGAAGTATTAGCTTTTAGGTTAACAGATTACACTATTACCTTTTTCTTCCAAACCTTGCTGTTGTTCACTCATGTCTGATGCTTCCTGACTCCATTTGGGGTTTTCTTGGTAAAGATAATGGAGTGGTTCACCATTTCCTTCTCTAGCTCATTTTACAGATAAGGAAACTGAGGCAAACAGTTTTAAGTGACTTGCCCAGGGTCACACAGCTAGTAGGAATCTGAAACTGGATTAGAAGTCACACAGTTGATCTGAGTGTGAAGCTGGATTTAAATTTAGGTCTTTCTGACTCTAGGCCCATTGCTCTGTCCACTGTACTACCTAACTTCCAAACCTACCGGACCTGAGAGACATTATGGCTAATTTGCAAAGGCAGGGCTAAACTAGGAAAGAGCTATACAGAGAGAGAACTATGAAAATAAATAATTCACTATTTCCCATCGCATGAGACTTTAAAAAAAAAATAAGATTTGATACATACATGCTTGAAGACCTTCATGTTATATGATGAAACTGAAACCGTGCATGTAACGAAACTCATTGTTATCCATTCAGTTTGATAAGCATGATTCTAACTATAAAAAGAGACAAATTGCTGCTTTCAAAGGAAACCCCAGTATAGTAGTAAACAATGACAAAGAGAAAAATTCTTTCCCTTTGATTTCCCCTAATGTATATTTAAGTTAGCAAGGAACTATTCCTCTAGCTTCTTGGAAATTAAAGCCCATTTATTTTTACTTGAATAAACTCTATTAATTCTATGAGAGATGAAAGAAAAAGGAAGAGACAAGTTAGCCCCGTACACCTGCTGGAGGATTTGGCAGACAAAAACTGTCTTTCCATGGGCTCAGGGAACTTACATCTAAGGATAAAAAGGTAAAATTCTACCATCATAAAACATCTTTGCTCACCACAGACCACCCTGGAATCAGAGTTAGTGCTTTCATCCTACCTTAGTCAGTAAGATTTATATTTTAAAGTAGAGTTTACAGTACCAAACACCAAATGATTTTAGGAGAAACATAAAAGGTGAAAAAGGAAGAAAACTGCCATCAAATGCTAGATTCTGTGTGGTACTGAGAAATTTCAGCAAGTTTGAATTTCCTCTGAACCCTGTATCATTTGAAAAGATGAGCCTCTGAAAGGTATAATCTCTCTTGCAAGAAGGTTGTTTGGCTCTTCAAGAGAGAAACTGTACAGGTAGGTTTTCAAATGAGAACCTTTCCCTGCCCCTCTCCTCCCCATCATTTTATTTTTACTTCCATGAGCAAAGGTAAGTTTTTGAGATACCTGGGCTCCCTCTTTCCTCCTTCCTCTTCTGAGTTTTCCTTATGCACTTTTCATAAGTGATGCATGCTCTGATTTTCCAACATGTAGGTTTTTTTCCAGCTAACTTTGGATTTCTTATCATGGAATCAAATGAGAAGGCAATTTATTCATTTCCTATTCTTTTTTAATTACTGCAGATTTATGGACATTTCTAAGCAACATTATAAACACTGAACTATGCTACCTTCCGATTCTCATAAGGACTTTTACTTAAATATTAACAAAAACTTCCTTAAGGTCTTTTAAAAACTAAACTTCAAAAATTAAACAGGAAACAAATGAAAATTATTTGAAGAAAAAAAAGGGCTTCACTTAACTTTTTTTTTTTAAGGTTAGACCAGACCTTACAGATCATTTAATCCATCCCCCTCATTTTGCAGATGTGGAAACCAAGACCAAGAAAGACCAAATAACTTGTCCAGGTTCGCACAACTAGTTAACCACAGAATTAATACAGAAACCAAGTGTTAGGATTTCAGGCAAGTGTTAACTCACCACTCCATCTAACACTTTTTTTATATTAAAGGAAGGCACCACCATCTTCCTACCCACCCAAGAATCAAAACTTCTGAGTCATCTTTACATTTTCTATCTTGATTACCTATCATTTAAAATCAGATTCTGTCAATTCTACTTCCACAAAGGCTCTTGCTTTGATCCCATGTTTTCCATTCCCACAAACACCTACTTAGTTCAACCCTCATTGCCTCTCAGTTTAAACTAGCATAACAGTCTCTTAACTGACTGTCCTTACTCCAATTACTTTCATCTCTAACTTATACTGGGCACTCCCAGCAGTTTAATTTTTCTAAAACATCAGTCCCCAGATCAAAAACTTCAGTGACCCTTTAAAGACCTATCAAATCAAGTGAATCTCTTTTATTTACTTACCATGTTTTTCATTATTATTTTGCTGAGTTAAATCTTAGTTTAGAGGTGGATTGTATGTCATTTGTGCAAGCTTTCACCTACATCAGTTTAAAGAGGCACTTAGATGATAAAATGCATAGTGCTGGGCCAGAACTAAGGAAGATCTGAGTTCAAATCTGACCTCAGACAGTAACTATGTGAACTGCCTCAGTTTCCTCAAATGCCAAATGAGGATGATAACTATCTGCATTGCATTGTGAGGATTAAAGGAGATAATATCTGTAAAATACTTAGCAGTGTCTAGAACATAACACAATAGATACTTAATCCTTTCTTCTCTTCTTCCTTCCTTCCTTTCTTTATTCCTTCCTTCCTTCTTTCCCATTAGATGGATTGGTATAGCAACTAATGAAATAATCTACAAAACCATGGAAAGAAGACAATGTGGTACAGTAGGAAAAAACATTAGCTCTCTGGAAGCTAAGCACCTTGGTTCTAATCCAGTCTCCCACATTAACCAGCTATGTGACCTTGAGTATGTCACTTCATCTCTCTGGACCTCAGCTTCCTTACTGTAAAATAAGGGGGTTGGATTAGATGACTTCTAAGTTCCCATCCACACTGATAACTGTGACCCTGTGCCCTGCATCTGTGGGGGATATGATGCAAATATGAATCTCTAAGGTACTGAAAGTGAATTATGTTCTTCTCAGTCTAAGTTCCACAAGAGTAACAACTGTGTCTTATCTAAACTCTGCAGTTCATCTAATGACTAGAGCAATATTTTCATGCAATAATTACTGAATAAATGAATTAATTTTCTCCAAAATATTTAGTACAGTGACTTGGTCCTCAATAAACATGTTAAATTGAGCTGAATTTATTGTTCGTGGGAAGTAGCTCTTTAATTCAGTTTTTGACAACAGGAGAACTAATAGAAACTATAAGAAAAATACATTGACATCCTGGTCAACATATTGGAAAAATATATAAAAGAATTTCATGGTCATTCATTTCCCAAATATAATATTAAGATTCATTATAGTAATAGTTTAAATCCTTTACAAAAAGATTATGCTCTTCATCTAAATCATAAAGATAGTGCCTATTTTCCTTTAAGATATAATTTTTCAATAATAACAGCTAATGAATATATGTCACTTTAAGGTTTGCGAAGCACTTTTTATCTCCTTCATATTTTATCTCCTTCAGTCCTCATAACTACTCTGTGAAATAGGGGCTACAATTACCCCCATTTTACATATGGTGAAATTAAAACTAAAAGACGTTAGAGTCACATAGATAGTGTCTATGAGAGGATTCAAATTCAGACCTTACTTACTCCAAATCTCTAACATTCTATCCATTAAGCCACCTATATTAGCTAAGAGATATTAAAATTTAGTTATGCCAGTGTCTCTGTAAGTGTACAGACTAGAAATATGTACATTACATATACATACTCACATGCACACATATATACATATATGCCTATGAATACACACCACACATATGTATATATTTATCTGTAGATACATAGATACAGACATGCAACTTCCTCATCACACTAAGCTCAATGTTGCAGGTAGGTGGGGGGGGCAAAACCAGGGTCATGTGACCCTGACATCTGAGAGGAATTCAGTGCCAAATGTAAGCATCTTTCAGAGACCGAGTGATGCTAGATGCCAAGTGGTACTTAAGTGGCCTGATGGGGAAAGAGGGACCATGTATAGGATTTTCAGAGAAAAGAGTCATAGGAAGTGAGACCAAGGAAAACTGGGGGCAAGATACAATCAGCAACAGGCTAGAAAAAGAATTTGCCTGCCCAGAGTTTGGTAGTCTGTGGGCTATTTTCATGCTTAAGCATTTCCTTCTTATTTTCCTATTTTCGAACTCCCCCCACCCCCACCTCATCGCATCAAGTCCTGCTAATCCTCTGCACCTGTGTTTACTGTGGGGGGCCTCCCCCTCACCCCGGTCTCAACCACAGTGTTCATGGGAATGGCTCTTTCCTTATTAGAGTTTTGTAAACAAGCTGAAAACATTAATGCCATATGTTGCCTGTCCCTGCTTTAGCAAAAACTGGAAAGGGAGCACATAGCATTATGACAAAGGTGAAGCTCCAGGGACACAAACAAGCAAGGTTTTGCCCAGAGGCAAAGTCTGGAACTTGTAAGCTCTGTTTGTCACACAAAAGTATGAGAGCCTTCACTGTTGTTGTGTTCGTCCTTCATCACCAAAGAAGACCATGCCATAAGAGAAATGATGACATGACGTGCACTTGACTTTGTTTTCAGTGAGGGAGGGCTGTGTAGGTCACCAGCCTCACTTCTCCTCCAGAGCCATCTGAATCCAGTGACCATATATTCATCAGGATGCACTGGGAGACCTTGGCCCCTTTAGGCCAAGGTCTATGCAAGTACTCACTTAGGGTGAGGTAACATTCATTCATTGAATAGGCCTGTTTAAGAAGTAGCCAGATCATGGCTCCTTTAATGAGGTCAATAAAAACAAAGACATCAGGCCGGAGGGAAACAGCAACAGTTACTATTGATAATCATTCTTAAGCCAGGAGGGTCCAGAAGAACCCTTAGGGAGGGGCACGGTGTTCTCCCAGCTTCAGAGTTTGGGAGGGAAGAAAAGGGAGGGGAGGGGAAGGAAGGCTGAAGTAAAGAAGGCAGAAGTACCAATCATGATCTCAAAGCACCAAAAATGGATCTAATTTAAAAAGATAAAGAAAGCCTAGTGGCCCAGCTTTGAACAAGTCAATTGATGTCTTCTGACCTCAACTTGCTCACCTGTCATCTGTCACAAAGTATTATACAAGATGACAACAAAGGTTCCCTTTCAACTCTAACATTCTGTGAGTCCATGATTCTAATTCTCTACCATTAAAAATAACTAGATTATATGACTAACAAGACTCTTATTATAAGACCCTTATTGTCACTTCTACCCCTAGACCACTGCCTACTGTGCTTACTCCTAGCAACAGTTGGAATGCAGTAGAGTTCCCCGTCTATCAAGCTACATGAATGATACAAGATTCATGGGTGAGTGAAATCCACATTTCCTGGTGGCACTGATTCTGCCACATACAAGTTTTTACACTATAAGAATAGACATATGACCTAATCAGTTTTCCCCTCAGCATTCCCCTTTAAGGAAAAGACAGGGCTTTTTAATTTGGGGGGTACTGTTGTTCTGTCATTTGGTTATGTCTGACTCTTTGTGACCCATTTGAGGTTTTCTTGGCAAAGATGCTAGAGTAGTTCACCATTTCCTTCTCCAGCTCATTTTACAGATGAGGAAACTGAGGCAGGCAAGGTTAAGTGACTTGCCCAGGATCACACAGCCAGTATCTGAGGCCAGATTTGAACCTGAGGATTATAATTTAATAGAAGCAGCTAGGTGGCACAGTATATAGAGAGCATTGGGTCCAAAATCAAGAAGACTCATCTTCCTGAATTCAAATCTAGTCTCAGACATGTACTAACTATGTGACCTTAGGCAAGTTACATAACCCTGTTTGGCTCAGTTCCTCATCTGTAAAATGAGTTGGGGAAGGAAATGGCAAACTACTCCAATATATTTGCCAAGAAAACCCCAAATGGGGTCACAGAGTCTGACACTACTGAAAATGACTGAACATCAACAAATAATATAAGACCTACCTCCCAGTGCTGCAAAGATAAAATTGTTTTTCATTTCTTTTTTTCATTTTATTTATTTTTTTAATGTTCTGCAATCACTACCATAAAACTTAGATTTCCCCCCACCCAAGACGGCACATAATTCTATGCAGGATCTACATATACTTTCCTATTGAATATGTTTTCACTATAGTCATGCTCTGTAGATGAACTAATATAAATGGAAGAAATCATATAACAAATCAAAACATAATACACATATGCGCACACACAAATATGATCTGCTACGTTCTGCGAATGAATTCCATAGTTCTTTCTGAGTGTGGCAGGCATTTTGCCTTAAAAGACTATTGGGAATCTTTATTTTTTAAGTTCTTGCATTGTTATGAAGTTCCAAATCTACCAGAAAAGCAACCACACGGTGGTTGTTGCTGTGCACAATGTGCAAAGATAAAATTTAGTACTATTTGTAAAGTGCTTTGCAAGCCTTGGGCAGGTAGGTGGTGCAGCAGATAGAGTCCTAGACCTGACATCAAGAAGACTCATCTTGCTGAGCACAAATTTGGCCTTAGGCGCTTACTGGCTATGTGACCCTGGGATCACTTAACCCTGTCTGCCTCGGTTTCTTCATCTGTAAAAACAAATAAGATGGAGAAGGAAATGGCAAACCACTCTAGTATCTTCATGACCCAAACTGGGTCACAGAGAGTCAGAAATGATTAATACATGTGTATGTTGCAAACTTAAAGGTACTATATAAATGCTAGCTATTATAGTTGGTGTTACTGCTTTCCCCATTTAATAGATGATAAAACTGAGGCTAAGAATGGTTAAGTGATTTGCCTGGGGTCACAATGCTATTAAGTGTCAGAGGGGGGATTTAAACCCTGGTCTTCTGGATTCCAAATTCCAGCCTATTCATTATGTGACTGGACTATAACGGAAGAATTTGCTGCCTCTTCTCTTTTGCTCAAGCATTCATCCTATGACTTGTGTAAACATTTTGCATTTGCTAAAAGACTTCCAAATGTGTGCATTGCCTACAAGTAAGAGGATCAGGTTCAGTACGATAGAGTGATCGTTATATTGGTTGGACATTTTGCCACTGGACTCATACATGAAACCTTGCTATGTAAGTAGAATTTACAGAGCTTACTCAGGGAACGGTTACTCAGGGAAACCCTGATGCCATAGTGAAAGCTTCAGAGGAGCTTCGTGGAGGTACTTGAAATAATGGCATATAAATAATATCCAATATTTGTATTGTATTTTGCAGTGCATGAAGTGCAACACACACAGACACACATAACATGCACACACACATATATCAGTATCTTTGATCTTAATGGTAACCCTATGGAGTAGCAAGGACATGATTCTCCCCGTTTTATGGATAAGGAAAGTAAGGCACACATTTGTGAAGTGACTTGAACAAAACTATACGGTTAGCAAACAGCTCTCTCTCTCTCTGTCTCTCTCTCTGTCTCTCTCTCTCTGTCTCTCTCTCTCTCTCTCTGTCTCTCTCTCTCTCTCTCTCTGTCTCTCTCTCTCTGTCTCTGTCTCTCTCTCTCTCTGTCTCTCCCTCTCTCTGTCTCTCTCTCTCTCTCTCTTCCTCTCTCCCTTCTCTTGGACCTAACACTGCAGGTAAATGGAACCATATGGACATCTACATTTGGGAATAGAACATTTCATACCAATGTCATTATATCTCATTAGTAAAGTACATTTAACCTGAAAATGGTATTTATAGGTATGAAATCCAGTGCTAACAGGCAACATAGCTATGGGAAGTTCATACCATTTTAAATTTGGGATTTTGGGGATCATTTGGTCTAACAAATGAAAAAATTGTAGTCTAGAAAAGGAAAGTGGTCTTGCTAAGACCATACAGCTAGTTAAGTGACAGAACTTGGATTCCAACCCAAGTCCTCTGGTTCCATACTCAGCGCTCTTTCCATTGTACTAGGCTTCCCCCATCTTAAAGAGCCTGTGATCTTTAGTTCATTCTTCTCTTCCAAATGCTTCTATTCAAAGCCCAGAAAAGTCTAGGTCTCCTGAAAGTCAAATAGATATTCTATCAACTCTCCATCCTTTGGAAGAGGAAGAGCAATTCTGAATGGCAAGGAGGATATAATTGTGTGGCTTTCCTAGATGTTAACACACAAACATTTAAAAATAAGTCATGTTTGGAATTCTTGTGATTGGTTGTTCAAGGAAACGCTCTATGCCACATAGAGTGTGAAGAAGTTTTGTCCACCCCCCTGACATTTTCCTGTGTTTACTTTGAAAATACACGTTACTTCCTCTGATCAAAAGTACGCTCGTGGAGGGCAGGACCAGTTTCGTTTTTGTCTCAGCATCCCCAGTGCATAGCATAGTGTTTGACAGATAGTTGTTGCCTAACAAATGTTTGTTGATATTTTTGTTGGCCAGCAACTCGGCCTCCCTACTCAGTCGCCTTTCAGTTTCAGCCAGCGATTACATAACATTTTTAAATCAGCATCCCTTTTGGAAAGTTGGCTGACACACAGGAATATAGGGAAGTCATCACAGGCTTCTGAGAGAAATGAAGGAGTCAGCGAGTCAAATTGACTGCCTGCAGTCAGGTGTGCATTTCAACTACTCAAGAAAGATGCTGGTCTACATAGAAAAAGGAAGGCAGAGATGCTTATCTCAGGTGTGAAACTGCCAGATCCACACATTTTTTCTGAAAGTGAATTCACTAGAAACACATTGTGGATTATCTGGTTAAACTCATGCAAAATACTCTGGTGTATTTCCCCATAAAATATGGTATGGGAGTGAAGCAGTAAGTTTCTTCGTATCTGTGCATATACACACCCTTGGAATGTGTGTCTGCCACATAATAGACATTTAATAAATGCCTATGTATATGTATATTTATTTGGAAGGAATACATTCCTGGCACATAGCAGACACTTAAAAAATCCTTGTTCACATGTTTCAACACTTTAACATGTGATATATAAGTGTATATATATATGTATATGTATATGTATATGTGAGTATGTGTGTGTTTAGAGAGACAGAGAAACATAAACAGAGACAGCAATAGAGAAACAGAGATGGAAAGAGAGAGAAAGACGGACAGACAGAGACTGACAGACAGAGAACAGATTGGACTTGTTATTTCACTAGTATAGGAAACTCTCAGATAAGGAAACTCCCTGTACCAATAAAGGTCATTACTTTCTTCAAAATTATAATTTTAGAAAACTGCCTAAAAAACTGAGATGTTAAATGACTTGTCCAAGGTCGCACAACCAGTATAGCTCAGAAGCAAGATTTGAACCCAAGATTTGACTTCAAGGTCAGTACATCTACTATGCTGTACTACCTTGATTATATATTATATGTGTATGTGTGTGTGTACATATATGTATACAAGGTGGTATTTGTGAATAGAAATAATAATACATCTCTGTGTGTATATGTATATCCTATGTGCTTGACATGTTCTAAATTCAAAGTATATGATAGCTATACCTATATTCAAATACCTCTATATATCTATATCTACATATTCATATCTCTATAGACATACTTGGAATATATGTCCAGCACACAGTAAGCATGTAAAATATATAATGATATATACAAAACATGCATACACGCAAAACACTTTAAATGAGAGGTTCCTCATTTTCATGCCACATTTTATGTGGAACTATATCAAATTATTTTGCATGAAATGAAAAGTTTTTAGCAACCAGATGATCTAAAAAAATATTTCTATTGAATTCGCTTTATGAAAAATACATAGACACTACAGTTTAATAACTGATAATCAAAGAGGTAGATCAGTATCTTTCTGGAGTAGTCAAAATACAAAGCTGACTCGAGCCAGTGGATTGGCCTAGCTGATTGCTTCAGTTCCCTTACAGCCCTGTGATCATTCTTCCAAATCCACGTGTCAGCTAGCTTTCCAAAAAAGACAGTGATCTGAAAATGTTATGCAATCACTGGCTAACACTGAAAGGAGGGTGGGTAAGGAGAGTTGGTTGTTTGCCAAGTAAAACAGCAACTACACTAGAAATATCAAACTTCTTTATATTTGGCAGTTTATGTCATTGTGAATTGCGGATGACAAAAATATCCCTTAAGGATACTAAGGGATCCCTAGTTGGCAGTTCATGTATAATTACTCCTTCATGTTTGTTATCACTTTAATAATGATATATGAACAAGATCTTGGCTCCATTACCACTGAACTGTTACTCCAGGGCAGACTTGAAAAAAACTGGCAAAAAAGTGTGTCCTTGCCGTCTTGAATTATATGCGAAGATCACATTCACATTTACCATTACATAACAGATTTCAGTGACAATAGGCTGAGGTAGAGGTCAGCAAAGGAGATATTTGATCAAAAGTTCACAGAGGCTCACATGGAGAATCTTATTCTTCAGAGTGCTGTAAGCTCTGATTTGCTTTTTAAATGCTTTCCCCAGTTTTAACTGAGTTACTTAGCTCTATTTTTTTCTGTATTACTTATAAGATATATTTTGTCTATATTTTATCAAAATATATAACTATGTATGTAATATACATTCATGTATTTAATTGTGATGGCTTTATAATCCCCTCCCTACCCAATCCAATATTACATCCTATATATGCAAAATTAAAGATCTGGTACAAGAACTATGGTTATTGTTATTCAGTTATGTCTAACTCTCTTTGTTTTCATTTGGGGCTTTCTTGACAAAGAACTAGAGTGGGTTACCATTTACTTCTCCAGCTCATTTATAGATCAGGAAACCAGGTTAGTTGACTTGCCACACATCTAGTAATTGTCTGAGCGATTTGAAGATGTCTTCCTATGTCTAGGCCTGGTGCTCTATCTACCGAGATAACTAGCTGCCCTAAGCTCTGTAGAGTATAAAGCATATTTAGAGAAGAAATGATTTAGAGAAAAACAGTTCCTATAAGGAAAAAGCAGAAAGGAGTAGAAACCCAGGAAAAGAAAAGGTAACAAAGGGACACAGAACCATGACTGGAAATAGCTGCAGCCTGCAGCATGTAGAATAAAACAACCTAGTGAAGACAATGGAGACCCTACACATTGTGAGGCTACTGCTAGGGAAGCCATCTTCAGGGAGATAGTGATGGTGGAAGGAAGCAGAACTGGCCAGGTCAAGTACACACATTGAGAGGAGGAAGAACATCATCTGGTATATTCCTATTTTATTTTATTTTCAATTAAATTTGTCTCACAATTTTTGTCATGTTTCCTAAGATTTCCAGATATATGTTTTTCTTTACTTTTGTAGAGTAACTTGATGTGAAGAATACAGTTGGGTTACTTTAAAAATTTTATAACTGAAGTGAATGCCCAATTCAGTTTTATTATGAAGTTAAATTTAATTAAATATTTTATTCTTTTTTAAAAAATCCTTTCCCCTTGACTTCCTAATGTCCTTCCAAACAGAACAGTCTGTTTGAACAAATAGATATAATTGGTAGCTTCCTACTTTAATGACTTATTCTTGTCAATTAGATACTAAATTTATCATTACAATGGTGTTAAAGGATTGGAAATGCTGCCAAAGCATAATAGGATTATAGTATCTTAGATCTAGAGTTAAAATTTGTTCAGGGAGGACCAGTACCTTTGGGGTGATGGCTGCTGAGCCCATTTCAGGGCTCCTTCCACATTTGGTGTACACCTGTTCCACCCAACTCTCACCTGTGGCTACAAGAAGCTGCAGCATGCACAGTGTCCCCACCTTGGCAGACAGGTCAAATCAGGTTGAGAGTAACCAAGGGGTCTCAAACTCATTGGTGAGTTAGGGATGTGTCTATCTCAAGCACATGAAGACTTTTTCTGGTGGAATGGGTAGATAAGAACAATTTGTTCCATCTGCCATGAAGGCAACTAAAGCAGCCCATGTGGAATACTTAGAGTATGGCTAGACACTGAAGATGCCAAGGTCATCCACTGCATCCTGAACCATCACCAGCCCTTTTGACTCTGTTCTGCCACTGGATTCTGGAGGATTCTGGAGGAGAGAGTGAGGCTCAGGACTTCATATAACTCTGCCTCACTTAAATCCAATTTACAACAGGAATCAAAAAAAGACTTTGGAAACCACTTGGTTCTACCTTTTCTTCTTGATTTCAGCACCCTGGACACAGCCTTGTTTGCCCAACCTTAATTAAGTTTCTGGTGCAACATAGAAGACCAAAAGAAAGCTATGTCTTAGGATAGAATAAAAGGAAAAGGAAGAGCATAAAATGGTTTGATAGTCCTCTGCCCAGCCAAACTTAGTGTTATCCACTCAATTCAGGGTGGTCTCTTCACTATTTCCTGAACAAATCAAATTAATTTCCACCTCCATATATATTTGTGTTTATGTATGCGTATATATAACATTTTATATATATAGTTTTATATGTGTGTGTATTTATGCATATACATATGTGTGCATACACACACATATATACATATATGTAGACATAATTTTTCCCTTTCCTAGACTGTCCTCCCTTTTCCTCCGCTACCCTTCCAAATCCTTCAAAGCCCAATTGAAGTCCCACATCCTCTGTGAAGTTCTTCCTGACAAGTCCTGCATCACACAAAATAAACCACATGATTTAGCTTTATATACTCTTATATTACTTTTTTAAAAAAGAAAGTATTTTCTGCGTCTCTTTTGTTTCTCCAATTAAATTATAAATTTCTGGAGGATAAGAGCCTTAATTGCTTATAAATCTAAAAGTGCCTTATAAATACTTTCATTATCATTTTTTACTCTATATCCCCCCATATCACCTCACCCAGTGCTAAGCACATAATAGATACTAAATGAACAATGATTGACTGATGTGTACTTCATTTTCTAACTTGGTAGAATAAGTATAATAAAGCCATATTTCCAAAAATAATCACTCACCCTGAATAAGCCTTAGCTTCCATATTAAAAAAGTACTTTCAATTCAGTTATATAACAATATCATGGGTATTGTGCCCTTTTCATTCATGAGCCTTGATTTTACTTCACCAGACTTGAGATCTATTCTCCTGCTTTAGGTTTTCCTTGGTTACAACTCCATCCCCTGGTGTGACCAAAGTTTTCAGAGACCTCAGGACCATTTCCTGGGTATGGGGAGGATAGATTCCAGGATGAACATCCTAGGGAGATGCTGATGTGCTAGAAAGAACCATAGACTAATATTCAGGACACCTAGATTCTAGAGTTAGATCAGTCACTAATTCAGTAGGACCTTGAGCAAATCACTTAGTTTTTCTGTTAGTTTCTTTATGTTAAAAAGCAATTATCATATATCTAGTTTAGTTCATAGGGCTGCTATGAGATGACAGTTAAGAAAGCACTTGAGCAAGTGTTTTTTTGGAGTCAGTCAATCAATAAGCATTTATTAAGTGCCTATTATGTACCAGGCACTGCTAAGAGCTGGGGATACTGCTACTACTACTACTACTACAATTATTAATAATAATAGCATTTATATGGTGTCTGTTATGTTCCAGGCGCTGTTCTAAGTGCTTTACAAACACTATCTTATGTGTTCCTTACAACCACCCTGAGCTGTTGTTGTTCAGTCATTTCAGTCTTGTCCAACTTTTTTTTACCCCATTTGGGGTTTTCTTGGCAAAGATACTGGAAGAGTGTGCCATTTCCTTCTCCAACTCCTTTTATAGATGAGAAAACTGAGGCAAACAGGGTTAAGTGACTTGCCCAGGGTCACACAGATAGTAAATGTCTGAGGTCAAATTTAACTCAGGAAGATAAGTCTTCCTGACCCCATGCCTGGCACGCTACCCACAGTGACACCTGGCTGCCCCATAACCCTGGGAAGTAGGTACTATTGTTATCCCCATTTTGCACTTGAGGAAACTGAAGGAAACATATGATTTGCCCAAGGTCATACAGACCTTGTTAAGTGTCTGAGGCTAGATTTGAACTCTATCCAGTGTATCATCTAGCTGTAAAGAAAAGCAAAAGACAAGGGCGGAGCCAAGATGGCGGAGTAGAAAGACTCACATTTGCTAGCTCCGAACCCACAGCGCATGGATTCCCTCTAAAAAGAACTCCTGAAAAATTCTGGAACAGTAGAAGCCACACAGAAACACAGTGAAGGAGATTTCCATTGCAGAGAGCCCTGAAAAACTGACCGCAAAGGTACCCTGGACGGGAGCGGAGACCTGCCCTGCGGAGTCCTCCCCTCCTACTGCCCTGGCCGCACCGCACTGAGGGGAGCGAGCAGAGCCCAGCAGGCGTCAGGGACCTGAATCTCCGGGCGGCCACGAAGGTCCCTCCACCCACAGACGCACAGATCAGTGAGAGAGACGGGCTGAGAGGGGAGCAGGGGATCTCCGGGACTCGGACCCCCTCGGGAGGCGGCGGCCGCGGCAGAGGTGGAGACTCCCGGGGCGGGCAGGGGCTCCCCC